>JACDJE010000313.1:0-600000 GCA_016647715.1 Pavo muticus
AAAAAAAAAAGAGGTCCTGTATTTTAAGAACTTTATTTTACATATAAAAATAATCTCTGCAGAAGAATTGCCGCAACACTTACAGTGCAGCTGGAAAGATGAACATGTAACTGACCGGTTCGACAGAGAACCTTCAGTTTGTTTTTATAAAGCCTGATATCTGCATCTTCTGCACCTCTGTCATCCTAAACCTCTGTCATCTCCAAGTTGCTCAGCTCATTGGGTACAGTATTGTATTCTGTACAATATCAGTTACTTCTGATCGTGTGCAACAGAAAAAACAAACAAACAAACAATTAAAAAAGGATTTTCCATCTCATCATTTAAGACTCCATAGATCAGAAAGAAATAAGGAGAGCTGAAGAAAATGTGTTTGGAAATATTTGGAGAGGAATCTAAGAGCTGGGTGAGGAAAAGCAGTCATTGGCAAAAAATTGAAATGTTGCCAACCTTGAAGAGCTGGAAAGACTAATAAGGGTGACCAGAAAAAAAAGAGCCTGTGAATCTGCAAACACTAGAAGCTTAAAGGAAGTGAAATTACACAGGCCTGTGAAACTCTTGTCTCTAGGAACTGCAGAATGTCTGGCCATCTGACTTGTCTTGAACTGTAATATCACCTCTTAGATCTGCAAAATTATGCAAGGATACAAGGACATGCTAGAAGCTTGTCTAACAGATGATGGAGTGTCCTGATCTTAGTTATTCACTGCTTAGCTAACAGTTCTCTAGATCTACAGCTTTGGCAACAACTTCAGGAATGATCCTTTCTGAAATAAAAGAGCTGATTTCAGCTTCACTCATACATTAGTTGGTGCTGTACCAGCACACTAATCCACCTCAACATCCAGTGACTTCAACTGCCATTGACTGAAGACTTTTGACTCTTTAAAAAAAGATTGATATGACTGATATTTATTGAAAATAATAAAGAAGGCATGAGATTATTATCTGCATAATGCTCCTCCAAAAATAGTGTGCCATTTTAAGTATTTGGGTTATTTAGTAAAATTCATTTAGAGAATCCCAAAAAAAACAGGATTATGCCACAGGACAGGGTCTAGTAGTCAGGACCTGGCCCAGGCCCAGCAACCAGCAGGGGAGTCGAGAGGCAGCGAGACAGCCCTGGACCTTGGGCACCAGTAACCTCCCTGGGGATAGGGATGGTACAGGCTAGGCCAGGCCATACATAGCCCCATTGGGGCCCATGGATAGGATGGACAGGGTTATGGGTAGCCGGAGACTGGCCCGCTGTGGTGTTGTTGGGGTTGGGAATGATGGCCTGGTTGTTGAAATTGTGGCCTGGGAGCTGATACAATGGCCTATGTTGTGGGCAGGATAGGGGAAGTCCCCAAGGCATGGCCAGAGGCAGTTAGGTCATTAGTGCCCTCAGGGCCCTGACACAGGTTCAGCCCCACCTGTGTCATTCCATCATCTAGGTCCAGCAGCAATATCACCTCCAGTACTGCTTGGTATTTCCCTGTTTACATTCCTAAGAATGAGATCATCCACAACCACAGAGAGAACACTAGGCAGTCACACACCTCTAAACCCTCTGCAGCTATCACTGCCTTTCATGTCAGCTCCTTCCTCCCTTGCCGACTGATTTCATTTTTGATTCCTGACACTGCAGTAAAGCCCTTTTTCAAATTATCCTTTTTGGTAAAATGAAGTAAGTTGGAAGACACATCACCCACATTTTCTTGTCAATAACTGTATGTAACCATATTATATGGACACACTGAGCTTTCAAAAATGAAGACAGCATATACTTATTATGGAAATGCATAGGAATCCGATTTTTTCAGATTTTCTCCTCTAGTGCATGATTTGAGGATCAGCTTGTGGAAAATCTGGGCTATATGGCTCTGCTGATTTTTAACCTTACCACTATTACAGAGGCTACAATGTTGTTGATTTTACTTTTAAAACTATATTTCAAATGTGTGTTTCTTTTTTTAAATAGAACAATTTACTAAGAAATATTGACATCAAAGAGACTTACAGTTCACCAAGATATTTTAAAGTCTCCCAACCAAAGAAACAAACAGAAAAAACTCCAGAAAAAAACTGCTGAGGAAAAAAGTTCCAACAAAATAAAGAAATACAGAACTTGCCTCTGCTGTTTACATTCAGAACCTCTTAAATTCTCTTCCTTATTGTTAACTGTGGCCACGTGTACATATTACAGAACCACCAGAAACAACATTTTTTTTTAATAGATATGTGTCTGGCTGCATGTGTATTTCTAGTAGTTAACGAAGCTGTATGTTTGAAGTCAGCAAATTATTATCAGTACTTCATAGGATAATGGATATGCAAAATTGTAGCAAAAAATATAGAACACATTTTCAAACATAATCAAGCCTCCTTCTTAAATAGTAATGCTTGACAAGAGAAGAGGAAATCCACTTCCTATAACTGCATTTACCTGAATTTCATAATTTTCCAGGAATCGAAACACCTAATTTTCAGATGTTTTACCCAATTTATAGCAAAGCGGGAAGCTGACAACAAACCCTGTGCATTCATGATGGACAGAGACGGACAGCAATCTGAAAATGACTTCTGAGCAGTGGCGCTAGGTGATGCCCCCACTGTGCAGAAAGACTCTGTTCAGTGTGCCAGGAGGAACTCTCACTGCAAACCAAGAGGCTTACTCTGGTCCCTGCTACAGGACAAATGGGCAGCCTACTTCAGGAGTTCAGTTGCTTGAACTAGCTCGCATAACTGGGCTGCTTAGAAAACAATTATCTATCAAGCATATGGCTTTCCAAATATTACAATAAAGGAAATTAAAGTGATAGAAATTAATCTGTGCTTAGATTACTGGAGGAAGATTATTATCAGTGGACAAAGTAAAACATAGAACATCCAGCTGAAGTTTCTTACCTACCACGTTATATCCCTGACTTTCTCTAGTTTAAAATGAACAGCCGTTTAGAGAAATGACTGGATTGTAAAAGGAAGAAAAGCAAATACAGTGAAGAGGTTAATATTTCTAGACTCTGTAACCCTCCTCTAGCATCAAACTGTTCTTTCACACATCACTACTAATTTTTAATGCATACAGCAATAACAAAGATGCACATTACTCACTCTCCTGAAAAATCAACATTACTCATCTAGTTTCACACCCGAGTTAATTTTCCAAAGCATGTGTAAATCATACTGATAGCTTCTGTCTTACAACTGAACTTCATGGCCTTAATATTTTACCAACAGAAGCTAAAAACTAATGTACAGAGGAAGAATCATCAATAAATCAATGATATATCAATACAACAGACTGATATTCATTACTGAAAGTTTATTTCACATGTATCGACGTCAGCTTATTGTCAGTGTGTGCATAGTGCATATATAAATGAGCCAGATCTGCCTGGACAGTAAATATTGATTTAACACAGTTCTTTTGATACAGCCTTATCAAGTTGGTAGGTGCTTTAAAATGACATAGATGACCAAATCCCATCACAGTTGGAAAATTCCTGTAATATTCTCTTCCAGGACTTCAATTTCAGCATAGGATGTAGAAGACAGCCAAAATTCACTTGGATGTTCTCCACGTCACACACAAAAACACGGGTCTGTTAGGTGTGTGCTTCATTAATACTCTGGTGGTACCTGTGGTTTGGAGGGGTCTTTCTTCTTGTGAAAGGGAGGATGTGAAGTAGGAGGAATGTGAAATAAGAGTATGAGGGACAGGGGAGCACCCCAGTCTTTCCTTTTTCCTTCCAAAATAACTTCAAGAAGTTATTTTGTCTTCACATCTGTCCCTTAGCAGCTATTCTATACAGAGAGCTTCAAAACCTTTGCAAATCTTACTAAAGTCACAAGAAGTTCTCATTTATACTCAGAAAATCTGTACACAAAAAATCTTGGTAAGATCAGAACCAAAAATTACTTTCAGCTTTTCCACATGATCCTTTTAAACTTTATAACCATTACTCAAATAATTATCATAAATTAACATGGCCTCAAGTTGTGCCAGGGGAGATTCAGGTTGCACATTAGGAAAAACTCTGAAAGAATGGTCAGGCACTGGAATGGGCTGCTCAAAGGCATGGTGGAATCACTGTGGCTAGAGCTGCTCAAGTGACATTTAGATGTTGTACTGAGGGACGTGGTTTCGTGGGAAATATTGCTGATAGGAGGACAAGTTGGATGGGATGGTCTTGGAGGTCTTTTCCAATCTTGATGATTCTGATTCTATGATTCTATGATCAATATCCAAGCCAATTCCCACTGCAGCCAGGGAGAACACAAAAACATCAAGCTTCGCAAGAATAAGATGCAAACACACTCAGCTTTTAGCTTTAATTTGTTAAAGATCTTGTTCAGTACTTTTTTAAGCATTCTTACAACTTTCACGATTTAGGAGTAGGAAAGAGACTAGAAGACTATGACTTGACAGAATGGAAGTAAAAAGAGTCAGGCTTTCAGTAAAGCAGTCTTAGAAGCCTTCATTCCTGTTAACAGGCATCATCCTTTGTATAATGTTATGGGAGACTCACACTTAAACATTTTTCTGTCAGCAAAATAAAGGGCACATGGAAAAACAGCATCTAAAAGAAGAACATCAAAATTGTAACTGCCATCTGAAGACAAGCACAAATGGAAAATATTCACTTTTCCAAAGATTCACAAAAATTGTTTATTTCTCAATTTTGCCAACTCCAATAAAATCCCAGTACATTAGTCTCAGGTTAATGTTGACATTCATCAGCATGTGAAAACACAGCTCAAGGTTTGGACTAAAAGTTATGAACTATCAGTCCAGCACATTTTTGTGGCCAAGAAAAAATCCAGCACTAGAGTTTCTAAGACCAGTAAATATAACCATTAATTTTACATGCAGGAAATTCTTGATGAGGCAGAATAAAGGAAACAGTAAGTACAATCCACTTAAAAAACATAACTATGTGCGCTAAATAGAGTGTTGATAGAAAGTCATTGGTAGAATGTTTTAAGGTTGCAACAATTTTATTTAGAAATTTCTAGGCTTCACTTGAAACACTTCTCAGTGTAGAGACTGATTTAAATAAATAAAACTTTATATATGTAAAACTCAGTAACATTTCTGTTTACTACAAATGTATGCATAAAAAAATACATATATCCTGAGAAGGCTGTACCCCATGAGAGGCTTGGAAGTAGCGAAGAACACAGTGACTTATAAATGGCTTCAGACAACATACGTATGAGAATAAATACACTTTAATGAAATTTCATGGCAGTCTACTAACCTGAACAAGCACAAAGTAGCGCTTTTTCCACCGCTTCCACACCTTCTGTCCTAGAGCATACAAATATCTGGAAAGGAAATAATAAGGAGAATGTTTTTTTTCTATTAATAATAAGCATGATATTAGAAGAACGCAACACTTACAAGTGTATTCACTTCCCATACCTACTGAGATTCTTCTCATTGTTGTCACATGATTGTGACAACAATGTGATTTTTTGTGATTTTTTTCTTCTGTTTCATTCACAAGTAGGCTTTTTAATAATAAATCCAAAATGGAGAAACAAATGATCTCCTGTGTAAGACTAACCTACTCATCACTTACATTTTACCAATTTTACATTTTACATTTTGCCTCTAAAAAATAGCTTAAAGTAGAATAATTTTAGTTCCACCAAAATATTCAATATTAGAAAAGTAAAAGTCCCCAGCAGTTTTTTGTTGCTTAATTTCCATAGAATTCCCAGTGTTTCTGTAGTCTATGAGAAGCCCAGTCATGGAGTCAGCTTGGGAAAATGCTTAAATAACAAAATGCAAGCAAACAGGATTATTATTTTTTCCAGAATAAGTGTCTAATTTCCCAAACATACTATAAGAACTTGTAGATTTAAAAAAACACTTCTCATCACCTTGGCAATTTCTAGGCTACAACAATATAACCAGGAACATTAAACAGTGGTGAGATAAAACCAAATATGCTGATACTGTTTGGTGACAGAGGAAGCACCCAGATGCAGCAAGTTTTATAGCATAACAACATTTTTTTCTGTCACTACGCTCATGTTGCACTATTATTAACAAAAGCAAGAGGAAAACGATGGGCAGAGGGCTTGTTAGAAAGAGTCTATGAGTAGTAAAGACAAGCTGCTTAAAGGGATATGAGACATCCCTTCAAGCTGGCCAATCTCATTGAAGGGCATCTATTACAACTAGGTGGGCAAAAGGCAGATTCATATTGTTATCAATGAACATTGGCATTATTACATCCTATATTACGGAGAATTATGATGACCATGATTGGAGCTGGTTGGTGGGATGGCTGGTGGATGGACAGGAACCTTTTGGGAAAGACAAGAGAGACTGGTGCTCTCTACTTTCTAAAGCCATTTGGAGCTCTGCTGCCTTGAGATATTGAATTCAGTGTCAAAAAAACAGACATCAGCCAACTGCTCACATGAAACACACGAGTAAGATGCAGGCAAAACCTTTTTATACCTGTTCTGGGCATATAATCCAACACATTCTTCCCTGCTTTAGATACCACAGAGAAAGGACAAACTTTTATTTAACACGAATGTTCAGCATAATGCTACTCATTTACTAAAGTGGTTTCCCAGGTTAATTAATGTCTCCCTCATTATTACGACACAGACATTTTGCTCTATGTAGTTTTCCTATTAGAAATACCACACATGGTTCTGCAGTACAGGTAGAACTGTCACAAGTTACACTGAATTTATAATCATAAAAAAGGAAAGGATGCAAAACAAAAAACAAACAAACAAAAAAAACCAATGTGCGCTTATTATTCTTCCTATAAGTTGGAAGTGATTTCATTTCCAGTTAAGGTGATAAATAACATCTTCCTTGGGAAACAAAGGACAGGAGCAGTAACAACATTAATATGAGCTGTTCTTAGATAAGGTTAGGTAACGAAGAAAAGAGCGCTCATGACGCAAAGCTGGAATTTGGTACAGAAGTTCACAGTGTTATAGCACTTTGTATTATAAATCATTATAAACTCACAGCTATAACCTTACGTTACTAATTCCTCTTCCAGTGTCAGGTCTAGCGGGGACAGTATTTTCTTGTGAAGAAAGTTTCAGTCGTTTACAGGGGATATATCCAAAGCCCACTTCTGAAGTATCAGGAGACTAATACTTTAAATCTCAGGTTTATACCCAGAAGGAACCAAATTCCTAGACTCCTAAATCCTATTTGAGATTCTCTTTTTCACTGAAACAAATGGGAAACAAAGGGCCTAAGAAAGCTGTTAAGTTTGGACAACAATATTTAGGATCTTAGAAACTGCAGTTCATGTATAGAAGAGAAAAAGTATACAAAAGTTAGTTCATGGAATTAAATAAAATTTAAGTGTCAGAACTAGAGCAGAAAATGAAGAGGTTAACAGATTCAGAAGTAAACTAAGTCCTATAGCTAAGTTTAAGAATGATTTAAGATGAGAAATTGCATTTTTCAAACTCGGTTAAATGTAAGTACCTCAAAGCAAAGCAGCCTCTCACAGTCATAAATGTACAGAGCTCCAGCTTGCTATTTCTCTACCTGTATGAGTATCTGTATTCACCTACAGTCTTGCTCACTTTCTCCATCCACAAAAGAGTGCAAAAGATGCATAGCATTGTTCAGATTATTTTAAATACCCTCAGTGGCACTAATAAACACACAGCTGCCATTCCTTCGGATGCTGTGTCTGTCTCTACATGCAGCAACAAGAAGCAGCTGATACTCAGAAGCAGCCAATACAGTATTCCTAAAAATTAATCACATAATTTGCTACAATTTTCCTGTCTTTAATTTATGTTATAAAGTTGGGGCCATCAAAAATAGATTTTTTAATTACTACAGTTAAGTCATACACCAAGAAGAAAGACATGGAGATGATTTCCCTGTATCTGAGCACTAGGATAGTAATTGCTTATTACTAAAAGAAAATATTTTGACCTCTTTTTTTTTAGACCATGTTTTGCAGCTTCCTCAATGAGTTAACTGACAAGATGTTGGAAAGGATTGGTTTTCTGATGTCCAATGCAATACGTAAATATGACATACTTTTATTCTGTAAAAAAAAAAATTATTATTGTAATAGATATGTATACGTAACACCTATAATGGTATAAGCACACTTTAGAAAGTACACTGTTTGTATGCACATGCTTGGTTGTCTTACTTTTTCAATGTTCACATTACTCACACAGTTACCAGTAATTTAAGACCATTACATCTGCTTTTCTACAGCACAGAGAAAATAGGACCTTAATTGTGTATGTTGAGTCACAAAGTGCTACACCAATGTAAAGATTTTAAAGCCATTTTTCGGACACTATTAATATTCAACCAGATGTGCAAACCATGCACTCACCTTCCAAAGACTTACACTGTTAAAAGCACTCCTACAGTTTTTGTTTTTTGAACATTATTTAGTACTGCCTTCTTTCTTTTCCCTCACTCACAAATCAAAAAGTAACAATCTGATCAGTATTAAGACACAGATTTAACTGATTATACTTCACAGTACTTGCACTACCATAGAAAAATAAATGTCTAATATTTAAAGTTCATTTTTTCTGGGAAATAAAAAACTAACTCCATTGCTACAGCCAAGTACACTTGGATAACAATGTTTCCTGTATCAACTTCTCTCTGTTAGTATCACTTTTTACTCTGGAAGTAGAACAGGTAAAATCAAACAGAACAATCTCTGAACGGAACACATTTTCTTATCAAAGTCCGACCATCACTAAATTTTAAATATGTAAGTGTTGAATATTTTTCAAAGCACATTTCCTTGTGTTAGAAAAATTCAAAACCACATCACTGAATATTAGCGTTCAGTTTCAATTAAGTGGAGGCATAGACAGGAAAGAAGATGGCAGCTTATTTGCTCTACGTCCACACTGAAAGAGTGCAGGGTTCTACTTTCTGATGAAAAAATCAGCACTAATGAAAAGCTGAAAAACATAATTGAGTGTAGAATACTGGAGCTATTCACTGCTGGAGAAATGAGAAAGGACTTATTACTTCTACAGAGATCATTTTTAGACGAGCCTTTTTATTCCAAGGAACGAAGCAATCTATCTACATCTTGAATGATAAATTCTCTACTTGTAAAAAGCTTCATTTATCACAAACAATGAAAAAAATACAGAAAGAAAAATCAATAAGCATAGCAGTTTAGTCCAGCAAAGGCCTTTCTTAAAGAGAAACCTCAGTCAAGGTTGAAAGAGCAATTAATGCAGTCTCAAAAATCTGGGCCATTCTGATAGAGTTCGGTTAACATGTGGCAGAAGTAATCATCCACTTGTGAAAATGATTTTCAGTTCATTCTCAAACACCTTTCAGACACTCATGATCCCATTTAGCTGACAACAATACAGGCTATCTGTGGGCATCATTGCATTCGATGTGAGAACCAATGGGGACCAAATGCCCACAGGCACTTTCAGTCATCCCTGCACGCCTGCATAAAAGGAATCTTCCTTGCACCGCATTCCTTCTTTTATTTAACCCCACAAGATTAAGCCATTTTTTGCCTTCAGTTGAGGACGAGAGAGAAAACTGATTCAAGACAACAATATGACCCAGGTCATAAGAAACCTAGCAGTAAACATTCTCGGATTCATTTTAGTACCTTCTGTGCTCTTGAGAAAGAGAACTAAATAAGCCTTCAACAGATGGAATGAAAAAAAAAAAATTCAGCCTAAACTTCTATTGTAATTATGACTGCTAAGGATATAGAAAACTTGAAGAATGTCAAGTAATACAAACACCCCAACCACAGCAAACAGTTCCATTTATTCCAATGAGCAAGATACTCATAATATGAATAGAAAAATGAGCTTTTTTTTTTTCCTCCTAAACAACTTCTCTCTTGTAGTATAAATGGATATAGATATGCTGGAAAATCAGATATCCCTAGATTCTTTAACAGTGATAACTCAATGCACTCTAAAGAGCTTCAGCATTTGTGAATATGCATACCAGTACTTATGGAGCCTGCAAAGTAACTGCAATGGCATCTTGAGAAGTACTGATCCAGTTCATGTCACATCACGAAATATGTTTGGTATGTAAAGGGAGAATGTTTATCAAGACAAAAAAATATCCTTTAGCCTTGAGAGAATTCCAGGTAACAGAAGAATGATGTTGTTCAGACACAACGCAGGAAGTGCTCTGATTCTGAAGTAATTTAATTGTAACATAAACAGGTAATGCAGCACAACTGTGGGACATCCACTCTTTGTATTTTTTTATGTAGTTTACTTTTGAGCAGAGCTATCCTGATCCCAGGGACCAAATAACAGTGGTTGCAACATATGTGGGGCAGTCCTGGAGCTCATCTCTTGGTTTAATTTCCTCTAAAAAGATTGCTGTCTATGAACACAAAGTGCTCCATGAGGGGAAATGAAGCAGAGTAAGCAGAAACAATTAAGAGATTGGTTTTAAATGTGACAACCTGAATTTAAATTTTTCTAGTAGATGTACTACAAAAAAGTTTCAATTGCACTTCTCTCCCTTTAGCATCCAGTTGTGCTGTATCAGAGGTTGTTTGTATTGCCAGGTCTTAAATCAACTCATCCTGAGCATCCAAAAGCATCTGGGCATCCAGCCCGGACACATCTCCATCTCACTACAAGTACACGACACTGCAATTAGACAGAAAAAACAGCGACCTTTTTTTCCAGGCAGGCAGTGATATTATTTATGATCTAAATGGCTAAGGACCTGCTAATATGAAAAAACTACTTTTGCTGCTAGGTCATACACTGCCACTGATGGAATCAGTTAAAACACCCTGGTTCAGTGTCACATTGGTATAAAAAAAAAATCAATGAACTAAGCTGCCAACTGATGCAACTCTAATTCTGGTGACTCTGTGTTGAAAATAGTCTGCTTTTGGCAAGAGAGGCCACTAAAAGAAGTGAACTCTTTTAGGAATGTTACTCAGTTTTGATTATCTCTGGCTAGTTACGCATTTCATTCCACTGTCTAGAATTCTTTACTTCTGAATTGATATAACCTTAATTTCTTAAAGAACACGGACGCCATCAGAGCTAATCCTAAATATCAACAATTGTGCTTTCATAACATTTGTTCATTTGTTGTGATCGTCACTAGTAGGCATCTTAAAATCTGAAAACAGATGATATGAATAAGAATTTCTGTACCTACAAGTCATGAAAAAGTAGATAAGGTGACATTCACTGAATTCTGAAATACTTCTGTGGTTATCAGAACATACTTGCAAATGCTTGTTTGCAATCTGACAAAAGTTCTCATTCTAAAGCTCAGTTCGGAATAGCATATATTAGCTTGCTCTCGAGTCAGTTCAGTGAGGTAAAGCTTCTGTGGATGCAATGACAGAGACTACTTTGATTGTCAGGATTTCAAAATGCTTGGTAAACTTGGTAGAATAAATTTCATTCCAGTTGCACTACAGCAAGTCCAGCATGAAAAGTCACAGAGTAAAATTATAGCAATGGGGAGAAAATACAGTTACCTCTTTGGAATTTGTATACAGTCATTGAAATAGCAGAATCTCCCCACTTTGCAAAAATATAAAGCTGTTACTAAACCATAGATAAAATGTGTTAAGGCTGGGTTAAGTTTAAAATGGAGTCAAGGATTATATCAAGGACTACAAAATACACAAATACAGTCCTGTGGATAAACGCAGTTTCTTTGCTCTTGACCAATTAGGTTCAGCTTTTCGTGAAGGCACACTCATATACTCTACCAAAAAATACAGTGTTTTTAAACTTAAATTTACTAAGTTGTATTCTGTATGACATCTCAACACTGGTATTAGGAGAGCCCAATTAGCAGAGTGCTCATCACAGGAACTGTCTCTGATCTCAGCATATATACATATATATAAAACAGAAATTCTAAGGGCCTATTCATACTGATACTCCTTATGAATGAAACATGTATCTGTAATCTGACAATCTATATACTGTTGCTATTAAATGCCCAACTTAATTGGTTTCCCATTCAATTGGGAGCTATGTGATTTTCTTCGGAATTACAAGTTTGACACTTCAACCTCTCACTTATGTAAAACTCCCTTTTAATCTACCAGACTCCATATAAACATTGGAACCACTTGTTTCTATCCAAAACAACAGCAGAAAAAACCCCAAATGATGCTGCCTGTATTGGTAGATGCTGACTGCCTCCATTGCATCTCTAGCAACTCTAAGGAATATAGGAATAATACCAGACATTAATTTCCATTTTTACAAAGCAAAGCAACAGTTATGGCTTGTTTCCATGAACTCAAATTAGTTAGATTTCATTGTGCATTTCATGCATTCCTGGAAGGGTTTGTGAATGAGAAATGCACTCAATTCATGCAAAGAAACCACATCAAGGTCCTTGCCCTGCAGGTAGGTGGAGTATGGAAAAGAACAGAGAGAGGCCATTCTTCCACACTTCCATCATCTGCTGCTGGCTACAACGGATGTGATACTGAATTAGACGTACATTTGTTCCTACATCACAAGGCCAATCTAACATTCTGATAAGAGATATTCTGCCCTGGAAAATTGTCAGTGTAGAATGGTCACTGTAGGTGATCCTTTCAATGCAAGAGTCAGAAAAGCACTTTTAATGCTCCTGACTGCTTTTTGATGACAATTCATGAGAGAGAACAAGGAAGAACACTTTCGTAGTATGACTCAGTTAGTTCTCTTAAAACACCGATTTTAAGAAACTTTCTTACAGGCAATACACAATTGTAGAATTTTAAAGATGTCAAAGAAACAAAAAAACTTCTGATTCCATGTCCTCTATGCTCTTTTTAAGAAATTTTAACTGTGAAAGACATAAACATGGTTATCTAAAGCACATTTAAGCTTGTACCTTGTTCCCAATGATACGCAGAAGGAAGCAGTAGCTGGATGCAAGCATGCAGTTGTATATCCCCAGAATTTTCTCCTATCCTTGTGCTATTAGCCGCCTCAGCAGTTTCTGTCTTAGAAACAGTGTCTCCATATTTTATCACTTGTTAATGGATTTTTGTTTCAATTCCCAGTTTTCTCAACTCATCTAAACTTTCAAAATCTACATCTAGGAGCAGAATTCCACATTTCAACTACATGTACCTAGAGGCAGATCTTTTGGTTTGCTCTGAAACACAGAATCACAGAATTGTAGGGGTTGGAAGGGACCTCCAGAGATCATCAAGTCCAACCCCCCTGACAAAGCAGGTTCCCTACACCAGGTCGCACAGGTGGGCGCCCAGGCAGGTCTTGAATATCTCCAGAGAAGGAGACTCAACAACCTCCCTGGGCAGCCTGTTCCAGTGCTCCGTCACCCTCACCATAAAGAAGTTCTTGCACACATTAGTGCGGAACTTCCTATGCTCAAGTTTCTGGCCGTTTCCCCTTGTCCTGTCTCCACACATTGCTGAAAAGAGTCTGGCCTCTCCACTTTGCCCCCCACACCTTAGATATTTATAGACCTGGATCAGGTCCCCTCTCAGTCTTCTCAAGGCTAAATAGACCCAGTTCACTTAGCCTTTCTTCATAGGGGAGATACTGCAGGCCCTTCACCATCTTTGTGGCCCTCTGCTGGACTCTTTCCAAGAGATCCCTGTCTTTTTTGTACTGGGGAGCCCAGAACTGGACACGGTACTCCAGATGAGGCCTTACCAGGGCAGAGTAGAGGGGGAGGATCCCCTCCCTCAACCTGCTGGCCACGCTCTTTTTAATGCAGCCCAGAATGCCATTGGCCTTTTTGGCCACAAGGGCACACTGCTGGCTCACGGCCAACCTGTCATCCACCAGGAACTGCCACCTATGCATATCATTTAGGGATTGTCTTGAGACACTGGAAGAATACACCAATTTACACTAGGACCATTATCACGTTTGGGTGTTTATCCTCAGAAATATCACACATAAACATTCTAAGACTGAATTCTGCAGGAGTTATTCCAAGAAACAATAGAAATGCACAACTAGAAATATACCCCCTTTAAAAAACTTTAGCATCCATTCATGGAAATCAGTATTTTAAAAACGGATTGAGATAACTAGGAATAAAACTAAAACCCTAAAGAAATGTTGAAATGGTACCAAAAATACCTTGAAAATGGCTTTGTCCTGGGTGTTTGCAAGACCAGAACAAGTAATTTACAAGAAAGATATAAGCTTGTAACAACAGCATCGATTTGCTCTTTGTCAGAAGTTCTTTACCATAACAAATATGTAGTAGAATCATAGAAAAAAACCTCCAAGATCATCCAGTCAAATCATCCACCTATCACCAATATTTCCCATTAAACCATGTATTTCAGTACAACATCTAAACATTTCTTGAACACCTCCAGGGTGAGTGACTCCACTGCCTCCCTGGGCAGCCCACTGTAGCATTCAACCATTCTTTGAGAGAAGAATTTCCTAATGTCCAACCTGAATCTCCCCTGGCACAACTTGAGGCTCTTGTCATATTGCTAGTTACATGGGAGAAGAGGCTGACTCCCATCTCACCACAACCTCCCTTCAGGTAGTTGTGAAGAGCAATAAGGTCTCCTGTGAGCCTCCTCTACTCTAGACTCAGAGAATCCCAGTTCCCCCTCATGAGCTTGCACTTATGAGCCACTCCTCCTAATACTTGTGCTCCACACCCCTCACCAGCTTCACTGCCCTTCTCTGGACATGCTCCAGGGTCTCGATGTCTTTCTTCTCGTGAGGAGCCTAAAACCAAACACAGTACTCCAGGTGCAGCCTCATCAGTGCTGAGTACAGAGGGATGATCACTTCCCTGCTCCTGCTGGCAACACTATTTCTGATACAAGCCAGGATGCCATTGGCCTTCTTGGCCACCTGAGCACACTGCTGGCTCACGTTCAACTGAGTGTCAATCAATACCCCCAGGCCCACTTCCTCTACACAGTCTTCCAGCCTTCTGCCCCAAGCCTGTAGAGTTGCTTGGGGTTGCTGTGGCCAAAGTGCAGGACCCAACACTTCGACTTGTTGAACTTCATCCCACTGGCCTCAGGCCAGCTACCCAGCCTGTCCAGATCCCTCTGTAGGGCCTTCTTACTCTCAGGCAGATTGACACTTCATGCCAACTTGGTGTTAAATAAAAACATTCAAATGTACTGTCCCTGCACTAGAGTTATTAAACTGCAGCTGATTCACAATTGGACCTGTGAGAGTAGCACTTGAAGAATACAGAATTTACCACTTGTGAGGAGGCATGTGAGCCATCTATTGCAGTCAGCCCATTTCTGCTGCACATGACTGCTCTGTCCAGCAACTGTCTCCAAAAACAGCAATCCTAAAGTGATATTCAACCGTAACACTGTTGATATATAAAAATTAAAAAAAAAAAAAGACAACCAAAAAAACCCCAAAACTTTCTTCTAAAATTGACCATGTATACACATACAGAAAAATACTTCTACTCTGAACTGCTAAGAAGCTGCAAATGGCAATTTCTACAGTTAACACGCAATTATTTTCTCTGTATTAGCTAGGAAAATACACACTTCTCTAAATTATAAAAGCTTTCACAAAACAACATAAACGATCAAAAGTGAGATTCACGCAGCTGAATCATATTCCTGTCTTCTCCCTTATTTTAACCATGCTGCCCTCCTGTGGATGTCAAGGTATGTATGATGCAATGCCTCAGTCTACAAAAATCTATTTCACCTTGATCCCTGTTACCTGCATTGTGACTGACCTGAACAGGAAAGAAAATGCAAGGGTGAAAACATAACAAGAGGTTAAATTAAACTTCAGGGCAAGGACTATAAAACTTGTATTGAGCTCCAAAATGGGTATTTTAAGTAAGTACGTCTTATTATTCCACAAGTCATGTATATATGAGAGTACAGAGTCATACATATTAATAATACATTTACTCTCAAATTAGGGTGAGAACATTCACTGCATAAAGACACGTTATTTCATCTGTGTCAATACAATTGAACACATATCTTATAAAGATTATCCAACAACTAAGAAGGGATGGAAATTATTTGCAAAAGTAGTGGTACTTGGAAAAATGAGAATGTGCCAAACTGGTAAAAGTATATAAATATTTTTTCTGGTATAGAGATATCAAATACATTGTGAGGAATGTTTTTCAAAAATACATTATGCCTTTAAAAACACAATAAAATGGTTTTGAATAGAAAAATCTAAAACTATTCAAAGAAATTGTCTCACGGAGAAAAAAAATCATTTTTGATCAATTGCATTTCCACAGCAGCTCTTTTAAAGTGAGCTCTGTTACTACTTCACTGGAAATTAACAGTATATGCTAAAACATTTATATAATTTGAACTCATTTATACTCTGTTAGAATTATCAGCATTATTAAATTACAGATTTCAAACATGGGTACAGATTAGATAACAAAAACTCACAAGTACAATAGCTGCAGTGACGCAAAACGGCTGTTTTTCTTCTATAATTAAATTTATAAATGTTAAAACAAATTACAATTAAAGTCTTAATGATAAGGAATGTTTAAAGTATATTTCTCTTTCCAAAAAAAACCCTAAAATTTCTGAAATCCACAAAGAGTGATGCTGTCTTTTTTTAAAAATCCATGTTATTAAGAAAACACCTTTTTTCACAAACATTTTTGTCTTTAACGTAGGGTTAAAACTGTGAAAAGTGCTAAAGTTTAAATCAAGATATTGCATGTCAAAATGTCTTATACATTATTGAAAAGACTGAAATAAATAAAAGTCTTGGGAAAGAAAAAATGGTAAGAAAGCATTTTGCACAAGACATTTAGGATAGTCACGTGTTATTTTGTTCCAATTAGAGAAGCTGCTAACATGCCATATCAATAAAAAGCAATTGACTTAAGTAGTGGGGCTAATTAAATGAAATAAGATAATTAAATGCTTCTCAATGTATAATAAAAAGTGATGGCTGAAAGTGTTCCATAATATTGTCTTTTTGTTTTCCTATTATCTGCTTTTCTGCAGAGTTACAGTCAGTGTACCTATATGCATAAAAGATAGATAGAGTCCAGATGTTAATGTGTTGGTGGCAGGAATCAGGTGTTCAATTAAAATTTATTGAGTGTGCAACGAAAAAACCCAAGCCTTCCATTAGGTAGAACACATACGGCTCAATTAAAAATTAATGCAGCACTTGAGATTAAATTGTACGCTCACATTCAATAATGGTAATGAAATTCCATATGACATATGATTACTTTATTAACTTTGTCATAACAGTAATCTAAGAATCAGTGTTATTTTCTACTTCAGTAATGTCAAAGCACCATTTATGCAATTTTTGCTTCCTCTCTTACAATACCTCTTTTTTGTGTGTGTAAGTAGTGAATGAAATAAAATCAACTGTAATATTTTTAGATGTCTTATTCAATCATATGTTCTCAGCTAATGTAAATATATTAATACCAACAAACCTAATACCAGCAAACAAGTCCAACTTCATTTGAGTGCATTCTTTATTCAGAATTTTTTTTCTAAATGGCTTGACAGTAAGATCCTTAAAATGACATCTCATGACCCTGAAAAATGCTGTTGGTTAGCAGCCTACTGTCCTTAACCTAAAAGGAATTATTATGTAGTCTAAGCACAATGGAAATTAGCTTGCTTTTCAAAGCTAAGACTTAGAAGCAAATGAAATGGGTGAGGACCACAAACATCCAGTTTTAGAAGAGACTGGTTCTCAGGAGCGCAGCTGTAAGGAGAACGCATCCTTGAGTAGAGTTTTCCATGCCAGCACTAGCACAAACTTCATCGTATTTGCTTCTACTTGGTCAATGGCATGGGGGCAGTCCACTTAATTTTTTTTTTTGATCTTAAAATGATACAAAATTTAAGTAGGATCTCAGAGAAAATCACAAATGGATCAACTCTTGATAATAGTAGTAATTTCTACGCCACTGATTTAGCAAACAAGGACTACCGTAGCTTCATATTAAGGGTTCTGTTCAATTCCCTCATCATAACCATAAAGTTTTACATCTTCGGAATACACTTTGAAAGGAAGCAGATGGCAGTTTTGGGCTGGCAGTCTTCTACTGCTATCAGAGGAATTCTCCATCTGGTAAAGGAAGGGAAGTTGCTCTGACTCCAGTGGAGACTTTGCAGTGGAAGTCAAACCCACACCTACCAAAACACTTCCCCTGCCAATTTGTCCCCAGTTTACTCCATAAAAGCAGCATGAAAAGATAATCTGACAGGTCTTTAACGACCTGTCTTGTTCCAAAGGCAAGCCATAAACAAGATTTCACATACCACTTCACATGCATTTTTCACTTACTTTCTCTTCATCACTTATGCACGAAGCAGAAAAAATCCCTTACATTATGAAAAAGACAAAGCAGTACTACATCACTCAACAAATAAAAAAATAATTTAGGATTAGATTAAAGCAGTTTTGTCACAGTAAGTACACTAAAAGATTCTTTGCAGTGCAGAAGTACTGCAGAATACAGAAATTCTCATTTCATTTTCCTTCATTATTAAAAGGAAAAGCTACAGAGTGGGCTAATTGTGCCTGGATGCTTTCCTGTACAAACTACTGCAAGATGGACCCAGGCACCCTGACAAAATGGCATAGTGTGGAACTGCCAATGCAATTGTACTGATGTTTAATAGGATGTGAACTATTTGAAGGGAGCCAGCTGCGATAAATACGTTACTTGTACAAAACGATGGTAGCGTGGTGCCATGGACACTCTATTACTAGGTCAGAAACAAATGCAATACTGTAACGGGTGCACTGAAAAAAGAACATGGCCTGCAGGTTGAGAGAGGAAATCTTCCACCTCTGCTCTGCCCAGTGTGGCCGCAACTGGAGTACTGTGTCCAGTTCAGTAAACTGCTCCTCAGTTCAAGAAAGGCAAAGAACTTTCTCTCTAGAACTTCTAGAGAGAGTCCAGCAGAGTGCCACAAAGATGATGAGGGGCCTGGAGAACCTCCCTTATGAGGAAAGGCTGAGACACCTGGGGCTGTTCAGCCTGGAGAAGACTGAAAGGAGAACTTATCAGCGCTTATAAATACCTAATGAATGGGGCCAAGTTCTTTGCAGCAGTGCCCAGTGACACAACAAGGGTTAATGGGCACAAACTGGAACACAGGAAGTTCAATACGAATATGAAGAAGAATTTCTTTAAGTGTGATGGAGCACTGGCACAGGCTGCTCAGAGAAATTGTGGAGTCTTCTTCTCTGGAGATATTCAAGACCAGCATGGACACTTTCCTATGCAAACTACTGCAGGGAATCTGCTTTAGCAGTGTGTTGGACCAGAGGTATCTGCCAATCCCTATAATTCTGTGCTTCTGTAATCGCTGAAATCATAGTATTGTAGAGAAATAAACACATTAAAATTGATTCTTTAAAAGTTCTACCTTTAAGTATCATGACCCCTAATACAAGACAAAAATTAGGTGAATGTTATCTTCATGCAAGTAACAGATGGACAGTGCAAGTGACAGAAGGACATAACACAGGCAGGTGGCATGCCCCTATCCCTGCAGTTAATAGTACTGGCACTCTCTGTGGAAAAACAATGCCCAGCCATGCCAGACCATATGTAACATCAACCTATGTCAGGTGGAAATAACTCTCTTAAATTCTATGTCACAGAGTAGTGTGTGATACCAAGAAGCAAGTCAGACCACCGGCTAAGAAAGGCTAATAAATAACTGCATCTCTCACCTGACACGTGCCATGCTGATTTGTAGAATCAAGATTGAAGCCATATAAAAATAATCTAAGATCATTATTCCAATAATTTTCAATGATATTTAGTACTGCAGTCTGGGAAAATAGTTACATTGTTTAGACAACATTTTTGCAGAAATAATCTTACAAGTACCACAGACGGTTACATCTTCACAGCTGCAGACTCATAAACATAAGGGAAGTTTCCAGACAACTTTCAGAAGGAATTTTGATGGCCAAAAAATTTAATACTTACAACACAAACTAAATGCTCAAATACCCAATATGTAATTTAAATGCTCAAATACCATATGTAATTTCGTATAGGTTATTAAGCAGGGATATTTAAGCACTATTTTATTCTAAAAATATTGGCAGCAATACTTTGAGCAATTTTTTCCTTCAGTTTTAAGCATATCAAAAAGTGATATTTGTATATTCAGAAATTTGTTCTGAATGATGCTTTTCCAAAGCTGGGGGAACTGTGAACCAGTAGCATAAATTAATTTAAGCTCAAGAAGCCAATCTGAAAATTCCAGTCAGGCCAGCGTAACAATTAAGAGTGCAGTTACTGGGAGTGCACACAAGTCTGAACTTTTCATTGCAAATTTTAGAACAGCTCTGATACGATAAGTTTTTATTTTTATCATAGTAGAGTAAAAAAAAGCATCCTACTTTATGCTCTCCTATTAGTATGACATAGGATGCCCAGAGAAAAACTGACCTTTCTATATTTCACGTCATGTACATGTAGTGACCTAACTGCTCAGATTATGATCTTCCACGTGAGGACCTAATAAGGCACAGACTTTGATAGAGTATAACATCTATTTTTTAATACTACCTTCAACCCATATTGCCCTGAATTTTCAACCCATCTATTCTTCCTTATATATTAAAAACACTTATTTGTAAATTAAACTTAAAAAGAAAGGTTATTGCTTAGTGGCATAGAACAAAAAGCACCTACAAATCATACTCAGCTTTAGAGTTTCTAAATTTCTCACCCACAATTTCATGAACTTAAGGTCTATTTTCAGTTAGATATTACTTCATCATTTGGTCTTCTAAGCTGCCACCAGCTTTTCCATTTTTAATGAAGATAAAGGAAACTGTTTTTACGCATTAATAGTTTTCTGAAGTTGTGATTAGAATACTTCCAATAACAGGCAGGCATATATAAAAACCCACCTGGACACTTCCCTGTGTAACCTACTGTAGGGAACCTCCTTTAGCAGGGGTTTGGACTCAGTTATCTCCAGTGATCCTTTCCAACCCCTATGATTCTGTGATTTACAAGCACAAAGTTTCACAGGAGTATATATTTCATGTATTTTCAGGATTGAACTTACATAGCAGCAGGATCTCCGCTAGGAGAAATGTAAACCTTTCAGTCTCTTCCACTTCAGAGCAGATGAAGACTGGCACTGGACACTGACAGAATGGGCAGCCATGCAGACATCTCCTTGATATGGGCAGCAACAGCAGCTTTGCAAGGTGTCACTGCCTCCAAGGACGGAGTTTCCACCACCTCTCTGGGCAATCTGTTTCAGAGCCTCAACATTCTCACTGTGAAAGACTTTTTCCTTATATCCAACCTAAAGTAATCAGTCAATCAGCCTCTTATGCTGCGATGGTGCAGTCAAATTTATTTAAGTAAGGATAAGAAATCAGGCTTTTGGTCTGAGCACACCATTAAGGTAACCTCCAGAGACAAGCCAAGCCCAAAGAAGAAGAGTTTATGATCCAGAGAGCCTGAGACACAACAGCCTTAAAGAACGCTTAGGAGAGAACATGGTACAAAAACCCAGTACACAGAAAATGAATCACTGCAAACACAACCAGCTTACTCCAATCAGTTATTCCGCAAGGTTAAGAAGGAATTTTGCAGTAGTGAATCGAAGCAGGATCCAACACACATGCAGGATCTGTGGTGATAGGACAAGGAGAAATGATTTCAAACTAAAAGAGGGTAAATTTAGGTTGGATATAAGGAAAAAGTCTTCTACAGTGAGAATGGTGAGGCACTGGAACAGGTTGCCCAGAGATGTGGTGGAAGCCCCATCACTGGAGACATCCAAGGTCAGGTGAAGGGGGCCTGAGCAACCTGGTCTAGCTGTGGATGGCCCTGTTCACTGCAGGGGAATTGGCTAGATGACCTTTAAAGGCCCCGCCCAACTCACACTGATTATGGGAATTTTCTTTGTCTTTCTAAAGCCAACGGACATACAACTCAACTTGCATCATTTTGCTTATCAGAGAGCTGGAGCAAATTAATCTTAGTATTTTCAGAAGCATCCAGCTTTCCAGTGAAACGCATAAGAAAAAAACACTATATATAAAAAGTTCTAATGGTCATTTTTAAAAGACTGCAGAATCATGATTTAAATGTAAGTTCTTAAATCTGTTCTTAATTATTTTATGTTATGCTTTATAAAGTTATGAGAAAAAAAAAGGATTTTTTTTTTTAAGAAGGAATATAATTTCAGGTTTTTTTTACTATTAACCTTGCTTAACCCGTAAATCTTCTTCACATAAAGTATGTTGTGGTTAAGCTAAGTGAGTTTGGATCTAAATTTATATCTCAGCTTTTACAAATATTTCAGATTAATTACTATGGAATGAATGAAGAATGACACCTTAATTAGTAAAGCTTCTCTTGGCAATTAGGATTCTTTTGGCTTCTCTTAGCAATTAAAGTGGCAGTGGCATATCATTAAGGTCTTCAAGATTTCCCATGCCTCCTCAGAAGCAATTACTGTGGGAAGAACTGAAAAATCAGGTTCATAGCTATAATCTGCTCTCTAAGGATCTAGTAGTAGGATAAACACTTTTGCTTCTTCCTTCCATAGTAATTTTGCATTAACCCATCATCATTATCCAATCAATCACTAATGTAACATCAATGTGTCATTTTTCATAAAGTTCAATTTTCATTCTTATGAAGAAACTGATTACAGTCAATTGATTTTTCAGAATTGTACAATATTAAAATAATGTAAATGAAGGCACATTAGCACTTTTCTCTGTGGCAAAATGCCGATATTCATTTATCACAATAAAATACTAGCATTTATCACAATGCAAAATAGCGTAACAGAAAATACTGCTAAGAGGCACACTGGAATGATAATAGTAAAGCATTCATACAGCGGTAAAATTAAAATCAAGCCACTCCATCCTGCTGCTTATAAGATATGTAGGAAATTGCTACCTTAGTATAAACATGCACAAATGGCCTTGTGAAAATAAAATTGAGTATGGGTTTGCCAGAATTTAGCAAGAAACAGAAGATAATTATAGCAACATGAATAACATTTTTGATCTTCTGACTAAAGAAAAATATCTACGCCACTGCTATTAGACCCCAACTTCAAATTGCTTATTAATTAGGGACAGAAATTTGACCAATATTTCCACTGAACTGTAAAATCACTGCTTTATTTTTTAATTATTGTGTTTATTTCTCATTTTCCAAAGATAAAAGGGGGAATATCCCCCTTTTATATCTCATGCTGGATGTTGCAGAAGGTAATGAATTCTGATAACAGAAGTAAAAACTTGAGCGCAGTGAGGCGCAGGCTGCCCTGTTGCTCTCAGGCCTGAAGACCTTTATTTCAACTGGCTGGTTCTTTTAAAGATCACCTGAAATACGAAAAAAGATTTCTCTCATATCAGGGCATATTCAAGTTAGTACCATGGGCCAATTTCCCTGCTTATTGACTGTCAGACTGGCAACGTGTACCCAGAATTTTCTAAGAGAGCTTACTTTTTCTTGTAATGCAACAGTACCATGGGAACTGGTAGTGACAATAGAAAACAGTAGTAAATGAAAGATATTTTTTGTTTGAAGTATTTTTTTCTGTTAAAATATGTTAAAGAATTATCAGACTCTGACATCTAAGGACCCCAAGTTTACTCAGTTCTTTTTACCTTCCCAAATATTGCATCCTACTGTAATTGCTTGTTTGAGCAGATGGAATTTAATACAAATTGCACTAGCTCTAATAGCCCCTGCCTGTGAATCTTGGCGAATGGCTGTGCACGTTTAGCCTACAAACCTATAAGATCTTAAGAAACAAATAAGCAACAAAAGAAACAAAAACAACCCACAGCCATTCTCCCTAACAACCTAGCTATTTTTATGACTTTTAAATTATTATCTTAAATGTTTACACATATTCATTGTTTGTGTACTATGTTAATTCTGACATGAATGTGACGGTTAAATGGGCCATTATAGGTGCCATATCTGCAACACGCCTTTCCTTTTCTGCCTGCAAGATCAGGTCAACCATTTTTTGTCATTTTCATGCTTTCTTTCCTCCTAGTGTTTCCCCACCTCTTCTGCTCAACAAAAACATCATGCTTCAAAGGAAAGTTGAGCAAAACCATAACTTGTGATTGGCACAGGTTGTTGTTTTCTCCCCATCAAGATTTTACAATATAAATTTTGAACTTTTTATTTAAAATGATAGAAGCCATCCAAATAGACATATATTTTTATTAACTACAGTGGCCAGGCACACAGACCATATCCCCAATTTCATCAGCTTGCATTAATTACTTTAACTTTTTTTAGAAAGTTAAAATTATGCCATAAGCCAGAGACCAGTATGCTCACAGAAAGGGTAAGATTACCTGTGGAGCTCCCTAAATAGTCTTATTCCCTTAGTTGGTCACTCCACATGCCAGAAGTGTCTGAAACACTTGAGTTTACTCTGTGCTGGGGTAGATGAGTCTTGTTCTTATGAAAGGGATACAAGCATTATTCGTATTTGGGTCTTGGATCTCCAGTGTCAACCTAAATTACAGTTGAAAAGAAAGGCAATCTCCTCTTCCTAAGCATTAGTTAAAAGCTCAAGTCTTACCAAAAATAATTGAGTAACTTCGCGCAATGCAAAGAGTAGTCAGTTTCAGGTAAACAATGCCAGTCCTCTCCAACTGAAAGTATTCAGCAAATAATTTTGCACTGCTGAATTTAACATCTCAAGCTATTCTGCAGTTTGCAGGATGCTTTTTAGCTACTGACAGTGTCCTTTCTTTTTTTTCTTCCCCTAAAGCCGATGCCTCTGTTTTCAGAAACCATTCCATCAAGGTACTGTTCCCTATAAAGCTGCTTTTGAGAGAACTCTGATATAGGCTATCTACTTATACTTCAGGCTGGAAGTAAGGAAAGGATTCCAAATTATCTAATGTGATGTAGACTTGTAAAATTCAAACAAACTCAACAGTTCCCACGTGTTACTTTGCTTATCCTTCCCATGCTTAATGTTCACAAACTGAAAACTAAGCCTTCTGCCACAGGATGGCGAGAGCCCTGCTCTCTGTAGCAGCAGCTGAAGTCCGGGCTCTGCTTCCCTCTTTCAAACTGGAAGCAAAAGTGCAATAGCAGCAGACAGAAAGCTAGATGGTGCTAACAGACTTACTTTATGGTTTCAACCAGCTGTGGGAAAAAATGCTGCCATCTTCACCAATGAGAAAAGCATTTTCTGTAACTGTTGTAAATTAAAGTAGAAAGTTACTGTTTTTATCTAATGGAAACTAATATTAATTGAATATATCTTTGGTACATATTACCATACATAAAAAAAAATACTAGGAAGGATTCTTTTTAGATGTTTGATACATAAAGTTTTCCAGAAGTTTTCTTCTCTTTGTAGGAACTTTGTATCTACTGCTTCTAACTTAACCTGACATGTTAGCCTAGCCACAGTCTTCATCTAATTATTTCCACGAAGGTAAAGAAAAATATTTAGAATTATTTGCTATATGTCTGTGCACAGAGGAAGGTCTAAAAGCAGACAAATTCACTATACGCAACACAAAGGCCTGTTCGCAGCAGAGACCATGCAGCACATGCTGAGAAGTATGACTGTATTCTTGACATCTTTATCTGTAGAAGTAGCCCAGACTTGAACCAAGTTTGCCCAACCAGCACATAAGGTCTGGCAATATATCATTCCAGCTAACTTCAGAGTCCATGTAGCTCTCCTTAGTTGACTTAGGAGCTTGCTAGTAGCTATGAGAGCAGTTTGTCCTGGTGACTACAACTGTGTGACAACAGAGGAGCCAGCAGACTTCAGTGCTATCCTCAGCCCTGTCACTGAATTAACTATGACCTTGGGGGATTGCTATGCAGTCCTGCGCTTCATTTTACTCATCTTTAAAACAGAGATAATGATACCTGCCTTCCACTCCAGTGGACTCCTCTGTCAGCAGGTGAAAAGCGTTACAAAAAAAAATGAGAAAATTACTTACTCTCTAATTTTGCATCTTGGAAGACTGTTAGCCCTGGCCGTAATCTAACAGATTACACTAGATCTAACACTACAGTAACAGCAGGAGAAAGTGCGACTTTAGTCACATACAAGAACCAGGAGCTATATTTACTGATTATAAATGCTCTCCTAAGAATATTTCAGTCACCCGCAGCTGCAAAAGGCAAGAAACTTGAAGTTTTTNAAGTTGATGGCAATCCTTATATTCTTAAAATAAACCCATGCTACTACTAAAATTTTGAGAGAAAAATAATTTCAAAAATAACTACACCATTCTGGAGAGTATAAGTTCAAAAAAAAAAGTTGACAAAATAATTGATTTGCTGAAAAGAGAGGAGAAAATCTGAGTGCAAAGGTAGTCATAATCAATTGCTCATAGAATGTATATTACAAACAAAAATGTCTTTAACTTTTTGTGTGTAATCAAAATAGAACCACATAAAGTTCAACAAGGAGAAGTGCAAATTCCTGCTCCTGGAGAGGAACAACTGCAGGCACCAGGATGTGCTGGAACCAGACTAGTTGGAAGGCAGCTTGGCAGAAAAGGAGCTGAGAGTCCTGGTGGACACCAAGCTGAACGTGAGCCAGCAATGTGACCCTGCAGCAAAGAAGGCCAATGATAGCCTGGGTTGCATTAAGCAAAATATAACCAACAGGTCAAGGGAGGTGATTCTTCCCTTCTGCTCAGTGTTGGTGAGGCCATGCCTAGATGCAGTGTTCAGTTCCGGCCCCCCCAGTACAAGAGAGACATGGAGTTACTGGAGAGTCCAACAAAGGGCCGTGAAGGTGGTAAAGGGACTGAAGCATCACTTAAGAGGGGAGGTGGAGAGAGCTGGGCCTGTTCAGCCTGGAGAAGAGGAGGTTCAGGAGAATCTCATCAATATGGATAAGTACCTAAAGGAAGGGTGCAAAGGGGCAGGAGTCAGTAGTGCCCAGTGCCAGTACAAGAGTCAGTGGGCACAAGCTGTCACACAGAAGGCTCCATCTGAATATCAGGAAGCAGTTCTTCACTGTATGGGTGCCCAAGCACTAGCACAGGCTACCCAGAGAGGCTGTGCAAAGCTTCAGAAGCTGCCTGGACATGGGCCCGGATATTCAACTCTGGGTGTCCCTACTGGAGCAGGAGTTGGGCCAGATGGACCCAGAGGTCCCTTCCCACTTCAGCCACTCTGTGATTCTATGAACAATTCTAAATGCGACACGTCACAACATAAAGCAGAACACACAGGGATAAATTTCGCCAATTAATCTTAGAAAGTGTTCTGGACAAGAGCTATGTTTACACAATTTACTTTGGAAGTCAATAATAAATAATATTACTTTGTAATATTGTCCTGCATAGGCTGTTCAATTGGTAAGAATTTCATTTAACATCATTTTTTTATTTCACTCTTTCAGATATTATTATTAAATATGACTAATTAAAAAAAAAAAAACTATGNGGGGCCTGCAGGTGGGAGGTTTTATTTCCTTGTGTTTTTGAGAGGGAGTGGGGGATGCATGGGATTCAAACAAAGGGAGACTAATTAAAAAAAAAAAAACTATGTGATAAAATATCAAAATTCATCTTACATTTCTAGTTTGAAAGTAAATACCCTTCAGTAACCACTAGGCTATGCTAACAGACAGCTCAACCGACATGACACACTTTTAAAAATAACACTTTATATGCACATGGATATGCAAAGGTACTTCACAAGAAAATGGATTAGAAGAACGTATTTACAGTAACACACATCTCGAGTGGGTTAACCTGTCTTCCCTGGGTTTTCAACCTTAATTATGAGTTAAGGAGAGCCAAGTGGGTCTTCCTGAAGCAAACGCTCCCTAGCACTGCTGCTGTAGCTTGACAGGAATAAACGGGCTTTTAGCTTTTCATATAGCAAAGTTTTAGGCCACATTTTTTTTTTATTTCCTTTGATGATTTGTTTTAGATTTGAGACTGCAGTGGAAGACATGGATAGAAATGTTCCTATTATTGTATAATACAGAAGATAAAAAATGTCTCTTGAATAAACTCTGCATTTTAAACCTGAGAAAGGTTACTGGATTCTACGAGAATACATTATGAATGATGAGAAAGGAATCTGAAGTATCATGAATTGCCCATACTCAAATCTGTTCCGCAATTTCTCATTAATGAGCAACATTTACCTTGTCATTATGCAGAATATTCTATCTGTGCACGCTACTTTTTCTTATCTATTGTCAGGGTTTAAATAGAAAAGGATTGTTATAGATCCTTCAGGTTCTTTCACACTATGAGAGCCCTTCATGCAAGAATTTGAAAAAAAACCAGAAATAAATAGTAATATTATGCAGTAAGATGCATACAAGTAGCCCTTATTTCTTGCTCTTAGTAAGGTTTTGGCTTGTACTGAAAAAAAATCTCAAGTCTATAATTCTATTTGAAATATAATTAGTTCTTACGAATGTAGAAATTTAACAAGGGAACATGCTTGTAAGGCACTGCAGTCACAGAATATAACCAGTGAATTTAAAAATCTCAATTCAACTACAAGACAGCATAATTTGTAAAAATGGATATTCGTTGAAGAATAAAAACAAGATGGGTTTTGAAGACTTTCAGCATGTCTCCCCTGTCAATAACTAAATTCAGTTTAAATAGGAGAAACATTTCCCAAGGAATAAAACCATATACCCGTAATTAGCATGGGCCTGTGGGCTTTATTGACATTGAGGAATCTGAAATATTTGAGCATAGCTATTGTTTCTGAGAAAGAGGGCTCTTACTACCATTTCTTTTAATTCTTAGTTTAATAAAATTAGTTTAATAAAATCCCTATTTCTGCAGTTGGCTGTGTGGTAAGATTTAAATTCAATTTTGAATAAATTTTGAGGTTCCCAGTTGAAAGGCATTGTTTAACAGCAAAAGATTGCCTTTTTCTCCAATTAGACAGTGATGAACCTTCTATGTTTGCTTGTAAACTCAGTGCTACATAGGTAATAAAATTTACCTGGTTCAAGGATTGGACAAAGATAAAGCATGAGATAGTTCTGAAAAAATTGGAACTTACGGGGGATAACCATACTAATGGCATTAAAAGCCTGTCATTATGGCTGTAAAATATAACTCTGACACAATAAAACTGCAAAAGTACTGCAAAAAACATCCTTTTATTTTCCCCCTTTTTAGTACACTACGAAATCGTGCATAAATATGTGACTACATACTAATGTGAAATGAAACAAAAACTCCCAGGCCTTTTCACTATTCAGGATAGCAGGGCTGCATTCCAGCTCTTCAAGAATTTATTTTCTCCCATGGCCTGTTTCCTTGCATGTTATGCAAATGCTGATTTAGAGAGAAAATGGAGGTATTTGCTTTTCTGCCTCATGCAGGTTCAGCAGAGGGCTGCAGGGCAATAACACCACCTGGCATAGTGCAAGTTCTGGTCCTGCATGAGCACAGTGGCTGCCATCCTGCTTCTCCCCTGAGCACGAGCTGGTGAGCAGTGTGTTATGAACCCACCCTACCCATTCCTTCCCTAGACTTACCCTCAAGTAAGCACTGGAAAGTGCTAGTATTCCCACTTTAACCAAAATAAATCACCCCAAATTTTATTTGTATGTATATTTACAGCCTTATTTTCACCGATTTCAGCTATTCTGTGTATGTTACGCACCTCTGTGAAGTCAGATTCCAGCTTACCAAACTGAGCACAGGAAATGAGGCGCATACCGCCACCTACTACAGGTGGAAAAGGAGGCGGGTTCCTCTCTGTTCCTCAAACAGGAATAAAAACTAGTTCTTCCCAGCATCTCTCAGCTACCTTCAGCACAACACATTCTTTGCGTCCTGTAATGCTGTCCTTCATTCATTGCACATTTTCCAGCTTCTGCATAAATGAGAGTTTCTCATACAATGCTGTATCAGTTCTGAACAGATTTAATCTGTGTGATGAATCGGACAGGAATCCCTTTCAAAAATATAGCAAACATACTTTTACTCACACAGGAAGCCAAGCAAAGGCTGTGAGAGTGCCTGGGTGTCCGCTTTTCCAAATATTGAGGGTTTCTGACTTCTGTTCCCTCTACGTAAATACCCTCTTCCTCACTCTCACTGAAACTCCAGTGCTTTCATCAGTATTTCAGTGCTATCAGTATTTCATTAACCCTTTCAATGGCCAATAGAGGCATCATCGACATTTTATTTCATTTCACATATGCTTACGGTGGAGGAGTCCATACAGGCCTCCCTTGGTGTGCTGACTTTGCTAGATGAAAAAGTAAAAACCATTTTTTGCCTGGAGAATAATGAAAACAGTGACCCTATAGTAAAATGAAGAAGTAAGAAACTGTGCCAGGAGACTAGTATTCAAGGGCAATGTGAGGCAGTAACTAGGAACAGCAGATGAAAAGGATGATGATTGAGTTAAATCCTTGAAAATAATATTTGACTGGGGAACCCTTGTAATTCTCAGACAAGGAGACTAGGGTCATAAACTAGTATGGAAAAGCAAACTGGGTGGTGAGGAAAACCTTCTGGAGACCCCAGAACAGTCCCCAGCTGGGTCAATCTCTGTGGAGAAACCTGGAGCACAACCAGAGGAAGCACTGGAGCCTTGTCCTTGTTCCTGGGCCCAAGTCTAAAAAGCTGCATGTTATGCCCTAATTTGGTCTGTGAGCAGCATGACTCCAGCATTATCAACGGCCTGATCAAATGCAGGGACTTCCCACAGTCACCTGTGGGAGAGGTGCATGGGAGCACCACCTCTCTAAGGTAGCTGCAGAATGGAGCAAGCCACCATGCCAGGTTATGTGCAGGTTAAATGCATCTGATGTGTATTATTTGTTACTCGTACTGTTGAAGTAGTGCTTTGTTTGATGTTACTGCTTTACTAATTTTAGTTATTGTTGCTCTATTAATTTCAGTCAATTATGTAAGCCTTTAAATTAAACAAGGGTTAATCAATTTCCTTGGCAGAACCAATCTCAAATTACTCAGTTGCCTGTTACAATGCCCAGTGAAGATATCTGATACGCTGTAGATGGGTAGAAGGATTTAAAGGCATTAGAACCAGGAATCAATTCCTGTATCCGAGCACTGTGTATGCTGTTTGACAGGCTGTTGAAGAACACAGCAACATTACATCACCTCAGCAGCACTCATTGCTTCAGTTGGCTGCCCAGAGAAGCTGTGGATGCCCCATCCCTGCAGACATTCAAGGCCAGGATGGATGGGGTCCCAGGCAGCCTGAGCTGGTGTGTGACAACCTGCCCATGGCAGGGCAGTTGGAACTAGATGATCTTTAAGGTCCCTTCCAACCCAAGCTATGGATTCTATGATTCTATAATCCCCTCTGGCTCCACGTTTTGACATCTGCTTAACTCAGAAGTTAAAAGAATGGAAAGCAACCCCAGTGATTGCTTTATGACACGAGACACAGCCTTACTTACTGCAGGCAACTTCACCTGCTTTTGCAGCCAGGATGAGGAATGGTGGTAGCAATTGCCTGTGGAGATGTTTTTACAAATAATCTATTGCATTTAGTTTCAGAGCTAGGCAGGAAAACATCCTTAAACTGGTACATTCACATCAATTCAAGAGAAAGACAGGAAAGCAGACAGAGGAAAAAAATGGGAGATGACAGCATTGCAAATATCACCAAATGGCAATATATGATTAACCTTATTTTAATAGAAAAATTTTGATTTCTTAAATAACAACTTTGGCTTTTCCGAAGTGCTATAAACTCTAATATTTAAAACCAGTTTCTGATTGACAGCGTTTTTAGCTCTGTGTGTCAGTTAGCTCAATAACTCTCCTTATATCTCACTGAACATTTGGATTGGATGCTATTCCTGACTGTTACAAACTTTACACATAGAACAACACAATGCCACACTAACTGTACTGTTGTACACACTTACATTGTTTTACAAACTTTATGTTGTTGCTACATATGGTTAAGCACAGGCACAATGAGGCAAAAAAATAGAATACAATCTGACAGAAAACAGCTACTTACCCACAGTGCTTCATGTGAGGTGGTTTATCCATTCTCACTGCCAATTTGATTTTCAAGTCACTGTCCTGACTGTTTTTGGGGACGATCATTTTGTGCAAATCAGGGGACTTGGAGCTGTTGGATGTTGGATACAGCACTACCTGCAAGTAATAAAATAAATGCTGAGCTGATTAAAAGTCTGTTTGTCTTTAATGGAAACTTCTAAGCAGTTCAGATTCTTGTTACATCTCCTCCACTCTAAATGACAACTTAGAAAAAGCTTCATAATTCTAATAAAACATTGAGTTCATTCTGAATTAACAGTTTTAAACAAAGAACAACACGTGACATCTGCGAATCATAGAATGGCTTGGGTTGGAAGGGACACCAAGAATCATCAAGTTCTAACCCCCCTGCCACAGGCAGGGCCACCAACCTCCAGATCTGGTACTCAGCCAGGCTGAGCAGAGCCCCATCAACCTGGCCTTGAACATCTCAAGGAATGGAGCATCCACAGCCAATCCGGGCAGCCTGTTCCAGCACCTCACCACTCCGTATAGTTGAACAAGAGCCCAAACTTCCACATTGCTCAGTGCCCCACTGGAAACATGCCACTGAAACAACATGCTATGTAGTCCAATGCAACAGCAGCGACACTGCTTGAGTGAATATAACCACAACATGCTGCTTCTTACTAACTTCAGTTAGAATCAGTAGCATTAATAAAAGCCAGCTGTAGTAAAAAACACAGAAATCAGAAATTAATTCTAAAGCACCTCTGCTACAAATGGAGTGTAATAAATAAAAGATACTGTGCTCAGTTCACATCAATGTACAACACAAACATTTTGTTAAATTGATAGAGATGGGCATAAAAAACCCACCACAAACATGAATTTTAAATACTTAACTAAAATGTTTAAATGAATAATTTTAGTAATTAAACATTATTTTTAGACCACTATCAGTCACAAACAGTTGAATATTTATCTGCCATCCGGAAAGTTTATCCATTTATAACTAGTACAATTAAATATTACCACTTAATTAAATTCATAACCACAGTCACACGTTTAGCAGTTAAATGCTGCTGAAATAGAATCTCCCTTCATCCTTATTATGAACAGTATTTTTTAATCAATTTAGACTCTAAAACCATCTAAACATGCTCCTTGGGAGGGTTTCATAATACTCAGCGATTTCTGAACTATCACTACTCTTAAAAGCAAGATTCTTCACATCTTTTATTTCTTGGAAACTAAAATTAATCATAAAGTTAATCACCAAATTAATTTCTTATACATAGCAGTTGCATCTTGTGTCCAATGTATAAAAGACAATATATTCCCCTCTCTGATACAGGGAAAAACAAAGCTAAATCAAAGACTCAGGTAAGAATCCTCAAGCAAGCATAAATCTGGTGGATATTACTAAGCCAAAAATGTTACAACAGATTTAAGCATATGAAGGATGATGTAAACTGAAGGCCTTCAGCTCCCCATGTCAGTCACTTGCAGAACCATGTTCCTGTATCCCATTAGTATCAGGAGTGCTAGCAAAGCAGAGAAGTGTAATGCATCAGCCCTAACCACATGTGCAACGTCAGTAACATCAGTGGGAGAAATAACCTCCTAACTATTGAGTTCTGTGCCTTTTAAAGAGATAGTAGAAAAAGCAGTATATTCCAGTTGTCATAAATCAGAAGGGTAATTTGTTTTGCCTTCTTGCAATTGCATAGCAAACACTACTTTTTTTACTTTTTTACTTTTTTAACTACAGTGCTTACTCCTCTTTCCCAAGAAGCATGTTCATTTTCCTCCTGAGTAAAAACTCTCCCTTGAAAAGAATTGTAAGTATAGCAACCTATAGCAACCTTTGAGTTCTGAAATCTCAAATAGAAACAAATTCTAGTTTGTCTATCTCTTTAAATGCAAGACTATATAAACAGAATTATTCCTCATTCCTTGCATTTAATCACTCAGCATTCATACAGGTCCATAGGTGGTGTTATGATTTTCTTTTCTTCTCTACAGACTGCAGTCACTGTCCTCTAACAGCTTATTACTGCTCGTGCATCTCAAACCACATCTTTCTCCTGTCAACTTCTTGATTTTTGACAACACTGAAGAAAATATAAGCTGACAAGTGGATAATTAACTCATAACTTCAGTACTGACAATCCTTTTTCTGATTTTTTTTTAAACAATTATTTTTGAACTTTGTTTTCAAACCTCTTGCAATGAATAAGTATCTGGCAGAGTACTTGGACATGCACTGTGTTGTGTCTGTATTATTATTTAAAGCTGGAAAGAATGGCAAAGTATAAGAACTAAAAAGACTAGAATATAACAGCATTCTGCAGGCATTAATGATCTTCAAAATAACCTCAAGCCTGTAAGGGCACTCCTAACCACTGGAGTGGAGTGCACTGGACCATCAGGTGACACAAGCTGAAGTCACAGAAACCAAAGCACCGAGCAGATTTTTCTTGATGGGAAAAAAAGGCTGAAATTTGGATCTAAAGCATTTTCCCCATGATGACACACTGCAATACAATATCATTTCCACTACCCAGAAACTTCCTCGGCTACTTGTCTCAGATTTCCTTTCAGCACTGTTTAACAGATTATAAATTTACAGGTGTAGTTCTAAGTATACACTTAAATAAAATAGTACCAATTCCTTATTCTCTGGAAAACATATGTACTCACCTACAGAATATTTTTTCACTACACCTAATACTTCTAAAATGTTTGTAGAATTATTTCTACGTCATATTTCCAAATTATTTTTTATTTTATGCTTTGTTTATTGTTCCTGTATCTGTGAACATCATCACAGTAGATTACTCAGCAGCGACACAGCAAACTATGAATTGTATATACCATATTATGTATATATATACTATGTATAACACTTGTTCACAATAAGTAACCTAATGCTAATCTGCAATAGGTAATCAATAACACGTTATACTTGAGTACTACACACCAAGCACAGCTGCTGTACATCACATTGTTTCAGCTGATTTAAGCCAAATTAACACAGGTTGAGGTAAATCAGTAAATTCAATCTTCTCATGATCATTAAGGGTACTCAGCTACAGTTTGGTACCGAAAAAGCAGCAAGTCCATATCCTCTTTATGCTTCTCCTCATTCAGATGTAAAATAAATACATAAATCTTCAATGTTACAGAGCAGCACACCTGCATATTTGTGCAAGGTAAAGTTCTCAAAACATTGCTTCTGGATTGTGAATGATTGACACAGCATTTCTCAGCTGCACCTGGAGGATACTGAGCTAATATCACTTCATGACTTCACTAGTCAACATTTATTGTGATTCAGCTGCGCAAGTCCCAGCTGAATGACAATAAAAGGAGCCATCTAATGTTCACCTGAGCCAACAGTCAATCCAGCTGAGCAACTCCTAACTCCCCTCTATCTTTGGCAAGTTGATCATTTTCTCCCTCAAAAAAAAGATTTCGGGAACAGGCTAGTTGTTCAAAATCCCATGGAAGATGGAACAGACTGAACTTGTGGCAGTCTTGCTTTCTCAGAGCAGACGAACATGCAGAAGGTTCAGAATCAAAAGCACTACGCAGAAACATCAGTATTTCCATGGTTAAGATAAAGCTCTCGAGCTAACCATCCCTGGCCACAGCTGTCATGCTGCCACAACATAATGCAGCCTCCAGAGGGGACCAACAAGCTCAGAGGCAAGCTGAGCAGGAGGCTGGAAGCACACTTGAAAGAAATCAAGAGAGTCAAAATAATTTCTCTATTCTCTCCATCCCACACTCACAACTGAATTCTCACTCACCCAGTTCATCTTCTGGCTTCCTGGCTTCTCCAACCCACTCTTGCTCTCTGGTATTCAGAAGTTGCACACAAGTGCTGCAGTTACCTGCTTTTCTGACCCAAGCGCTGAAAAATCTGAGAAAGATTTTACAAGTCTGGGTGGTCTAGGACACACTTTGAGACGTGCTTGGGAAAAAGGCCTTGGGTACTGCAGGAAGTCTGAGCAGACTATGCTGAGCTTTGGCTCCCCATCACAAGCAAAAAACGATGCAAGTGAAGAGTTGCAGCTGCTCCTTAATGCCCTGGCTGACAGGCAGATGACAATTGACATCCTATTACAAGAACCAAGAAAATCCTACTCTCTCCTTCAGTGCAGTTTAAACTACACAACCTTAAAGAAAATAAAGGTGCAGCCCAGGAAAAGCCTCTTCATAACAAGCTAGACTTTTCTTCTGCATCAATTCGCGCTTATTTAAAACAATGTAAAAGAATAAGTACCCACAATACCATGATATTCTCCCTCAACTGTATTTGTTGAAGCTCCTTCCATCATGCAATAGGACTGATAATTGATTCTATGGAAGGCTTTTTCTTTTGTGATTTAAAACGCAGTGATTTGAAAAGATAACTGATGGCAGTGGGAGCAGGGAAGACAGACAAATTTTATGTTATGAAATAATCAATATTATTTGGCACATAAAAATTTGTGCTGCCAGTCATTGTCTGAGCAAAGATGACAGGAAAATTTCTTTGTTAAACATGCTCTGATTTTTGCCAATTTGAAAGTAGTGCTGCAGGCCAAAAATTAATGAAGCTGGTTTGGGGCAGAGAGTAGATCACTAATAGTAGTTTAGACACCCTGTAGAGTTGTGCTGTTTGTGCAGCTCTGGCCCTACCCCTGCATAGGGGACACCTCCCTGCTTTTGACAGAGTCTGCTGACTTTTCTCTAGTCACCTTCCTTCACAACTTGAAAGTTTGGAGCTGTTCTGAGCTACATCAGACACTTCCCCACATACAGGTTGATATCAAAGAGTTGCTGTCAGTGTGGAAGGAAGTGAAATTCCTCAGAGCATCCCAGCAGCAGGCTCCCAAACACAGCATTCTGTTCGGGTTCTTTATGCTTCTGAGTGCCAAGCTGTCACTCACTGCCATCACAACAACCAAGCACAGTCAACTCCAGGAAAGGCCCAAGACAGAACTGGAAAAAGGAGTTGGCTCTCTTAAAAAGTGACTCTCCTTGAATATTAAGGGTTAATGATAGCTCGATCACCAAGGGTACATCGAGTATACAGGGATCTTACGTCACCTCCATGATCTCACCTACTGAGCGACATCTTGCTTTTCAGCTACAGTTGTATTACAGCTGAAGCACTCAGATAATGCTTCAGGTAACAGGCAGTTAAAAAGAAAGAAAAATAAAACGAAACCAGAACAGGTGTATAGCAAAAAAGCCATCTAAAATACTGGCGTTGAGAAAGAACTGGGAAGACTTTTCAATTTATGCATCCAACAGATACTGACTGGTGCCGTTTGAATGCTTAGCTGAATAGATGTTAGTTGTCCTAAGTACTTCCCAAACAACCCGTTCCCCAAAACTAAGAGAGAGCATGTATGAATGAAGAGAAAAGCTTAAGAATCTCTGACAAAATGCAGTCTCAGGGAGCTACTGAAAAAAGGGATTCAAGAGACAGAACAGCTCCTCTATGAGGCCAGGCTGTGAGAGCTGGATCTGTTCAGCCTGCTAGCAGCCTACCAGTATCTAAAGGGGGAAGAAAGAAGGAAGTGGACAGACTATTTAGGAGAGTGTGTTGTGATGGCACAAGTGGAAATAGTTTCAAACTAGAAGAAGTAAGATTTAGATTAGGCATAAAGAAGAAGTTGTTTTTTTTTTTATAATAAGGGTGGTGAGGCAGTAGAACAGGTTGCTCGGAGATGTGGTGGAAGCCCCATCCCTGGAGACATTCAAGGTCAGGCTAGGCCATGCTCTGAGCTGCCTGATCTAGTTGTAGGCATTCCTGTTCATTGCAGGAGGACAGAGCAACAAAAAGAGACAATAACAGCTTCTACTAGGACAGAAACACACTTACAAATACAGTCACGAAGATTTAGTTTAGAAAGCAATATAGAAAGTAGCTCACCCTTTCCAAAGGCTAGTAATGTCTTGAAAAGAACACCATCTCTGAAGAGAGATTTTGCTCCCTCAGCTATTAACCCTTAAACGAGGATAAGGAGGAGTGGATCCCAGGTCCATCCTTTTTGGTCATTCAGGTGCACTGCTTGCACCTGAGCTCCCTGTGTTAGCCACGCTTTCTCACCTGGTGCTCAACCATGATTCAGGCTGTGACCAAGCAATTCCCATATAAGAGGAGATGGACTAGATGACCTTCAAAGGTCCCTTCCAACTCAAATGATTCTGTGATTCCATGAAAGCCACTGTTAGCACAGGAACAACAACATGGAGCCAGACATAATGCAGTACTAGAAAAAGTGGTGGGGGGAGTAATCTGTTGCCATTTTCCAAACTTAAAGAAAAACCTGCAAAACCTGTCATTTGTAAAAGTGATGGAGAAACATGTTCCCATGATGGCAGGCTTTAAATTAATGTATTCACAGTATGGAATAGTCTCTATTCTGAGGCCATTCAAACATAGCACAGAAGATAAACAAAAAGCCCAGTGCAGTCAGTGTTCAGAAACCAGGCAGTTGTACAAGTATGGGCGCTATTTCATAATGTCTTCAAATCAATTCAAGAGGAACAGCACCAACCAAAAAAAAAACATGCTGCAAAGCTGATTATTGCTGGTTGCAGCTGGCTGTGACAAGTCAGTTGGGAGACAGTCGCTTGCTTTTAATTGAATACTCAGAGCAAGGAGATTGAAATATTCTTATATTCAAAAAGTGCCAGTAATCAAACACCACCTGCTGTTCTCACATTGTGTTCACATGTGTGCTAAGCAAGCACAATGGCTGTCACTTTGAATTACTGGGTTTGAACATCTTCATATACAAAGTACTGAACAAGGAAAAGTGGTGTCAGATCCCTGTTTCATCAGCCACCAGCCTGATTCTTCAGAAGTATTTACTCCAAACTCTGCTTCTTCGCGCTTCCTCATCTGTTGCATGTACAAATGCAAACATTTCTATCCTTTCTGCCTTTTGTATACGTATACATAATTTCTGAAGCAGCTAGATCACTGGGACACACATTTCAAAGATGCCTGATTAATTTCTGAACATTTCCTGATTAGAACAAACATAGCCCCAGAGACACAGCCTTGTCTCATTTCTAGCAGTTAAATTCAGTGTTCCTTGGATGCTGAGATATGTACAATCACAGACACAGACCGTGACCGCAGAAGCTCATGTTCTGCCAAACTCAGATCCAAATAACATCCTTTCCTTTCCTGTCCAGCACATTTCCCTATTTTTTTTTTGTGCTAACAGAAAACTGTGCTTCGCTAGCCAGCCTCCAGTTTCTGTGGAACAAAGACTGAAGTTTTACCTTTTATTTAAAGACACTCCAACCAGTCAGCAGGGAGCAAGAAAAACATCCCCTAACAAGGAAAGTCATCTCTTGGCACACACAAATGGATTTACTTTATTTTTCAGAAGAAGAGAGCAATGTCAGACAAGTCAATGTCAGTGTTAGACAAGAACTACCTCCTGTTGGTTAAGCACATCTTAACCGCCTTGAAAGGAGATGTGAAACACAGGTAAAAACACCCTTCTCTCACTCAGTGCTCATTCGGCAACTTCTGTAGCGGGTGTCAAGTAGCTTCTAGTTTTTATATTCTGCATGTCTATATTTTATACTCTTTCTGAGAATAAAGCTGTAAGTATGGGCTCCCCTTTTCACTAAAAGCAGGAGCCTGCTTCCCTCCCACTCCAACACTAGCACCTGCCTCTGGAAATCAGCAGAGCCTTCTCAAACTGAGGATCTATCATGCTGAGATCAGGGTCTACACTGAAGTTAATGAGTGTGAGAGACAGCCATCACCTGGAGCAGAGCAGGGGGAAAACTTCTCTTCTGCAGTTCTGGGAAAATCCATCGCCAGCTCCACATTTCACACCTGAGATTTATGTGCACAAAAAGCTAGTCTCTTGGTGCCAGAACAAACCCTTTGTACCTGATGGAAGCTTAAAATTCAAATCATGTACTCTGATGCCACCTTCTATTCCTAGTTATAGATTAAACAGAACAAAACCTTCAACAATAACTGCAGGGTGTGGAGAACATAAACTTCAATACTGCAGAAAAGCAGTATCAGGTCAAGACACATGCTTTGAAGAAAGTACTTGAGAAATGAGAATTAATGTCCACAGCAAGCCTACCTCAGGAATGGCAGGTTTCAGTTGAATTTTTTAGTACAGAAAATATGCCAGTGAAAGAATCTTCAGGCCTTTTCTGAGCAGAACTAACCTAGATGTACTCCAGTGAGTCCCTGCAGTGCATTGACCAGCCATGAAGCTGACACACTTTATTACGAGAACTATGCTTATCCAGAGGGATCTGACATCTTTTTAAAGGCTGCCTGAATTTAAATCTAAGGAAAAAGTCTTTTACAGTGAGGGTGGTGAGGCACTGCAGCAGGATGCCCAGAGAGGTGGTAGATGCCCCATCCCTGCAAGCACTCAAGGCCAGGTTGGATGGGGCCCTGGGTAGCCTGAGCTGGGGGGTCGCAGCCCTGCCCATGGCACGGGGTTGGAACTGGGTGGGCTTTGAGGCCCAAACCATACTGTGATTCTATGATTTGGTCACTGTGGGAAGTTTGTCTCTTACTGACTGGCAGAGCCAGTCTGAGTACTTTGGCAAAGCTGCACATGTATATAAGGAGAAGCGTATACATAACTGAAAGGAGAAAGTAAGACTCTTCACAACTTATGTGTAAGCACAGGTACACAACCTCTTCTACCCTACAGAGAACAGCAGCATGCTGATGTACGACAGTGTCTCCACTGTACTCTAAAGGTAAATAAAGTATTCTAGAAGGTATGGAGACTGAACATTTTCCATAAATCAGGAACTGACTACAAAATGTAAAATTAGTATCTAAGTATCTCTCAAGTACTTCTGTTTGCTTTCCCCAATCCCAGAACAAACTTTAATGCAGGAGAATGGAGGGTATTGGCCCCTTGTCCTTTGTGACAAAAGAAAAAAAGCACCAAAAGCAATTATCTTAATTGCCTAATTCTGGTACAAACAGCCAAACCTCACAGCACCCGCTAAAAGCAGGCAGACGTACTGCTGAAGGACAGGAGCATAAGAATCAGCAACAGAAACAGATTACTCTTTTTTCTTTCACCATTTGTATGTCTTGCTGTATGACCAGGAAAACTGGATCAGATTCCAATAGCAGGGCAGTGAGCTTAGCCTCTCATGATAACCTATTTTTTTTTAATTTTCTTTCCCTTTGTCAGTCCTACCAAGAAAAGAGAGTTAGGACCTTCTTTAAAACACTTTGAACAGCCGACAAACACAGATGTGTCAGAAGAAAGGCAGGAATGGGAAGAAAGAAGAGGCAGATGAAAAAAACCCAACAAATAATGTGGGGCTATAGGATACAGTTAAGGTGAAAGCTATATTCACTATTTCATATTTGAAATGTTTCAGTTCTTTAAAATCATTTAAAACCTTTTGAACCTCCTGTTTCAGAAACTCCAATTAGCTGCAGTCTGATAAAGCAGACCAAAGCCTTTACATGAACTTTGATTATTTAACATTGCAGAGCAACAGCATCCAGTTAATACTTGTGGTTCTTAGCTCCTTTACCCTGTTAATGCTGCTTCTCTTCTCCTACTCCTTAACAATGATTACACTGGCCATAGTTCCCAGTGGTCACATATTCTATTCTTCACCTTTGCACTGACTTTTCTTTTGCTTCTTTGAAAAGACTGAGCAGGCAGGGGCAAAAAACAGACTTCTCTATAGTTAACAACACTACGCAGACCCCTCAGCCCTCCCTTTCAGCATCTACTCCCCGCTCTCAGTCCAAGTATCACTGATCCTGATCTGCTCAGCTGCAAGCTCCTTCACTAAGTAACCTTGGAGGTCTCCCAGAAAGACACGCGAGGAGGCGAGAGAAGGTAATACTGAAGATACAGCCTTGACCTTAAAATGTGTGTAGAAATATGAAAGAATATGTAGGAGCACAGATTCTTACACATCTGTCTACAGTACAAAGACACAAAGGGGAAAGAACCCTGCTCTTCCTAACAAGCCTTCTCTGCTTAAATGAGATCCAGCCATGTCTCTGAATGCAGAATTGAGTGTTAAAACATGAGCCGTCCCCATGTGTCAGAGGGGAAATTTCAAAAGAATGGGAGGGAGACTGATGGTCTCTAGCTCATTCATTCCATCCTCCTCTTTATATGATACGTTGTGTTCTGTAACACCTGATTTTGGTCTAAGAAGGATAAATGATCCTGTCAAGATAAGGAAAACGGGAAAAGGGAAGCTGAAACAGTACAAGAGTGAGAACTCTTGTTTTAGTCCAACATTACCTCCACCATTCCTCCTCCTACATCCTTCCACCAGTTTAGACCTTGCTTCACTTCCCCAGTTTTATATACTTGCTTAATGCCAAGTCTCTCTCTTCTCTCTTCATTCTTAATCTGAATAGCTAAAGCAGATTAGGTAATATAGGATTTTTTTAAAAAAGAGGTTTTAGGGCAAAGAAAAGCACAATGAATCCAAAATGCAAATTTCTGAAGAGTAATCCAGGTCAATATACCAACTTTTGAAGATTGGGAATAATCACCATTAACTGGAAAAGCAAAACAAATGCTATACTGAATACCTTATACCATCTAATCGTATGCTTTAACAATATTCACATTTCTACAAATAATTTCTCACAAAATTGACATTTCTACAATAATACTCACTCTTCCGAGTTCTTTATCTTCAAGTGCCAGAACCCCAGTGCTTTCTGTAAAGAGTTTTACTTTGACAACAGGCCGAGGATGAGTAGTGGTGAAATCTCCTTGAGTTCCCCATCTACAATAAGTAAAAGGACAGAACTTAAACAGGGCAGAAGAAATGTTTTAGTGATAGGACTGATCTTTCAAACAGAACACACATTCATGCACTGCTAGATTGTAGTTTCTTAAGCATCCAGCATTAAATATTTACATGGAATTGGCTCTTCTTTGTAATAAGATGAATCAGAGTTTTTCTGTATGGCATTTGTCATCAAAAATCAGCTATGACTTTTTTAATCCAAAACTCACCCAAAGAACTGCATGCTCACAGGGGAAACCAACCAAGTAAGAGAGCAATAAAAGTTTTCCTGCTAACTATATTATGTTCAGTACCGTGCATAAGAAAATCTAACTTATTAAGAAAAGTATCAGGTTTTCATTTTCAAAAAAGAAAACCACCCACATACACGCTTCATTTTAGGTAAATGGACTATGCAGAAAATAAGAGATTTGAACATAGGAAAACCTAACACTTCATGTGATGTTGTAGTTTTGTACAGGACTGCAGGAAAAAAAAATGTAAACACAAATTCAAACCTTGGAAAATTGTTGGATAAATTGTTATTTATCAGAGCAACTATAACTGCAAGATAATTGCTGCCACAAGGCTTCATAGCTTTGGAGAAGCTTAATTAGGCAGACAAACTTATAGTTGGGAATCTTATCTCAGTTGGTTTTACTCTGCTCTGTGCCAGCGGTACAAAAACCAGAAAGGCGAATGAATTAGATTGCAACTTCCTCTGATAAAATAATCCATTTTCCTACAGAGCTGCAAGGTAATCACTGAATATAGTAATTCTGACTGTGTTAGCAGGTGCAAACAAAATGCAAAAAGTTCAGCTCCAGTTATTCTCCTTTCGTCTCCTACTACTTAACTTACTGAGATCATCAGAAACCGAAGAAATAAAGAAAACAGGTAAGTGCACAAGTATACTCTGTAAAAGGATATAGATCACACAAGCTAAAATCTTACAGGAGATCATTTACAAAAAACAGTATTTTACTTTCAAGGATAATTTACATTGACTCTCCATTCCTGGAAAATGAACATACATTAATAAACCTCCATGAAAGGGATCTAAAAGGTAAAAGAAACTTTCAAGTAACATAAATTACAAGTTTCAAGACAAAATCTAGAAAGTAATATGTAACAGAAACAAAAAATTCTTATGAAAGTGGTGGTTCTGCATAATCAAGTCCTACAGGTGGCTGAACAACAAAGGTGAGGTCCACTGAAAATTAACGGAATCTCTCACTCTGTTCTGTCTTCCTTGCTTTGCCTGGACTAGATAGATGTTTGCCCTCTGTGTTCGTGGTGGACATAGCCTTACTTTCAGCCAAAGTGCTAATAGAAAAATTGAAACAGGTATTCTGAAAAGAAATTACCTTCCTCAGAGGGAGAAAACTTGTTTTGTGATCTGACGATAGATGTTGTACTGGCAGGACAGGTAATGCCTAGCACTGCTGCTCTTCCCCGACGCAGTCCCAGGGGTTAGGTTTTGTCACAATACAGAAATGAGATTTCCAAGGAGAAAGCACCCTCACAGAAGATGAGTCTCCCCCAAGACCCCACCGTCCAGGAGTAATACTCCCTTGCAATCTCAAACACCATCTAAGCACGTTGTTGCTGCACTCTCAAGAGCACGGGGACCAGGGTATATTTGCCCATGAACTCCCTGGAACTGCCCACACTACCATGGACAGGACCACCCAAATAATTAAAGACAAACCTTTTCCTATTAGAACCCAACAAATAAACAATAAATAATAATAATAAAAAAAACCAAAACAACAAAACTCACACAAAAACTTCTCTACAAAGATCTAGTGCTAGTATTAACTCACAGATGGAAGTAAACAAATCAGAAGAATCACCACCTTTAATGTCAGATACGATCACTGTCCTTGACTGACATCTTTCTCCCACACCTTTTTCCATCTACAGCAGAGAATGAAAATCCTTGGCTGAAAAGCAATGGTCTGGATCAATTCATAAAGCTTAGTGTTCATGGTGGAAATATTCCATGCACTAATCGTGTGCTCCTTGCTGATCAAGACTTCAGCTAAGTCTCACAGCCTTTTATGTCCATGCCTTTGGAAGTGAACTACCCAGTAAAGCAGATGGTCACAGTTTTCTACCTCTTAGACTTCAGCAGCATGCCTCAAGAACTAGCATTTAAGCAATCATGTTCTGTTGGAAAAGGCAAACCCAAGACTGTATTCTTTAGCATTATGGCTGAAGTACTTTCCTTTCTATTTTAATTTTCAACTGCCAATATCAAAGCAAACATATACAAAGCTCACAGATCATCTCCCTTGTGATTGCCTGTGGATTACTACTACCCAAGCCTTGTTTCTTTGGAGTTATGTGTAGATATCTTTCTTCATACCATTCGAAATCACATGTTGAAAGAAAGAACCCCCAATAGAAGCGATAATGTGTTCATTTTACTCTGATGCTTCCAAGAATAAGGAAGGGTATAAGAGATTCAATAGTCCAAAGAAACAGAGTTTATCAATAAAACTGATAAAGGCTGATTTACTCTGGTACTGTAAAATTCTGTCAATTTTTCCATACTTTTGGCTATTTATTCCATAACATCATACTTGTAAAGGAGCTGTTAAATTTAATTGTGAAAAATAGGCTAGGAGGATACCTAATTGCTCAGGGAATCAACATCCAAACAGTAATTAGTATGGTGCAAATCCTGATCACCATTACTAGAGGTTCTTATTTCAATTTATCGATTCTATGTGCTAATATCATTATACCCACCGGGTTTCTCAAAAAATTAACATTTTTTCTTCCAAAACACATTTGTCTTCCATTAAATGCATTTATTAATAATGACTGAAATGTTAATATTTCCTGCTCTCACTTCTGCTTCATTTCATTGGAGTTGCTGTCATGGAACATTTCCTTTAAAAGCTCAGCTGCTCAGTATAGGCAGGCAAATATGCCATTTTTCTTTTAATGTAAGGGTTGCACCCTGATATTTTCCTTGAGAAAGACATAGCGATATTTGTAAGACTGAATAATTTCAGCTGTTTAACTGAACAACTTTAATTTTTTAAAAAATAAGAGCCAGCAATGTGCCCTGTGGACTTTGAGCATGGGATGTAGAAGAAATACTTTTCTATGTATTTTAATTTTCATTGGCAACAGCTGTAAAACATTTGCTGTAAGAAAGGAAATTCTACAGCTGACCTATACTTTTCATACAGAGAAGAAGGTGAGCCTGAAGGTTCCAACTTGGTTTTCTGTAAAAACACAATATGGAAATCAACTGCGCCATTCTGATCTCATTTGAGATAAATTCTCTTGCAGAATATTTATTTCAAGTTTGCTCTATTATGCAGATACTGACCTGTGGCAGAAAGAGCAAAAAAACAACAGCAGGCTTTTACTACCAAATGTCAATACTGACAGCAGCAAACCAGCCACTTTTACAGATTCAGAGAAGCTGACAAGTTATGAATGATTGTCCAATGATTTTTGCAGACACGAACTACTTGGGGGCTCAGTGTGACTACATGGGAAGCTCAAAACTTTCCCCAAAAACACACAAGCATGAATCCCATTCACTATTCATATTCATTTAAAACCATTCCCATTATTTCTTTTTTTTTTTAAATCTTGCTAGAAAAGTATCCAGAAGATGCAATAAGTTTCGCACTAAATGCTGCAGTGTCTCCCACTGCATTGCCAGCCGCATCACATGTAAAACACCCATCAACTGCAGGGCTAAAAAAAGTCTTCAGGCTCAGGTTTGGCTACATTATTTTCCTTTGTATTCATCGTTTGTCTGGTTTCACCTTCTTATTCTCTTTACTGCAGAGAATGGAATTATTTGATGTTTGATCATCTCTAAGCATGTCACATTTTTTTCATCATTGGTGTCAGAGGTACATGGCGCAGATAACATAATTGGTGACAGAGCCAAAGTTCATTTTCCTTCTCTGCAAAGGTACCCTGGATAACTCCACTGCCAGCAAGGAGCTGATGTTTATATCAGGTGAAGATACACTGTGTCACAGAACCCACTCTAAGGAAATTTATTTTTCTACTTCATTTCAGAGCACATTCTGTAGCCTGTAAACAGCAACAATTTTCTCGCTCAGCTTTTCCATTCTAATCAGTTAGTCAAAACTTTTCTTTATGAGACCTTAAATCTCCAGCCTCACATTGGAATGAATATTATAAAATTTATTATTCTAAGCAAACATCCAGAATTTTTGTTTTTGCAAACATGGAACATTTTCTCTCCAGCAAAATATCAACTCTAAAGAATTTTGTACCATCAGGATCTGACTTTCCTCAACAACTGCTGGGGAATTCCTCAGCATTAATGAAACTAAAAGGAGTGTATTGGTCTCTCCCTCATGATTTCTTTTCAGCTTTGATTCGTGGTTTAAATATACTGCATAAATCTACCTTGAAAGATTTGATCATCCTTCATTATATCACTTTGTGAGGTTTCCTTGAAGAGTTTTCTAATTCTCTGTCTGCAGAGGGGACGTGCTACTGAGCTGGAATGCACAAGACAGCCCACCAGAGCCAGTCTGTGAGCAGCACAGTGCTCCGCAGGTCAAGGATATTTGGCATTACTTATCTGGGCTCATCTCAAAGCTGATCTGGAAATACTATGTCCGGGTCTTCCTAACATGCCCACATCTCACTTTTTTCCACTATCTATACTGACTTGGTTGCTTCTGTTTTGCTGGGAAAGGGTAGAGAAATTTTCAGGCTAGAAAATGTACTTCAGAGTACAAGAGGTGGGCTGGAAGGTCTGGAAAGAGAACAGCGGGACAGAGACTCCAGCACCTCTCTGCCACGTCTGGCAGCACTGATCTTTACATCTACACATCATATGTCCAGGTCGGACAAACTTTCTGTTGTTAGAATGTATTAAAAATAACATTTAAAAAAAATGAGTGATATTCTGTTATTAAGGTGAATGCGGAATTCATGAAGTGCTGTACATTATCAGCTACCGCTGCGTACGTAACTGCATCTATAACTGCACATACAACTGCAGAGAGACAGAGAGAATGTGAGAGAGTAAGCCAGCAGCTGTGCCAGCAGTACGAGATACCCCAAATATTGTACACATTTCTTTTTCTGTTAGCACAGAAACACCTATCTGTTTGGCAGTGACTGATGCCAGGATGCTACAGTAGAAATCACAGCTTTAACAGCTGTCTCATATAACTCAATGGCATGTTTATTTCTCTTTTGCACATCTTAGAATATAATACAAACATTCCACATTCTCCCTTTCATGGAATTTATTGAAAAGAACTTTGAAATATTAATGCACAAAAGACAGAATCTTACTATAAAGCACCAAGGATTTAATACAGTAATGAATATTTCCTATATGCAACATAATTATTTTATTGTATATTTATGTATATACTCTCCCTTACATCAGTGGGATTTGGAGTTAACATTTGAAATCACAAGGAGAAGAGTCTGTCTATTTTTACCATTCTATAATGCATATGACACTGTTCAGATTGCAAATAATCTTCTTGGGAAAAAAATATCTACCTTTTATTATTTCTCTACTGGAAAACTACTCATTTATTTTGATGAAAGGGCAAAGAGAATAATTTCCAGCATCAGAGCCAGTACATTAAATTGCAGACGAAAGGCAATGCATTAAGCAGGTTCTAAACAAATCATAATGTCCTTTTAAAGTACGGGCACAAACGAAACTTGTGCTTAGGAAACTAACCCACAGGCTTTGTCAAGTGTCTCAGATATTCATAACTAATCTCATCTAATCTTTTACATGTCTTGTCTCTGCTCTTCCCTGTATTGCTGTGATGCCACAATTTTATGGGGAAATCTCATTGAGAACTACAGATTCATTGTTCTATGATCGCCGCTATAGAAACAGTGATACATTCCTTAAATACTCTTAAGTCTGTCAGCTAGTGAAGGGGAATTACTATTGCAATGCTGCAATGGCTTTAACTCTGAGGTTCACATCAAAATCTTCCTAAAACTACAAAATATTGATATAAGATTAATTGTTCTGGAGAGATGCATGGCAGAAGGAAGGAGAAACTCAGAACAATGAGACACTTAGGTCCAAGGATGGAAAGTCATATGATTGCCTTCAAGTATCATCTTTGATTTCACCTAAACAAGACTTACACTTAAGTTCCTTTATTTTTATTTGTTTTTCTTTTTAAAACAAACAAACAAAAAACCTTCACATTTGAGGTATTTCTATGTATATGACTACACCAGAAAAACAGTCCAACTTTAATGTGTCTAGCATGCAAGTCCAACCTTTACCATCCTAACCCCACAGTGGATGGACCTTTCCTGTTCCTTGTAGTAGCAACTGCTACTTAGTCTTTCTAAAACCAGAAATACCAGGCTTTCTCCTTCATCATCCCCCCAGCAGCAGTCACCACGTCCAAAATTCACCTTCTGGTATCCATGTGGTCAGGTAAGGTGGGTGCTGTTGCTATCAACAGGCAGACCATGTATGTGTAGCAGGAGAGAACAACCATAGCTGGGAGACCATTGCCTCCCAACGAGCAGCTAAAATCCCCTTCCTCTGCTGTGACAGAGGTTCATGAAAGGCTTCAACAACCTTTTGCCCAGAGATGTGCAGTTGTAATTTGCAGTACCTCAGTTGTATTTCTCTGCTTTTCAACCTTTTACCTCTATATCCTGGGAACTATTAAGTGAGCACACAGGCTTTTAGAAATCCAGACAAAGACGTCTATTCACCACTTCCCATAGAGAAAAGTTGAGTATATAAAATCCTGTGCTTGCACACAATGTTCTAAGAAGCCTGTAATTCAATTCCTGAATGCACTGTTTAGGCACCATCTTGTGCAGCCACTGACAGTCTGAATGTTTTTTATCTAAGAATTCAGCGGCAAAATTAAAGACTTTTAAGCTGATGCTGTTAGAAAACACTGACAACCCTTCCCAGAACTCGGCTTTGAAGAGCTGAAAGCACCAAATCTGGTCCTCATCTAGGCAAAAGCAAGGATACCTTGTTTTTATGGAGCTGCAAAGCTCCTTTACACAATCAGAGCAACATGAATAAGAAAAAAAGTAATCTTATCATCTGGGATTTTTGTCACAGCTTGCTTTTGGTAAAAATAATAACTGTTTAAAATAAGGGAATTAACAGAGCTCAAAATTACTAACAATTTATCAGAGAGCTAATAACAATTTAGACACAATCCCATATTTCTTTTTCAACAAAGAATATTAATAATATCTGAAAAAATTAATTTACAAAAAGTAAAATGACAACACTGTCATAATTTTTCTTTAAAGTAGAAAAGTGTCCAATACATAACAGAAAAGAAAACAGAGAGGAACTCTATACATAATAAGCAACAAGGCACACATGTTGCTCCAAAAGTAATGCCTCCTATTTATTTCTGTGGAAACTAGAACAGAAACAAAGAGTGCAGTATCACTATTTGATGGAGCAAATTCTCCATTACAAAACATTTTCAATATAGTCATCACCAGTAGCTATGCATTTTCACCAGCAATGAAAAGGAGCCTGTGTGCTGTGCTAGTTAAAAATCTGCATCAATAAATGTGACCCACAGTTTCACAGCTTCTATGCCGGTGTCAATGCTAGGAAAATGTTGTCCATGCAGTTCTTCTTTCATCAGCCCAAACAGATGGAAGTCAGAGGGCACCAAATCGGACTATATGGTGGGTGTGGTAGGACAGTCCAGCCAAGATTGGCAATGTGCTCGACAGTCTGTAAACTAGAATAGAACCTGACTCTGGCCTAACTCTGGAAGTTTGAACCTTCAGCTTAGTCAGCATCATGATGTAGCGGTCAGAGTTGATGGTATATCTGGGCTCCAGGAAATCTGAAAGGATTGTCCCTTTCCTATCCCAAAAGACAGAGCACATCACTTTACCTGCTGAGGGCCATGTCTTGAACTTTTTCTTCGATGGGGAAGTCACATGTTGCCACTCCATGGACTGCCGTTTTAACTCCAGCTCATAGTGGTGACATCACGTCTCATCACTGGTAATAATGCAATCCAGGAAACTGTCACCTTCAGCCTCATATTGGTCCAATAGGTCCAGACAAGCTTGCATATGATATTTTTTCTCATCTGTGAATATTTGTGAGATCCACCTCACATATATTTTGCAATATTCCAAAACTGCCACCAGTGTTTCCAATGCACTGAAGCTGATATTCCACTCCATACACAGTTCCCTGGTTATAATCTGACAATTTGTGCAGAAGAGATTATCAAGATGATCTTCATGTCACGCTATGGCCATCCAGAACACGGCTCGTCTTTCATGTTGCTGTCACAACTGCTGAAACGCACCACCCACCGCCTCACTGTGCTCACATCCACTGCTTGGTCTCCATCAACATTCAGCAAGCATTGATGAATGACACTGGGTGTCATTTTTTCCACATGGAGGAATTAAATGACACACCTTTGCTTCTTACGCACTTCCATATCAGACACCATTTTGTCAGACTGCCCCTCTGCTGCCATCTGTCACACGGCAACAACATGTAATGGAATATTGATGGGAAGGTTCCATCTTTACTGCCATACAACGAACATCTGCCTTTGACATCATAGGCCAACATCATAAATTTGGAGGCGTTATTGAAAAAATGGAAGCAGTACACTCTAACGCTATTTACAGAATGCTATTATGACAAGTATTTTCAAACAAGCATAAAACTGAGAGTAAATTATTACACAGTATTGCTTTTCTATCTCACTTTCAGTGCAGGCAACCAAGACTGTGTCAGGGTGGAGGCCGGTCACAAGCTGTGTCCTTCAGGGGTAGGTCTTGAGACTGATGCTCTTCAGCATCTTCATCAGCAACACAGACGATGGCATTGAGTGCACCCTCAGCAACTTTGCAGATGACACCAAGCTGAGCGGTGCATTCAATACACTGGAAGGAAGGGAAGCCATCCAGAGCGACCTGGACAGGCTGGAGAAAAGGGCCCAAGAGAACCTAATGAGGTTCAATAAGGCCAAGTGCAGGGTGCTGCACTTGGGTCGGGGCAATCCCAGGTATTTATACAAACTGGGGGAAGATCTCCTTGAGAGCAGCCCTGCGGAGAAGGACTTGGGGGTCCTGGTGGACGAGAAGCTGGACATGAGCCAGCAGTGTGCGCTCACAGCCTGGAAGGCCAACTGTGTTCTGGGCTGCATTAAAAAAGGGGTGGCCAGCAGGGAGAGGGAGGTGATTGTCCCCCTCTACTCACCTCTTGTGAGGCCCCATCTGGAGTACTGCGTCCAGGCCTGGGGTCCCCAGTACAGGAAGGATGTGGAGCTCTTGGAGCAGGTCCAGAGGAAGGCCACTAAGATGATCAGAAGGCTGGAGCACCTCTCCTATGAGGAAAGGTTGAGGGAACTGGGCTTGTTTAGCCTTGAGAAGAGAAGGCTCTGGGGAGACCTCATTGTGGCCTTCCAATACTTGAAGGGAGCATATAAACAGGAAGGGGAACAGCTGTTTAAGAGGGTGGATAGTGATAGGACAAGGGGGAATGGTTTTAAACTGAGACAGGAGAGGTTTAGGTTAGATATTAGTGGAAGCTTTTCACACAGAAGGTGGTGATGCACTGGAACAGGTTGCCCAAGGAGGTTGTGGATGCCCCATCCCTGGAGGCATTCAAGGCCAGGCTGGATGTGGCTCTGGGCAGCCTGGTCTAGTGGCTGGCGACCCTGCACATAGCAGGGGGGTTGAAACTAGATGATCATTGTGGTCCTTTTCAACCCAGTCCATTCTATAATTCTATGATTCTAAGACAAGTCAGGATGGAGATTTTTAAGACTGTGCAACAAGACTGGCACACTTCTGGGTTCTGGGAACCACTGGTGTATATTTATGTGAAGAATTAACGAGAGGCATTAACTCCTGTCTCCCACTGAGTTTCAAATCCAGCTAGGGACTGGTGATGGATATAAAAGCAAAACATGCCCATATATGATCTCAAAGTTTCTATATGTATATTTAGTTATGTCTTGAAACAGAATGAAATGGATCCATCGCAACACTGTTAAAAGTTGCAAAGCCTATTTTTTAATGTTCTTCAGTATTTGTGTGACACTTTAAAGCTTCCAAATGTTGTACAAATGTTGATGCACTGTCAGCACTTTGATGAAGCAGATAGATACTGTCATCTCAGTCTAAGGATATGGGAAAGCAAATCACAAAATAGACTGACTTATCAGAGCCTGCACAGTCTATCAGGGAACACCCAGGAATCAAATCAGAAAATTTCAGTATTCCATCTGTCATTCCACCACTTCTCTCTTATTCATGAAGCTCCTTTTTTCCTTTCTGACACCTACAGTTCTTATCAGCTGTCCACATTATTCTGCCTCTGTTTCTGAGCTACTCCTACTCTCAATCTGCTGGCATTGCTTTCAAGCAGGCACATTAACCTGGAGAATCATACTTCATATGCTAAGTAGTTATTCAGAAATTTCAAGATCTATAAATTTTCTTTCTTCATCTGTAACAGTGTACTCCCCACTCCACAACCTGACTGCTCACCGTTAACCCTGCTCAAAAGGCACCAATGCTGGTGCCTATTGAGCACCACCAATGGCTGCACTCAGCTCAGGCTGGACTCCGGGGAAACAACAACACAATAGCCAGGGGCTAACTGAGCATGCTCCAAACAAAATACAGCTGATGTGCAGGTAGAACTTTGAGTCAATCATATTACTCCACAAATAGTGGTCAGCCCAGAGCCCACTGAGCTCTCTTGTACTACAGTGTGCTACATGCCAGGAATAGGAACACCTCTCAAGGTTGCTCCTTGAGGCTGAGAAATTCCTTATCCATGACGAATCCTTGGTAAGAGACTAATATGATGCTGAAACTTTGGTAAGTTGCAGCGTAGATTGACTGTGCACATAATGCTTCAGACATAAACCGCTGACCAAGTCTGAAACTAAGACCGAATCCAGCTGCACCCACACTGTTCTGAGGAGTCTAAAAAGCAAGGGAATCTGCTCTGAGCCTCAGGACTCAACAGAAGAGTCTTCTTGGCAATTTTGTGTGACCCCATCCTCTATGCAGTAAGTAACTGAGTATACCTGGCCATTGAATCTTGTTAAACCACTGACTTATTAACCACTGAGCCTTGTTAAATCAGTCTTATACCAATAAAACATATTGCTGCTTCTCTCTTGTGAGTGAAGTGTATCATTCCTCTGTGACAGCATCTGCTCAGTGGACTTTTCTGTATTCTTAAAGTACTGGGGCTCTTGACATCCTTATGCCTGAGAATCCATGCACATACTAGCACAATGACAGGAAAGAAGAGCCTGCTCACACTGGGGTGAAAAAATGTCACAAAGATTTGAGATACACAAAGTATTCTTAAACTGAATAGGAATCAAAAGTAAAATCTTCAAAGCTTCTTTTTTCAATATCCTCTTCCTTAACCTTTCTCTTCACCCAAACAACAAATCAAAACTGAATAAAAATCATCAAATCTGTTCCAGTTTGAACACTGCATCTGGTCAAATACTTAGAAATTATTCCCATCAATATAAGCGAATTTTTGAAAAGTCACTTCAGACAAAGACAGAAGAATGGCATATTTTGCAAATGTAAAATGGGGTATTTTAATAACGTCAAAGCTTACAGAAATCCTAAGGAACTTTTCTTCCACACAATTACCCAGAACAATTTTCAGTAATTCAGTCTTCCAGAGATGAAACGGGCAAAGATCACTAAATTTCAAATTTCACTTCCACTCTATCAGAAAACTCTAGGAGGTGAACAGAATTTGAGGTAAAATTTGAGGTAATGTGTCCCTCCCCTGCCTTTTTTTTGACAGACATCCATTCTGCCATGTGATGTGCTGCAGGCAGATATAAACTGTCTTTACCCTCACTCTGACCCAGCCAGAGACCATGCAGCCATGTTAGTATGATGCTTGGCCTGATCCAATGCATTTTTCTTCTAAGCAGCACTTAATGGGCTTTGGCTCAACACCACACTATTCACAGCTAAATGCCTTCCAGTTTGAGGCCATCCACAGATGCTTTAGTGCAATGTTAGAGAAAAGCTTATGCCTGCCTGCAAATTATTAATCGCATTTGCTGTGGATGAGGTGGGAATGAGACTGGAAACAAATATATTACATTCATTAAGCAGCGAGTATACTGTCTTTCTCCAAGCTTTAATTGTTAGAGTGAAGGTGATAACAGCAGGACATGCACCTTCAAGCCCCCAGGTTTCCAAAATGCACTGAAAAAAGCAGAACATAAAACTGATCTCAGCCTTGCAAGGCATTTATTACACTGTAAAAGGATAGAGTAATCCCCGAACAGCCATTGTATCATAGTAGTGATGTTATGCTTGAATGGAGGTTGATAGTCTGCCAAAACCCTGGGTTTGTTAGATTTTCACAATTTTTCTCAAAAAAAAAAAAAAGAAAAAAAGTCTAAAAGCTCTCAAACCCTTACATTTTAGGGAATATGAGAAAGGGTTTGGGATGAAGAATTTGGGAGACAAAGTAATTTGCCAATTACTTAAAATAAAAAAAGGACAAAACATTTACTACGGTATGAAGAAAGAGCTATTTCACAGAACAGCTCAGCAGTGCCACCAGATGAACGGGGTTAATACATCACTATGCACAGAGAACCTGCTCTCTAGGAAGCCACCTTCCCATTGACTTCTGCTTGGCTGCAGCAGGATGCGGTGCACCAAACCACAGTCTTCAAGAGTGCAAACATCATACAAGGGGAGAAATCCTGGTCACTTTCAGACAGTTACTAATATGCTCAGCACACAGAAGTGGAACAACAACCAGGATTTAGCCAGAACAATCAAAAGACTGAAGAGAAAAAAATAAACATATATATAGAGAGAGGCAGAAGGATTATGTTTATTGATAACTCTCCAAATAGAGTAAAAATTACAGCCAACTTTAATTACCTCCTCTCATCCCAGTTTATTCCATACCAGACTTGTACCAGATCTGTGAATATCCCCTTCTAACAACAGTGCTTTTCTCACATCCCTTAGGTAAACAGGATTACAGGAGAATATTTTGGGGGTTAATCACAGAATCACAGTAACATTTAGGCTGGAAGGAACCTCTGGAGGTCACCTAGTTCAAGATCAGCACAAAGCCTGTCAGATCAGGTCACTCAAGTTACTATCCAGTCAAGTTTCAAATATCCTTTAAGACTAGAAGCCTGTAGAAAATTCATATTTGTCTGTTACAAGAGAGGGGAATACCTGCTAGACAATATAAAATAATAATCAATACTAGAATGTAGCATACACAATTACTTATTTTAGAAATCCCACCTTATTTTTTCTTGTGGATATCATACTATCTTTATATGTGAGCTGATTAGGTATTATTTCCTTTTTTTAAAGGAGCAAGAAATTGGGCAACAAGAACAGCTGAATAAAATTGTCCTGTAAATTTTCAGCTGAATCTGTATCCCTTCTCTGAAACGCTTCCATCATTAATCCAGAACACAGGCTGGGATAAATGTGTATTTTCCTCTCCCATTTTTTCCTTTGCAGAACCAACAAAGCATCAGCTAATTTTCTACTGGCAATTTTGTTTCTGCTCTTTGCAGCTGGACACTGGACAGGCATATACAGTACTTGCATATGGCACCCAATTTTTTACAAGGTAATTTCTTCCATCCTATTTTGAGAATCACTCCAATCATGACAATGAAAGAAGAAAGACTTTCTGACATATGCCAAGAAAAAAGCCATGGTGGAATTTATCCTTCAAAGAAAAGGAGAATCAGTATGTAATTTACTCCTATCTGGCTTATGAAAGCAGATGAACCTTGTTTCCTGCATGATCTTCATCTCTTTCACTTCCCTAAGATTCCAGAATACTTACTAAAAGATGATGCCCAACTTAGCCAATATTACTACACTGTCCATGTTAACATAATTAGAAATAATGTCTCTTATGTGTTAGTCTTTGAAATAATCTTATTAGGAATACATGGAGGTTCTCTTATATACAGCCTCATTTTTGTAAATGACACACAAAATGCATTTATGTTTTAAAGAAGAAAAGTTTGGATGCCAGATATGCTGACTAATTCCACTTTATTATCCTCTGTAAAATCAGCTTGGGATTTCACTGCTATTATCTGCAATTAAAATAAAAAACTTCCAGCACTAATAGTCAAAAGAACAGGTGAAATCCATCAAATAAAAGACGCTGTTTAAGCAGCTGAATTCTAAAGATTATTTATCCTCAGGAGGTGTAATGGAAAGCATATGAGCAACAAGCTGAGCACGGTTAGATGAGGCATGATGGAACCACAATCTCACTATCCCTCTGTAAAAATACCATGTGCAAAGATACTCATTTTAACCAAAAAATCACCCAGAAAAACAACTGGAAAAAAATATCCACATCCTTAGAAGAATTGGTTGGTTTGCCAGGAAGAGAACATTATGATTACAGTCTATCTGATGAGCAAGTAATTGTGTTTCTGTCCCACATTTCTTCTTATATTTATATTCAGTCTCCAGTTTTATACTCAAAGCAATACAAGGCAGAGACAACTGTTTCATCCTTCCTTTCCTCCAGCGCAAAAGCAAAAAGATGGATTACTACAAATACAAACAATATACAGAATGATTACTGAACACTTAACAGTATAATTGAAGTACTACTGATCAAAATTAATCTTATTTATGCAGATAAATTAGACACAGATGAATAGTAGATTAAAAAATGCATGCCTTCCCTTTTTCCTTAGGTACTGCATTATCTGTGTCATGCAACCATGTTGTGATGGTTGTAGACATGATCACCTCTGTGTTTCCCTTAACCAAGAATAAAAACTATAAAGTAGCAGTGACTATGATGAAGGAATAAAACCATTTGATGGTTGGAAGGTGACTGTCACATCTTATAAATGTCTGTCCCTTTCCCCTTCAGTAACTTCATAAAATCATAGAATGGTTTGGTTTGGAAGGGACCTTTAAGATCATCCAGTTCCAACTCCCTGCTATAAGGAGGGATACCTCCCTCTAGACTTCACGTTGATCAAAGCCCCATCCAGCCTGGCCTTGAATGCCTCCAGGGAGGGGGCATCCATAGCCTCATTTGGCATCCTGTTCCAATGTCTCACCACTCTCACAGTAAACAATTTCTTCCTAATATCTAAGCTAAATCTGCCCTCTTCCAGTTTAAAACCATTTCCCCTCATCTTGTAGCTACATGCCCTTATAACAAGTCCCTCCCTGCTTTCCTGTAGGCCCCTCCAGGTACTGGGAGGCCACTGTAAGGTTCTTCCAGAGCCTTCTCATTTCCAGGCTGAAGAGCCCCAAAACTCAGCCTGTCCCAATAGGGACATCTAAGGTCATATCATGAAAATATCACCAACAAATTATATTAAAAAGATTCATGCTTTTTAAGAGTGATCATGTCATTTCAGGAAGTTCTAAGTCTTGGAAGTTAAGCTTTTATTTTTCCTCTTTAAAAAAATAAATAAATAACAACACCCTTCTATAAAATCTTACTAAATAATCTTTGATTATGTGTCTGCAAGTATTGTCATACTTCAAATACTTTATGGAATTAATGTTGGTACAATACTGCATAAAAAGAAAGTGAGCAGCATTTATTTTATTCTTCTGCAGTCTTGACTGAGGTCCCCTGCCTCCTCTGGTCAGACACTTAATCACGCATTCTTCACGTACTTCTAATATAACAGCCATTTTTACAAGGTTATACAGTCACTGGCAGCACAAATAATCATCTCATTTGTCTTATTTACATGATGAATATGCTTGTTGCATCAAAATTTTCTCATCGTGTCAGACAGGATCTTTTTCTTCTTCATAAACATCTGACAACAGATTAACAATTGCAGCGATAAAAACAACATATTCCCAACTTTCATTTTTAGGCATGATTATCCATATCCAGAAGATAACATTTTCAAGAAACGACCTTATTTAATATTCAGAATGAATAAAATCAGTGATAAGAAAACATGTGGACACCAGACTCCACACGACTGAAAACTCAGCCACATCAGTAACCTTTGAAGAATGAAATTAGTGCTGGATTTTGCAAGACACTCCCTGTGGAGCCGCTGCAACAAAATGATGCAAAGAGTCCTGGAGGGAGCTGAAGGGGGTCCTCTGAAGGCTCTGCTACTGATGTCTGCCAGAAAAGGTCACAGGCTTTGTTGGAGGGATTTTCAGCGGGGCTAAAAGGCTAGAAACAGTTGGAAGGAATGAAGAATATTTCACAGGCATTGGAAGCTGTGTAACTGATTTGTATAACTGTCCAAGACTTAAGCTCAGTCAAATTATTTTATAGCATTTGCATCTGAGAATGATCATTAACTGCCCAGTAGCAAAGGACAGAAGCAGCTCCATTCAGCTTGCTAAAGAAGAAAACACTTGTAGGGAGCACTTCAGTACAAACTTACAAAATTATTTATCAGAGACAAAAATCAGGCAGGGCTTAAAAGCACTAAGAAACCAGAAAAAAATTCTTACTGATAAACTGAGTTTTTATTCTCTGGGACTCTGCTTAGGCCTTTTCACTTGAAGAACAAATATTTTTTTCTAATTTCCTTCTTACTCTCATAGAAACATTCAAGGATTCAGAAGGATACATAAATACATATCTAAAAAGCCATGAAGTGAAAAATTCAGCATTTTGGAAGTAAACAAATCATGAAATCAGGCTCTACTTGAATCCTGTTTCTATTAATCTCCAAGCTAAGGTCACATTGGTTTGCACTCCATTTTGAACCACTCGTCGGAGTTCCCAGACTTCTGCTTTTCACTGTCAAGGCTTTTGAAACTACTGGCTGAGAACTAGCATTGCACTTTGTACACTGATGCTTCACAGATGAAAAAAAAGAGAAAAGGTATAAAGACTGCTTTACACTGCTTCTCTTCACAGATGTATCTACTAGCTTTAATGCAACTCCAGCAAATGCATGTGACAAGCACATGATTTAGAGTTCTTGCCAGCAGTCTCCCCAGGCTAGTGAAAAATTCATTTTCCATCACTGTTTAATTCTACTTGTAGTAGAAGAGCTTTGCTACCCTTTTCTAGCTGCACATTCTATATAAAATGTGAAGTTATGTTCTCATTTATCTGGGGTTTGTCAGTGTATATGTGTTACTGTTAGCGATTTGAAGAGCCACAATGAAATTCAGCTCTTCTCAATTCTCAGTGTCTTCTCACAATGAATTTTGTGTTTTCTCCTCCAGCCTCACTGATTATTTTCCTTTATATCTGAATGGCAGTACTGGAAATTATCCCAGTAAGCAGTCAGCTCCAGCAACAGGCAAAGTGGATGTGCCCTGGGGCAGCAGACAGCTTGGTTTTCCTGTATCAGAAGTGGGACGGGCTGTCTGTTCATGGGCTTCTACTTGTGCCGCTTTCCCTACTGCTGCCAAGGGGCTGAGGGGAAAAGCAAGTAGCAGCAGTGCCACAACTAACGTCAACAGAAGCAGAATGTCACTTCTGTTTCCACCTCTTCCCTCACCTTCACTTTGCAGAACATCCAACCCTTCATCCATCCCTTCCTGTCCCTCAGCAGATCCCTATCAAGGAATTGTCCTGAGTGCAGGGGGATAAGAGTAGGCAGACAACTGCTTGAGATGAAAGGTGTGTTGGACATAGTGGGAAGAAAGGTCTTAGAAGAGCTGGAAACAGGCTGCAGTCAGAGAGAGAAAGAAGAGACACCTTACAGTCCTCCGAAAACTGAGGGCCCCTCCCTATCTATAATAATATTTTCTAGGCTCTCTCACCTGTAAAATTTCCTGATAAATCTCTGCCAAGCCTCTTAGTTCCCTTTGCCACCAACCAAAAGAGCAATACAGCTGCTGCCAAGTTAGCCTGGTTTGGCTGTAACAGAAAGATGAAACCATGGAATAAAAGATCTCCAATTCCATAGGCAGCTTCCTCCATCTTCTTTACTGTTTGCCCATAATTTGCTAATTTCATGCTTGTCTAATTCAAAATCCTCCTCTGTTGCTTCAAACTACATCTCTGTATAAGCTCAAAAACTACATCTGCCTCTATGCTCTTAGGCCTACTGTTTGCCAAAGTCTCATAATTATGCTTGCCAGCATAATGGAAAACAGTATGACTAAGCACAAGAACCAGATACATGTTAAAGTTCTATCAGCTTCACCCTTTTAAATCACACAGCTTTGTAGAATAGTAGAACAACAGCACCAGTAAATCCCACCCACATTCTTACACTGAACAGTTCAGAGCATCTCACAATCATCTGTTTCCTAAGGATGCATATTTTTTTTCCATACAAGTCCATATGAAATTTATACACACAGCAACCTTTATATGGAATAGCCTATAACCAGTCTTTCTTCCTATTTCTGTATTGAGCCTGAAATCCTCTAAATCAGTTTACAACCTCAGAGCAGGTCCCAACCTTACCACTTTTCCTACAAATGCTACAGTTGTTCTCATACTGACTCCATCTACTCCAGAACTTCCTTTTCACAATTTCCACTTTGATTCATTAACTTTTAGGGAGTGTATCAATATGCAGAATATACCTACTGATTGGTTTTATAATCTTCACCTTTACCTGCATACCATACCTTAGTATGTAAGTCAACAAGGAACTGATCATGAACCATTCTTGACATGTTTTGTCTGCTGTATACAGAAATAGATATAAACAACATCTATGAACTGTTTTCTGAAAAGAGAATGACTTTGCCTAAGATTCATGGATCAGTGTATTTTTGCTGATTGAGGGAAATCTGAAGACCCATATCAATGACACCAGAGGTTAATGAAGCTTTAAAAGTAGAAATTGGCAAGTTCAAGGCAGAGGATAAAAAGAGGGACACTTTCAGAAGAAAAGACAACCTTCACTGTGACAGAAGGCATGCATAGCTTGGACACGTGTCCTCCATGACAAAGCCCTGCAACTCGCAGGGGACCAAGAGCCACCAGAAAACGCTCCAACAGATCATCAGATGAGCAGAGAATGTTGTATTCCCACTTGTGGCCTTGCTTCATGGCATATATCTGTATGTATTTTATGTAATCATTGCTTTTAGATGTTCCTCACCTACCACATACAAATGCAAATCCCAAGCCCTGGAGAAGGAACACACGGCAGGGAGAGAATTTTACATATTGCTTCACCTCCTTGAGTTCTGCAAAGCTCATCTGAACATACTACTATAGCAGGCTGCTGGCTTATTTGTCAGGCACATTTCCTCTGACTATACAGCTAGGAGAAAGTCTACCAAATAAGATCTCCTCCTCCCCAAACCCCAGAAGAGGCACATACTCTGTGCTTATCTGTATCTGTGGTGCGAATGGAACAGAAGCCACCATCCCAACTCACTTTAAGATGTTTTCTCAGATACTGTAACAACTGCAATTTTTAAATTGATTTTCACAAGGCACACTATGGTGCCAGTAAAACCCCAACTCACTGTCTGGAAAGGTATCTACAAAAGATTCCAAATGACATTTTAACAGAGAGAAAAGTGTCTGAAGTCAGCGTGTAGGTCAAACAAATCAACAAAAAAAACACACCTAATTTTCTTCCTCTGTGCCACTCAGCTACAGATGGCATGATGTTTTCCCCTGCAAGTCGGTTTGCTGACTACCTCCTTCAAAAATTAATTGGAAGAAGTGGATCCTATAATTTAAAATGAAATAGGCTCAGCAGGTGAGTAAGCTTTGTCAAGACTGATTACCGAGTATTGATTTTCCACCAATGGTACAAGTTACACTCCACAAAGCCACCGCCACGTTAACCTAGCATACATAAGATCACCCTGGGCTAGCATCTTTCAAGAGGTTTGTATTTCCAGAGGATAAAACACTTTGGTCTCCAGCTCCCCCACACATACATTCAATGGCATTTTCTGGACTTCATATTTACTACACTTCATATTTACTTCACCATAAATAAGTAATATGAATAATATAATTTTTGAGAAAGAATTTAAGGTAACAACGCAGAACAAACCCAGCACTAGAATAAACCAGTGCTAACTTAAATTGTAAAAACCATACAAGCTATAGGTTCTGCCACGATATGAAGGAAAGAGATGTTGCATGCAGCAAAGCAGAGCAGCTTACTGTGGCCTGGAAGCTTCTGCTTGGTCCGTCTGAAGCTTTTCACCCCCCTCCACTTCCATGGTGCAATAGACAATCCGATTGGGAGCAACTGACTTCAAACCTTGCACTTCCATGATAACAATCTGTAGAAAAGAAAGCAAATAGTTCATCCTTCACACTTCAGAAAGCATTCACAACATGGTTATTGTGGCAGTAAGCTCCCTACAGAAAAACAAAACAAAACAAAACAAAAGCAAAAACAAACAAACAAACAAAAAAAAACAACCCACAACCCACTGCCTGAGTTCTTCAAAGACAGAGGAAAGTTTTAATGTTGCCTTCTTTTTCCACTTTCAGCAACATACACTAGGAAGGGAGATTTTTGCTCCACTTTCACTTGGACAAAAACACTCCTACTGTAACTTCAGCACTAGTAGCTGAATTTGAGAGCAGTTTTGCTCCCTTTGAATCTCACCTCTATTATGACAGAGAGCATCATTCTCAGCTGCTTTTTTTTTTTCTGCTACCCCTTTTCCTTCTCCCAACTCACTACCTGCAGTCAAGTGCAGTGTGCATATGGGGACGCAAGTGGAGGAGATGGGAGAAATGCCACCAATACCAGGTGAGAAACTTCCTCACCGGAGACATTCTGGGCTTAGGAAATCCCATAGTTTTTCAGCTCCTCTGAACTACCCAGAAAAGCCAAACACAATCTAACTTCAACTACTCTGTGTCTTTTAAAAACACAGTTTTTAAAAAAGTTTGTCACAGTGTGAAGCTACTGAAATTCTTACACTTCAGATGTTTCCAATTCAGAGACAATTTGAAAATAAAGTTGCTTGCATTTCCCTGCTTGCTTTGGAAAAGCTGCTTTTCTTTTCAGCCCCATCTGAGCCTACAGAACTGCAAAAAACTTTGCCCATTTAATCAGCAGAGAAGCTGTCCTCAGCTGAACTATATACAAAAAAACAAAAACAACCCACCAAAACAGTATTAGTTTGATCATTGTAAAGGTGACAAAAGTAATGACTACTTTTGGTCTCACTAGAGGCAATTGATTTCCTAGGTCAGCAAGCAACTACTAAAATGTCTGACTATCAAACCATTTGCAATTAGTCAGTTCACTTCAATTAAGGTGCGCCAAGGCAGATTTCACTCTTTGCTGTAAAATCCTTTGTGCTTTAAAAGTCCCCAAATCTTAGTAATTGTTAGATGTCCGGCAAAATTGCTGTGAGGTGACAGTCTGATCGCTTAGAACATTTTTACATTACCTATAAATTATCACCACTGCCTATTATGCTTCATAAATAATAACAGCAGTTCAGGGACAATGATGTAATTATCTCTGTTCTTCTCCATCTTTAGTGGTTCAGGAATTCAAACAGTTATAAAAGTGATCAATGATCACTGCCAGACTGCAGTAGAGATCCCTCTGGCAAATGCTGCCTCTGTGGTCCTTCCACGCGTCAAACACATATCCTCGCTGAATGCAGATTTCACATTTGATCATTTTTTTATGTTGATCCTTATTTTCCTTAAGTTTAATTGCACAGCACATTTGTCTTTGCTAGCACTTCTGGATTCTAGGAATGGAAGAGGACCCTGCACTTCATTAGGAAGGAAACTGTCATTAGCTGATTAAGTAGCTAATTAGCTGATGAACAGCTTTCTAAATTTTGCTTGTGTATTCCTTAAACTGTCCAACAGCTGAAGAATATAAGCAATTAAATCTTCTGATATTTTATTTATGATACCAATTTCTGCAGATAAGCTCTTTGATGAAATACCCAACTTGCGGAGTAGTCACTGTGGCTTGCAGCGTCTCCTAACTTTGAGCACAAGGTCCACTCCCACAAGCACGTATAAATGTTGCTTAAATGTTCTGCTGCTCTGTCTTAACAGTGCAGTGCAGGGGCAGATGAACACCCCTCACACTCCCGCTGTCTACTGACATGTAAGGGTGTTTTTGTACTAACGTTTTCACATTATTGATTTCCTCTTCATTCATGTGCTGCAGCTCTCAGTGGGGATTTGGCTGGTTACTCTACTTATTGAAGTACAAAATTCTGCATATATCACACTTTTTTTTTCCAGAAATAATGTCTTCTGTCTCCTAGGAAATGCAGTCAGGTTTTGTTATTTGCCCATTGTGATTTGCATAAAAGAGAGCACATCTCCCATGTTTCAGCCTAAATGAATGTCAGCTCAGCTCTCTCCTTGCACCCTTATTACCTGCGAGATTTGTCTTTCCAAGAATAAGACACTTACACGTTCTTTGCAGGCAAGAAACTTGACTTATGTGGTTAACAACATGCTTAAAATGAAAATTTCCCCTATTGGAAACTGCTATCTGTAGAATGACACTAATTCCTTGCTGCCTTGCCCACAATGAACTGGAGGTCACTAGCCCTGGAGAACCTTGGCGTATTGGAAGAAACAACCAAAAAAACCTGAAGTTCAGCAAAACTAACAGTCTGCATTTCTGGTGTGCAGCACTGTAAACATACCCACACTGCTACAAGTAATGAGTTCACTGGAAATTACATTTACTGCCATTTTTTGTTTTATGATTGTTTCTATCTTTTGGTGTTTTCTTTCCAAATATCACATCATTTTAACAATATTTCTATCTAGAAGTCCAGAGAAAGCTCTTCTTCTTTCTTCTTTCCTTACCAAGCAAACTTGCTTGAAGATAAAAATATATATATATTATTGAAAAGCTTTTTCAGGTACTTTTTAGGTTCTTCAGAAATACTCCATGCTATTGCTGTTGATGGCATCATTCCAGGCTCTGCATTCCACTTAGGAGAGGCACAGCACACAGCACAGCATTCAGCACTAAGACTGTTTTACATACCTGACGATCTAATAATTTGTGACGTATGGAATGATGGATAGATGTTACTACTCTTCAAAAACTGATGTTTGTCTTCTACATTATTAGCTAGTAATATCAAAATGGCAAACAGCAGGATAAGTAATTTAACTTTTGTACTTAAATGAAGACTTCAATCTTTTTGGACATGGCAATGAAAATTAGATCTGAATTCTGAACCTTACATGAAAAAACCTATTTGCTGACAAAAATACACTGTTTAAAAAACATACCTACTTTTTGTTTGTTTTAAATGATTTAACAACTGAATTACGTATTCCTTAATATTATCCATTGTCTTCAACAAACTGAAGCCATTTCAAGTGCGTAACACTTAAATGTGGCATCTTCTGACAGACAAATACACAATATGCACTCTGGAAAACATTTTGATTCTATTATTATCAAGAGACAGAGATCAGCATTTGCTGATGTTCATATGTTCAGAATGGGACCTGATCTATGATGCTCTCATCATTACATTTAAGTAACTATCTGTATTTGTGGCTTCCTCTTGAAGTGCCTTTAGCTCCATATGGATTGATTGCATCTCTGTAGAGCACACTTCCAGGATAACCATGGTAAAGATGAGCTAGTCTCTTGAAGAAAATGAAGAAATTTATAAGCATCAGCCTGCTATGACCAACACTAAAAATATATATATGCTTTTGGTTTTCTCTGTAAATGCCTTCAGTAAGAAAACACATCTTGTTTGTAAACTTCTGTGAATGAGTTTGTGATAACAACTGTTTCGTTATTTGGTACCTAATGTACTGGAATTCATCTAAAGATACAGTTGTGTGGGAGACTCAACTTCCCACATTGCTGCATGGAACCAAATGCAGCTACTGCTGCAAGAGGAAAGTGCATCATGCATTTGCACTCTAACTCTTAATTATCAGAGACAATTAATAATCTCCTACTTCAGCATAAAATGTTTAGCAAGAATTAGCAACAAAAAATATTAAGAAACAGGCATTCTAGATATTCTAGTAATTTAAACTGTCAACACATGTTCTGTGAAATATGTGATTACCTCTAAAGTGAAGGAGAGGACGACGTCAGACTTTGAGAGCTGAACTTCATTTTCATCTCCTATGTCCAAGAACGCAGAATTTTGCGATCGCTTTAACTTCTGCAGTTTAAATTCTGGCCCACCTTTAGACACTGGAAGACTTTCCAAATTTGCCATCAGCAAATTCACTGAAGATCGCAACTCTTCTATGTACATGTTCTCCATTTCTCTTGTTATGAACTTGGGGAATTTTCTTTCCTTGGAAGAAATATTTTAAACATTAGGGAGGAAAAAAATCATGCCACACTCTAGATCATACTAATTTACTAATTTGTTCTCACTTTTAGATATTGAATAAAAATAAAAGTCTGAATTCCTAACTATTTCTGTCACTTCAAAACAGCAATGGGAAGGCGAGTCATGTCCAATATACACAGTAATTTTGACAGGAAGAAATGTAACTTAAATTGAGATTTCCATCATATTCCTCAAACATAGTTGACAAAACACATCAAAAATATAATGGGACATTTGTAAAAATGAAACCTCTTGCCCTCCAGAATCCTTTAACCTTAAATCCTGGTTGCATGTGGAAGCCCAAGAATGTAGATTATTCTAAAACATATGGTTTATATATAAGTGCGAAACAAACATCACTCCCCAGTTATTGCCTGTCAAGGTAAGCACCTTGCTCTTAAAACACCATTTTTACCATTAGCTGCTATGAGAAATGTCTTAAAATGTTTTACATTAAAACTTTTACAGTTGATTTTGTTTCGATAACAAAGATCAGGCAAGCAAACTGTGACCCAAAACACCTGCAGCAAATCTCCCAGTCTGATTCATTATCACATTACAGAGTCAGTATATTAAAAATTGAAATGGAAAAAAAAGAGAAAAGGGTAGTTTGTAGTTAGAACATAACAAATTAAGTTAAGGTTCAGCATACTTTAGTCATAGAATCATAGACTCATAGAATGGCCTGGGTTGAAAAGGACCACAATGATCATCTAGTTTCAACCCCCCTATGTGCAGGGTCGCCAACCACTAGACCAGGCTGCCCAGAGCCACATCCAGCCTGGCCTTGAATGCATCCAGAGATGGGGCATCCACAACCTCCTTGGGCAACCTGTTCCAGTGCATCACCACCCTCTGTGTGAAAAACTTCCTCCTAATATCTAACCTAAACCTCCTCTATCTCAGTTTAAAACCATTCCCCCTTGTCCTATCACTATCCACCCTAGTAAACAGACATACCCTCTCCTGGCCCTCTCAAAAAAACAAACAAACAAAAAAAAACCCACCTAAAACCAAAATCAAACTATACCTTATCCTGTGAGGATCATTCAAATAACACAATGCCAACAGAGAAGAAGAAGACTTAAGTTGTTAACAGATCTTTCCTCTTTTTAAGATTATTTCTCCACTCCAGTGTAAAAGTTTGGGAAGCTTCTTACAGCACATTTTCCTGCATATTTTTTATAACTATGATCTTTTGCAATTGAAGGCTGCAGTAACTGAAGACAGGCAGCACCACCAGAAAATACACCGATGCCTTTATTTCTGTAGAACTTGAATGCTTGTAGCCATTTCTGTCTCTCACAAAACACAGGTGAGAATCCTCCATAAAGACACTGATGGTCATGAATTGCCCCACACCTTTAATTTTCTTTTTGAAGAGAGTGAAATTGTAACAAATAGCTATAGCAGAAAATATTTAAACTAATTTAGAGACCAAAGAATAGTGTGTGGTTTTTTGTTGTTATCCCTCTCCCTCTGTGGCCCTTTGTTAGAATATATGAGGAATATATCCTGAAATAAAGACCTTGGGGAGGCCATGGACACACAAGCCTTACTGGTCTGTCTGTATTTGGACAGAGCGCTAACATGGATTTTCAGCATGCAGTTCTCAGGGAGAAAAGACGCTGGGTAATCTCTGCATAGAATCACACAAAAGTTTGTCTTAGAAAAGATACCACTAGTTACAAAAGGTAGAAGATCCCATTACATCATACACATCTCCTTTTCAACTAATTTAAATTTAATCACGTGAAGAAACAGCCAGACAAATTGATGAACTTTTGATTTTATGCTACCGTAGATCAATGCTATTTCTAAGGTTTTTGCATCCTTTAGGTTGGTTAAATGATCATAAACTTATGGCATATAATTCACAATTTATATCTTAAAATCAGTAAGTAATCTTGTATAGGAACCACAAACAAGACCTTAATAAAGGAGAAACTGCATGCAGAAATTTTCTTTTTGCTGTGCTGCACTTTTGATACTGCAGTTTAATAATTCTCTTCCAGGCAGGTAACCACTGAAAACCATTTTCTTCACCAACAGAGATGCTAGAATACATAATCAAATATCTTTTTTTTTTTTTTTTGCCTCCTTTTTGAGCTGTGAGAAGAAAGGTCATAGCTGTTTTGCAGCATTTGACTGCTTAGGTTTAGGTGATCTTACTAATTCTTACAGCTGCTAGAATTAGGATTGAGCAGCTACAACAACAGTCTCCTGCAAAAAAAATTACATATATATATATATATATATACACACACACAGTTTAAGTAATTTTTAAAAAGATATGTGATAATTCTGACTTCTGACTTGAATATACCATGTTAAGAATGGAGTCCTTATTCTGTGCAGAATTGTGCAATTGGCATTGTAGAAACCACGAGATTTTTCGAAAGGTGAATAACAAAATCTTTCTATAAAGAAAACCACTGATTGAAAGCCACTGGTATGCAGTCTATGTATGTACATTAGCTAGGAAATGAAGATTTATATGGTTTAAATCACGCTCATAATTTTCACCTGCATTAAAATCATTTCAAAACTTTTATGCGTTTTAATTTTATAGGAAGTTTATGCCTCCAGATTCTTATTTATGAAGTTTATAGATCTAAATAACCATTTCTTTTTCGTTTCAAATAAACAAGCGAACCTGAAAGCTTTAAAATTATATCGTGTAAATAAGATATACTGTTTTCTACACATACATGCTATAATACACATTATTTTGTAACTGTTGGAGCTACAGGCAAAAAGGACACAGAAAAAACATAGCATTATCAGACATCTTTGATTATAATCCAAGGCTTCACAGAGGATTGAAGAGAACTGAAATTGATAGTCTTTCTTTGAAGAAGCCTCTCCTCAAAGTTTAATAGGATATGGCCAGGAACAGTCCTACCTGTGGTATTTAAGATAGAAGGGCTTAATCTTGCCCATGGAAACTAATACAAGCTATACGACAGAAAAAACAATCTAGGTTTTCTAAAACTTACACCAATAATTTATAAATTACCCTATCATCACTAATTTGACCTACATGTTTCACTCATAGTTTTGCTACTTGCAGTGCATTCTGAACTTTGACTTCAACTGGAAATGTAAACTATAGTGTATACGCTTAAAATCATATTACATACAGCATGTAGTAAGACATAAAGATTATGTTTATACCCTCAGGATAGCACAATGCATTTTGTATATAAAATATAATCTAGTTCAGTTCCAAAATACATACTCCCAAAAGCGCAGATAATATACCCTTTCTTTCACCACTGGACTTGCTGATGAAGGAATGGTAGGATTACACAGTATAAAACTTCGGAAAACAAGTTTTGCTTTCTCCCTACCCTCACTGACGTATATTCTCCACAGCAAAGAGAAATGCATCTGCCAGACTGTTACACTGTCAGATGACCTTCTGGTCAGCTTCAGAATGAGAAATTGGAAACACAAACTATGTATCAGCCTACTCAATCTCACAGGAAAGTATGTTTTTGGTATCCGAAAGCAGCCGCTTACCCTTGCCATTTGTTCGGCCAGTTGCAGACGTCCATCTAGTTCACGTCTGATCTGGGCTGCTTGTTCATCTGCATTATCCAGCTTGGATACAGAACAAAAATAAAGGATGTTAGCTGTAAGAAACATGCATTTTAGAGCAATCAGTGTAGTTAAAAACAAAACAGAAATTATTTGCATATTTTGTGTCTTAATATTAGTGAAACACTAAGCAAATATATGGCTTCAAGTCTTACCAAGAAGAAGGAAATGTAATGGCCACCCACTACCCACAGCAGTCGTGGACTCTGAAGGGTAGCTAGCATTCCCTTGACTTTTATATACTTAAGCTGAACAGAAGGAGCTTTCCTTGTGAAAATAGCAGTTGACAACATTTCTCCATGAAGCAGAAAACTGGACTGACAGAATAGCTTAGAAAATGTTTGGAAGGAAAATTACTCTTTGGTGCCATAAATCCTCTGGGATCAGGTGAAGGGAAAGAAAACTGTGCTGCTATACCTTCTAAGTATATTATCTCATTCACAGAACTCTTCTCTACTAATATTGGCACACTGCCCAGATCAAGGCACAGCCAGTTTCTGAGCTTCCAGTTTTGTCAGATGGAGGAAACAGTCATGACTAAATCTCTGGTGTCAGTCAGGAACGTAAAGCGGAAGGACACATCTCTTCCCCAGAACAGAATCACTGGTCTCAACAGAAAAGAGCTTCCCAAGTCATTTTTCACCTGTTTAATTGCTAGGCATCAGTGAAGTGTGGCTTCACCTTAATGGATGGGCCTGCACAGCTGAGCTGGCTGAGAGGCAGAAACATCTGCAAAATGCAGGGCACAACTTGCCCTCTTACTGAACATGTGCTCCCCATAGACAAAGTCAGATTTCTAACAGGGGCTCTCTCCTTCTAAGGCTAACTGCAGGAACCATGCCTGTGCTGATACATCCCAGCACATTTAGTATGCATCTAAGATCTAAGGATATCACTTGCGCTTCACTGAAAAACAATCTTAAATTGATTAGTGAAGGAAACTGGCAAAAACTGGTTCTCTAATTAAATAAGATCTTCACCTAACGAACTCATAATGAATTTCCTAAATGATTCATTCCATTAAACTAAGCTTTCTAAAATAAGACCACTATTCAGTGCATCAGGCCAAATACATAATACCATTTTCCTTGCAACTGTCCTCTGCTAAATTCAGTAGATCTCATTGAACCAAGGCCTTGTTGAAAATTAAGTACTTTTTTCTTTTAAAAATTAAATTATAAATTTGATTACATTTGAGTAATCAAAAATACACTATCACTTAAAGGTTCCTTGCAGCATTATGTAGAATGATGATCTGGATCCATTTAGCAATAGAATAAAATGTTTTCCACTGCTAAGATGGAAGCAATGAAGTGCAATCTGTCATCTGAGCAATCTGGCATCTCACAAGACCCTTACTTGTTTTTAAAATTCAGCCTTCTTGAAATGTTTATACATTTGAATAATGTTTTGTTCATTTACGTGTGTAATGACATTTTGCAAGGAATGGAAAGAAGCTGGAAAGCTGAAAAACTGAAGAACGCTGCCTTACTTATAGAAAGAACCAAATAAGAATGACTAGTAGGTCATTCACACTTGCCCTAATAAGTAAAATTGTCAACATTGGTATTTTTGCGGTATGTAAAATGAAGTGACAGTGAGAAAAACAGGAACATTTTCTCACACCCCAGGCAAGATTATTTTACTTGCTTTTATCCTAAATTTTCAATAATTCCTCATTTGTGATCAAACTCATACCCAAGACATCTGTAGAATACATAGTTATGACAACCATCTTAGTAATTCTCACACTGTGAATAAAATCTAGAAAAGCATATGATTAGATAGAAATATAAACGTAACACTGCAGAATAACAACTCAGCCTTTTCTCATTATCACAACTTTATTTTTTTCTTTAAAAAGTCACTAGCCAGTAAACACTTAAAATTCAAGTATACGTTTAAAAAAAAAAGAATAAACTGCACGTATATGATATCAAATAATGCTTCTCACGTTTCCTGCAGGGAATTAAGGAAAAAAAAAAAGTAATTAAATTCATCTGACTTCTGGTCATTTTGTATGGTCGTCATATTAGAACGATCTGCATTCTAAGCTATCTGTCGTAACTAATTTGAATGGAATTATCCATTGCACTGATAGGTCAGCTATAATGCCGAAGACTTAGGAGGGCAGGGATGCCAAAAGAGAAAAAAAATTTACAGTCTTTGAGACTATTTCAGAAGAGGCTACATGTAAACTCCACTTAATGAAAACACCTCAGCTTTCTACAATGGTAGTAATTATTCGCCATAGCTATTTATCAATTACACTGACAATAGAGATACTCTCCATTTTGCTTCTACTTCACTTACCCAATTAATCACTATTTTAGCAGCAGGGAACCTCACTACAGCAGAGTCTACAGACTTCAGAAACTTATTTTCATTGTAAAATATATTTGAATTCCTGACTGGGCAAACCAACATTTTCCCATATTGCCATATATCTGGCCACTTAAACTTAAAGGCAGACACTGAGTCACATTTGGAGGACTATTTAATTCAATAGGAAAATTCCTAATTGAGCAGAAGTATGAATAAGATAACTATGTCATTTGCATCTTTCCTCTTTGCAGTGATTTTTGGGATCTTAAAAGTTTCCTCAAACAATTTTGTAGTTATAAGTAACAATGCTTGCATGGATAATAAGCTACTTTTTATTAAAAAATAAAGTGATAGCTCATCATCTGGCTTATTTTTCCCAATGGTGCTATATAAAAATAGCTTTCTAAAATAAACCTGCCAGTCAGACATCAAGCTATTCACTTGAAAATATTTTTATTCCTTAATGCTTGAAGTCGCCTTTATGTTTTTCTCCTACTTTCTCACTCTGAAAAGGGCAATCATTTCTATTACAAACTTTTTTATTGTCAGAGATGGGGTGGTAACATTCCTCAATATACAAGTTCCCCAACAATTCTCATTAGAGGATATTTTCAACTGCTTTTAGCGTTGTCAAATTCTAAGTGACAGACTGATGTTTTCCACTCTGAATTTCTGCTTTAATAACTTCAACCAAAATGACTCCATTGCTTCTGAAAAGGAGACCAGGAAAGATAACACTCAGCTTTATCCTCAATAAGGAAAATAGTGACCATCTTAACAAAGAGCTCTAGCGCTATCTTGTTTTCAAGCAAGGATCTGAAATTCAGCAGCATCCCATCTGTGAAAATCAGCCCGACTCTAGCTAAGTTGTGAACCTCTGAGAAAGGAAGTTTGCAGCAGTTGGGCTACAAGCAGCCACTGCAGGAAGATAAATCAGATCCAGCAGCCAGGCTCATCCCCAGGCTGTGCTGTTAAGTCTCTTGAATATGCATGGGGTCTATGCTCCTCAGATTATTTGCTTATTTAAGGAAGACTGCAAATTCATTAGTGTTACAAATCACTATTCTGATCTCACCCAACAAACAGTTGTTTAACTGGTGTGCCAGTTAAACACAGAACAGAAACACACCTGAATGAATTAATATTTACGTATCTTAACAGGCTGGAAGAGATTGCATACTTTGTGATTTCTATGTAAATGATTTTGTGTGTGTGTGTGTGTTACTTAAAAGGCTTTAACATACCTGTGTATTTTGATGAAAAAGAAGAGTGGTACAGTAGAAAAAAGTGCAAGAGTAACCCAAAGCAAAACGGGTAACAACACTGCCAGGAGGTGCTACACTAAATCCCATCGCATTCCCTTGCCTTACCATCCTTGTAAGGAGAGACAGATATCTTTTACCCAAGAGAGAACTGTATGAGTGCAGATGAGTGCTGACCTGCTGGGAGTTACTGTTCCGCATGCTCCTAAGTACTCAAACCAACGCGTAGCTGCTCCAAGAGACTATTTCATTAATGCTCAGTTAGCTTCCTGCAGCTTTCTAATCTGCAGTAACATCAACATGAAATGGCATTTACATGCACACAGCGATACAAGTTTATCTACGTTTATTGACTAAACTGACAGTACAGATATTGTAGGACTTGCTCGTAATTCTGCAACGCAGAGCCCAAAGCCCTCAGCTCTGCTCTGTGAGATCTGCAACGGTCATTTTTTCTGTTGAGAGCATCATTTTGCTGCACGCAGTGGCGCGGTGCCTCGCTGAGCTGATGGGTGATTTGTGGCAGCCTCCAGGAGGCAGCCTGCAGGCTCCATGCCAACTGCTGTGAAATAGCGCAGCCTGCAACCATCAACACGCACCACATGGAACAGAGGACCTGGATTAAGTGTTGTGATGACATCATGATGAAAAAAAATTGATTTCTATAAGTAACTAATGGCATCCAACAGCATGGCTGGAAGAGCAAGGGAAGGCCGGGAGAGTCCTAGTGCTGAATTTCGGTTGTCAATCACATGAGCAAGCAGCAGGTGCACTGCATGTAAATACTTGCTTTTTTCAGACCGCTCTCCTTGGTGTTTTTATCTCTAGCTCTAAAAAAAGGAGTTTTGCTTCAGACAGACCTGTCGCCCTAGAGGCCTGCAGGGTTTGTTCACTTATCATTATGTGTGCCAAGAGGTTTTACAGGAACAGGCTCAGAATGCATTGTGTCCCTGTAATGCTCTGCCACATTAAGGTGCTGCTGTGCGCTGAACACAAAAACCTGTAGAGATTCCTGAAGTCTACCCGGTTTCTGAAACAAGATTAGCAGCTATATACACAAAAGACAATATTACTGGACATTACTACCAGAAGACTCTGAAAGACCCAATATAAATAAAATTTAAAAAAGGAATGTCAAACATTAAAAAAAAAAAAGAAAACCCACAGAATTTTATTTTATTCACTATTTAAATTGTTTTTCATTGCATATCAATTCTGACACACTGTCACAAGCTTGTCCATAAATGCCTTTATTCTGATGCTCTTCTGACTTGCTCTGCAGAATCAAGTAAAGAAACACCGTCTCACTCTCAACACTCTTCACAGTCACAAGCAGCATTTTTTTGGCATTTTAGCTATTGTTGCATAAAGACCTGCTCATTCTCAGTTCAGCATCCTATGCTATTTCCCCACCTATGAGGAATATTCATAGTCAGGTTGGGTGGAGCTTTGAGCAACGTGATTTAGGGAGAGTTGTTCCTGACATGACATGGAGGTTGGTCTACATAATCCTTAAAGTTCCCTTCCAACCCAAACCATTCTATGATTCTATGATAGCTTGTTTTTCCTGTTTAGCTACACTAGGGCTTATCTGTCATGCTTTTGTCCATGCAGTTTTGTGAGATGCTCCTAGAGTTTCTTGCAAGTAAAGTAAAATTAGAGTACCAAAAGAGTTTAGTATCATCTGTAAACTTGGAGATTTCCCTTACACTGCCTTTTCCCAGTCATTCATGAATATGTTGAATAAAGATGCAACATTCCTCCTACACAGATTGAAACAGATACAAATCACACTTAAACTCTTTGGAACGGATCAGAAGGAAACCTCCCCCCAAAACTCCTTCTAAACTATCAATACTGCTTCCTAAAAACACTGCCTACCATCAGTACTTGGATACTGACTACAGAACTTTCCATTCAAAATTAAGTGTCATGGCCTGCTGCTGACTCAGCCCACTGGTTGCTGAAGAACAGCGTTTTTAGCCCAACATATATTATTAACAAACACCAGAAGCTACATTACGATGATTAGAAATGCATTAGGATTCAGAACAGTGTATCACTGACAGACTACAGAAGAAAAATGTTAGCACAGCTCAAAAGTGCTACTACAAGCAATGGAACTTTCAGCCTTTTGTTCTCTTGGCATCTGTTGGAAAAGATCATTAAGGTCATTGACTCCAACTGATGGCAGAAAAAACAAAACCCAAGTTAGTGGTCGAGACTACAGTATTTAACCACCTCTGTTTAACAGGCTGAAAAAGAGAGGAAAGTGTGCTATCCTGAGAGGGAAAAATGCAAGAGAATAATGGTAGGTTCTTACTATTTGCAGATCTAATCAGCTAAATATTATGTCCCACAGTTAAATGAAAAAGCTTCAGAGTTATGTATCGTACCTATTTTACCATCCAAATAAAACATCTTTTAATCCTAAGGTAATCAATGAAAATACAGAAAAGTTTCCAGGGTGTTATTATAATCACTTAAGCAGTTATCTACATGCCAACCATAAGTGCTGTGGAGGTCCTATCTGCACCGTTAATCTCTGGTGAGTAAGACGGTGATAAAAGAAATGGGTGTTCTTATTCCACCCTCTCACCTTCCTCCAGACCCTACTGAAATAGATATCCGGTGTCTCCTTCTATAAAAGTTGCTTTCAGTTTCTGGCTAGGGAATACCCTCCCACAACCATGGTGAGGAGGTAATGATGGGCTTAAAAGAGCTATGACTCATGTCCCGATTCTCTGAAGAGAAAGCCTTCCACCCTCCTCCTCTCCTACTATCTGTTCAGAGATTACCATATCCAAGGCAACCCCTAAATTAGCATGCAAACCTTGTCAGTCCTTTATGTCCTAGAATACTAAATGGGTTTATAGGGTTCTATATTTTTCTAAAGGTACACAGATCTTGTGTTATCTCAGTAGACCTGGCAAATACCATAATTTGATTATACTATGCTAATTTTAAATAAATAAATAAATAAATAAATAAATAAAAAGACTTGCTGCAGAAGGAAACCCTCTATCTTTTCATTACTTCCTTCTCTGTCCAAAAGTATCATGCAGAATGTTTTTTTCCCTTATCAATCACTGAATAATTTTTCTTTGGAATGTTGAAAACAAAAGGAAGAGATGCAATTAGGGAAATAACGGTTAATGAGCATCCCATTAAGTAAGTAAAAGCACCTCGAATACCACGTCAAACTTTTTTCCTAAATAATGATGTGTGACTGACTGAACTAGATAGAAAACTTAAAATTCAGGCCGACAATTTACAGTTAGTGCACCAGTTAATCACAGATTTTCAAAAGACAATATATGATGTTTTCAAAATGCATCATGAGGAAAAAAAATGCTCAGCCACAGAAAAAAAAAAACCAACAACAATTCTTACTTCAAATAGGCAAGATTTTTCTGTACAGTTGAAAGTCTGCATTTGTATTAAAGCGTACATCTAATAATTTATTTAAGAAAAATGATTTAAGACAATTAGTGGATTGTCTTTCCCTGATGGAAAACTGCAATCTGCAACTGTGTCCAAGTAGCCTGTTTTCACACTACTCTATGAAACTTAGCTCAGTCCTCTTCTTCCATCAAATTTCTTAGCAGATGATAGCCTGAAAAACTGCTAAGGTGATCACAGTCAGATCTTCACCAACAGTCTACTCTATTCATTTCCCAAAGTTTGGAATTATGCAGACTGTATTAATCATTTTTTTTTCATTTTCCTATCATTCTTCACAATAAGGACTAATCAATACACTAAGATTCTGCAAGATAAAGCAACTTTCTCTATCATCCAAGCTGAACAAGCGAAAAAGACTGAACAATACTGAACAGAGGAGTACTGAGCTCCCAGCTACCATCTGGGCTTTCAAACCACTGACTGTCACTCTTTCAGCACAGTGACTTAGTTAATTTTCAAGCCATTTAATAATCAGCTTGCCCAAGACATACTTCCTCAATATAAAAATATGAATGTGATTGGTGAATTGTGTCAAAAGCTCTATCCGAGTAAAGCAAATGTGTATTACCATCTTCTCCTTACTCACATAATCGGTCATTTAATGAAAGATGTCACTCAGAATGGACGGATGAGACTTCCTCTTGGTATCCACATAAACTAATAATGTTACTTTTACATGAAAATGAATTGCAAAAGGTTGTGCTGCAAACTCCCTCTAGGCCTTCACAGACTAAAGTGATGCTTGCAATTCTCAACCATTCGGTACAAGATGGTTTGTCCTGAACTCAGTATGTTTTCATTAGACACCTGCCAACTTCTGGGCTCTCTGTTTCTATACACTGCAGCTTCTCTGGAGTCTCAGCATAGCTATCCTTTTACCAAATAAGTTTATCATGCACCTTTTCAGCCTTCCTCCAATTCCAGAACTCTGTCAACTGGTGATTTCTGCAGCCCAGCTGCTACCTGTGGTCACATTTACCTCCATCTCTTCTCTGTGAGCAGCTAGTCATTGAGAACTAATCCCAACTGATCCTTTTGCATTCATAATGAGAAAGTGTCACTAACACAGTGTAGAAACTCTCTTGATTGCTTGCACAGTGCCATGGGACCTTGTAGATCAAGGCCTCCCATTGGGAGACTTCTATTACTTCTTTGTGGATGACTTCACTTTCTTGGTCAGTTGGTCTGCAAGTGACCCTCATCACAACATCACCAATATTACTTTCTCTTCTGATCTTGCCCCAGAGAATGGACTTCCTTTTTGTTGTTCACATACTTTGAGTTAGTGCAACCAGATTTATAAGCACTCTCCTTTCTGAGAGGGAACGTTATAGTCTCTCCTGAAGCCTTCTGTCATAAATATCTCCTCCACATGTAATTTTTCTTCATTTAATCCTGAAATTAGCTCCCTAACTCCTGACAAACCTCATTTAATAACCTCCGTTAGTAATTCTGCCCACAAACATGTCTGTGCCTTCTTGTCAGTTTAATTCCATCACTTCTTACCAGCTCTTAAAACAAGGTGCCACAACCCAAGAAATCAAAGCTTCACTAGTTATGCACGTTGGATGCGTCACCCTCAGCAATCTCTGGGCAATCCGCACAGGGAAGCAGTGGAGACCTCATCCCTGAAGTATTTAAGAGAGGCTTGAAGGTACCCTTAAGGGATACAATTTAGCAATAGGACTGCACAGGTCATGCTTATGGTTGGACTTGGTGATGCCAAAGGCTTTTTCCAACCTAGATGATTCTATGACCTTTGCTCTCAGTCTTGTGGAACCTTGTAAGCTTTTCAAAGTCGTGTTATTGGTGTTCCTACAGATGAGCAGCCAGGGACAGTAGCTAGAAGTCTGCATGGGCCTCAGCAGTCTCTGCGACATCTTACACCTAAGTGAGAAGCAAATAAAAATGTCTACCCAGCAGATGAATTAATTTGTCCTGGACAAGGTGGAGTCATCAAACATGAACATTTTTTGTTTCCTCTTTGTGCTAATCCAATTGCCAAACCTAATGTGTCCAGAATGCATTCTTCCCGCAGCAGGACTCGCTCATCCTTCTCTGCTGTCAGAATTCTGAACAAATTTTCTAGATTAATAATTGCAGGGAGACATGAAAATTTTCTCCTGCTGCCAGAAGTCATAAGCTTCCAGATTCTACCTTCCTGGAAACATAGGAACAGGAGGGAACTACTACCATTAAAATGGTGAGAAAACACTCATTACAGAAAGCCTGCTATCCATCTGTAAAGAATAATAGTTGCTCCAATACAGTAAATTAAAACATTTGGCAAAGAAGCATTCCTAAGGAGTGAGAGATATTTCAGATAAGATCATACTTTGTTTCCAGTCTCCCTGAGGGAAGACACAGTCTGAAGAGAAGGCTGTGTCGGACAGACATGATTTTGTAACAGGAACATGATTTTATAACAGGAATAAAACAAAGCTGCTCCTGAAAATTGTGCATACCTTTGCAGGCTCTCAGCCATGGATCACTATTTTATGCCCTCATTTACAGGTAGTCCTAGTGTTCCCACACTGGAATGCTTGGTATTGCATAACTGGTTATGAAAACAGTTTGTTCAGTGGCCAAAGGAAGGTTGGCTAATAATCACTCTTTCCTTACTTCTTTTGCAAAAGGCTATTTCTTCTCTTATAGCCCCAGTTTTTGAGCTTAGCATAAACTTCACCTTTTAACAGTAGTTAGAAGTCAAGATTTCTCCTATCTAACCAGTCTTAATATTTATTCGAGATTTTTCCAGTTTATAGCTAACATATTTGAGTCTTTTTTTTTCTTTCTCAAGAAACAGACTCAAAGACAACAGAAAGTACAGATGAATTCTGTTTTTACTTTCTTCTTATTTTATCCCTTCCCATTAGGCTGTAAGTTTTCAGACTGAGAGGGGCAATTATTTTTTCCTCTCTCTACTCATGTAACTGATAAAAAAAAAAAAAAAAAACAGGTTACTGCAGTTGGCCTGAGAATTTTTCATGACCACAGCAAAAAAACCCTAAAACATGGTCAATCTACCACACAAGACCTATAGAGAGAGAAACAGGCACTGTCTTTTAAATGCATCTGAAGTTTGAAATGACGAACATCTAATCACAGAGCAGACAGCCTTGGCACTGACACCAAACTTAATCTGGATGATACGAACAGCTGTCTTTGAGTCTTGTAGTATAAAATATGGGAATAAATTACAGCATGTCCCTGCAAGTTGGCTCTTCTGTTCAGTCAGTCCTCATCTGGGATGAGACTGTGTCTGAGGTGGAGTCTGTGGGAGGACTACAGCTAAGATATTAGGACAGTGTCAGCAGAGAACAGCTGGAAAGATGACCCAAGAGTTCTCTCATTTTCAGAAGAAACACGAAAGCACCTTCCTAGATAATAAAAAACTAGGGATGGGATATCCAAACAGAGTTACAGATCTCTCAGCCATTTTACATACACAATTACTCTCAGCCATTTTACATACACAATTACTCTTGCATAGGACGGTCTATCCTCTGTTATGGCTGTGCTTTGATGTTTCTGTTCAAAATATGTATATACTCTATGTCAGCTGGCTCATTTCCAAGTTTACCTCCATGTTTCCCTTTGGAAGTGACTGGGGTGCAGGAGCCTTAACTGGGCAGCCAGCTGTAAAGAAAGTGGCATATTACTCTCAAGAAGGAAGAGTTAAGAGGGATCTCTCTCAAAATTTTCAGAAACAGGAAAAAAAGGCACTTAAGCTTCAGAACAAGATATTCTGCACCAGAATGTGAAAGATAGGCTCATTCTCTCCCCGTGGCTTTTCAGCTGCTTCTGCTGGCTTCACATTGGCTGCTGAAGACATCTCTGTTGAAAAACTCTGCAGAGGATCAAGCCTAAGTTATCAAATGGATCCTTGTATTAGAAGTGACTGTTTTAAGCAAAACTGCTTTACTTTGAATTGATAAAAAAAGGAATACAGAATTCTACCATGTCTTAGCAGGACAGGTGACAAATTCATGCAAAAGGTCATTAACTTGTTCAGACTGATTGAAAGTATTCATTCAAATGCACATGTAAGCTAGATGTGTTAATGAACTGAGTAATCAGTCTGGAAATCTAACTCATAATATACGTAACAACTGCGTTTGTCTGGTATTTATTTACCTGAAGACAAGGGATCTCTCCTCTAAAACAAAAATTAAATTATATTTTAAAATGCAAAACAACAACTCTTCTTTGGAAGAAGAGCTTTATTTTTATAGCTTAATACGAAGCCAGAGAAACTTTTTCCTCAGCTGGAAACATGATGAGTCAAATGCAGTGATGATGTTAATAAAAGTGCAGGTTAGATGCTGGATATATTTGGCTTCCAGTGTTGAGGCAGCTTAACTTACTTAGATCCAGAACTCAGGAGAATGTCAAAACAGCATTAATTACTTCTTTAAGACTCCAAAGGAGTATTTTAGGGGAAGAAACATAGAGGTACGTAAAATTAGAACAAGCTTAAACGAATTTGCTTTACAAAGCCAAAACAAACTTCCTCATCTTTTTATGTTCTGCTGATGCTTTCCTGCACTCACTAATGCCAAAGATATTCAGAAAACAGAAACAAAGAAAGATCTGCAGCCAAAATCCCAATACTAATGACTTCAAACCACAGAGTAGGCACAAGACAGAGCTGGGGAGAGGAGTACTCTCACTTCTCTCTGCAACTGCCTGCAGATTCTCAGTAAAGCCTGGCTCACCTCTTGTGACAAGGAAGGTGGTACACAGGAGACCAGGCCTAGAAGAAAATCTATTAGAAAATGCAAATGAATCTACTAGTCTGTGACTGCTGGTGATCATTTATGGTACTAAAGACTGTATATGTCCAACTCATTCACACAAACACAAAGAACAAACAGAAGCCACAGAAGCAGATATACAGCTCTACGACAGAAAAATCCATGTGTCTTAAGATTGATTATAAGTGAATGTTTTCTCAGTTTTCCAATGTTCCACTCGGGCTTTCCTTTTAAATGTGTATATCAAAGACAATTTTACTCACTTGCTGAACCTAAGAAGGACACTGCAATACCTCAAATACTGAAAATGCCAACTACTGTGCTAATGCACTATTTATCTCTAGTATTTTCTCAGTATTCCTTCATGCACACAGAAAAACATTTCAAAGTATTTCTCCATTATGTAACTTGCAGGGCTTTTAAATGTTATTCAGAGTCAGATATTTAAACATGCTAAAAAGTAAATTACTTTTCTGAGGATGCTTTGATATTCTTTCCATCATTCTTCTATCATTTGAGTAAATGAGAACAAATCAACCTTTTGGGACAATCAGACACTTTCTTTCAAAGTAAATTCTGCTATCATGGAAAAAATACTTTTGTTTATGAGAACTAAAAGTTGAGTAACTTGGAGGTTCCAAGATGTCTTTTCTCAGCAGAACTCACATTCTTAAGCTGAAAATCAAAACCTGTCTGACATACTGTTCAGCAAAGTTCTAGATTTCTGACAGCCTCATTTCAGATCTGATTTTAGGAGGACTATTTGAGGTTGCAGCTCTCATTTCTGAAGCACCAAATCTTTTCTGTCTTGAGAAAGACATCCAAAGGTCTCTCAAATTGAGGTAAAGACACATGAATCAGCAAAAACACTAAAATGGAAACTGCTGAAATCATATTAAACTACTACATGCATGTAATCGAGTGATATCTCCTGAAGAGACCAAATCTAAAATCCTGTGAGAAAAGACAATCTATTTCTCCATTTAAATATTTTGTTTGAAATACTTTACTCTCACTTAAGCACAGATAGCTGTGCATCTTTTTTTTCCCTTGAAGAAAAGGGAAAATCAATCAGAAAGCAGATTTCTTGTAAAGAGGAGGGCATGGGATAAGATTTATTCTTGTACTTACAGGTACTCAAAACCAATAGAGTTGATGTGTGAACAAGCCTGAAGTGTGAACATTTGAATGTTTCTAATATCAAAGGCATGAAATACTTTTCAGGTTGGCAGACACATATAACAGTTTTAAAATACTGACCTGTTCTGAAAGGCAGCACATCGTTATTGCATCATTTTTTCTGTGCAGAAACTTTGCAAGCTCTCATTTATCATGTCACATTTAATGTTTTGAAACAGTGGAATAAGGATAGATTAGGAAGGGAAAAGCATATTTTCATCCTACAGGGACTTACAAGACAGCAGTGATGACAATTCATCCAGCACCTGATGCTACCTTGAAATTACAGCAATGGACCTCCTCAACATTTTTCAGAGTTTACTGTATTATATCAGGTAAAATTTATCATGAAATAAGTAACGGCAGTCATTACTGATCATCTGAAAGATAATGTCTCAGCTAAAAGCCTAGGTCACATATCTGGCTGCATAGCCCACATCTTTTGTTCTGACTAAAAATACCCAGATGCATAGCAACACATGCTCTGTAATATACAGACTAAACAATTTTTAAGCTGAGACAGGAAAAAAATTAATCTCTTTAAGTTTTGGTATTCCTTCCTAAAGGAATCTTAACACTGGTTTCATTACTTCACAAACATCTTAAAGTTAACACCAAAATTTTCTGTAGAAAGGTATCATCCTCAGTGTTTGATCTAGCTGCATTTGTCCCCATAGTTTATATGGGGTATAAGAGTTTCTAAGAAAAACATCCAGAAGTATGCGAATTTCCTTTTGATAATCTGTGATTCGTGACATAACTGCATTACTTTTCCATATCTTACTGAGCCAAGGAAAAGAACTACAAACATTCAAGAAAGTCAAGAAGGCCATGATGAAGTTAAATTGCCCCTAATTTGACTTAACCAAAACTGTATGACTAATTGGATGTTAATAAACTGCTAAGCGAAATAATCTTTAAAACTCAACTGTACTGAGCAGCAAGGGCAGCCTTAGGTTCAGGGGAAATACTTGATAGAAATTTTCTTAAAATTAATACTGTAAAAATTATTGAAGATACAATATAGTCCATAGTTATCAGTATTAGACACTTACACAAAGAGATACATCTCGTAAAAGCTATAGATAATCGAGAATATGAACCAGAAGCAATTCAGAACTTTAAAACAGATAAACATGACTTGAAGCAAAGTACCATCTAATTTGTGGCTGATTCCCAAAACACTGACAGTAGAAGACTCAACAGATGTGTTCTCAAAATTATTTATTACCTGTCAGAAAAGAACATGTGACTTAAAAGTATTCTTTCCTTATGAAAAGCTCCTACCCTCCCCCTAAGATAAGGGGTTTTAGATCAGACAAGAAAGTGAACGCTACAAAGGCAATGTCAAAATAAAATAACCTCTGTGTGGAGTTATGGTTTACCTGATAAAGAAACAAATTCTGGTATCGGTGAAGTGATGCAGTAACAGTGCATGACTGCAAAGCAGCTAGATTTTGACTTTCAGTTTGACTTTCTGCAAAGTTATCTTCTACATCAGTGAATAATTAAAAAAAGACAAAAAAGGACTTTATCGTGTTTGATCTCTGTAAATCAAAGAAATCAGAACAACACACTGTGGCCAAGCTTCTCAAAAGCAAGTCAAGGAGATCATTAAGTCCCAACTAGCTGACAATCATCTCTTTATCATAAAACACAGATCAAGGCAACACAATGTAGATAATAATCAGGTGAAAGTGTTAGCACTTCCAAATTGAGTCTTTTCATCACAAAGAGATGTAGATGCTCAGCAGCAGTTCTAGCCTTGCTCTAAGTTCAGAAGTTGAAAATGGAGATGTAGAAGAAAGCTTTAATGTCCTGACGTGAACACTCCTGTTAATGTTCAGTACCCAAGGATGTGCCTAGGCATTTAGTATACACTGAAAGATTGTGACAAAAAGCTAGTCTTCAAGGAAAAATTCATAAGATTCTCACAGTTGTGCACATTGTCTGACAACGCCAGAGAGCTGGTCTACCATTATTCACTTTATTGCTGATTAAGTTCTTGTGTTGCTTGTACAAACACTGTTTCTCATTGCTCTCACACAAAGGACGGAGACCTGCAAACTGCATGCACCTGCAACAACCCCTGTCCTAGCATAATCTTCTGATGACCTACTGCAGGATACCCAAGGGTTTAAGAGTTAAAGGAAATGCTCCATTTAGTACAGGCTGGAAAGCAAAGGTTGCTGACAAACATTAAAAAGTTTCAAAGTGCAGAAGTCACAAGAAAGAGGTTGGCAGACAATACCACCTACTGTTATAAATAGCATCCTTGTTTGCTTACCAGCCCTGTAGCTGCAGGATAATATACTCTTATCATCGACATTGTGAGACATTTTTCAGACTGGAATTTCCAAAATGCTTCCAAAATGGAAGGAATTAAAAGAAGGGAAAGAGAAAGACATAATTTTCTGCACAAATTATAACTGTACAGATTTGCTGTTAAGGGCAGGTGCTTCTCAGAGCTGCAAAATATTCAGTATTTCACGTAAAGATCTGATTCTCTGCTAGAAGCACAGGCTAGAAGCCAACTCATGAAAACCTCTATCAAAAATACAATTTTAACATCTGTTTGTACTTTCACTTATCTCACTGCTCCCAGACATTATTGATTATCATTATCCGCCAGTCTCCAGTATTATAAACAGCACTGGCTAAGGGAAACAGAAGTGAGCTTTTTCGTATAAAGACAGTTAGGTACTTATAGGGGAGAAAGAAAACTGTCGTGTCAACTGAAACAGGAGTCTAACTTCACCTTTTACAAATATGCTATGAATAGAATGGATTAAAATACAGTCTAAACTAAAAAGTTTATTAAAACTCTAATGAGGAATAAAGGATTTTGCCAAAGGAGAAGAGCACTACATTATAAGAACTGGGTGCTGTCTGCAATACACTTCCTGGGAAAGCCATGACTGTTGTCTTTTTCTTTGCAACAAATTTCTCCTCATACCTTTGGTACACTATGTGCTGGACTGAATCACAAGAACAAGATACAAAATTTATGTTTGGTAGCAACTCTGCACTGCTGGAGCATGAAAAGAAAGGTTTTGCTTTAGCAAAGTAATCTCATGCTTACTCTGGAAAAGGAAAACCTCAGTAAGCTAGAACCCAAAGCAAGAAGGGTATGTGCTTGAAGCCTGTCTCTCTTCATTCTTCCTAATTATGTAGATGTCCCTATGACTGCTCTCAAAGAGATGTCTCCCTTTCTTCCCATCCTCCAATATTCATATGAATTCCAGGTAAACAACGTGTACTTCAGAGACCTGCACAGGAGTTTTTATAACCTTCAGAGCTCAGCATCAGAAAGAGGAAGAGAAAAGTCTTCACACATATCAGAAGAGCCAATCAGCTTCTCTCACTTCCTACCTACCACACGATCATTTCTTCTTTATTTTACTATTTACAAAATGTAAAAGAAAATAACCTCACGTTCAAAATTCAACCATGACAGAAGATAAACATGAGTTGCTGTGATGTTTTAGTTTCTCCATAGGTTACGGACCAAGAACAGATGGAGAACTGGTGATCAGGAGAGCCCTGCTGAGCTTTGCCAATCAGTTTTGATGCATCAAAATTCCTACAAATAAGAACCAAACCCAAGAAGCCTTCAATTATACGCACACAAGAACGTAGGGGTCCTTTATCATCAGAACCACTTCAACACTAAAGGAACAAGTTCTTTTGTTTTAGTATTCGAGGCTCTACAGTCATGTTAATGTTCCTCTAGCACAATGAACACCAACAGCAGATTCTGACTACTCACAGTGACATATAAAGCCTGATTTAAGAAATCATCAGGCACCAGAGGAGGGAGGAGGCCACAGTGCTCCTACTGAAGGTAAATTGTAATCTACTTGTGGAGAAGAAGTTAATTTTTCATGTTTTCAAGTAGTGGAGCAGGTTGTCTTGAGAGTTCATGCAGTCTATCTTGATTTCTTGGCAATTTAAGACTTGAAAGGATAAAGCCTTGTGTAACCTGGTCTGTACACACAACTAATCCTGCTTTGAGCAGAACAATGGACTGAATGACCTCCTGAGGTCTTTTCCAAACGGAACTATCCTAGGCTTGTGTGTTCTGTTATGCAAACCCCCACTCAAATAAGCAAGATAATTCCGTAAGATTTCAGTGCTTCTTGACCTTGTTGCCAACTTGCTTGTCTAAGTGGTTAGCTTCACGATCCACATGTATGTTAATTAAGAGCCAAACGGAAAAAAAAATGGGACAGAACTGAGGCAAATTCCATACTTGTTCCTGTACTAGGATAGTCATAAACCGACCTTCAGTGTGATACGTAAAAAACAGCTTAGCTGCAGTATGGTGTACTATTTAAAAAACGGGTTAGAAAGCTGTGTGAGTTCAGTTTAAAAACTATAAAAACTATAAATATCTGTTCCAGTCAGTCATGAGACTTTCAAAATGTCTTGCATTTTTCAGGTTTTTCATCACAAACTAATGTTTATTTTGTTGCTGTATCACTACGAAGATTGGCCAGGTAAAACACTTGTACATGCTATTTACACTACTGATTAGCAATACACAATACCTATAAATCTGAATATGACTTCTGAATAGACTGTTTTTGATTCAGTGGTTTACAGGGAACATCTCCATTACCTAACAGAACAACAAAGCAAAAAAGTGCAAATTAGCTTCACAGATGGTGTTTGCAATGAAGTATGCTGAGTTCTCATCACTGCATGGCCAAGTGCATCCTGAACTCAATATCTACCATCTATCTAATTATGGCAGCAAATTTTTTTTAAAGATTTTACACACACACACATATGTATACACAAATGTATGTAAATGTGTCTATACATACACAAATATACACATGTAATTTATATGTAGGTACGCAGGTATAAAGACTATAGAACATTCTGCAGAATCACATAGATCACTGGAGTTGTAAAAGGTCTCAGGAGATCTCTGCAGCAAAAGTACCATATATACTTTTTCCAAAGTGTCCTCCAGTGACCAAATTGTAAGATTCCCTCCTGAGTGGTTTCATTTCCTTGAAGTATAGGGATGCATTTAAAACTGAAAGCAAGACGCTTTATCTGTTGGCAGGGGCTGGGGGTGAGAGATTTTGAACACAACAGAACAAAGTGACACCAATACTTACTTGGCAGGCATTATAAATCAACTGATGTTCCAATTTTTTGATCCCTAGAATCTGCTGAAACATTTCATAAAGCTGTTCCTTGCTCAGAATCAGCTCCGATACAGCACTTAAGGCCATTCTATTTGGCTGTTTGCAGAAGTCTTCTTCTCCCCTATATATGGCATCATACTTGGCTAGCCAAGAACTTAATACTGTCTCTTTGCTTAATCCATCAATTTCCGGCAAACTTCGGACCCTCTTTTCTATGTTTTTCTTAAAAACATCTCTAAAGTCATTTGCAGAACATCCTCCACTGTGAACCATTCTTGCAACCCGGTCACTCTTGAGAAAAACCTTTTGCAAAAAAGAGAAAAAAAAAACACAAAAAAAATACAGACATTAGAAATGAACACAAGTGCAAAACAATCTCTTAATAAAGGAAGGGATTATTATTACAAGCTAATATTTTGTTTCTACATAAAATGGTTTTGCAGGGAGGAGATACACAGGCAAAGGTAGATATATTTTTCATAAAAAAACAAAACACGTTCAAAAAATATGTTTCTCTTTTAAGCTCAAACTAGTTGAGTTTGTATGCTACACCAGTTAAGCTAGAATGAACTCTGAATTAACAGCAGCTAATTTAAAACTTACTTACATGATTTCACTTATCTTTCCTCCATTTAAACCACAGAAGTCTGAAGATATTTGCGAGTTACTCATGAAGAAGCTACACTGTCTTACAAGTTGGCAGTATAATGAGTGAAAAAACAATCTTTAAGACAGTCAAGAATTTCATGGAAGGAAACAGAAATCCAGAAAAGAAAACTCCTATGCTAGAGAAATACTGCAATCAAAACCAACAGAGAAGAAGCACTCAGAAATGCAGAATCTGGTTCCGCTACTGTAGATATAATAATGGGGACAGAGTATGGGATTCTCTGTGTAAAAAAAAAAGAAAGAAAGAAAGAAGAAAAAACAAGAAAAACCCTCCTAACTATGCATATATAAGGTATGACAGCACATTTCACCAACGAATCGACTAAATCAGTGTCAGCAATCTGTGGGAGTTTTTCACTGTTGAAGGATAGTTGCACCCAACTCTCCCATCTTCTAACATGGACCTTGGCAAGCCCAGCCTCTCCAGCCAGTGTCTGGCCAAATGATTTATAGCAGCAAGTCTCACAAAACTGTTCTTCTATTAAATACGGCTAAAAAGAGGATGGCTGTCACCTGATCATCAGTGTAAACAACCAACTTGCGTCTGGCACAAGGCAGAAACTGCATTATGGCATTGAAGATGTATCCAGGACAGAAGAAGGTGGCTTCCCACAGCAGAAGAAAATGGGTCGGGGCCCTCAGCCCTTAGCTGTACTTGAGTGCAGGGGGAGAGCTTGGGTGCCTCACTGAAGCACAGCTGAAACACAAAGAATAGACAGGACGGCATGTGGTCTGAACATATTTCCTTCTCATCACCTTTCTGCCTGTTTGCTCTCTTCAGTCAGATGGTATGAAGAGGAAGAAGAGATGGCCTTCCTGGAGGGCCATGAGGATGATCAGAGCACTGGAGCACCTCCCCGATGAAGAAAGGCTAAGGAAGTTGGGGTTGTTCAGCCCAGGGAAGAAAAGGCTCCAGGGAGACCTCACTGCAGCCTTCCATTATTTGAAAGGATCTTACAAACAGGAGGAAGACTGACTTTTTACATGGGCAGATAGTGATAGGACAAAGGAGAATGGATTTAAACTAAAAGAGGGGAGATTTAGGTTTGATTTTCAGTGGAAATTCTTTACTCAGAGGGTGGTGAAGCACTGGCACAGGCTGACCAGTGAAGCTATTGATGGGCCATCTCTGGAGTCATTCCACAGCCAGGTTGGATGGGGCCCTCGACAACTTGATTTAGTACTTGATTTTGTGGGTGGCAACTCTACCCACAGCAGGGGGGCTGGAACTAGATGATCATTAAGGCTCCTTCCAACCCAAGCCATTCTGTGATGCTATGATAACCATGCATTTTCAGGTAAAATTTTTATTAACCAAAAGCTACTAAAATGTAATGAAGATCACAGCACAGTAACCTTTGACTCTAAATGTCACCACATGATGGAAGACAGTGCACCTAACGAACAACTTAATACGCTCCTGTGCTTCATTTTGGAAAAAAAAGAGAAGAGCAGGAGAGCAGCTACAAAGCTAAGCCAAGTACAAGTACTGGGTCGAGAAAAGCACAGTTTAAAAGTCTCAGTGCTTTTTGATACACCTTTTCCCTGTAGATTTTGTAAAATGCAGCTACTTAAAAATAAATATTTCGACAGATATTGTAATTGACATCATACTGAAGGGTGTAGATTAAACCTAAAAAAACTTGGTCCTAAACCATAAAACAGCAACAATATCTGCTAATCGCATTTAGTGCACTAACTGCAGCATGCTGAATTTCCTTTTTCTGAAAATACAAGTATCCAAGGTTGAACTTTTATCCACAAAGGGAGTTGACATGGTTACTATCAACTAATATTGATATTAATTTCCTCAAAATGCTATACAAATATTGGATTTCATTTCAAAACAAATAATAATCTGAAATTCCACCTGACAATAAAACTTATCAACACAAGCAAGTACCAGGATATTAACGTTTTCCATGTTTCAACAGTCTACAATTACATTAAATTAAAATCCTTCCAAAGCTTAGCTGGAAAGAAAACAGACAAATATTTAAAGTAGATGACTTCAGACAAACTTAGCTATTTTCTTTTCTTCATAAATAGTATCTTATCCTCTATCATGTTACTTTGCATAGATATTGAGAAAAAGCAGATGCGGAATAAAGAATAAAATTGAGAAAACTTACAGGCTCTTTCCCCTCCCCAAAAATGTTTATCCAAGGCTGCATGACCTTACGCATCACTAACATAACTGGATCGCTCTAACTAAAAAAATTCTAAACACACACCGTAAGATCATCAGAATATCGTTTACCTCTCACTACCTTCTTTCAGTTATATTATTCAAAACAATTAATTCAGAATGCAGTGGATAAAAAGCCACTAGGACTTGACTTATGAATCAGATTTATTCAGATTAATTCATAAATTTTTATTTTTTATTTTGAAGTTGGTTTTCTAGGAGATGGCAGGAAAAATCTGTTCCTTTTTTTTTTTTTTTTTCCAGTATTTACTCATGCAATGGTCACAGTATTGTAGCATTTGCTGTCTGCAACACCAGCAAAATGTCAGGCAAAACAGATTTTTATATAGGTATGTGCAAATTCAAAATACAAACAAATACATAAGAAGGAAGAAAGAAAGAAAAAGGGCTTCAAGATCAATAAAAAACAAAACACGTCTTCCAAAAATTTGAAGCAATTTGATCAGAATTAATATCATTTAAAAGAATGTACATAATTCATCTTTCAAGAGTCATCAATATTGATGCTGCCAGTCAACCAGAAAATGCCTGTAATATAGCCTCTTTCATAGCTTAAATATATGATAGAAGCAAGCATGCTAGAAAAGACACGTTACCTTAAAACATTCACTTCTGAAGTGTTTTGCTTATAAACTGTATTTGCATTAATTATTCTTAAGTTATTCCAAGATACTTCTTTAGCAAAATATCTGGTGTGATTACAGGAAACTACTCAAAGTATAAATCCAAGGTGTGGACAATACTACTAATAGTATCTGGATGGTTCTGAAAAGGAATCCATTTGACCTAAAGCTTACTGTCCTTCATTTTAAGTGGCAACTTAGCACAATTTTTTCCCGGGAGTCATGAAACGTGAAAATCTTTAAAATGAACCATTTTTATTTGATATACTTAAGAAATAATATTTTAATATATATTGCATTGTTCAGCAGTTATTTGCAAACGAAAATCATAAGCGAATGAAAATTCAGTTAGCAGTGTGTCGCGCATGCTTCTAATTTGACACAAAAAGATGCATTAAGAAGTTAATAAATGACTTGTTATTCCTGTTCCAGAAAGACACATCAGAGATGCTTCACATTAACTGTAAGATCTCTGGCTTCAGCTATATTTCTTGACATTTGTTTCCTCAGTTTTACAGTTTTTCTGAAATGTTTTGCACCTGCTTTTTTCTTCTTCTACATACAAGTTTACAAATCATTCCTGTATGGAGAATGTTTTCTTGCCAATGGCATTGTTTCCACCAGCACTACAGAAATCCCATCTGGCTGAGCACCCATGTCTCCAGAACCTTGGCTGAACACGCAAGTCAGGATATATGCATGCTTTACATCACTGGCAGTTCTCTCTTGACATCATTTGTTTTTGCAATGAAATACATAAGCTCTTACAGGATTATTTGCATAATCATCCCCAACAGGGAAAATATCTGTGTTGATACATATCTTTAAAGCAAAACAGTAATTAAGCACATTCACTGAATTGTCAGCTGTTCTTCCTTTTAATCCTGTATTTGGATTGTCTGATCATGGAACTTAGTTCTCATTAAATAATCATTCCAGTGCTAAAATGTTATCTCAAGTGTTTGGAAAGAAAAAAAACATTAGAGGTTTGAATGTGAAACACAAAATAACAGAAGGAGTTATTGTAGGGACAAAGAAAACTATTCTTACTGGCAAACGTATTTGACAGATCAGCCAGGATCTTCCCAGACCCTCGTATTATTTAGAAATAATTTGACATGAGCCGAAGTTTCTAATGAAGCATTTCACATTTCATTTTTCACTCAGAGGGTGGTGACGCACTGGAACAGGTTGCCCAAGGAGGTTGTGGATGCCCCATCCCTGGAGGCATTCAAGGCCAGGCTGGATGTGGCTCTGGGCAGCCTGGTCTAGTGGTTGGCGACCCTGCACATAGCAGGGGGGTTGAAACTAGATGGTCATTGTGGTCCTTTTCAACCCAGGCTGTTCTATGAGTCTATGATTTCCTGTTCTACCACTTTTTTCTGGATCTCCTCAGAGAAATTCTGGGGTGATGCCCTCTGACAGTCCCAACTTGAACTTTTAGTATCATTACTGACTCCTTGAATCTAAGTCACCATCAGAGCCCCATGTTACCCACAAACTACCAAACACCAAAAGAAAGGCTCTGTTAACACAGAACATCCCAGGGGAAAAAGAAAAAAAAGAAAAGGTAAAAAAAGCATGTTTTGATGCTCCACCTGTCTTGAGAAACTAGATTTCAATTCACAATATTCAGAGTCTGTCTATGCATACTCCTGGAAGGAGCCATACCTACAGTCTTGACAGCTAATATCATATCATAGCCATTCAAAGACGTCCAGGTAAGAAACTAAAAATTGAAACAAAACAAAAAATGCCTCAAATTCATCTTTCCTTATAATTAAAATAATTAAAATTATTTTAAATGTATCTACTGAAGTATGGTTTAAATTCTCTTCTTACCCAGTAATTATACTTATAAAATTTCAACTGTTGCACATGCTAGTAAAAAGCCTAATTCAAAATAATCTTTAACAGCAGATAGCCACAATAAAAGTATATTTCTGCTTAGAAATGAAAAATCATAATTTAGGAGTGACTACAACTTGAGCGTTGGAAATATTAAAGCACTGATTTTACATCTTCTAACACATAATTATCAAACATTGTACTAAATTTAACTAATTACATATGTGAGCAACACAAACATGATAATCTTTTTGGCTACTGTGAAGCTTAGGAAAATCATAAGCTATATACAGAAGAGTCTGGGAAAACTCAACTGCAATCAACCTTTGCCTTTTCTCTGTAAAAGGATTAAATATGAGGTCTATGAGGCCTCACATTACAAATTTTTACATGTATCTTATTTCATTTGAAATTCACAGATAGTTTTTGTTTGTTTGTTTGTTTTTGTTTTTTATTAAGGTCATCTTTTCAGCCGACTTAGAAGAAAAAGAATCCTGATGCAACATCTATAAATACCTATGAAGTTTCTACCAGTTTGTATAAGTGGTGCTATTACTAACAAATTTTTGCAATCCTGCTTAACACAGCACTGAAGGAGAACCTTCCAGCTACTTGCTTATATAGTTCTCTCAGTAGCACTTCATTCAGCTCTAGGCACAGTACTAACTTGCAATGCACCAAGCTGGCACTAATCAAATTACTTATTTATTTTTAATTCTCAGGAAGGAAACTGAGAAAAGACTTGATAAAGAGATAAAAATATATATGTGATGTAAGTTCCATCTCCAAATTTTTTAAACAAATAAAAACAAACAAGAAGTGCACTCCAAAATGGTACCTTATCTCAAAAGGGAAATATTTAAATATGCGCATTACGATTTTTAACCCAAACCAAACACTCTCTTCTGAAGTAAAACATAACAAGCAAAGCCCCAATATTTTTAGACACAAAAATATTGTTTACAGTACAAATCTTGGGTGCTGCAGAACACCACGTATATTTGTGCTCTATCAGGTGCTATGAAATAAAAATGCCTCATTTTATGTAATAAAATCAAATAAGTTTTAATGAAATACCTTCTTCAGCACAGAAATGACCATTCTGGAGACAAACTGAACTCAGCTGTAACTTACTCCTTATGCTTTGAGTACAAGTTACGTGTAGCAACAAAGTAAAGGTTTTCATTTAAGCAAAACTTCCTTTGATCTTTAAAAATTCAAAAGGGTACTGCAAAGGGATAGAAAGACCAAAAAAATTGATTTATCAGCCTGAAAAGGAAGTTCCTTACTCATACATAATTGTCCCCTGTGCACCTTCCGCTAGTGTAATCACACTGAGGTCCACCTCTTCATTTGGTAAAGCAGCTCTGCAACTTTGTAAGCCACAAGGGCAGCTAGAAATTCTTCATTTTTGACAGTTACTGATGTTCTTGTAGTTCTGTGGAGATTACATTTACACACCAATCATGTCCTACACCTTAACAGCCAGGACTCAGTGTGGCTCTCATGGAAAAGGTGGCTGCAGCTCAAAATGCTCACTGAACCTCTGGAACAGTAAACATCTAGACAGGCCAGGCATCATCTGAACCACCTTCTTTATCACCTTTTTTATTACACACAGTTCAGGTTAGGTAACAGCTTTTTCCTGCATGTTCTAGCACATTACAGTACTAGGTGGCATAAAACACCATGGCCATTTTACACCAACAGGGGCTCTTTATAATGGTGCACCCAGTAGTCCTGGTACCTTCCTACTTCTATGGTTACAATTACTTTCTTGCCATTGCAAATTAATCATAAAATGTGCTTGTTTTTCATATTGCTAATCATACCTCTAACAGTATCTTCTGCACTAATGAGAAGCACAGTAAATTTTTTATTACCTATACTTGGACAGTTATAGGTGATCCCACCAACTGCTCCATTTGCTGTTGAAAACTTGGTTTGCTTGTATAAGTACTCTGTCTCCCCTTATTATTCCATGCCTTCATTTCTCTTGGCCTCCTGAGGCTTGTTAAGGAGTTGCAAGCAGCACTGTGCTGTTGCTCAGGAGGCACCTCCAATCTAGATGTGTTCTTTAACAGTGAAGTCCTTCCAATGACTCCATCACAAGCCAGTTTCCAACCTTTACTCTTCCCAACTTGGAATAAAATACTCAGGTGAGCACCTCCCAGTCCACAGACCCATGATCAAAGCAGGATGGGGACCATCAAGACAGTAGTGCATAACCACAGGGATGGTTTGGCCTCTCTTCTCCAAGCCCCGGTTACATCCGATTTCATTCAGCAAAGCCAAGTGGGCTCACAGAGCTATAAGAAATCATAGAATCACAGAAGGGACGCACACAGATCACCAAGTCCAACTCCTGGTTCCACACAGGTGCGCTCAAAATTCACACCATATTTCTGAGAGCACTGTCCAAATGCTTCTTGAGCTCCAGAAGGCTGTGCCCACTGCCTTGTGCAGCCTGTGTCAGTGCCCAACCACCCTATGGTGAAGAACCTTTTCCTAACACCCACCTGACCCCCCTGACACAGCTCCATGCTGTTCTCTTGGATCCTGCTGGTATCACTAGAGAGAAGTACTGAGGAGACAGTAGTCCATTTTCTGGCCATTGTGGTACAGACACAACGACACTATGGCAAAGCCTGCCCATGGCTGGGCTCACACATGCTTTCCCCTTGCCTGCAGACATCGGACAAGTTCATCCCCTTCCTCAGGAGCTGCTGCAGTGAGGATGGACTCTCTGTCTCCAAAGTAGCAGCTGCCTCTTCTATCCATTTGCCTCTGCCACTTACTATGCAACACTTCAATCCTACAGTTGTTGAATATCAATGCACCCACATAAATCTTAAAAGTTTAAAGCATCATGAATTCTACCTTTCAAGTGTTTCCAGAGTTTTTGAATGGTATTCCCCAAACAAATTACAAGTGAATTTCTGTGGAAGTGTCAAACACTGTCCGCCCTACACTACCTCATGAGACTGATGAGCCAGCTGAGTAGTTATTATCCATCTGCAACTTAGTTTTTTCATCCCAACGGACTGCAGCTGAGGTATGAAGTATCCTTAAAATGAACTAATGTAAAAAATGAACCTTTTTGTATAATATTCTCTTTCCTTCACATCAGAAAAATAGTTTGCCAGATGCCACTTAAAGATCTTTCTCTGTGGAGATTTCTTCAGGAAATCCCAATCTACCAGATATAGAAGTACAACAGAGCTTTTTGTCCTTAAGGAGTCATTCTTATATTAGAGGATTTTTTTTTGTATTTTAAGCCAACTTGAAACAAAGCTAGAACTACATTAATACTAACCATATCATATTGGAAATTAAAATTTAAAAATACAAATGAACAAAAGTACTTCTTTTTATCAAAGACTGAACAAAAGGACTTTGTAAAGGTAAAAAGGACTTTGATGGAAGTCCAGGGAATGCACATTTGTGAATGCTTTTCAGGTTTCTGATGTGCTTTTCTGATGTGTTCTCCCAATGTGCTCAAGTTCCCAATGTGCTCAAGTTCCCGATGTGCTCCCTGAACTTATCAGAAAAAGCAAAAGTCAAGGAAAAAGTATGACTGTTATTCATGGAGAAATTACATTTGTTTTGAGAAGCAGCACAAAGTTCACAGAATTCACGGAACCTAAGACTTGATTTGTAGTATGATCAGCTGATAAAAACATTTTAAGCATTACAGAGCAGGAATCACACTATCAGGGTTTCCTCCCACAGTTTAATGGTTGAATAAGGTCTGTAAAAAAAGGAAGAAATCGAAAGAACGTTCAGGAAGCAACAACAACCAACAGAAGGTTAAGCAGAAAGTCTGGTGTCAGGACACTTCTCACAAAGGAAAGCAACATTAAAATAACAGACTCGATGTTCAGTCACCCTTCACATACACCTGTTAGCATAACCGTGTTCCTGTGTTGCACTCAGCTAGCACCTTTGATCTTTGCTGCTACTGCAGCAGCTTCTCCAAGTCCCTCACACACAAACTCATAACTAACTCTTGCCACAGCCAACAGCTCTCATCTGCTTTTTAAAGCCCTCCCTGCTCCACGTTCAGTAAAAGATATTCCCCACTTCACTCATTACCACGAGCAATGTTCTCTGGGACCAGCTCATACATTGCTCAGCAGTTCTGTTTTATTCTTTAACTCTACAAATCATAGCTCTGGCCTCTAGAGTTAGTTTGAGGAAGGCACAAAACACTTCTGACAGCCTGGACAACTTCCACAACAGGCTTTAGAAACCAAGTCTTATGCCTAGAAGTAATTAACAATGATTATAACCAACATGCTTGCTCCTATACCCTAGAGATGCAGGAATAACACTGTTTCACACATGATGGTCTCCCTGTGCTTGTGAGAGTCTGGAAAGAAATTTAAAAACCTCAAGAAATTGTGAAGTGTTTTTTTAGATTAGGTGTTATCATCTACAGATGATCTGTATATCAGACTACACAAGCAAGACTTTTGACCCAAGATAATATCTTGTGCAGTAGCTTAGTATATCTAAGAGCACACATTTGCTATTTTTTATGCTAGTGGACTAGAATTACTGCATTATCCATTGAAACAGCATTTATATTCTACGAAGAGACTAATAGTTACCAATACATTTTAACAACTACTTTTAATAACTATTGCTTGATGAACTTCAGTGGAAATTGAGCTACATATTGAGTTTGCTCAGTATTTTGAAATCAGAAGTATTTTTTACATGGTTTTAAATCCTTAAAATGAGACCAGCTTGCCATTCTTCTTCCTCCTTCTCTCCCTTCCTGTTCATCCCCAAGAAATATCCTCCATGCAGTATTTCTCCATTTAAGTAATTCTGTCATTATTTTCTTGATCATGGGACTCTACACACATAAGTATAGTACATAATACAATACTGCCAAAGTCATTTAATATTTTAGTAAAAAATATTAAATTAAGAAAAAAATAGGAAAATGGTTTGTTTTCAAAATCTGCTGAAGATGACATTACATTAAAGTACTAAAAGGAAACTAAATTTACACTGATGGACAATCGTTGGCTGAAGAGGCATAATCTTCATTTCATTGTTTTCCTCCATGTTTAATACCATGTCTCCTATCATTCTGGAGTGTATTAAGCAATGGTATTTTCTTAACAAGAGTAGAGTTTCAAAAAACCATCCCAAGCTGAAATTTTTAGAGGTTTTACCTTGTTTACTTCAAGTCTTCAATCATAGCAGCACATTGCTCATGACCCATAGCTCAGAAACCAGCAGTCCAAAAAAACCTCTTGCAAACCGAAACACGTGCTACTTCTTTAGGCTCACATGCTTGTAAGGATATTACACACCACTGTACAATACTTGTTTCTTTGTCTTCTTTTTCAAATTGGCACAAGCAACTGTCCAAGTCTCCTTGCATTTCTGCTCCTGATAGGCACACAATTCACAGGCTCACGCACTGCAGTGTTTGTGCCTGGGGCATAACACAAATAAATGCAGCTACAGTGACAACCACCATAAAAAAACAAAAACTATTTCACCCAGAAGCCATTTTATTTTTTTCTGGATTCATTTGTTAAACTTGTCTAGGTGCCTTTGTGGAACAAGCATATCTGTCCTCCTTTCAAGGCTGACAACAGTTTTTGCACCCTGATGAGGCACAGTAAATTATATAGTGTTGCCTATATGATAACAGTTCAAGATTACTTGTGGAGCAAGTGGTAATAGTTCTGCTTGCTAGAATCACCACTATATTATCTTTAAAAGTCCAGTCTCCCCTTGTACTAAAAGATATCAAAGCCTCAGAGCTCACTGGCTGTCTGAAGTGTGTTGAGGGACTGTGCACCTCAGTGCTGGCCCTTGGGTGGTACCAGTACTCTGGAAGAGAACTGTTTCCAAAGAAAACTGCCTGTACCAAAGAGGTCCAGCTTCCCTCCTGTGGTACTCTGCTGACACAGAGGCAGTGTACGGTAGCGCTGCTCCAGATCTGTGGAGGCTGATCCGCAACAGAATATTGAACATCAGCAGCCAAAAGTATTGCAACATATCACCTTCCCAAAGATGAGGCTTGAGCATCTTCATGCTAGAGGCTTGACTCTGCATGAAGGTAATCACATGCATAAAAATGACTTCTGATTTGCCAGTTGACCATGGCAGTGAGAAATTAGCTCACACACAGGTAAAAGGTCTGCAGAAATAGGTCTGCACATTTCAGATTGTTGTAATGCTTGCTTTATTGAAATTTTTGTAAAAGACTGTAAAAGACAACCTGCAATTAAAAAAATTCTTGATAGTTCTGAGTGCTAGGACTGTGACATCTGATATACTGCCAGGTAGAAAGCACTGTTTGCTCTGCATATTGCCTTCCTCCTGCCTAGGATGTTCTAAGTATGATGCCATGAGGTCTGAAATCACATCACTTTGGTCCTTTCATCATTCCTACGTAACTGTGGAAAGAAATGTATAAATGTCACCTGAGACTGAGCAGTTTCCATGCAAGCCTAGGCTTTTCCATCCAGCAGCAACCTCTTGCTAAAAAAAGCAAGAGCTATAGATGCTTCTCAGGACCTTCAGATATGGAACAAAGAGTGGATTTGTACAGTGGATCTAGTGCCACTGAGGACAACGTTTCCTGACAGAACTGGCACTCTGGCTTTCAGTCTGACAAGAAGAGGTGACCTTGAGGTGATTGACAGTACGTCACAAGAAACCTGAACTACGTGCTAGATGCGAGATGTTTGATCACCCTCTTTGTAATGTACTGACTGATACAGAACATGAACACCAATGAAAATATTTTATATTCAACAGCACACAATGCCAAAGGGAGGGAGAAGGTTTGAACCTCTGAAGAAAACACTGGTCTACTTGCAAGTAAAATCAGGGGATGCCTTGAAATATAAGAAATAAATTTTCATGTCTAAGGAAGAAAAAAAACTTTAATTCAAAGGTAACTGGACCGTCTCTTCTTCACTAGAAGAGCTGCTGGCATTCCAGGAGAAGAGATTTAACTAACTTTAAATCTTTAGAAAACTTAGGGAGGGAGCTTGGTGAGAATCTTAGCTTTTGTAACCAGAAAGGAAGACGTGCATGGACACTGAAACCCTGACTGTGACCTCACTGGAGCTGGAAACCGTTATCCATCTGAATGAGAGAGAGGCATCTTTCCAGCTCTCTGGTTTTGCATTTTTACTTACCCTGGCTTGAGTTAGGTGTCATACAGGTAACTGGAAAATAAAATGTCAGTCCTCACCCAAGCACATGGCCAATTAATAAAATGGGGCCCTGGAAGATGAATGCCTGAAATATGTGCCCCATTCCCTGCCAGAACTTCACAGTTGCAGAATAGGCCCTTATAGGCCTGATAAAGGAAATCAGGAACGTTCTGCTAGCTCTATTATTAATACTAGAAGAACTTTGGCAAGCAGTAAGATATCGGGGAATATGCTTGATCAAGTCACAAGGGGAAACTGCCAAACCAAGCCAGAGAAGTTACCAATTCTAGACTTGGAAATTAGAGTAGATATGAAAAAAGTTAGGTACAGAGACACAGAGCCAAGGTTTCCCTTAACTATGGAAGGAACTTCTTCCACTGTACAAGGCCACAACATGCTCATTGTTTTTGGTTATATCCATCACCATCTACTTGGCAAAGAAATCATTTGCAAAACTGCTTCTTGTCAAAGCATACTTTCGTGGTCAGTAAAGTGAAATTCAGCAAGCATTAGGAATTGATAAACACACTTGAGAAAAATCCGCAGCTGTTCAAAATCAATAGCCCATATTTCCATCTGACTTGCTAAGGAACATCTCAGTTTACTGATTTTTTGCTGTTAACTGCTATCCAAAATACAGTTAGAAAACAGCACTTTATTTCTTAGGATAGTGTTCATCTCTTAGGACACAATCCTTCTAGAGCACAGGCATATGATCCAATTCCTTCCATTAACTTTGAGAAGAATTGAGACAATTGGGAAAGTACAGTGAAGACGGGAAAACATTCCTTCACATCACTGACTATTCCTCTAGAGTAATTGTGGTTCTAAATTTTATTCCACTTGACTGAAAAGTGGAAGTTAGGTAAGTGACAGCTTTTATCATTGGTGTTGCACAGGGCTCATTTGGTCAAAGATTAAAAGAATTGGCTTTTTAATTTCCCTATTTCTATTAATGCTCTCCTGCACTAATCATTTTCACCCAAGTATGGATTAATAGCTTTCTGTTTGAATGAACAACCTCCTATCTAGCTGTTTTTAAACAAAGTACGAGGCACCCCATAGTCAGTGTAGATACACTGCGACTCAGTTCCTGTACCCCACCACAAAACCTCACTAATTTCATTTTTAAAAAGTACACTGTCTCAAAGCATAGCTTTTACTCGCCAGGATCATTTTCTTGATTTGTGATTTAAATATTCTTCCAGTGCAGCTGAATGCTGAGAAAAACAAATGAGCAAACAGGAATTGGGCCAAAGCTGCTCGAAAGGTCGTCCCATGAATTATCTGTCTCAGTTTCAGCAACCAAAAAAAGTGTCAGCAAACTCTTAGAAATTGAACTGCACCTGACAGAAATGGTACTACATTCACCTGCCTGGGGCTTTCTGAAACATAAGCAACTAACCTGCCACTCTCCTTCCCTGTGTTACTTAGTTTTGGTGGTTTATATATTTTGGGGAGTGGAAGGGGTGGTGCTGGGTAAGAAGGATTGAAGCATTGAGTTCACTTAGTGGGCTTTAAGGAAACAAGCAAAGAACTGACACTGCATGAGTACTGCATTGGGTAGTCACTGGGAAGCAAGACAGAAGTAGCTCTGCACAGCCCCTTGTGAGTCCTGCTGAGTTAAATGGTGTTGTCTTGTATGTTCACGTATCATCTTTTTCCTACTGTGATTCCCGAGACTTAAGGAAGCAACACATAAATGTTTAAACTTTCTTTCCAGTTAAGGAAAAAATTCCTTTCACAGCTCATGAAGGGTAAAATCATTTTAAGAGTATTTCTGAAAATTAGATGTAGTGTGTAGAAGTGGCCAAGACCTCTGAGAAAGAACCACAGCTGAGTACTTCCTTCCAAACACCAGAAAGATAGGTTTTCTGTAGCTGTTGTCTCCTGTATGAAACAAAAGTTGGGAGACAACAACTACTTGGATATACCACTATCTGTTTAGAGCTAAAAAAAGTTTAAAAGGTCCCATCATCACTGAAATGATGAAAGTAATAGAAAATAGGTTGAGCAGAAGAAAAGGTCAAAACTGCTGTAGGCAACAAAAACAGTGGGATAGGAGACAAGCAAATAAAGAAGAGATGCAAACCAAAGGAAGATTAAGGGAATAAAACTCCATCTAGTTTGTAATGTAGCAATGCTAAACACTCAGCAAAGAGAAAAATGAAAAGTATTAGAAGGATGTCTCTATCTGTACTTATCTACTGAGAGAAATGAACCATTCAGAGGAGAATACGGGCAGGAATTGCTACACCCCATGCTTCACTATGTAATTCATCCATGTTAGACCCCTTTCCTTGTGCTGTGAAAGGACATATTCAGCCATCGGGCAACTCAGATTTCCTCATGTGGGTTCTGCCCTGAAGGAACCTCATTTTCTCCACAATGAGGACATGGGGGCCTGGAAAGGTTCATTGTCCACAATGCGCTACAAGCATCTCAACTCAAGCAGTGCGAATGCTTTCCAGAAGTTTCTCAACTAGCTAATCAGAAGACCTCAAAAGATTCTGGGAGAAAAAGAATTGAATGGCAAAGTCAATTTTATATACAAGCTGTTACAAAAGACAGTATTTGCTTTGTGACAGAAACACATTTGACGTTAAAGAAATTACCTCCTCCTCCCAAAAAAGAACCTGTACTTCAGTGCTTCTATTTTAGGAGGAAGTCAAGAATAATAGAATTTGAATAAAAATGCAGGGAGGGACAATGCATCATGAAAATGGAGTACCTCAGGAATTGTTTGTTTTGGTTTTACACTTCAAATACGTTATGTCTAGACTTTTATCTTAAAGCCATACTCACATTATAACACATTTCTATTCTGGAAGAGGGTCTGAAGGCAATACAGAGCTGTTACTCCCCCAGGCTATTGGCATGTACAATAAAGCTGTAAAATGTAGTAATGTAAGTATTTTTATTCCAATAAAACTTCCTTAAAATGTCAGCCTTTATCATAAATACTGACTCATGTTTTCCCCATTATAAAGTGTAATCTTTTTGTGTCAAAAAGCAACAATACATTTTCCTTGATTAATTTTTCACAAGAGTGATCAATTCATGGTGGTGGTAGAAAAGTTGTAATATACATAAAAGCTTCAAAATGCATTCTGAATCTTAAATCCTTCTTTAAATTTAATAATCACCCAGCTGGCTACACATCAGATGGCAATGCTGCACCGAAAAGATTAATGAACATTTGGTCCACAGTTTAATCCCTCTAGATTTTAGCACACAAAGTGCAAACTTTTATAAATTAGACTATTTTTATGCATTCCAATTATATGTCGTGGTCCAAATAGCTTTAATGGCAACTTTGAGGCTCCTTAGTCATAGTTTGCTCTCTCTTTGGATTACTGAATTTTTGGAAACGATTAGCTCCCTACACTACAGTATTCTCCAGACCTTTTTAAAGATTTTTAAAATACATCATTCCAGAAATGCCTTTATTATTACTATTATTTTATTTTACAATCATCAGTCATTTTGCTTTGCTGGTAGCATGTTCTATGCTGAGGAATTCAGGACACATAATGAGCAGTGAATTCCCCATGGCCCCATTGGCCAGTGCCAGCCTCCAGCTTTCACAGCAGCACCCTCTACCAGCCAGACTCCCACATCCTGACCTCCATGGTGCTGGTCCTGTTCAGTCACCAAAAAAATCCCAAAGGATGATACAGCTGTGGTAAGAAAGCTGGCATTCAGCTGGGATATCATCGCCAGGCCTTGTCTGGGCAGCTGAAGAAGAGATCTGTGCATCCCCAAGAGCAGTGCTACTCCTAGCAATGAGTATGGGGTAGAGAACTGAGGGTGGAAAGAGAAAGGAAAACCTCCACCATCATGATACTTGTTTTAAATTAGCAGTAATAATACTACAGCTCTTTCCCTTTTCTCCAGTTATGGGCACCGGCTTCAGCAAAGTAGAAACGGACAGGAAGTTATCCTTATTCTTTTTCTTTTAAGTACCAGTAGCAGCTATATGGAGATTCCAAAATGTTTTTAAGTAAAACTAGCCAAGTGCTTTGGCAAGAAATGCAAATGGTAAACCAGTCAAATGTAATAAGCAAACAAACATTACCCTCCTGCTGTAAAAACTGTGCTACTTATGCCAATATAAGGCTTCAGTTATTTGGTTATTCTGACCTGCCTGTTAGTCAACACCTTAATGCATTTTTAATGTGCAGAGAGAACAGCGCTCATCTCATGTCACCTCCAAGGCTAAATCCTTCAAAGCCAAAGTCTGATCTCAAATTCTTCTCATTTTACTTTTCTTTTTGTTATCCCACTCAACTTCTAGTCATAATTCCACTGATGTTTTCATTTTTATTAAAGCTTCTCCTAGACTGTTCTGAAAACATATTTCCCACTTATCCAAGATGCAGACTTGCACTGATCTAAATAGATTTTAGAAAAAAGGTAACTCAATTCCATGTCAGGGTATTTGGAAACATTTGCACCATTCGTCTGCCAGCTTCTGAAACATTACTCATACCAAGAGCCTTCTGCCATCTTCAAACACAGCTTTTCTAATTTGATGCTCTGAAAAGCCCAGGATAATCTCTCAAGGTTTGTTTTCTATTTTAGTCATAAATTTTATGACAGGCAGAAACGACGTCCCTATCACGGCCACTGCTAAACATGATCGAACCTTCCCAGACACTTATATTACAAATGGACTGACATACTGTGAAACTTGTATACTATGTTAATCACCATTTAAATAATGAAGAAGTTCACTTAGTAAAAAAATTAGAACTGATATTGGTGGTGTTCTTACAGAATTAATGTTTCCATACAGCAAAACAATTATCTCACCCTTACACTCACTAAGCATAGACCCTATAATCATGAAATAGGTAAAAGGCTCATGACTTTTAACAGACAGAAGAGAAAATTAAGAGAAGAAACAAAGCTATAACATAAAACAGCCTACAAAAATAGGACCTAATACTTGATCCAATCACTAAGCCAATACATAAGTGCCCACCAAGAAGTGAAAGGGAAGATAACTCTCTTGCCTAGTCAAAGAACAAAAAATAGCATTTAGAGGATCGGTGCATGCAAGCTACAAAATCCAGAATGTTGGAATAAAGATGTGTCACAGAGCACACGGTAGTCAACAGCTGCAACTGTTATGAAGCACACAATCTACAAACAAATACAACAGAAACAAGCTGCCTTGGCATTAGCTGGAGCTGCCCCTCTCCTTGCTCAGAGCATCCAGCTGGTTTTGGCAGGTATTTCTTCACATGTTAACACAGCCAAGCTTAACATCTTTACGTTCCAAGATAGTATATATTTTGGCAGTTTATGTCTGGAATCTTTCTGCATTAAATTACATCTAAATATTGGAGCTGCTGGGCACAAAGCAAGGTATAGTGTCTTATAATCAGCAAGCAATTAAAGCTGCAGTGTCGTCAGGTAAGAGACTTGGTAGTCAAACAGTGACAGAGACAGCTCATAAACACATTGTCAAAAGAGATGAAAACTTCACTGTCACTCTCAGCCTTTGATCTTTTGAGATGCAAAGGATGACAGACACCAAAATAGAACCACACACAGCTGAGCACCTCTGCTAGGTTTGAACAAACCCAAAGATAACTTCAGCAACGTCAGTATGCCTTAATGTCAGAAGCATAAATAAATTTATACCAAAGTTTGACTAGATCTTGGTTTGAATTAATTTCAGTAAAGATTCATGACAATTTTCCATCAATTCTTTCCTGCATTTAATTAAAAGCAAGATGCTACTTTAAGAACTGCTGCTTTTACCTGTGTCATTCTGATGAGACTCTACATCAGATTTGTCCCATCATGTGAAAAAAGAAGCCAGCTTTGTGATTTATTTTCAAATATTGCACCATTCCAGTCAAAAAATATCTTAGTCATGCCCAATTTGATAAAACTTTCATGCTTGTATTATTATGCTTCATCTAGTGGTTTGGTTTGTTTATTTGTTTTTATTTTTATACATTTTAGAGCGAATCTGAAGGCAGGCTTCCAGTGCTACATTATTCAGAGGAGAAACAACTAAAGGACTGGAGAGCTTCAAAATAACCCACTGTACTAAGAGACTTTAGCCTGGATGCTATATAAGCAATATGAATTCCTGATTCCAACACAGCAGTAGAGAAGAAATCAATGTCATTAATCTTAAACCCAATGGAACTGAGCTATTGACTTTCTCATCTTTTTAGATGACATCTTCTGGTTCATTTCAATTAGGACCAGAGGACAGTAATTCAGGGTGGGTTTTTTTGGTGGTTTTTTTCTTTTTCATTTTATCTAGTACGAAAGTCTGAATGCTTTGCAGAAAGAAGTTACATCTCCTAATCCATGCAAATAGGTGTAGGAAAGAAATGTACTATAGATCTGAACTGTGAGTACACACAGGTAGCATCTCTCCCCTTCTCCCTTGACATTTTCTTTTTTATTTCTGCTGGTGTTTAACTGAGTTCACTTCATGACTTAATGTAAAATCACAAGCTACATGGTATATGGAGTGTATAATACAAAAGCCCTTTAGGTCTGCTAAATACACGTCAGAACAATTATGATTATCCCTACCTAAAAGTAAAAATAACATTACTTATTAAAAAAGAAAACTGATGTATCTGAGTGGGCAAAATTAAAAGTTACAGAATGCTGGAAAATGACAGAGGCAGGGAAGACAAGTATCAAGCTCATTTAGTTGTTGTCTAATTAGCTTCCAAAATACTGTTCAACTAAGAGTTCTTCCAGTGATTTAGTCAGAAATATGTGACAGAGACTGTTTGTGTACACACATAAATAAGACAACATCTAACAAGGCCATTAATATTCTCATTCTATTTGCCCTGCAAAGTACTGTTAAGACATTAGCAATGAGAAGTAGGCAAGTAGAGAATTTTAAGGCAGCCTGTGATTGGCAGCTACCAAAAGGCAGCCAATACCTATAACGCTCGTACACCTCATAAGGCCTTTCAGATGACTCACATCTGCAGATGACACTGTTTATAAGATGCAGTCACATAAAGTAAGGTAATGATCCAGCTGAAAATGAGTAAAATAATTCAAAACCAGATAATATCCCAAACCAACCTGCTCCATCTCTCAGCCCATGAGTTAGTTTTCAGATGAATGTGACTTACTGCATGGATGTGCAGCACAGACTGATCCCAAAAGATTTCACTAAGCTTGCTTTAAAGAAACTCTCAAACTGCTGTCTCTGAAAATACTTAGAAACATACAAATGATTTCATATTCTACATCAGTGTATGGGGAGTTCTGGCATAACATTACACTGTGCACAGATGTTTAACATGAGGAAAACTGATCACATCTAAAATCCAACTCCTCTTCAGAGCTTAAGTGCCAAGCATCAGGCTGGAGGACATGGCTTGTTTTACATTCCTGAACACTATTCTGGAGAGAAATGCCATGAGATGAACCAGAGGAAATGAAGACCAGCATGGATGAACAGCGAACTTTTGCTGAGACTTCAGGACAAAGAGGGAGTCTACCTCCTGTGGAAGAAGGGACAGGCAACATGGGGAGAGTACAAAGAAGTTATTAGGATATGCAAGGAGAAAATTAGAAAGACCCAACTTTAATTCAACTTAGCCATTGTAGTAAAAGACAAAAAATATTTTTTAATATAAATATATTCACAGTAAGAGGAGGGCTAAGGAGAATATCCATCCTTTATTGGATGTGGTGGGGAAAGTGACTACTGAGGATAAGGAAAAGGCTGAGGTTCTCAATGCCTTCTTTACATCTGTCTTTAAATTCAGACCAATTATTCTCATGGTACTCTACCCTCTGATGTGAAAGTCTGGGATGGAGAATAGAATAAAACCCTCATAATTCAGTTGGAGACCCTCGGAGACCTTCTACTCCATCCAGACAGTCACAAGCCCATGGGGCCAGATAGGTACTGAGGTTGCTGGTGGAGGTGATTGCCAAGCTGCTTTCTACCATCTATCAGCATTTCTGGTCAACTAGAGAGGTTCCAGAGGATTGGAGGTTTGCAGATGTGACTTCCATCTACAAGAAGGGTTGTAAAGAGGATCTTTACAACAGGCTTGTCAACCTGAACTCATTGCCAGGGAAGGTTATGGAATAGAACATCTTGAGTGAGATCATATGGCAAGGGCAGGACAACTGGGGGATCAGGTCCAGTTAGCATGGGTTCACGGAAGGCAGGTCCTGCTTGACCAACCTGGTCTCCTTCTATGATTGAGTGACCCTCCTGGTGAATGAGGGAAAGGCTGTAGCCATAGTCTAACTAGTCTTCACCAAAGCCTTTGACACTGTTTCCCACAGTACTCTCCTGGAAAAGCTGGCAGACTGTGGCTTGGACAGATACACTCTTTGCTGAGTAAAGTACTGACTGGAGGGCAGAGCCCAAAGAGTGGTGGTGAACGGAGTTAAATACAGCCTGTGTCTGGTCACTACTGGTGTTCCCCAAGGGTCAATATTGGAGCCCATCCTGTTTAATAAATGTGCTGATGATCTGGATGAGGGGATTGCACATACTCTCAGTTAGTTTGCAGATGACACCAAGCTGGGAGTAAGTGTTGATCCATCTAGGGGTAGGAAGGCCCTACAGAGGGATCTGGACAGGCTGGATTGCTGGGCTGAGTTCTGTGGGATGAAGTTCAAGTGCTAGATCCACTTTGTCCACAACAAACCCAGGCAACAATACAGGTGTGGAGCAGAGAGGCTACAAGACTGTGCAGGGGAAGAGAACCTGGGAGTGTTGGCCAATGCTTGGCTGAACACAAGGCAGCAGTGTGCCCAGGTGGCCAAGAAGGCCAATGGCATCCTGGCTTGTATGAGAAAAGTGCTGCCAGCGGGAGTGGAGAGGTGATGATCCCCCCTGTACTCAGCACTGGTGAGGCTGCATCTTGAGTACTGTGTTCAGTTTTGGGCCCCTCACTGCAAGAAAGAGATTGAGGCCCTGGAGGATGTCCAGAGAAGGGCAGTGAAGCTAGTGAAGAGCACAAGTCTTATGAGGAGTGGCTGAGGGAGCTGGAATTGTTTAGTCTAGTGACATTAACACATCCATCTAGGAGTGAGCAGCCTGTAATTCTCATCCCTGCTCCAAGGCATGTTAATGTGTTTTAACCAGTGATCAGTTCACTTAGAATGCATAAACAAGAGCATGAACAAATTGGTACAGAGAAACCCTAAAGACAAAATGCCAACAGAAGAGACTAAAAAATAGAATCATAAGAATCCTTAGAGTTGGAAGGGATCTCTGAAGGCCATCTAGTCCAACAATGAACAGGGACATCCACAGCTAGATCAGGTTGCTCACATCCTGATCCAGCCTTGCCTTGAAAGTCTCCAGGGATGGGACATCCACCACATCACTGGCAACCTGTTCCAGTGCCTCACCACCTTCACTGTAAAAGATATTTTCTTTATATCCAACCTAGATCTACTCTCTTCAAGCTTGACGCCATTTCCCCTTGTTCTGTCACAACAGACCCTGATAAAGAGTCTTTCCCCTTCTTTTCTGCAGCTCCCCTTTAGGTATTGAAAGGCTGCTATCAGGCCACCTCGCAACCTTCTCTTCTCGAGGCTGAACAGCCCCAGCTCTCAATTCTGGAGGAACTATTACTATTAGAATTCCTACAGTCAGAAACTGCTTGCAAACTTGACATGATACTGTTTTCATAGCCAGAAAACAAATACCTGACCTTCTGGGCAAGGAATCTTACTCAGTTACCACATAATGATTCAAAGGAAATCTAGCTTATAAAACATATATCATGGGAGGTACCAATCTATTCTGATCTTAAAGGCTCCAGTCTGCCCAAAGAGCCAGAGAGTTAATTACTATCCCACTAACATTCTGATTGTCCAATTTTATTTTCTTGTTAAAAAGAAAAAATATATTTATCAAAAAGCTGTGTCTCATTTTGGTAGATTAAAATTGGTTTAATAAAATTTATAGGTAGTAGCTGGCATTTTAACCTATGGCACTCATTTTCTCATTTTGAATTGTATGAGCTATATAAAGTGCTAAATCAAAGGCAAAGAATGTGCATCTTTGCCTTAGTAGCTATAGCATTTTTTTCCCCTTTCGATGAATACTTCTCTTACCAGTCATCTCCTACACTTCATATGGTTTCAGTAATACTGACTGTTACCACTTCTTGCTGTTTTACTCACATAATCAGTTTAATTGCAGCCTTTCCTTCCTCCTTAATATGATTGCTTTCACCCACCATATTTGCAAATCACAGTCTGTGAGTAATCAATTTTTATTAAACAGATCCTAATTTTCTCTCTCCCAACCAGTGAATTTTACCAGCTTAAGCTTCAAGAAGCTGCACTTCAGGAACTGCAAAAGTTGTTGCATTTACTCTAGCAGCTTTGCTGAAGAGTCCTTAACATCTGTGAACCACTTAAGATATATAATAAGAATAAAAATAGAGGTAATATACATATATATTATATATGATGCCCTTTATTATGACTCTTCTAGTTCTGTCATATCCTTTCTGGAAATGGAACAACTAAAACAGTAGACAGCAATTAGTGTCGCAGAGAATAATGATGATCTTGTTTTCTTTCTTGAGCAGTCCTGCTTCTGTAGAGTTATCTCTTGCTCTCTACACACCCGCTTTGGTTCCTGTCATCTGAAAATGTGTTGCACCTTCCTGAAGGTGTCTGTCACCCTCCACTGACTACAGGGAGAATTTGCACAACCACACACTTAGATTTTACAGCTGAACTTTCTGGAAATTATTTTTAGCTTCACATGCTCAGCTTAACTGAGATTTGTTTAGATTTATTATTTAGTAACTGATTATAATTTTATAGAGTTTTTTTCCCTATTCCTGTTTGAAAGATATGACATTACAACTGAACTTAACAAAATATATTCTTGCAAAGTGTTTCCTTTCTACTGTGATTTAATTTTGAAATGCTAGTACAACCTTTTTCTAATTTTAGGTATCAGCAACCCAGATCTTTTTTGGTTTGGGTGAAGCCCGTCTTTTTCATACAGCTCTCTGTCAGCTGAAAGTTTTGCTAATTCTTAACAAGCCTCCTCCTCCTCCTCGCAACATTTTCTTCAAGAACATACTGAAATGCTCCCAGCGCATGGCACAGAGCCAGCTCAAAAGGCAGGACTAGATTCAGAATGCTGCTATAGAAATCCTGCTCTTTAAATACTATTTTTACATGACCCAGGAAGAGTTTCTTCACTTTAGAAGTCTATCCTGTAAGAAAGAGCACGGCAACAAGAAACCTTAAAAGAGCTGATGGTATTTCAGAAACAGCTCCATGACATCTTCAACCAAAAACTGATAATTTTTCCATGATAATCTTTTCCCTCTTTGAAATTAAGAAATTAACAAAAATTAAGAAGTCAATTTACCCTACTCTCAAACTCAGATCAGTGGCTGGCATGAGACGACTTCGCCTAACTGTGAAGCTGATTTTGCTGTAGTCCTTATTTTGTAGATTGCCGCTCCCTTTCCTGCTCTCACAAAATATGTATATATAGCTTTATTTTTGTTTTGATGTGAGTTTTTTGTTTGTGAGTTTGGGTGTTGTTTTTTTAAACACCTTTTCCTTGAGACCAGATACACCATCTCATTCTTTCAGCCCCTACCCCTCCCTAACACCTGAGTGATAAAGCCAGCACTGCCTTGGCCAGCTCCTCCCCGAGAAGCTCTCCTCAACACACTGTTAACAGACACAGGGGGGCCTGCAGAGCAGCCCCAGGAACCTCACACACTGCAGAAGAGTGTGTGTCTTCTTCTGAGAGAAGCTGGGAAACAAGTGGCCTGTCCAGCAGCATAGGACACAGAAGCACCTAGTCGCCCTCAGAGCAGGATTTATTGCTGCTCCTGCTGCGGCTGAAGCAGCTTGTGAAGCATACTCTGCGGAAGCACGGCTGCTGTTTGAGGTAAATGGCAGAAGGGACAAATACAGCCAAAAGCCACTCTGGAGGGCTCCTGGCAGACCTCCATCTGCCTCCCGAATGGTGGATTTTTAACTCTGTAGAGTGTTGTGGAGTATGCATCAGTCTTTCCCCTCACAGGAGGAACGGTGTCACTAACTAATGAACTGGAAATAACCACAGAAAACTCCCACAGATACTGCCATTTGGGGAATTTGATTAGGTCAGTTATTTCCCTCCCACTGAACAGAGAAATACTAGAAAACCCCATCTGAAGTTCAGCTTTTCCAAACACCATACCTGGTTAGTATTCAAGAACCCCCAAAATTTCAAACCAAACTCTATGTAAAGGAAATGCCATTGCCTTGTGAACCTGGATGAAAGCACTGAGAATCTCAGCAGTTTCCCCAAGGAGTGGCTTAATAATCCCAAACAAATAAATTTCTGTAGCCTCTAATGTACTGAGTCCCTGGATGGACTTGTTAGTCAGTTACGTGTGTGCTGAAATCCAGACTTCTCCAGCCCTCCTTGTAGCTGTTCTTCATGAGTGCATTTTACACCATTGCCTGGCCATGCTGAGGACAGCCACCATGCCCACCCTGCCCACCAGCCAGCAGCCAGGCAACAGCCACACCACTTCAGGTCATATCACACTATCCCCAGTGGAATTACTCCCAGTGTGCCAAGCATGTTTCACCACAGTCATCTTCAGAAGAGTCGCTGTGACTTTTTCAGACCTCCGTTTTATAGCTTCTGTATATTCAAGACCCACTTTACCTTGTTCCACAATAATGCTTACTCAGTTACTGTACTGATAAAGTACGAAAAAAAGCAGTTCAAGCATAATATGCACTTCTTCCAAATCACTGAAGTGGAGTGGGCTTCTCTCTCCAACCACATTCAAACAGAATTACATCTTTTACAGGATCACTGATTCGTGTTTCTAGATGTACTTTAAAGGCGGATACATAAATACATGTTAAAGAAACAACAAAGATTGAGCGGGAAAGAAAAACCACAACCTCACTACTTTGAATCATAGAATGGCTTGGGTTGGAAGGGATCTCAAAGATCATCTAGTTCCAACCCACAGAGAGGGTTGTCAACTACTAGATTAAGCACTAGGTCAGGATGCCCAGGGCCCCATCCAACCTGGCCTTGAACACCTCCAGGGATGGGACATCTACAACTTCTCCAGCAGCCTGTGCCAGTGCCTCACCACTCTCTCAGTGAAAAATTTCCCAGACATCTAATCTATATCTCCCCTTCTGTAGTTTAAAGCCATTTCCCCTTGTCCTATCACTACTATTTCTACACATGTCCAATATATATAAATATTATCCTATCGATCCTGTGATTCCATTGATATACCAGCATATCAAAATAAAAGAATGCTGTACACTAAAGTTCTGAGCGTTTCCTCAAAGCAACAGCATATGAACACATGGCAGATAGATGAGACCTCTCTGATACCTGTTCTGAGCAGAGAATGATTCTGGTGCTGAAGGCAACAAATTAAATTCCATCCCAGGGGCTGTCATCAGGCTGGCTACACCATTATTTTGACAGGAAAAGTGGACTTCTTTAAAAATCATCAATTCCTTTGTCATAGTCTGTTGTGTAGGGGAAGTTGTCTTCACTGAAAGCTGTTAACTTGCCCTCACTGCTGTTTACCCATACCTTTTCTGACAGTTTAACTGCATCAACTCAACATCTATGATAATTTAGGCTAGTAAGCAAATTAAGATAATCTCCAAAAACTAAGCATGCTGTATGCATTATAAATAATAATTACTTTATCTTTAGACTCAGTAGATGTTATGAAATTGATTAAAACTTTTTTTCCCTCTCAAACAGTAATGAGAATTTCTCCTTACTGCTTTCCCTGAACACAACCTTCAGCCTATGCAAGCATCTGTTTACAGACTCCTCTGCCACTGTAAATTACCGTCATTACTACTTTTATAAAGCATTAGATCTGGGCTCATAAACTTGGAATACAACAACAGGCTCGTGTATTTTTTTCTAAGTGCCTCACTGTTTGACACATGAAGTTATTCCAGTCCCTTTAGCACATTTACTTACATATCTTTCAGATGTCCAGGACCACTTATTCAGATTTGTAACTGTTGAATTTGAACAAGTTTTGGAAAGAGCCCTTGTCTTCTGTCTTCAGATGAGGACAGACAGACATAGCTTGCTCTCCAATAGAGGAGATCATGTTTGAAGAATTATTGGGAAACCTAGAGCTGCCAGGAGTCTTCATATTTTAAAAGTCAGGAGAGAGGACTAAATGAAACTGTGCCTCTTCAGTTTGAGAGCCATAAAACAGTTCTGAGCTCACAAACACCCACAGTAATCAATCTGACCCTGAAGTGATATATACAATTTACTCTTTTCAGAATTAATAGCAGAACCAAAAGTAGCTGCATTTCACAATGAGTAAGAATTCAGATATCTTCCCCTGAACTGCCTGGAAATTTCTCTGTGGCTCCTATTCAAAGGAGCCTTATCTTTTGTCAACAGGCTGTCTTAAAACAGCTGTGACAACACTTACATGCATTTTTCCTCTCTTGCTGCCATTTTTTGGGTAAAGAGTCTGACCCAGGCATCATCAGTCTGCCTGGTAACACTAACAGACAATTCAGTCTCTTCTTCCCAGACTCAGAGGAGCAGTTAGATGCCAGCCACACACTTGTTGGGTCAAGATGATCATGCTGCCATGGCAGAAGGAGGGCAGCCTGCCTGTGGCTCTCAGACCCCTTTCATTGTGATATTACCAAGGAAAAAAAAGGTCATGTGCTTGTTCTGACTTCATCCTCTAGATGTAAGCCCTATCCTTGTTTAATGCCAGAAATGAGGCATCCTTCCAGGAGAGGGCAGGACTTCTCAAAGAGACTCTGGGGTGACATCTCAGCAGTTCTTTCAGAGGAAAGAAGGAAATCAACATCTATACATATCTGTGTCAGCAGCCACTGCCATGAGTCCTGTGTGTTTTAAACTCGCTCCGTTTGCAGCAATAATGCTCTACTCATGCAAAAGTGATGACATGTCTTCTGAATGAAGATGGGCATCTTATTCATCTTCTCTTTACGGCTGTTGGTTGGTGTGGTCTTGGCTCTCCTTCCTTTCAGTCTTAGCTTCAAAATTCAGCACTAGTGTCAGCTAAAAGTGGTATGACAGTAGTGTCAGGAGCTCTTCTGAAGTCAGAACAGTTTCTTAAGTTTCAGGTGAGAAGAAATTCCAAACAGTGGCATTGTACTGAGGAGGAAGCTGAAGGTAAAAGATGGAATTTGCAGCTACGATGTAGATTTTGATATTCTCTCAGATGACATATGTAAACAATGAGCTTTCTGGTACCTCATCTTAGACATCATTTATCAACAAAATAGGTTGGTATCAAATGAAAAGAAACGTGTAGTTTTACTGATGAAGCCCTGCATTTGAAATTTCTTCAGACAGAACCATTTGATAAAACAGTCCTTGCGTGTTTAAAAAAAAAATCATATCGTCAGATGAGCTACAGAGTAAATTGAGCATGACTAATATGAAGAAGGTGTAAAGCTGCAGGTGTAGTTATTGCTGCCCATCACACCCAGAGTGACAAAGGAGTGTATTTCTGATTAGCTACAGATAGTTGTCTGAAGCTTGTCTTTAATTTCAGTGTTACAGTCATGGAAATTAGAATTAAAAACTGGCAAGCAGGGAGCCAGTCTACTCTTTTTGACCTTTCTCTGGAGTAAAGGAAAAATGAAGTTAAGAAGTGACTCACACATGCTCAAAGAAGTAGGGGGGAAAGTCATTCTTTACTTGTTCCTTCTTCATCAGCAGCAGAGATCGACTCTCTGAAGCAGTACTCACAATGGTAAATCTCTTTCATGCTGAAAGATGAAAGCTTTAGCTTACTTCCCAGACAGGCTCAGTAGTCCAAGAGGAAAGCAGAGCTAAAAGCATCATGGTGAGCTGCAGTATCCTGGTGGATCTGTGGGTTCCCAGCACACCTCAAGGCACACGTACACTCTGGTTCCCTCTGACTCCCCTGCCAGGACCAAGGCACACAGGACTCATCAACTCCATGCATGCAGAGAAAATGAGGGAACTAAATGGAAAGCAACACTTCTTTTTGCTCTCTTGTTTAATTTTCTCAGTTGGTTTGCTGCATGTCTGAAGCACAGTCAGAAGATGAGTTGGAACAAGGCAACAAGGATCATTTACAATTAATCAATGATTTCTGCTGCAACTCTCAGATCAAAACCTGTATTTCAGAAAGAACTTTCTTTTCCAGCTGCAGAAGTTATGTCAGTTACTCAGCCCCAAGGACTCCAGTTAAAGTACTTCTTATTCTTAAACTCAGAAGGATGTGCTACATTGATACCTGCATAGAATCATAGAATTACCAAGGTAGGAAGAGACCTCCAAGATCATCCAGTCCAACCATCCACATATCACCAGTATTTCCCCACTAAACCACGTCCCTTAGTATAATACCTAAATGATTCTTGAACACCTCCAGGGACAGTGACTCCACCAGCTCCCTGGGCAGTCCGTTCCAGTGCCTGACCACTCTTACAGAGAAAAAAATTTTCCTAGTGTCCAAACTGAATCTCTAGTGCAACTTAAGGCCATTATCTCTAGTCTCATTGCTAGTTATGTGGGAGAAGAAGCCAACCCCCACCTCACCACAACCATACAATGAGCAGAATAACACATTATTCAGCATGTGTATTTATCACAGTGAAACTGCAGGGACAAACACATTCAAATAAAGGTTATTTGCTGCTCTTACAGAAAAGCCTTTCTTAGTTCTAGGAGAGCTACTACAGGAACAGAAAACTGAAATGTAACAGACACACACTACAGAAGCTAACAGAGGTGTTACAGGCAGCCTAGGTCAGTGCAGAGCTTCCCTGAGCACCTGCATCCAGCTCCTCACAGGTGGGACTCCATGGCCCATGTGTCTATCCTGGCACTTTCACTTGTGAGACCTCATTCCTCTACATCAGCTTCAAATCCACACTGCTGCCAATCACTTGCTTTGATATCACTTGCGAGGAATTAATTATTAAAGCATGTTAACCAATAAAACAAACATATTAATCAGTTAAACTAATGGTACAACCAGAACTACACCAGGATTTGGGGCTGTGTATGGAAGTATCATGTGGAAACAGGAAAAGAGAAAGGTCCAAACAGGGACCATAATAAATGCCTGATGTCAAATTATTTACTACAGATCAAGAAAACGTAATTTGTGCATTTTTATTTTGCTAAGTAGGCACAAGATAGGCTTAGGAAAAAGGAAAAACAGCAAGCTAAGCAATGAGCTTAAGTTAATAAGAAAAAATAAACTAAGAAATCAGGGGAAATGGTTTGATGGCAGGGCCAAGTGGAAAGGAAACAAGTTTCCTTAACGAGGCAGTTACTGTTCACTAGCTGTGCCCTACGCAGGTAATTACTAACTGGAACAGACCTGGTAATCTATTTCTTCCCACATGCTCCATTTAAGATAATGTTGTTTCTTGTTGAGTGAGAATCTTAGGTGGTTAACAACTTTAAGGCTGGATTGAACTTCGAAGAAACATCTTTCTTGCTCTGAGGGGAGTAAAACCTTTATGAGGCAATATAAAATAGAAAAAGCTATCTGTATGGCACTACAAAGCTTACTTCAGTAAATAAAAAGCTAAAGAATCCCATTTTCTAATTTGACATCTCAGCAGTACTCTATGGTGGGAAATGTAGATCAATCAAAATCTGAAAATAATCACTAAGTAAATATTTACATCACTGTTTCTTGCCTTCACAGTTCTTGAGATGTAAGAATTTGCTGCTTTCCTTTGTAATTAGTAACAGAACAGAAATTAAACGCAGTTGAGAGAGATCAGTGTGATCACTTCTCATTTACTGACTTCTAAATTTTAGCCATTCATTTGCTGACCTTTTTCATTCCTTTCTGCCTTGTTTCCTCTAGATTGGTTTACTCAGAGATTCTTAATTTGCCAATAAGCAGAAAATGCCACTTTTCCAAGACATTACTTCAAAGTTTAAGAGATTCTGACAAGTCACATAAAGGTAAAGCTTTCTGTCCCAAAGTAAAATGGTAACAGAGTTCTATCAAAACACCCAAATGACATTTATTTTTTCCCCATCACCTAGAAATCTAAGAATAAATGAAATAACACTCAAATCTGAGTCCTAAAAATTCCATACATTGATACAGAAAACAGGAGGTTTTCTTCTTTATTATTTCTTCCACATGGGTTGTTTGTTTTGCCTTTTTTAAGGTGAAGAAATTTCAGCTACTAGTTGCTTATTATTCAGTAGAATGGTTAATTAGAAAAATATTATTATGGCAGCTTTCTACAGTGAAACTCTCATCAAAACTTGAAACCTAAAGAAATGATGTGAGAAAATCCCATTGCCTACAGAGTTGGAGAAAAGAGAAAGAGACACTGGTTGAACAGACTTTGGCTGACCAGAGTCTGTAGGCATCCTGTCAAAATTTTCACTTACATTCTATTCAGAGTCTTGGAGTGTACTACTGGCATTAAACTGCACGCTTCCCTCTGGTCATGGAGAAAGGCAGTAAGTCAGAGAACACATCAAATATCTGACTGCTGAAAAAGTGTCTGGTTGTTCTCCATTATTCTGGAGAGACCCTGAGATGTGCTCCAACTGAAGCACACAACAGAGATGACAAAATGAAGGCACAAAGGAAAGTTCATTGGTATTAACATAACTTCTTAATGAAATACTTTGCAGTAGTCTTTCCCCTTCCACAGGGCCTGAAGGGCCCATGCTGAGACCTGGTCTAATTTTTAAATATCACTGAAAAGACAGAGGGAAAGATAACTTAAAAAGATTAAGAGTTGTCATCATTTGAGTATCTAATGAAAGAAATAAAAATCCTTCGATATAATGATTAATATATATATAAAAAAAAAGAATATTTGAGCATCACTTTAAGATTTCTGAAGCACCAATGTTATATTGTCAACTGTCCTATTAGGTATCAGCCTAGCAGAAAAACTGCTTGTTTTCAGTTTACAAAACAGCAACAACAAAAATGCGTATAATCCGTCTCAGTGCATCTTCCCGCTAACTGCAAAACTGAAGCCTAGATAAGTTTTTGTTTCCTTTGAGACACAGAAATACAGCGGTAGGATTACGAGAAAAATAATTAAGCAATGGTGAACAAATTCACTGTTGTGTAACAGTTTGAGCCATTCTTGGTGTTCTAACTGTTTTGTTCTGATTATTAGGCAAATCTTGTGTGTCTGTTAAACAAGTAAATAATGTCAGAAGCTGCTCCCTATAGTAGAGATGTACCTCACCCAACTCTAATTACTTCTGCAGTGTTGAGTCTACAAGATATTCCATATTCCCCATTAACAACAGCAGTCAAAAAACAAACAATAAAAATACAGTTACTGGGATATTTTCATTCACATTCAATGAGCCATTTCTTCCTCTCTTCCTATCTGCACACACCGCTTGCAGAGCTAAGACAGGTGCAATTAAAACACCGCTCTCCCTCCCTCAACTACCTCATTTAGAAGTTTGAGATAAAGATCTGCTGTAATTACATTTGTAATGCTAATATGAAAACTGCATGACATCCTCAGTCAAATTATCAGTGATTATCCACAAATACCAGTGTCTAAGGAGATTGAAACAGACAGCCTCAAGAGTCAACAATTATATTCTGTGCGGATGCACAGCAAAATCCTTTGCTCCTCTGAAGCCATGTGGGTGGAAATTAAAATGGGGTACTCATTCTTTGGAAAGACAACAAAAATAGTTAGCTGTAGTTGTTTGTAAAGCAAGAAATGAGAGGATTTCATCTCTGACACACTTCCTGCACACGAGCAAGATAACAGCAGGCCCTGACGGGAGGCCACGCACCATGGAGCTGCAATCCAACTAACTCTCCTCAGCCCAGGGTGGGCTAGATTATGTAAAGCAAGTTTGAATTCATCATGCCTTATCTCCCCTTCACTTCTCTGAGGAACGTAATTAGACTGCTAACACTGAAGCAATCTGCATTACACGCCAAATTGAGGCTACTGATCCAAAACGTTGAAGGCACTGGAGCTTCTTCAATGAAGTGCATGACCTAGATTAACCTTCTTTGTGTCTCTCTCTTGGAGGTGGCCTAAAAACATTTTACTAAAGCTTTTCAAAGAACAGCCTTGCACCAATGTTACGCTGAAGTTTGTCAAAGTCTTAAGACAACTGAAAAGAAACAAGCGGTACAAATGCTGGTAAGTGCAACTGTAAACATTTGTTGTTGAAAGGCTCCCTCACAAGGCAAAACACCAGATCATCCTAGAATTAATGTAAGGAAACATACTGCGGAGACCGCTTCTGCAAAGGAGACTGTTACAGCCATAGCTCTCAAACTGTTCTAATGCTCAGGTTTTTGAAAAGGATCTAAAGAAAGCAAAAAGCACATGTACCTCAATATAGCTATGTATGCTACTTATGGCTTTCAAGAAAAACAAAATGAAAGCAGAAATCAGCTGAAATCCATTTAGCTTCTATAATTTTATCTTAATGTATTTAAATACGTTTGATCTACTGATTCAATTATTTTGCCTTGCTAATATCAAAACAGAACATTATAATATTTAATTACTATCTATTTTGTGTGTACTGTGTTTTCATTCTAATGAATGCTTTTTAGCTCTTTTAGGGTCATCTTCATTATGCCTTTTTTGCCTTGAATAAGAACTGTGTACCTAATATAGATGATATTAAAATCAAGCCATAAAAGCAGCCAAAACATCACTTAGACCAGGAAGCTACTACCTTGCTGCATTTTCACTACTGAGATACTTTTGTCCCTCCCTTCTTTGACGTAACTACAAAAATCTTCGGAACATTTTATTCCATGATTATGGGCAGAAATGGCATCACTCCTGCCTTTACTGAAACACTCATTTTTATTCCAGACTAACTCAACATCCAAATGTTGTAATAACAAAAAGAATTTTAAAAAGCTCCAAAATGAAATTCATCCTTATCTAAAGGTAAGTCCGAAGAATGATGCTTTTGTGATGCTACCACATGCTTCCATTATTGGCCAAACAACCATTCTGCATTAAGGGAAGAAAGCTATTTTCATGATTCCTGTAAAAGTCTACATAGTTTTGATCAAAATAAAGAATCAGTGATGCTAGGTAGGTATATCTGCACTGGTAGACGTCGACAATAATATTATACATAATTTTCTTTCACTCCCTCTCTCTACAGATCTTACAAACTCCTTAACAGCCCAACTGCTCATGCTCAAGGTTGAAGTTAGTCATCTTGACCTTGTAGGGTGACCACATCAACGATTGCTGTTTACCACATGGAGAGTCCTTTCTGAAGGGCAGGAAGGTGCTTTTTGCCTCCAACAGCCCTGTTCATCTCTTGCAGACCTCAAAGGCTTCTGTTGGCCCTTCAGGATTTTGAACCAGAGGATTAAGGTTTTTGAAGGATGCTTGCTCTGCCTACTGCAGAAGCTGAAAGGTGTCACCCAATCCCTCTTCTATGAAAAGTGAATGAAACAGTTTCTCTTCTCACTTAGAAAGTTGTAGACTTGGAACCTCCATTCTTGGTGATCTTGGTTGCTTTTTTACTTTTATGTCACTTTTGTTTTTTTAAATCTGTCCCAAGCCCCCTACAGGAGGTGCAGACCCAGTAGCTGAGAAGACACACCAATCTCCTGTCTCATGGGTCTCTATTGGCCACACCTCAGTACTTTCCTACTGTCAGATTGCAGTAGGCAAGAGTTTAATTTGCCAAGGACTTCAATGCCTGAGTTGAAATAGAAATTAAGTTAAATATGATCTCCATATCACAGGCTAATATGTACAGTCAAACTAGGTCTGATTCTAAGTTATGAAAAAGTCTCAGTGCCAACTGCTACAGATCCTGCATTTAACATTCAGATTTAACCAGCATGCAGTAATTATGAGTTAGAACCACATACTTAAAATGAAGAAGCAAGAAAAACAGGAAAAACACCAGTACATACAACTTTGTGCAGCTGCACAATGCTTTAAGCAAAGAGTTGATAACCTCAGAGTGTGCAATCATTATAATATTGAAAAAGTTCTCGTTATTTCAAATGCTCCTCACAGTGCTCTGCAGCTACATTGTTCATACCTAAGAGTGTATGCTCAAGACTGAAGAATCAGTACTAGAAGTTTAATAGGTTTGAATTCATGTTAGGCTATGTCTTAGGTGGTGAACAAACCTCTTAGGGCTCTACTCAAAAGCATTTTCCAATCTCCACAAAAGAACATACAAGAATATGAAAGAGTATATATATACACATATATATATATATGTAGAACAAACAGGGTTGAAATATGCAAAGAAACAATTTATTTCATAAATTTCTCTGTCATTTTTACACTTAGCAGTGTGTCCAATATAATAACTCATAATAAATTGCCATATGATTGAATTTTTCTCTTTATCCAGAAAGCATCACCAACATCTGATGTTCTGCAGATTAGAATCTGGCTTAATGTCCGCAATGGAATTTTCCACGCGTGCACGCGCACGCACACACACACACACAGAAACAATCACCACCAACTGTTTAATTCTGAATGACTACAGAAATAGAATTGTAAACATTTATCTTTTCTAAAAAAAAAAAAGAGGGGAAGAGGAAATATCTAAATGGTATGTATATACAAGGAAATCACACTGAATTTCAGAGATCTCAGAAAATGTGGTGTGGGGCTAGGGGACAGTAATTGCACAGAACAGGAAAATAAGCATTTTCAGAGGACCAAAGAAAAACTGATGTAACTTTTCCTATGAATTGTTTTCCTATTTGAATTCTACAATAAATGGAAAATATTTCCAAGATATTAATAGAAAGTCTTAAAACCAATAGAAACATTAGAAAAGACATAACAATGACCAGTGTCAACCTCCCCAGGTAATCCTGACACAGGAGTACAACACTTCCAACACAATCTTGACTCTCTTACAACACAGTGAAATTGGTATTGATAATAAATAAACTCTTTCAGCAACTATTTCTAGAAATAAATCAAAGACTGAGCTACAATAAGTTCCTAAATCCTAGAGACTAACATTTAGATTCTAAAAGATGAAAAATTCTGAATAAAATCAGTAATTAAAAACAGTTGTAATGACTTCAAACAGTTGAAACTAATAATACAGGACTTATGTCATAAACCCAAATCAAACCTTCTCTTTCATATTTAAAGATAAAAAATCAGGTGTGGAAAACTACCTCCAGTAATGAGACTAGCCTGGCTGGTAATATGTCTCAAACCATGACTATTGCATAAGATTAAAGGGAAATTAATCATTTTGAGTAAAATAATTACTGTGCAGACCACGTATTTGTTTCCTCTCATGTCAGATAAAATTAAACTGTAACTCAGCAGCTAAAGTATAAGGAAATTAACGCTAAAGCTGATAAGTAGTATGTCTCCATTCAAACTACTAAAGAAGTGTGGCCGAACAGGAGATGTGCTGGATTACAGGTGGAAGACATACCGATGAAGAAGCATCAGAGTATAGCATCAGGTGAACTCACAAAGAAGTGGCAGAGCTTAATATTTTCAATGATTGGATAATGAAGCAAATGAAAAGGGCACAAGAGACAAATAAATGATAATATGTGGTTAGATGCACAAAAGTTGATTAAAGAACACTGAAGAAGAGCAGTAGATCGAATTAAGTCTCCTGGCCAGCTGATTCTGCCATCACAGTGTTTATTAAATCCAGTGTGAGTATTCACTCCAAACTTGAACTAAAAATTACTTGCAAATGCCATCTCAACCTGCAGAACTGGAAATTGTTTCCAGTATCTGGAAAAAAAATGGAAGTGGGTTGCATTTAGTTATGGCTGGCAGATCATTCACGGGGCATTAATAGCGGATCAAGATCCCATCAGCCCAGAGACAGTCCTACTGTCACTGCAGCCTTGACAGTAATGCCAAGATCTTTGGAAGCCTCTGTTTAAAACTGGATATCTAGAACATCTGTACATAGAATAAAAAGTGATGAGCAGTTAAAATAACCTAAGAATTTGGTCTTCCAATTTATAGGGGGATCTTGGATTATTAAGTAAAGCTTTTCACTAAAAAGATAGTTCTTGATGAGTCCAAATAATTTCATTAACAGATGCAAATAAATTTTAACTGTACAGCTATTGTTTAAGAATTTAATTTAAAATCATCTTTATTCACTGTCACATCCTTTCCAAAACACAGGTTACTTCCTCTGACACACCAAGCTTCTCACACAGCTTCTTGAAAGAAAGAAAATAAATAATACATCCTTTTCAATTCTACGCCATGTTTAGTATCTCAAATTATCCCACTCCTCTACAGCCTATTGCTGGGCAGCAAACTAGCTCAACCTTGCTCTGCAACATCTTCCAAACTGCTCTTCCTCCCAGTCTTAACTTCTGCATCAGTTATAGAGAAAAAAGGATTATCTTCTAAAGAGTCCTACCCTGTTTTTGCACCCCTATGTACAATCTCATGAACATTCATATTTTCATGTTTCACCCACAGACTTGTAACCCAGTCATTCCCATCCTTTCACAAGTGCACTTATGATATTTCACTTATTCCAATTGCCACAGTACTGGTCAGTCTGTGACTTGGAGAAACCCATGCTGAATTCTTACATTTCTGTGTGACAGAAAGCCCTTTTGACCCTTTTTACCTCTTCCTTTTCTGTGCAACATAATTTCAAGTAGGTAAAGGCAAGGTAGAACACCAGTTATGATTTTTTTTCTCTGAAGAAAAGTTTCATTCGCTAGCAAAGAATAGCTGACAGAAAACGAGGATGAACAGTATATGAAAAATAAAGCTAAGAAATTTGGAAAAGATGTAGTAGAGTGAAACAGGAAAAAAGACTCCTAGACAGATGCAAGTTTAACACGCAGCCCTTGTGATCTGTTGAACAAGTTTAAGCTGCATTAGAAATGAATTCACAATACCCTTAGCTAACAGTAGGACATAAATTCTCTAACCACGTGCTGCTGATTTTGCGAAAAGAACAGCAAAGTGTCCTCTTGGTCTGGAACAGGACCTATGCCTTGTGCAATTAAAAGCATGTCTGAAGATCAGCACTGATGCAGGCAGCCACAGAACATCCCCAGGAAGCTACAGCAGAAGGTGAGAGCTGGCCCAGTCATGTGGAAAGCTCTGCTGCTTTGAGAAGAGAACAGGCAGCTCCTCTCCAAGAATCCTGCACAGTAACTAGAAATCAGAGGACACATTTCTCAAGATGGTAACTTACAACTGAATCTCTGATTAAAAGAGGTAACTTAGACATATGGAGATAAAAGTAGCAGTGCTGAGTTGTGTCAAATGCTGCCAGAAAGATTTTAAGCACCAGGAGTTTTTCGTTTTGTCTTTTTTTTTTCCCCTTCTTCAAAACAAGTGGATATTTTCCATTTCAGTTTATCTCCTGTGCCGACGCAGTGGATTTCCACTTACAAAATAACAAAGCTGGAGTAGGAAGCTGCTTCTAGAATGTGTGCAAGCTCACAACTTTCAAAACTTAAAATTCCTTTTCTTAAATCTCTGTTAAAAGAGATCCTACAAACTTCTTAAACAACAGAGAAAAACAAAGCATACAACTTACCTCATAGTAACTTCGGACAGCATTACAGAACGCTTCATCTGCTACAATTTGTGTCTCCCCATTCAGAAAGGCCTGGAAACGTTCTTTCAGTGTCTGTAGCTGCTGCTTATTGAGCTATGGCAGAAAGAGAGGAGAAGAATGATTACAAATTGAGTTCAGTCTCAAAATAAGACCATGCAGAATTATAGTCGCTTCCATTTGTTGGAGTGATCCAAGCACTACCATCTTCATGTTTAACAAGTATGCTCACTGAAGAAAATTGACTAAAGGTGTTCAGTCTGCAGTGCATGGACTTTAGGCCATTAATGCTATACCACCATGAAGCAGGTCAGACAAACAACCTGAGAACAGCAGCCACGAGTCTCCCAGAAAGACACTGAATTTCATTCGGTGGATTTCACATCACAGCTGAGTGCATTTGAAAGCAGATTCTTAATGGAGAATGTTACATGCCTAAGCCTTGAAAACAACCTATTTTATTAGAATTTAGTGTTATGGGAAAAACCAAAATCTGAAAGTTCTCCTGGAAGCCAGACAGGCCTTTTACAAGGCTTAATTCAACTCTTGAAGTATTCAGTAAGATATTTCTCTCCTCATCAAATTTGTGTGAAGTGAAAATGTCACACCAAAGGGGACTCCTACTAACATATACTAATAAAACCAGGCAACAATTAAAGCTAGTTCTTTTGCTTTCCCAGATTTAAAAATGTAAAGCCTTTGTTTCCTAATTTCTGAACTTTAGCATTACAAAAACTCAAGCACAACTGGCAGAAAAGCTTATTCATCTTTCCTGTATTTTGCCTAGTTAAAAATAAACAAACATATAGACAGATTTCTTTCTTCTTTTTTTTTTTTTTTTGAGAGCAGAAAGTTCTATCTGTAATGGCTAACCTGCAATAAATAGCATTACCTCAACAGCATCAGTAATTCTTATAAAAGAACTTTCTGGCCCCTGCAGTATCTATGGTGATTTCGTGCTTTCAGATATCTAGTCCAGCCACTTTGAAGCTATTTAAACTACAGTATTGTTAAGGGATTAACAAAATTACTGCTATCCTCCTAATGCTCATACCTTGGACAACCTCTACGTCCTTCATATCAAAGGAGGATTTTCATCTTACATCACGCTCTCCAGGTCATGCGGTTCTACTTGAAAACTGTCTCCAAATCAAATGCAAAAGCTGTTTTATTTTCACAAAGACGATCTTAAAGATATCATGTAAATGATATGAGGAATCCTCTGAAAAATGGTGAAATGCAGGCAGTAGCAATGCAAAGCCAGAAATGAAAACTTTGAAAAAAGAATCTGAACATTAAAAATAAATAGTTCTGTTCACCATCTTAGTGTAGTGATTAGCAGCACAGAACAAGCCCCAGGAAACCTCCACACAAGAAAAGGCCTCCACTTGAGATAAGCAAACATCAGCAGATGCTGCTGTGGCTTGGAAGAGTTCCTCTCGAGAGCAGCAGGCCAGCACTGACAGCCTGCCACTACACACCACTGCTACCAAAAATCAATGCCAGGGAAGCATAGATTTTGTGTCCACATGTAAACAAAAAAGGCACCTACCCACCCATCTGACACATCCATTCCTTGTGCGGAATCTGCACCACAAAGGTTAACAGCTGCACTGGAAAACAAACTTTATTCCCAGATACGCAGTTCCCTTTTATTCAATTCCCCTTATTCTTCTCTCATCCTCTAAAGACTAGACAAGCTGAGCTGTCAGCAAACACAAATCATTAAGGACATTTGGAGCTCCGTGCTCAAAGGTAAACACATGCTTGCTGTCGCAGGGGAGCTGAGAAGAGCCGACCTTCCTGCAGACGGTGTGCCCCGCAGAGCGCACAGCTCCTCCATCCTGCGGAACATCCACCGCTCTGCATCAAGAGCACGCGGGCTTCCTGCCAAAGCAATTATGGAAATGTGTTTTCATGCTCGCAGACTTCATTCTTTAGGTGATTTGCTTGTCTATTACCCACATATCAAACAAAAACATTATGAATAAGGCAACGAAATATAAATTTAATTCTGGCTTTCTCATTTCTAACCATCATAGTTCAGCAAACTGAAATGCCTTTAAAATATTTATATATGGCTTTCATATTCATTACTTCAGGTAGTGAGTAATTCTACGAGTTGAGTGGCATTTGAGAGTTATTTTATGTTTCTTAAATTACTGATGTCTTAGTGTGAAATCTGAATAGTAAGGAATAAAACTCTTCTGCAAAACTAAAAGCAATATTAATTCCAGTGGAAAAATATGAAAAACTGCATGTGGCACTAAGAAGAATCTGAAGTACATTTTACAGGCCCCCAGTACTGTCATATGTAGAGATGCCAGAACAAAATAAGTTATCGCAGCCCACTGCAGCCCATTGGTCCTCTGTTTTTACATCTGACGAAACATTACTGCACAGCGAATTATGCCCTTTTTGTTGGTGGTGGTCATTTTTAATGTATTCATAAGCATAATTCAATCAGCAGCCAAATGTCTCCAGAAAACATAAACTAACGGTGGAAGTAATAGATTAAATGCAGGCAGAAAGAGAAGTCTAAATGAGAATCACATAATAGCATATGGAGAATAACAAGTGTCTACAGAGGGCATCTCAACCAATGGACACAGCCAAGCAGCTCAACCACCCCACATGTGAGTTATTCTGAAGTCACAGAAATCATAGAATGGCTTAGGTAGGAGGGGTCTTTAAAGACCATTTAGTTCTAACCTCCCTGCCACATGCAGATTGCCACTCCGCAGCTCAGGCTGCCCAGGGCCCCATCCAACCTGGCCCTGAACGCCTCCAGGATGGGGCATCCACAGCTTCTCTTCGCAGCCTGTGCCAGCACTTCACCATCCTATTTAATTGCCTATTTGGTCAACATCAGATGAGAGATGAGGACATCAAGGACACCATACACAGGATCCCATCAGAAATGCTTACACTTAAGGACAGTAATTCTGGCCTGTATTTTCTCTTATAAGAGCTCACATAAAGACCATATAGCATCCTCCTACTCTAAAACTTCTCCTCTGCATCTGCACCCTCTCCTCTGTACAAGCTCCACATGTAGCCGACCTTTGCATTCTGCCCCTCACAAGTACTTCTCCACATCTTACAGTGCCTCCATGCCCACATTTTGATACTAATCAAAAAAGCCACAAACAGCAAAATTTAAAAAAATATTTTAACATTACCACATCCCCCCCAAACATAAAACTGAATTCAGACGATCACCTGAAGCATGGAGTGAAGCCTCACTAATTCTGTCACATCCCATCAACCCGCTTCAGTTTTCTATGCTTTATTTGGATTTTTCTTTCTCAGTGATATGAAATCTGTTGTCATAACTGTGTTTGATACTTCATAAATAGCTCCTGCTGTTTCACGGGAGAATGTATAACTAAATTCCAGCGTCTCAGAATATCAGGTGCGATTGCATTCTGCAGAATGACTGAAGATAAATAAAGTCAATTTTAAGGGAAGAAAAGATAAACCAACATAAAATTTGCTTTTTCTTTATTGCAGTCACGCAACAGAAAAAAAAATTATATTTCCCTCCATCCAATTTGCCTTTTGCAAAAGCTTACATTTATTTTATTTTTTTACTTCACACATCTGATAAACATAGGAGAATATCAAAGAAGATGTATGTAAAAGATAGAACAAACTTCTCAGAACTATTTAATTAAGAGTATTTTTTGTTCAAGTTGCAGGAATAGTTTCACTTTTCATAACGTACAGAGTAATGCAAATGTATCAGAACAGTCTCATGCAATTAAATATTAAAAAATTCTCACCGTGCATTTAACACCTCAACGATGTGTTACATATCCCCAGCATATTCCTTATAGAGCATTATCTTAAAGATTTGTTTTAGATGCTTTATTCCTTCTAATGTGAAACTGGAATATGAAAACCTAGAGGCATTCCTGTTTCATCTCCCCTTATGCCTTTAACAAATTCAATAAATGGAACTTACAAATGTGGAGTTTAATTCTATTTTTTTGGTAAGATGTCGCATTTTAAACATCTAGCAGTTCAGGGAATTGTTCCACTGTAACATGTTTTAATTCATTAAATAATAAACACCAATATTTTAAAGGAAAAATGAAGCATATATGGATTTGTAGCAATAAAACTTTGTCTTTTATTTGAAAAAAAAGAAAGAAAAAGGAAAACTCTAGCTTCACAGGAGCTGATGTTATTCTTAAGGCATCTTCTATCGTTTCTCACTGGGTAAGTGCACACTGAGCAACTCAGTAGCGCCTTGAACATTTGCAGCCAACAACAGCCAGCAAAAACCTAAGTCACAACATAAGCATCATCCAAGAAATTTTATCTTTCAAAACTAAAGGCACCAGCAGCCTCCCTGCTCCATGCCCCAGCTGCTGCCTCATTGCCACAGCCAGCAGCTGACACTGTTCCCCACAAATACAGCAATCCCAGAGCTGGAACGGGAATAATAACACTCTGAGCCATTGCCACCTTGTGGCAGTTCTGGAAATACAGCAAAGAAATAACTGCTCATTGCAAGTCCTCATACCCAGAACTGCGATTTGCCTGAGCATCAATAAGCCTTAACGCAAACGAGGGTACTGCTGCTTCTCTACTCCCAACCTACAGTGTAAAATTACTCCTCCTCAGACGATACAGATATTTTAGAAAAATAGCAGAAGGTGATGACTGCAACTATAGAAAGAGCTAGATTACATACAGGCTACAGACAACAAGGGGTAGGGAGGACCCAACCCAAGATCCACTCCCTGAATTCTCAGCCGCAACACGTAGGGTACTATGGCACTAAATATGACTTACAGCCCGGAACTCCTCCTAGTAAGTAAATAAATAAATGCTACACCCAGAGAAACAAACCAAAACAAAAACACAAACCAAACAAATGAACAACCCCTTTGTTATCTCAAAACTGTTGTCCAATGTCTTCCACAGCAGCGGGTGGTCAAGTGGCTTTGGACGTTAGCCAAGATTGTATTTTTTTGAGACCAGAGAAGAGTGGTAAATAAGCTGTTTCCCTCTCTGATTTCAGACAGGTGATTAAAATTTGTATATCCTGGNGAATGAATATCGAGAAAGCTCTTTTTTCATCCAACTTCTCACTTTTCAGATATAACAGCTTGTCTTTGTCAAAAAGAAAAGTAGAAGGAAAACAAAAAAAAGAAAGCAGTAGAAATTATGCCAGTGGTTAGCTTTCTGATTCCACTAACCTGAGTTTCGCTGTACAAGAACATGCATCATTGTCCAAATCTCAGCCAAAACCAAACCTGGAGAATGCAGCAGCAAAATTCTCTTACGGTGACCCTCAATTAACAATTCCAGGTTGATAAAAATTCCACTTCCAGTAATTTAATATCAATTCCAATAGATGACATGTTCAAGGCCCTACACATTTAAGAAGCCTACTCACACATCAAAGCAAGTATGCAGCCTCAGCTCCACTGACATCTACAAAATGTACTGTACATTTTGTACAATAAAACATGGCTGTTTTATTGTTATTTTTTTTCAGATGTTGTTTCACACACTTTCACTCTGCCTTGAAACATCAGCTGTTGAAATAATAATCTAAACACCAGGACCTTGTCTTCCCACCTTCTCAAGTCCTCCAACCACAGCAATCTCAGGCCCAGGGTCTCTGTTAGGATCTCACCTATAGGATCTCCCAGCTCAGCTGTGCAAGGTGCTGGTCAACCCACCACAGTGACCATGCTTCTTTCCATAGGAGCCTAATAAACACCAACATATCACCTAAAACAACTCACTGCTGCCAAGCTCTCGAGCCAGCCAAGCCTTCATCCCAGACCAATCTCGTTGGTGGGAAGGGCTTTAATTCAAGGGTCAGCCTCTGGAAAGACACACATACTGCCCATGTGAGAGTCACAGGCAGGGCACAGAACCTGAGGCTGAGCCTACAGTTATCCTCTCCTTCCAGAGAGACAAAATGCCTGCGCCACACTCCTGGCTGCTAGTGAGCTTAATCTTACATTCATGATGAGAATAAGCCTGCAAGGCAAATAGCCAGTTATCAACAGCGATTCTCACTCCATTTCCCCTCCTCTTATCCTTGCCTCCCTTTCCAGTGGCTGTCTGCACAAACAAGAACATTACCTGTCTTTTAGAGCACAGGTGGAGAGTGCTCATTTTTAGAGAATTACTCAAGAGATTTTCTTGTGAGGAGACTAAATAAATAGTATTAGAGAACCTCGGCGCTGAAACAGGATGATAGCTGTGGTGACTGCTGAACTATGCAAGTCCTCATGGTGTACAGCAATGGCCCTATACAGTAAATGAGCGGTACACAATATATGCTCTCCTTTACTATTCATTGCTTACATGGCTTTCATTTTCTAAATAGTGGGTAAATATTCTGCTGTAACATAGCAACCTTAGTTTTGGTTTGTTTTTTATTTTTTTAATATATACAATTTTCTTAAAGCTGAATTTATTCCAAGTAAAATACTGTCTTTAAAAGTCTGCTTGCTGTCACACAGATCAGACTACTATGTGTACATACCCACCGCTCAACAATTCAGTGCATCAGAATAAAATATTAGATTTACAAAACCAGATAATATGTTTACCAAACAAATATCTCATTCTTCACAATCAAGCAAGTGCAACATGTCATTTATCTCTTGCTGGTCTGTTATCCATTTAAAATCCAGAAACATTACCAATAATGTATTGGTCAGTTAAATCCACTTCCAAGACACTTCTTTCTAAATCATAGATCATAGAATCCTTAGAGTAGGAAGGGACCTTTAAAGGCCATCTAGTCCAACTCCCCTGCAATGAACAGGGACACGCATAGCTAGATCAGGTTGCCCAGTGCCTGATCCAGCCTTGCCTTCAAAGACTCCCTGTGGACGGGGCATCAACCACATTTCTGGGCAACGTGTTCCAGTGCCTCACCGCCCTCACTTTAAAAGACTTATTCCTTATATCCAACCTAAAGCCCTAAAGCTACTCTCCTTAAGCTTGATGCCACTTCCCATTGTTCTGTCACCACAGACCCTGCTAAAGAGTCTGTCCCCTTCTTTCCTATAGCTCCCTTTTAGATACTGAAAGGCTGCTATCAGGTCACCTCGGAGCCTTCTGTATATTCCTTACCAGTCTCAGATACGTATCATTAAATCTGAAACCTTAAATATTTTCATCATCCAGAGAGGAATACACAAGATTATTAGACAGGATTGTAAAACATTTCATGAGCAACAGAGGTTTGGGGCGTTTATTTTTATTATTTTTTTTAATAAAACATTTTCAACCTTCTGCAGACTATGCCACATTAGGAAAGAAAGCTAAATATTTCTCTTAAGTGCAGGAAATACCACACCCCAATAAAAGCTATGTCCTCCGAGATAAGGTTGTCAGTGCAGTTGCAGTCATCTTTTTTTCACCTACTCCTATTACCTAAGATTTGCTGTAGAATTTAGCAGGCAGTCATTGCCTAGAATCATATTACTGCACTTGATTCCTCAGTGCAGCAGACTTCACTGACCTCCTGTGAGCCTGGAGTAGCTGTGCAGACATGCCACAGTATCTGTGCTGCACTTTTGCCACCACTGTTTGGGGCCTTCTGCACTGAGTACACACTGCCTCTGGGGATATGCTTCCTAAGGGTTGTCAGAGCCACCAGACCAATGGATGCTCATATGTGTTATCAATGATGTTACAACTAGCAGAGATGCATACAGTGATACTTGGCCATGCTAGGAACCTTGGCTACTCACATCTTTCCAGAAATAAATGCTGAAGAGCATAAAAAGAAGATTGCTGCTGCCATGTAGCTAGATATATGGCTCTGACTCACAGAGTAGATCATCAGTCCAAACTATGCTGGACTGAACAGATTTGCATTCCTCATCCCCTGTACAGCACAGCTCCAGTTCTCCTCCTCTGCATCTCTATCATCATTTCTACCCTGACATGTCAACTGTGCACGCCCAGTACCATTTGTCACACAGAACTACCTGCTTCAAGAATCCTTCTTTTTCATTTTCAGTAACTTCTCCACATACAAATTAAGCTACCAGAAAGAGCCTTTTCATACCTTATAAGTGTGGCACTAATGAACTCTGTTTGCCAACAAGCTTACACCAGTACACTTCTGTATCTGCCAACAAAGGTTTCTCAGTGTAGCTGTGAAGAGACAGCACTACCTGTCTGAACTAATAGAAGCATCAGCAAAACACACATTCCTCCAACCTACTCTCATCTTTCTGAAGCTGACATTAATGTTCCACTTTAGCCCATTTTCTAAGGAGACACTGTGATCACAAAACCACTCCTTCTCTGTTTAAATGTTAGCTTCCTCCCCACACAGGTGACATCTGCATGCACTCCCCAGTTTCTATCAGTTCTGACAAAGTGTAGAGGTTTCACAGAGAAGATATAATGTTCTCTGAAAAACAGAATTAAAAAGAACTGCAAGTTACTCTTCTCAGTAATTGAAATACAAGCAAAACAAAGATACTAATTTCTGTTTGGCACGTGGCAATCACAAACACAAAGTCACACGCCCATCATGCTTAGTGGCTACGTGGTTCAGAACTAGCTTGGCTTATATTCACGGAAGAGAAAGTATGACAATAAAGTCAGAATAATTACAGAATAAAGTATCCATTTTATTCTGAACTACTTGGCCATTCTGATAGTGTTTAAACAGTATTTTACCAAACTATGCAATTTTACAAAATATTTTCCAGCAAATTTTATCTGATTTTCTTAATAAGTAGAATGGTGTCTATACTCTGCCTGCCTTCTCTACAAAGGTTGCAAGTTAGAACAATTCAAGATGAATGGGGTCTCTGGAAGTCATCTAGACAAATTCCCTTCTCAAAGCAAGGCTAGCTCTGAAGATGCATCATGCAGCTCCTCTAGTTTTGATGTCACTTGAGAATTTGCTTTAGCTACATTCATTCTGCTTTCCAGGACATTAATGATATTCAACAGCATCAGCTGCAACGTCATCTCCTGAGAAAAAGACTTTTAACAAGTTGATTAAAAAATTCTGACCATCACCCTTTCAACCTAAAGGGCTGAAGCTTTTTAACAACTTGCAATCTACTAATCCAGTCTACTTTTCCACTGCTTTTTCCTCATTTGCTAAGGCAGACATTTCATTAATGAAGGCAACTGCATCAGTCAAAAGCAATCTTCCCTTGGATATCCATGCTACCTGCTCCTCATCACCTGCCTGTCTTTCTCTGTGGCCAAATACACATCTCTCCTTCCCTCATGACCAGTCAATCTTTGGCCTTACTAATCCATCTGCTGCATTGTTGGGTGATGTCTTACTCCACACTTCTACCTCTCAAACCATCCATTTTTATATTAGCAACTCCTGATCAGTTATGCTGTCCTTTTCCCTGCACCCTCCCCTGTTCAGCATTCCAAATGAAAGAAGAAAATGGCAATCCTTTATGCAGATTGGAAAGATACACTGATGACACATAAATAGCAGCACAACAAGTATTTTGAACTAAAATTTTCTGACTTCCCTGGAACTAGGTAGGAGCAGATGGTCCAGACCACTGAAACACACTTCAGGTTAAGGGCAGTAAACTCAGGCTTAAAAATTGTATCTCATTAATTACACATCTTCAACTAACATATGAATGTCAAAGAAAATATAACAAGATTAGTGAATAACAGACGTGAATCAACACCTTGCCAAAGTGCACTGTAGGTATGAAAAACTTACTTGGGTCTCTAGATGAGTTTATGGAAGAAAAATCTACTGCAGATTATATACATAAAAATGCTACATACTAAATAGAACCTCCGTTCTCCTATTTTGCACAGGAAGTTCCTATGCAAGACATTACTATAATTAAGGAAATTATTACAAACTCTTGCTCCATTTTCAGTGTCCTTCTAGGCACCTGATTAAAGCCTCTGTTAGACACAGTATTTGGCTATATGGACTGTTCTTCTCATCCAATTAACAAATAGAAATAAAAATAAGTAAGGAAACAGAGGTCATTAAAAGTTATGTCTCCACATTAAGCAGATCCTATTTTACAAGTGACAGCACATAGCCCAGTTTAGCTACATTATGGTAGAACTAGAATAATTACAAAGCCATGATACTAAAGACAACAGAAAAAAAAAGAAAAACAAAGCAAACAGCAACAACAAAAATGCTGCGCAAACCCAAATGGCCTTCTGCTTTGCCTGGCAAGGACGCACCACTGAGGAGTGCAGCTTTGAATGAGCTATTCAGGTGTTACCTAATCACACATTCTACATGTATATTTGTCACTTACTCTCCTACCATGGGAAGCTGTAGTGGTAGATATTTCTACTTCGAAATATTTTCCCAGCCACGTGAGCCTTCAAACATTTTCATCTCAAGCTTTTAGGCCAGCCTCAGGAATCCGTTTATCACAAACATTATCTTGACAGTATCTGAACAATAAACACGAACATCTGCATAGCCACCACAATCAACATCCTCTGTGACAGACAAACCCCCAAATACATTTATTTTTCAACACAAAATAAAAATTTGAAGCAACATGCCAGATAATCTCATGACAACCACAGGGATGAAACTAAGCAACTACTATACATGGCAACCAACTCAAAACCATTCCCCACTTCTCAACAATAGCGCTTCGTTCCTCTCTGACCTCCCAACTCCACCTCTCAGAGCTATGTCTAGGAATCAATTTTCATAAACCTAGAAGATGCCAGCATTCATGAACCTCAGAAAGTTTAGTTGTATAATGCATTATAATTTATGTAGTGAGCAACTGTCCTGGTTTCAGCTGGGACGGAGTTGATTTTTCTTCACAGTGTCTGGTATGATGCCACCTTTTGGCTTTAATGTTTAATGTATTGGAGAAAAACATTGGTGATAACACAGCAGTGTGTTAGTTGTTGCTGAGCAGAGCTGCACAGCGCCAGGGACATTTCAGCTTCTCACACTGTCCAACAAGAGAGGGGGCTGAGGGGTACAAGGAGCTGGGTGGGACAGAACCAGGATAGCTGACCTAAACTGGCCAAAGGGCTACTCCATACCATATGACATCATGCAAAAAAATTTTAAAAACTGTGGGGAGTTGGCTGGGCAGGCAGCTGCTGCTTGGGGACTGGCTGGGAATTGGTTGTCTCATAAATATATATGACATTATCATTACAATTATTATTTTCTTTCCCTTTTCTGTCTTAATAAAGAGTTGTTTTGGGTTTTTTCGTTTGATTTTTGTTTGTTACCTTGTTTGATTTATTTTTTTTTAAAGTCTCTACCCATGAGTTCTATTTTGTTGTGTTTTTTTTCCCGATTCTCTCTCTAGTCCCACTGAGAGGGGGGAGTGAATGAATGACTGCGTTGTTTTTAGCTGTTTGCTGGCTCAAACCACAATAACAATACAGGTTGTATAGTAACTGATTGAAGCTTTAAGCAGTACTCCATGTAGTTTTGGATTCTCAAACAAACAACAACAACAACAAAAAAAAAGCCTTCCAAAAGGGAAGCAGAGATAACACTATGATCTTCCAGCACATTACGATCAAACATGCTTTGTCAGATGTCTATGCACACTGGACTTGACTCATCCCCTCCATGCCAAAATACATAGATTTATTATCCAAGTTTACACAGTTGGCCATATTCATCCACATATCTGAACTGAAGATTAAGCATTCCACAATCAATCTCATTTACATTAGACATATACACATACATCACTATGGTTTCCTCTTCTATGAAAATGTCTATTTAGTCTGTGAAAAGTTTGATCAGAGTGCTCAAATATCTGTTGGCATATTCTAGAGCATCTTTATTAATAGATAAATTCATTACTCTAAATTCGCTTGCCTTTCTCATCTGTAGATGAGCTCTTCTGCATTTCATGGAGAAGGAAAATATAGACTATATAAATCTAAATGTACAGTTTTCACATTCTAAATAAATCCTCAGATTTCACAGATTTTTTGAGAAGCCCAAGAGACTGGTGTACTAATTCTATCCAGTGTTATAGTTCCCTGGGTAATCTTCATATAAGTTTTAGAGCATCAACAAATCACTTGATTAAAATTCCCTTAAAAAAAGAGAGGTACTAAAAAAATATTCTCCTATAATATCACAAATTAACATCTGTCAATCCTGTTTTAGAGGTTTGCAAAATTATAGCACTAGCAAACAGACTGTATTCTCTGCGTCTTCCTGATACTGTATCACAATTTCCTCAAGTTTTTTTTGTGTGTGTGGATTTTGTTGTTTGTTTTTTCCTGCTCCTTTATCCTACTTCTAGTGCTACCTTTTACTATGCTAAGTGATTTCCTCTGTTTGGTATGCATTCACATCACCCAAATCTTTTAGAATTCTCTATATAAGCATTTTTTACACTGCAAAGGAAACATTTGTTGCTTTTTTTTTCTTTTATGATCAAGGTTCTGGGTTGTCTCTTAGTTTACTTAATTAAATATTTCACCCTTCTCAATCATTTGAAATGAAGTCACAGTATTTGCTATCACAACACCTACTAATTATCATCTACAGATTTCATTACTGAGTGTTAATTCTCTCTTCCCTTGCAAAAATGCTATATAAAGCAACACAGCACAGATGCTCCTTGGTTCTCACCAAATCCTGCTGCAGTTTGATGTGCACAGTTGAAGCCACCACAGTTCCCACAGTGGCTGCATCTCCTGCCTCCCTGATCCTCGCCTGCTGCCTTGACTACCTGGCTTGGCCTTGGATCTACCTTATCACCTTGGCCTTTTCAGGGATCACCAGACAGGCTGATGCTGAGCTCCCAGACCTCATCCTGACTCCAACTCACAGCCTCCAATAATCCACCCACCCCTATGAGTAAAAATTTCCCTCTAAAATTTGCACCTACATTACTCAAAATAGAAGGCATACCTACACTGCAATGTCTCCCTGTAGATCTTTACTTCTACCTTATGTAACACATTATGCTATTCACTGATGGTATCTGAGTAGCTTTCAGTAAGATCTTCAATGATTTCTTTCTGAATTATATCCATTAATCTTCCCCATTTTTGCACTGTTTTCCAAATTTCAGTCTTCAGCTTCTATAAATTCATTTTCTGTTTGTATTCTTCCTCACAGGTGCTTAAGAGAGGACCTGGAAGGTTTCACCTTTGGATTCACCTCAGCTCACAAGTACAACTAGATCTCATTAACAGGCTCAGCTAAGTAAGTAGATGACCCACAGTTCTCCTTTCCTCTTCCTGCACCTCAAGTTTCACTTAGCATAAGGAACTGGTGTCACACGGTCACTCTGGTTTCTCTTCCATGGTGCTCAGGTGTTAATATGGCTCCAGCACAGCCCTTCTCCACAGGTCCACAACACTGCTGCTATTTCCTTCCTTACATCTCCACTCAAAGCCGTATACCACACTTCTTGACCAGGCCTACAAGTACAAACCAGCTTCACTTCAGTCCTCCTTCAATGAAGAATTTCTGTTATTCAGTGTTTCCTACATTTAAAACAAGCTGTTCCCATCTGAGTTAGTATTTCAAATTCTACTCGATGAGCACAGTGCCATTGTCTTCTGATGTGGTCATTCACCACTGCAAATATCTGTTTCTGTCTTTTACAGGAAAAGAAGTTAGATGGTTGAGATATAACTCAACCATATCATCAATTTTACACAGATGCATCTTTCTGAATCAAATAATAGAGAAAGTTTGGATTTAAATCCCTAATATTACTCTGTTAGGTAGGTCTTAGCAGCTGTATTCCACCAACGCATCTGCCACGTGACCTTCTCATACAAGTGACAAGGCCCATTAGATACATTGCAATGCACAATATGAAGCACTGAGAGAAATTTAATTCCACGTAAACTGAGCATAGAAGTCGGGAGAATTCTGGCCTCAACTTCCATCTATCCTACTTAACAAGGAGAAACAGAATCATAACAGAATTCTTCTTCCCCACAAGAAATAGTAATGGAAGAAGTCACTTTTCAATTGAAGTTTCAACTTAGAAAAAAATAATCCTATCTCCAATTATAAATCGGAGGTTAGATTTACTGAGATTTAGAATTGATAATACAGAGAGAGGAAACAAAACCAAAAGACAAGATTAATTAAGGTGTTCTCCACTGTGCAGTAATGTTAACACTAATTTTAAAAAGTTATTAAGCTGCACTTATTTCCATAGATAGTTATTGTCAAAATGTATTTCTTTTATTGCAGTCTTTGATGCCTTGAGGGAACAAAGTTAAATGGCTGAGTCAGTCTGTAAAACAGCAAACCAATTCCCTTACATCACATTCTCCTCCATGCACTGAATACTAAACAGCACACAATATTGAAAACAAAAGCTGTCAGCTGAAACATGACTTTATAGCATGTTGGATGTATTGATAGCTTGCTCTATTCAATGAGCAAAGCAAATGAATCACAACAAACAACAAGGCTGTACCCTATACTACCACAGATTTGTTTACTCCATATATGCATAATCAACTCAACAATAAATACAAGCAGTTACTAAAACTCATTCCCTAGGAAATAATTTTTTTTTCAGTTTGTAATATAACAAAGAGGATCCACTAGTAATGTTAACTCTAAGGTCTTTATTCTTACACCATACAGCATTAAATACATTTCATTTCCCTCCTCTCTTTGTACAGCCTACGTATACCAAATAATGAAGAACAAAGGCCTCCAGGCATTCTCCAATGTAACAAACCAAATAACCAGGTTAGGCAAAAGAGTTACTTTATATGCGAGTACTCACAAGAACACATCAATAAAGAACACTTACAAATAATTTTTCAAAGAAAAATATTCCCTTCTGTACTCATGGTACAACTTACAATCCTTTGTCAGAAAAACTGATTTTGGTGAAACTTCAGGATTCGTCAGTTATACCAACAGCACGTACTTCCCTGCTGCGCAGTGGAAGCATGGTACACCTACAGGAATGAGACTGGAAAGAGCAGAATGATGGAAAATGGGAGCCTTTCACTATTAATTTAGATTGCAATACCTCCAAGAGCATGTTGTGGAATTAAGTTTGATAAAACTCAACAAGATCCCAACAGGGAAAGGCAAGGGCATCAGACAAGAGCTGGCGGGAGCAGGGACTGCAGGAAATCTCACTGAGGGAGTCATCACTGAATGAGCCTCAGTGAGTTGCCATTTGCCAACCATTCAGATAGGAGAAATACCTGTCATATGACTTGACAAAGTAAGCTAAGTGTGGAAGTCATAGTACAGTAATAATATTCTGCTGGCCTTCAGCTCAACCCAGGAATCAGCCATCAAGTAATCAAGCTCATTTCCCTTTCTCCAGTGTTCGTTAGAGATTAAACCACTTAAGCTTGCATCTGCAATGGCTGTAACACAGCAATAGACAAATTTGTTTTTCACTACCTCCACATTTTAACTCATACAAGATCCTTTTTTATTGTTCAAAGGATAGTAGAGCATCTAATAACTTTTCCAGATAAATTTATTACTAGGTCTAGCACTGTTATAAATTTCTCTAATTAGCTTGTCACAAATTATTCATTAAGATTTGAAAAGAAACTGGACTGACGCAGTATTTTGGGATACTTCCATTTGTTAAACTCAGTGCAGAGGAAGAGAAATGAGTCAGATCAAGATTAAATAAATATTGTAGAAGTCTTGAATTTCTGATTACCAGCCAGCTAGACAAGAAAAAATACTCCACAGTTACAGGAAATCTAGTTTCCTGAAAGAAATATTACCAGAATTCAATGACCAGTTTACAATCCAGCAATCAACTGAGTACAACCTAGAAAAATATATAGTGTGATAACTGTTCAAGCATCACTTGATTTTTCTGCACACAGTATGCAACTTTGAAACAACTAAGGTTTTAAAATTTGGTCTGAGGGTATGAAGGAGAGAATGGAGGCTAAGGCAATCAGCATTTATGCTTGATGAAATCCATTAACACCGACATCCTAAAACAAAGAAACACAGAAAACCTTAATCACATCTTGTGCTTTAGTTTCTGCTTACACTAAAACAAATTATAATGTTAAGAAACAAAGGTGAAAAAACACATACACAAATGAAATTGGTTTTGTCGTGAGCAAACAGTGGGAGAGAAGCCACCAGTATCAGATTCACCAGTGTTCTTGGCATCAAAACTGGGCACCTGCAAGCAAAGACAAAGGTTGGCACAATCCAGGCACCATAGGGCAACGTCCTGTACTGGATTCTCATACACAAACACAAAGAAAAAGAAGAGGGAGCAAAAAGCTCTAAGAAAAACCCTAAGAGGGTAAAACAGCAATCAAAGACTAGCTCTTGGAGTGATGGGGGCTGCAGATAAATGAGCGGAGAAGCTGTTTCCTGCTCACTTGAGTTATTCCTGAATGTTCATTAAAAGTCTACTGGGAACATTTTCACTTGGGCCTGCTGAAATTCATTCCCAAATTTATGAAGCGTAGAAATGGAATCAGTGAACTCATCTCAATTTACCTTTACTTCTACTCTGATAGTATCTGCAGTCTGATGTGTTTGATTAACATATTACAAGTTATGGTTCTAAGAGCCATTCTGCTCCCTTAAAATGCCACCATCCAAATACACATAAAAATCAGGAATCCAAGTAATCTAGGAAGAGAAACAAGAAACTACACAACATGCAGCTCTTGGAAGGTAGACAAGCGCTACTGCTTGCCAGGAAAAAATATCTATACTAAACATTTAATCTTCATTTTTTTGTCTAGTCAAAAACTCTGGAGAATAGAAAATCTGTGAAGTTTAGAATCTTTTTTTTTCCCTCATTATTATTATTTTTTCCTTTTTACTGAGTGGAACTGTTCAATGTGATTTAGGAAACAAATCCTCTAACAGTAGTTAGGTCTCCCACTTCTAGGATGCCCGCTTTTCAAAATGAACTATAGCAAAATATTCTAATCTATATACTAAAAAGGAGAAATTTAAAAAGCCATTATTCCTCTCTTTCTTTCCAAAGTCCATGCAATTGGAATGCAAATTTTTCAATGTGCATATAATAAAATGAAAAAGGTTTTCCACGTGCATCTCACTGCCTTAGTCTTCTGCAACTGCTCCTATTTCCTTCACCCCCACAAGGACTAAAGTTTTCCTAAACAAGGAGCAAAAAAAAGAAATGAAGTAACAATATTAACTGCTTTCTGTCTAGTTTAAGAAGAGGAAACGTAGACATAATAAAACTACCCTGTTGACTATCAACAGCTAAAGCTACTGGTTAAGCTAAAAGAGTAGAAAAGGGTTTGCTTCCAACATGTTAAAAACTATTTAGCAAAAAATGTAAGCCTTCAAGGGCTTAATATAATGATTTGGATGAAGACTGCATAACTGAGCTACATTTAGCATATGAGGCAATAATTCAATCTCTTTCTCCACATACAACATCCAAAAGGTTATGTTTAAATAGTTACTTTAAAACTGTACGAAGCTTTCCAAGAATCACAAATATGCCCATTAATGATCTAACCCAGTTCTTCCAGAGGTACAGTTTTTGCCCGTCTTTGCTTTCTAAAGGAAAAATTTACAATAAACCCGAAAAAATCAAGTTACATTTTCTACATGTTTACAATTAATTGCAGTGAAAAGAAATTTATAGTAATTAGGCAAAATTGTAACAACCACAGTCACCTGATTAATACACTACAGAGCAGACACAGTTAACCACAGAGCTTGTTCAGACACTGTCAGAAGCTAGCTCAGTCACTGTGTTTCCCATGATACAGGATCATCTCCAGCATCATTTACAGTACCAATGGCATCGCTGCAGCTCTGGCTGTGACAAGAGCCCATATGTTACAGCAAATTGGCATGCAGCACTGCTGGAGCCCAGCTACTTGCCTGTTTTGTCAACTGCATTCAGTTCACAGCTTTAGATCATGTCACTAAATGAGCTGGCCCCATCCCTCCCTAACTGCTATACCTAAATGCACTTCTTTCTAGGATTTTCCTAACAACTGCTTGCTTATTTTTGGGCAATGTCACCACGGCTCAGCATATCCCACACTTTTCAGACACATCTGTTTTCCTGTCCATGTCTGAACACACCATGCAGTTGGTATGCATATGCCCAAATGTATCAATCCAACATTTCATGGAAGCAGCGAACATACTGTGCAAGTACACAGCATTTGTGCACTGTTCACACGCAAAAATGAAATAAAAAGATTAGGATGGATAGGATCTGTAGAATTCATCTGGTCCATGCCTTTATTAGTCAAAACTACTGCATTACAACTACTCTATAGTGTTTGGGGCCTTGGCCAGTCCTGCTCTGCACATCTCCAGGACAGCAGAATCTGCACACTGTGAGCAACCAGCTTCAGTACTCATCCACATTCACTAGCAGGAGGTTTTTTTTTTTCCCGATATTCAAATTAAATTTCCTTTGTTGCAACTTGTGACTTCCACATCTTATCCATGCTGAATCTCCCCCCATTTCTATTTGAGTCAGATTAAACTCCCTCGGGAGCAAATGCATGTCTGAAAGCACTGGTTATGGCATGGTCCACTGCAAAACAAGACAACTGCTCTGTAGATGACTTACTGTGTTTCTAAGAGTGACTAATGCAATTCTACTTCATACTTCACAGCCCTCATTTTTCCCTAAGGCAAAAATTCCTGGAAGAAAAAAAAAAACACAACAAAACAACAACCAGCAATACTTCATGAATATTTTAAAAGTAACATCTTGACTGTCAAGTCACAGTCTTTATAGAGTAAGTGGGGAATGCAGCAGTAAAGAATTTATTTCTTTGGGATGGATTGGGTATTGTTTTTTGTTTGTTTTTAAAAAGCAGGGATGAGGGAAAGCTGCTTCTGAATAATGGAGTGCATAGCCTACTTATTTAGAAGAATGGGCTCCTGGAGTTTCAGTGACCTGACGCTAGAATATGCCTATCTGTTTATTTTACTCAAGATGAATTACACTCAAACTGCAACAGAATTAAATGAAAGACTCTCTAATGATTTAGGAAAGTTTGAAGACCCAATCTTACATAAGATTTCTCCATCACTACACTACTGGAGAAAAGCGTTGAATTTTTTCTTGTATTTGATATTTCATAATCTGCCTCTGTGGGAATGATGAACAAGCGAATATATTTTCTTCCAGTATTTTTGAAAATCTGTTTGCTCAAAAATCTTGACATGGATTTGTTAGCAACAGAGCACAGTTTAGCTGGCATCATTTATACGCATCTAAAATTGATCATCCTGACCAGAGAAACAGAGAAAGTTCACAACTGCAAATCTCATTTAGTCATACATCTGCAGCGTGGTTTGTTTTTATCAATTACAGTAAGAAATGTCTTCCAAGACTTTCTACATACTAAGTCAGATTTTCTTTCTGGTTCATCAAAATGTAATTCCTCTTCACCTTTGCGACTTAGTCTACATGAAAAAGTGAGAAGGAGGTCAGCAAGTTCTAGACTGGAATAGTCCAAGTGAGTTTTAAATCAGAGGCTGGGTATAATGGGAAAGCAGCCAACATTCTTGTGGAGCCACTGGATCTTTCAACTGGGTTGAAAATGATATTAAATCAAGAATACTAATCAGCATCCTTTAGCTCCTTTTATACAATGTTTCCCCATAAAACAAAATTTCCCTCCCCTTCTCCCTCTTAGACTTCAGCCTTATGTTAGCTGTCTTTAGTACATTACAGTATACTCCCACTGATTTCCTCCCTGACTTCCAAGGCCAAATGTCCATCTGTCTTGAATGAGACCTTCCAGCATGCATGGCTACAGAAGAGTAGATGCCAATTATTTCAGCACTAGCAGAATCTACTTCTGAAAGAGGAGCAAAAAAAGGGCTCAACAGAATAGGAAAAAAAAAGCAAGCAGTAAGAGGAGGATTTCAGTGATGCTCACCAATGTGGAGGAGATCATTAAAGAAGTTAAGACTGGAGACAGTCTGGACTACAGTGACTGTGCCCTGGTCGAGTTCGTGATCTTGAAGAATGTGGGCCTGGCAAAGAGCAGAGTCGGGACCCTAAACTTCAGGAAAGCAAACTTTCGGCTGTTTAAGGAACTACTGGATGAGATCCACTGGGAAACTGTCCTTAGGGACAGAAAAGCAACAGAGATGGCAGACATCTTTCTGAAAGCACAAGAGCTCTCCATCCCTCAGCATAAGAAATCAAGCAGAGGAGACAGGAAACCAGCATGGCTTGGCAAGGACGTGCTGCTTAATCTGAGGGATAAGAAGAAAAAGTACAGGCAGTGGAAGCTGAAGTACTCAATGACTTCTTTGCCTCAGTCTTCACTGTCAGTCAGGCTTCCCACATCTCTCATGTCCCTGAACCTTTAGGTAGGATTTGGGAGCACAAAATCCCTCCTGTTGTAAGAGCAGAGCACCTCACAAGGCTGAATGTGTACAAATTTATGGGAACAGAAGACATGTATTCCAGGTTCCTGAAGGAATTGGTTGATGTGGTTGCCAAGTCACCCTCCATAATCTCTGAAAAGTCATGACATAGTGATAGGACAAGGGAGAATAGCTGTAAACTGGAAGAGGGGAGACCAAGGTCTTAGAGAAATTCTTTACTTAGAAGGTGGTGAGGTACTGACACAGGCTGCCCAGAGAAGCTGTGGAAGCTCCATCCCTGGAGGCCCTCAAGGCCAGGCTGGAGGCCCTGGGCAGCCTGATCTTGAGGCTGGCAACCATGCCTAGAGCAAAGGGGTTGGAACTGGATGGTCTTTAACATCCCTTCCAACCCAAGGCATTCTCTGATTCTACGATGCGGAGAACAGGAAGGGCCCTAATACACAGTGCTTTAAAACACAAACCTCCTATATTTATGCCCCAACAGCAGACAGCACTGTGTCTAGAATATGACCAGCTGGCTGTACTGACTTCTGCTGCCTTGCCAGAAAGAAAACAAGTGGCAGAGACAGGAACACTTGCTTCTGAAAGGCTCTCTGATATCAGCAATGGAGCAAGCATAAAATCCCCAATTCGTAATAAACCTGAAGACAAAAAGGTGGGAATCAGAAGCATTAGCAAAGGCAATATAGGCAGTCCCCCACTGGGAGTAGCCCATCACTTACTACCTCTTCCACCCCAACACCCACCCAAAAATCAACAATGTGAATACCAATGAGGAAAAGAAATACTAAAATTCAAGAGCTTGCTAAACTTTGACTTGATCTCAGGAGGTAAATAAAGAGGCAGGATGATTTGAAAGCTGCATACACAGGAGTTTGGTGCATTGTTCTTATTTTAAAAGTTTCTCACTCTTGTTTTTAGTATCTGATTTTCATTAAGAAAAATGAAACATTTCACTAGATCAAGTGATTATATAGGCGGTTTTATAATGATTTATGGCCAAATTTCTCTCCAATAATCATACCTCTACACTGTATCCATTTTAAACTGTTTCGAAGAACTGGTACCCATTAGTAAGGTAGCAACCTGCCAGAATTCCAGTAGTTCTCTCAGCTCTTCACATGATATAAAACAAAACCAATATTATTTTCTCTCATTTCATTATTTTTGAATATTCACTACTCCTACAAATCAGTAATGAAGTAGGCAGTGATCTCTAAAGCACTAACACTGTTCTTTTAGAGAAAAGACATGCAGTATCATGTAGAAGCCCAAAATTCCAATATAATTTGCAGCAAAACCTTTAAGTTAAATGGAAGTCCTATACTTCAAATTTATTTTTGTTTACCTTGTTATGCTTTGTTTAGATTCAGCAGCTATAAACAGAAAGTGTCCTGGTTTCCCATGCAGAAACTAAAAAGTTTTGTCTCAAGATGTTTGGCCATACAGAGCCCAAGCACAGTCAATACATGACCAGTAGCCCCACCAGATTGCTTTTCCTTCAGTAATAACAGACACGTGCAGACAGTCCCAGTATGTTCTCAAGAACCGGAATTCTTGTCTGAAGATGTACAAGATTTAAAATGAAGTGATTATTGGAAATTTTTTATTATTAAAAAGATAAAGAATTGTACACGGAAGTTATGCTTAGGTTACCCTTCAAATCACAAAAAAGGGAATTAAAAAAATAATCACAGAATTAGAGTTAGCAACTTAAATTGCCGCCATTAGGTATGTATATGCACTACTGTCAAACTGACCAAAGTCACAAAAATAATCACAAATTATTTTTCTCACGTGACTTTCATTTAAATAAATAGCAAACACACAGAAGCACGCACGCTTGCCTCTCCTGCACATCAGGCATTCATCTAGAGATGGCTCACACCTTGAGGCACTCCAGTGACATATCCCATTGTTGACGGTGCAGACAACTGAGCTGTTTGACCAAAAGCTCAGTAAAATTTAAAAAAGTAGAAGATACTTTTGTCAGGAAAACTGCAATCAACTGGCACAACAGTAGTTCCACAAATGGAGCATTTTCAGGACAGAAGCTTACGATTAACTCATTGAATCATAAAATCGTAGAATTGCTCAGGCTGGAAAAGACCTTAAAGATCATCGAGTCCAACCATGACCTAACCATACTACCCTAACTCTAACAACCCTCCGCTAAATCATGTCCCTGAGCACCACATCCAAACGGTTTTTAAACACATCCAGGGATGGTGACTCAACCACCTCCATGGGGAGGTGGTTAAGAGAAGTCAAGAGTAGACTGTTTGTTTGTTTTTGTTGTAAATATAAATAAACAAATATTAAGTAACTGATGGAAATCCAAACTAATAACTTCTTTCTTTAATATGATAGGTTGATCTCATTTACATAGAAAATGTGAAGACAAAGTTTAAATAAACAAACATCATGAAAAAGAACTGAACCAAGTATTTACACGTGTTATTAACCAAAATGCTTCTGTTAAATATGTTGTGCAAGACTGCTTCATAAATTTCTTAGCATTAAATCAGAGAGGGAAATAAGGCCATTAGTATTCTAAGTAATGAAATAGGATGAAGGTTAATATGTTTGGCTGAACACAGTGACTAAAATGGATACAAACCAATGTTGAAAGCAGCAGAACAACTAGCTGATGAATTCCCTAAAATCCAGCAGTCAGAAGAGGACAAAAAATCCATCCAAGTGGTAAATTTTGAATGTCAGAAACTTATTTAAGAGTTCAGGTTGAAGATTCAAAGTCAGCAGTATAACATTACTAGCAACTAGAAAGCTGCCTTTATTTCAGAATAGTCAAATAGTCCTTTCCAAAACTACATTAAACATGAGTTTCAAAGCACATTTAACAAACTAATTGCCTAATCTGCAATCACATGCATGATCAATCATGCTTGAAGTCCTGGAACTTTTAATTTGAAATATCAAATGAATCTAATCATTTAAACATCAGTTGTTCCGATATATAATCATATAGAGAAATGTAGGCTGGCAGGAATGTCTGGAAGTCATTTATTGTAACCCCAGGCTCAGAACAAAGCTAACTTCAAAGATAAATCAAGTTGTTTACAGTATTAACAAGGAGAGAGTTATCTGGGATAATTTAGAAAGCCTTCATTTTTAAGTTTCACATCAATGTATTGTTACAAGAAAAAGGTTAAAGAAAAAAAAAACCACAGTAAATTACTTTGAAGTTATTAAAAGAAGTGAAATTCCGTCCATCTAGTCAGTAATCTTACAGTAGTATTTAAAAGCCTTCCTGAGATAATCAATCCAATATTCAGTATCTCTGATGTGTCCAAAGATACTGTCTTTCCACTGTCTTCATTTGTTAAATGCACTGGAATCATCGTACTCGGTAGCTTGGTGCTTTCAGAGTCTTTAAAGTATAACATGGTAAACAAGCTGTTCATTCTACAGACTTCTTCACAAACTCCTACCACCTTCTTTCCTTTTTCCCAAACCACATCCCCTAAAGACAATGCTTGAAGAGATTAGCATCTACTCCAGCTATGCAATGTCCTAAAACACTGCTCAGGGAAGAGATCTATCCTCCAGTAATTTAGGATGCTGATCAATATGCCCCCACTCCCAAGAATTCATACTTCGTAGTCACTGAAGAGGTATCTCTGAAGATGGAGAAATCTTTCTCAATAGAGGCTTGTTGCACCCTTGTCTTGGACAAGGTTTTCTTTCCAAAAGCATTTTTCCACCAGAAGAAGTCTTACACATGAGAAGCTGCCTAATCTCCTCGACAAGACTTATAGGCAACGAGCTGAAATGCATTTCCTTCACTTCACAGACTGCACTGAATAACTTATCATCTGGCTCTAGCATACAGAACAGGTCACAGTTAAGAACTGGTGAAACTCTGGACTCCACAGAGTAAACGGCAGAAATCTCAAGTTTATATCTTCGTTCACAGCACAAACACCTGCTAGTAGCAGGACAACCACAGCCAGCTTAAAAGGCTTCTCTATTAAAAAAATTTGATTGGAGATTAATTATAGATATTTACTAGTATGACAAAAACAGTGAAATCATATCAAAAATGATTTTTCCTCAACAGTGTCCTCTTGTTTTCATCTGCAAGGGCTTTTATTGCAGTGCACAGAGTGAGCTCCCAGAGAATGGCTTCCTCCTGCTACACTGCCAAGGTAGATGAAGAGTTAGCATATTATTGAACATTACAGTAATAGCAGAGGCTGGTGCCACATCTTTTGTCAAGAGCTTTTTACACTGACAATTTGTGCCTCTTGGAATAAGGTTTAAATTCTCTCACTTAAGAACATCCCACGCAACTGCAAACAGGAATATCTGCGCTGGGAATTGCAAAATATTATTAGAATGACCGCCTATTACTAGTCTTTTCATCAGATATAAATAATACATTCCTTCTTATCCTTTTTAAAGAACTGCAGGACCTCATTTCAGATACATATATACACACATGCTAATGGTAATACAACAGGTTCTAATATAATGTCTCATGTTAGCAGATGGCCCTTCGGTGCTGTGTTTTATTAGTTTGTTTTGTCCAAGAAATATTTGGCTGCAGGAACTGTAGCATGTCACTGATTTTATTATATTGGTGAATTATCTCAGAGCTTGGTGATGCAAATTGAATAAGCAGTTATTCATTTAATTTATGGTTTTTGTTGTAGAAATCTCCTTTACCTACATCCCCCTTCGGTCATTCCTCCGCTATCACTCCCCTCTTAGCTGTCCCAAATGATGGCTTTCGCATACGACTTTCTCACCATCAGTCCGTTTTCCCCCCATTTCCTGCCTATTTGGTGCTCAGAGCAGACTCAGCCCCCAGCTCAGCCCACACCTCAGCCGTGCCCTGGCTCTCTGCCCTTCGTCCTGTCTGCACTGGGGATGGACTCCTCTGCCAGCACTAAGCTCTGGGCAGCTGCCAGGACAGCTTTTGTGCTGCCTACGTGCCCCAGTACATCCCCACTTCACTGCATGCCATGCACAGGCTGACTACAGGAGGTGAGTGCTGGTGTAAGACCACTCACTGTCCTTGCAGAGGAGCCTGGCACATCAGTAGCTGCCTCGCATCCTTCTGTCAGCTGCCCAGACTGCAGAGCAAATCCCTGAGCTCTGAGCAAATGAACACCGTTAGCAGAAAGAGCACCAAGCAGGTGTGCACACAAGGCAAGTATAACATATTTACTTCTAAATACAACTTCTCCTCTTAAGTGCTTTCAGCAGTTACTCCAAAATAATTACAGTCGCTTCAAAAAACATACAGTCCATTTCCCAGCCTTATGTAGGTCATCCAGGGTTGGAACTTCAAACGTTCAGCTCCACAATGCAGTTGATGGGAATGACTGGAGGGGAAGCAGCATGTAGAGAAGCCCATATGGGCAGCATATGCTCCACCAGGAAACAACTAACTTTGTGACAGCAGCACAATTTTCAGGGTAAGGGATGTTTATGTGTGGCTTGAGGAACAGAGAGAAGTCTAAATACGGCAGGCAGCATCTTTAGATCCAATTATAAAATATTAGAGTTGTTTTGGGGAAGAAAACAGGCATGAGCTCCTGCTAGAATATCAAGGAGCTGCACCTGCCAACACACGTGGCCACGGAGTCCTTGTATGCATTCGGTTAGAATGGGCTCAGAGGAAATGCAGCCCTGCATTTTTTGTCTACTGGAGAACATATATGCCAAATATTTTAAAGTAACACATGATACAAGTTATATTTTTGCCAATTAACAATTTTTGTGTTAGGAAATACAGTGTTATACAGTGTTGAAGTCTACCCAAATCCTTTCCAAAAAAACCAAAGAGCAGAAAACTTCCCTATAGTCCTTAGCACAGAAAGTGCTCAAAACCAGCAATTCAGACAAGATCCAGTGAGCTCAGAAAAACCACCTGCTTAGGACAAGGTAATTATAACAATCTTCTGTTCTTCCCTTAAGAAATGATAAAACCCATCTGTGTCACATTTAAATGCATAAAACCTAAGAAGAATTCTAAAGCACCAATGCTTCAGAATCTTGAGGCAAGTGGAGAAATACTATTAATATTGTCCTAATTTAGGTAGGAGGTAATCAATAAAAAGAATTTTAAAAATGACAGATGCTCTGAGAAAGAACTACTAACAGGTGGAAAAATAAATACGTTAACTATTGCAACAGCCAAAGCTTTTTGTCTTTATAAGTTAGATTCACTGGTAACCATGAAATCCAAATGTGAAACCTAAATTCTGGGTCTGTTAACCATTTTTCCTTTGATGTTCAGAAAGATGCAGAGATGCCTCCAGACTTTCCATGCTGGATGACCACTTTAAGTTTCAGAACTTAGCGTGCAACCAGACGTAAGCCTACAGCTTTCAACTGTAAGATGTGGGATGCAGCTGTTAGTCACCCTTGGTAATAACATAAAAAATCTTGAACAGTTCCGAAAGTGTCTAAAAACACAGTTTTAGACAGAATTACGACAGTTTTTGAATGAGCTGGGGTGTTTTGAGCAAAGTAGATAAAATAACACTTATTGCTTCTTCTGGGTTCTACTTTGCCTAGACATTCAAAGATTTTCAAGCAAACCTATGATTTCCTACAAGTAGAAATTAAAAAGTTAAAGTATCATGATTTTTTTTTACCTCTAAAAGAGCCTCAACATAGGAATTTATATTTTCTTTCTTTTTTCAAAGCTTCTTGAATTGAATGAGTATGATCAAAGAGCTATCAGCATGAAGACAATTCTAATAACCATTTTATTCTCTTATAATCTAATATTTAGAGTACTTACTCATTTACTTATATTCTTCCATTTAACATTAAAGGACTAAAATTTACTAGCTGTAACTTCCATCTATTAGTGTTTACATAATTTTCAACTACCTCGTAGCACAAATGGTTTTATGAAAACAGAGAGCTGGGCTGTTCAGACAAGCAAATGGTTCTTACATATTTTCACTGCCATCTAAATGCATACCTGCACGACAATTAACACATTTCTAGGTATTTTTGACTTTAAAAACAGCCAAGCAAAAAATAATACAAAGAAGAAGAAGAAGAAAACAGAAAAAGAAAAAGGAAAGTGCCATAACTGCAATTTCAAATGCAAATTTTCTTGCCAATACCACTACAAACAAGGTCTATTTCTACTCACACCACTGAAAGTGTACACATATGCAACAGCAACAACAAAAGCCTGATGATCTCCTGGCTCACAGAGGATTCCCCAACATCTGAGGACAGTGTGTGATTATCTTCTCCTTTTACACTTTCTTTTGCCTCCTCTTTAACCAGCTACATCTCCCCCAGACTACATACTCCATGGGAGAGCTCCTACAGTGCATGTTGGGACCATGGTTTTTTTTGTATTAAGACTGTAGAAGCTGGTATTGCAGGATGTTTAGAAGTTGGCTCTTGGCATTCCACTCCCACCACCTACATTGTTTATTCGAAATTTCTATTAAAAATACAGTATTAAGCATTCAGAGTTATACTCTCTGTCATTTCATTCATACCAATACACATATACACTATACATATACACTATATGTGTCAAAACAATTTTTAGACTGTTGTATTGACTGCAAGTCTGACCACTCCTTGGCTCAACCACACAAAACCCATTTGAGGAAATGATCATTTAGTTCTAATTATGGTTTTAACATAATAAAAACCAAAGTGGGTAAAGGAAGGGCAAAACCAGTGATTTGCTAAATATTATCTTGTTTAAACATTACATTCTATAGGCACATATATTTAGTCTCACAGACCACAGCTCTCTCTTTAACAGACTAGGAAGTATGAAGGTCAATTATCCTTAAAAACACTTTAGTGCCAGCAGAGAAAATCTCTGGTTTGAACTGCAGGGTACGCAACAGATGCGTTAAGGAAGAAGAGTGGATGGAAAGAACAGCACAACACTATCAATTTCCTTTCCTTCCCTCTCCCATATCTCAGTAGTAAGCAGTTATAAAGCCCCCAGTGATTATCTTAGAGGAAAGTGCTAGCTAATTATGTCTTTATCAGCATTTCTTTATACTCCACTTGCTCAAAAGACGAAAGTCTTAGTTTGCATTTAAATGCAAATCACCAAAGATACGCCAAATATTCAGAATATTTAAGAAAAACAATTTCCTAAGGAAAGAGAACCACAAAAATAACAATAATAAAAAAAAATTAAACCAGTGAAAGCATTGAGAAGTACAGGACAATTTTATTTCATTTGTTTTTAAACAAACACAACCTGCTTAATTCTGATTCATGTAATAGCTCATATCCTGACAAAAACTTGAGATTCCAATTCATCAGCTAATTACGAAGTAATTTGTCTGGTAGTAAGATTGCTGTATCAGGAAGCCTATATAGTCTTACAGCTCAAAAACTTCCTAAGGACAATTTCCTTCCACAGATTCAGGAGCATATGTTATGTCAAGATACAGATTTCTAAATTTGAGAAGTTTTAGGAGAGATCTCAGATATTCAAATAGACAACCTACATCCTAGGAATTTTCTACGCTCTGTCTTTCAATTAAAGGTAGAAAAGTAAGAAAAAAGACAAAATCTTGAAGCAAGGCTGGACAAGCGAAGGAAATCATTTAAATTCACGTGTAGAAAGTTCCTGATCCACTCAAGTAATACAAAATAAGAAAATCATTACCAGGAAAAGGAAATGACAACAAGTATCTAAGTTAGTGACTTTGCCCCTGCACTCGGCACTGGTGAGGCCTCACTTCAAGTACTGTGTTAAGTTTTGGGCACCTCAGTACAGAAAGGACATTGAGGTGCTGGAGCAGGTCCAAAGAAGGGCAACAAGGCTTGTGAAGGCCTTGGAGAATATGCCCTACGAGGAGTGACTGAAGGAACTGGGGCTGTTTAGTATGGGGAACAGGAAGCTCAGGGGAGAACTTACTGCTCTCTTCCAATACCTGAAAGGTGCTTACAGCAAGAGCGGGGCTGGTCTCTTCTCACTGGTGACAGGTGACAGGATGAGGGGAAATGGCCTCAAGTTGTGCCAGGGGAGCTTTAGGTTGGCTAACAGGAAAAACTTCTTTACAGAAAGGGCTGTTAAGCACTGGAAAAGGCTCCCCAGGGAGGTGGTTGAGTCACCATCCTTGGATGTGTTTAAAAACCGTTTGGATGTGGTGCTCAGGGACATGATTTAGCGGAAGGTTGTTTGAGTTAGGGTAGTATGGTTAGGTCGTGGTTGCACTCGATGATCTTTAAGGTCTTTTCCAACCTGAGAAATTCTATTCTATTCTATTTTATTCTATTCTATTCTATTCTAAATATGTTGCCAGCGAGGTTGTTGGGTTTTTCAGATTGTGGAAGGATTATTATACCTTTATGATAAATTTAGAAAAAAAAATTGCTACATTGTGCAAACGCACATGGAAAAACACATCACAAGCTAGGAAAACCTATTAATGATTTTCATCAGCAAATATTGGCTAAGAAGTCCAAGCGACTCTGAAAACCCAGCTTTTCTCACACATCATGACTGTCCAGAAATTCAGTTACATAAAATTAAACTCTGTAATAACAGCACATGATGTAATGCTCCCCTTCACTCCTTCAAAAGTACAACCCAAAATATACAGCCAGTATCACAGGTGCAAGTCATTTAGTCTGAGGTAGTTTTGAATATATTTTTATGTCCACTCTTGAACTAGTCAGCTTAGGCCCTTTTCAGTCAGCTGAGACAAACAGGCACAGCACGATCTACCCATCCTAATGCAGACATCTACAGATGAGACAAATTGCAGCCCAGAAATGCCTCGTTTTCCTCTACTGGCAGTGGAACATGACCTGGAACACGTGTTCAGCCAGACACCTCCATCTGGTAGGATGGATTCCATTTGTTCTGCCTATAAGGGTCCAATTCCCTTATTCTTGCCATAACTACACTTTAAAAATGAGAAAATAAGATAAATAAATAATTTTAAAACTAAATGTAATTTTTACAAAAACTCACTCTTGAGCTAAAACAGGAAAGGTATTAAGAGCTATTTCAATTAAAGAAGACATTAAAAATGACCAGACTGTAAGTATTATACAAAATCTTACCAAAATCTTAAAATAGATTTTTCCCTTATGCTTAAAGAAAGGTCCAGCTGAAATGGAAACATTTAAAAAGGAATCTGTAGTATCATCTGCATCAATAAGGAATATGATTCTACTTGCTTTAGAGAGGAAAAATAATTTTAAATGCATTGTTGTTAAAATGAATCGATAATTTAAATTTAAAATCACATTGCTCCATTATGTTTACTTGGATGACGCTCACTGTTTAGCTTTATGCTACTAATGCGTTTCTAAATCTATTCTGATTCTTCTTCTGGAGTTTTTCCTTGTCTTGCTGATGTAGTCTTCTTACAGGTAACTTTTTCACTTTTTACATATCTCAAATGATCACCTACACCAGAATAGACAAAGTGGCTCGAATAGTAATAGAGACAGTGTAAACACACATGCAATCACAGAATCACAGATTCGCTTGGGTTGGAAGGGACCTTTAAGATCATCTAGTTCCAACCCCCTGCTATAGGCAGGGACACCTCCCTCTAGACCAGGTTGCTCACAGTTCCATCCAGCCTGGCCTTGAGTGGTTCCAGGGAGGGGGGATCCATAACCTCACTGGACAACTTGTTCCAGTGTCTCACCACCCTCACAGTAAAGAATTTCTTCCTGATATCTAGTCTAAACCTACCCCCAAATCCTCCTCAGAACTGCTCTCAAGCTATTCTCCACCCAACACAAAGGCAAACATCGTGCATATATGCACTGCAGTACTACACTAAAAATCTGATAACTTCTGAGTTAAACATTCTACAGCAGTATTCATTGCTAGAAAGCATTAAGTTCTGTGCTTCTAAATCATGTCATTTTGTAGATTCCCCCTATTAGACACCTATGTAGGTAACTGCTGTGGCTTAATCCAGCTCAGTATCACCCAACTGCTAACTCGCTCTCTCCAGATAGGATGGGAGAAGAGAATTGGAAATGTAAACATATGAGAACTCATGGATTGAGGTAAAGCAAAAGCCACATGCACAAACAAAGCAAAACATTCATTACTTCCCATCAGCAGGCAGATGAAAAAGGAAAGCAGAGCTCCTCATGGGCAATGGTTTCTTGGGAGGACAAACACCATATCTCCCAATTATCTCCCCCCATCCTTCTTAACCCCAACTTTCATTGTTGAGTGTGACACCATATGGAATGGGATGTCCCTTTGGCCAGTTTGGGTCTGCTGTCCTGGTCCTGTCCCCTCTCAGCTCCTTGTGTACCCCCAGCCTCCTCATTCCTCTTCTGATTTCTTTTGTTTCAAAACAAGATTTCTCGGTGCTAAAGAGTCAGCTGCTAGGAAAAGTTAATGAAACTGAATTTACAGCAAAATTACTGATGTTTCTATATAGCCTTTCCCACATATCAAGCCTCAAAGTCATCTGCTCTATTCAAATAACACTTTAAAGCATTAGTTCCATTCCTTGTCAACGTATAAGCCTGATTTTAAGCAGCTGTCAAAGCAATTTAATTCCTCCTTTCTGCAGGAAAATATAAGAATTCGCACAGACATGAACAGAATCAGGTTCACATGCCACCTTTCTATATGCTTAAATCCCAGACTATAGGATACATCCAGCTGGCTTTCTCTGCAATTCTGAAAGTAAAGAAGAGCTTTCAAATCCAGAAACATAACTTGATTGGTGATGGACACCATGATGCAGCACACATACAGGAACTATGTTGCCAGGCAGTGGCAACATAGTTCTGATTGACTTGCTGTTCAACTGCTGAGCTCTCCTCTACCCACAGCAGCCCCAGTAGCCAGCCTGAGCTTTGCAAATGGTTCTCAGTGCTAGCCCAAAACTAAGCACTCCCTCAAGAGCATCAAGTGGAGGGTTAATAGCAGAAAAAGCAAGAACTGCTGTGTAGTAAAGCACTGAAAAGCTCAGCTTTTGCTAAGAGGTTTGGTCTCTTGTCCTTCCTTCCCAGACACATTAAAAGATAGGAGGGATGAAAGCCAATCTCTAATCTCTGATGGCAATACAAGGTCATCTTTAGCAACAGGGTGCTGCAATGCAACTCTCCTCCTAACAGAACCAAAGCCACAATGGTCAGAAACCTGTATATCCATGCTCTCTTTTGTTTCCTTCAGATAACAGATAAAACCTGAGAGAGAGAAAAATTAGAGAAGTAACCTCCCAAGACACCCCCGTCTAAAATAATCCTTTCTTGTTCTAGCTCAGAATTACATCCAGATCAGGTAAGAATACTCATGGCACAGATGCTGCAAATGAAAACCTAGAGATGCCACCAGCATCCTAAAGGAGTGGTGCCTGCCCTGCTCCGCTGCAGGTCTGGCCCACACGCAGGAAGGCCAAGTTTGCCTCTCGCTGCCTCTTCCTTTTTAATATTAGAGATGAATCATGAAAAGCAGCAATAATCTCCTGGAAACAACAACATTTAATACAAAGGGGTTGAAGTGATATTTAATCAGAAAAGCTTTTACCAATAAAAGCTGGGGGGGGGGAAAGAGAGAATAAAAATGAAATCTCTAGAAGGCCTATGTTGATTCCCTCCTGCATTATTTATAATGATTATTTTGTTTGCTAAAAAAAAAAAAAAAAAAAAAAAAGCAACATGAGGAAGAACTGTGCAGTACTTGATTGAATGTTCCCCTTCCTCTGGCTGCCGTGGCAGATAAATAAAAGGAGCATAATATGCAGTCAACCTAGATCTAAGAAAAAACCCACAAGAAGTTAATTACATTTTTTGAAATAAGAAAAAGGGTGATGGATTTAAATATTATTGGAGGAAAATAATCAAGATTATTATTCTACCAGAAAGTATTACGAATGGATAAGGAACAAATAACCAACAACCCACAAGTAAATAAGCAATCGTGCAGTTGTATAAACGGGCCGTTCATAATAAATCTTGCTGTTATTATGCATGACTAAGCATACTTACATAGATGTTTTGCTATGGTAAGCAAGACTGACAGCACTGTACAGGAAATCCTTCATCAGATCACACAGCAAAATTTCCAATAAAGTTTTAGATTACATCTTAGATAGAGAGATATTTGCTCCAGTGATTTTCTCCCCCCTGCTCCCCCAGACCAAGCCATTTCCAGCAGTGCCCACAGCTGCGCTCAAGGATAAGAGCATCATTACACCCATGTCATGAACAGAGATGCATTTCTCAGAAAAGCTGTAACACATCTGTACCCTGAAAGAGGATTTCACAGCATGGCATAAGTGTCCAGAAGACATTTTGCCATCTATCTCATAACATTTTCTGCTTTTGGACAAGCTGTCCTGCCCAGGTTCTGGCAGGGAGCTGCAGGGCTGCTCTGTGAAGAGAGAACAGGGCTGTCCCATGCTGAGCATGGCTGGCTCCAGCAGCCCTGCCACAGGGCATGGCTAAGCCCCAGCAGCCAACATGGCAGCACCTTGGAAAAAAATGCGTTTAAGAAAGAGCAAAAAATACCATATAGGCAGTGACAAGTGAAGAAAACAAGTGAAATGGCCCTGTGAGCACATGGCCAGAGATGGAGAAATCATCAGAGAAGAGATTCCCCTGCAGCCCATAGAGCAGGCCACACTGGAGCAGGTTTATCCTGAAGGACTACAGCCGTTGGGATGGAGAACACTGGAGCAGGAGAAGACTGGGAAGAAGAAGCAGCAGCAGAAATGAACTGTAACTAAAGGCCACAACTCTTACTCTCGAACCCTCTGCATTGCTTGGTTAGGGGGAGGAGATGGGGATAGGAGAGTGAAGCTGAGCCAGGGGAAACAAAGAGGGAAAGTATCCTAGTTTTTGTCTGCTTCTCAGCATAAAGCTCTATTTTAATTGGCAATTAATTAAACTAATTTTCCCCAAGTTAATCTATTTTGTCTATGATGGTAACTGTAAGCAATCTTGATATCTCCATCTTGACCAAAAAGCACTTCCATCTTATTTTCTCTACATCCTATTAAGGAGAGAGAGTGAGAGAGCAGTTGGACAGGCTCTGGCACCCAGACAAGGTCAACCCACCACAACTATAGTACCCTTATTTTCCCTCTACTCAAAGTATTTTGCAGCCAGGAACTCAGAAAAGCTCTGCTAACTAGACTCTGCAGCCAAAACCCTGAGGGCTGGCCTGCCCTCTGACACAGCTAATGCAAGCTATAAGTGGAGGGGGGGAAAAAAATAAAAACAACCAGCAATTCTTTCTATTTATTTTGGATTCATTTCAGTCTGCCTTTCCCTTCTCTCTCTAGTCAGAGACGCCATGCTCCTTAGCTCAGAGTATCCATGACATCAGGTACTTGGAGATGGTAAAATTGAAGGTGGTCAGACAAATGAAAAAGGGAAGGACGGTGAAAGAGTGGTGGAAGCTTGGGAGATGTCAGCCAGGGCAAACATGAAACCAGAGGTGGGGCTGGCTGCATAACAAGGCTGGGACAGGACATGGAAGAAAAATGAGACTGAGAAAGCACAAGGCAAGGACATGAGATGGCAGGAGAGCTCCATTACAGCATGGCTCTGGCTAGAGAAGCAAAAATTAAACTGGAAAATGAGCAAGTATGGAGGCAAAAGAACACTGACAAGTCAGTCTGGTGAACTAAGGAGGGCTGCATGATGCCTACTCTGCAGGGTATGCTTTGCTGTGTACAGAACAAGCTGCAAACACTGACAGAGAATGGAGAAATCACCTGCTTGCTACCCACCACAACCAAACCTCAGCCTGGGCTCACCAGCAGCAAATTCCTCCTTTCTAGCCACGTGGGCAGTGACAGTATTTTGCACAGCGCTCACCACTTTTGTATTCCCTTTGATGGGAAACAAGTGGGCAGGACAGAGGAGTGCTGCCTATCAGGCACTCTGAAGCACCCTGAGAGCACCCAGATTGGCCTGCTTTGCTAGGCTATTTCCACCGGTGCCTCAGGGTTTGATGGGAAGAGAGCCCCAAGTCCAATCTGGAAGAAGTGATGCAAAAAAAAAACAATTAAAATGTCAATTTCCCAGCAGGGGAAGAAGGAAAAACAAATCCACGCCAGCACATCAGAATCCTTCACACTTCCCCAGAAGAAAAATAATAAAATAAAAAAGCTCTCAAGATAAGAGGCTATGATCTAGAAATAATCACTTGAATTGCACTGAACCAGAACACAAGGAAATACCAGTAGTCTGAAGGAAATACATTCATAACCATTTATAATGAATGCAAATTTGCAGCACGTTTGAAATGTCTCACTTTGCCATCTGTAATTCTGTATTAATTAATATTAGATCTTTCTCAGTGCATCATGGCAAACAGTTACTTTATAAAAATCTTAAACTGCTTATCATAAATTATGCAATTAAATAAACATAATGGGAAGTGCTCCTGCACTGAAAATTGTTTGCTTAAAAAAACCCAAAAAACCTGATACTCTCCAATACGTCAAGTAAATCTATGATTACTGTAGAATTATGAACACAACCCACTTAATTAATTATGTAGGATCTTCTGATGAAACATCAAATGCAAGTTTTTCTTCAGTTTCTGCTTTCTTTCCATTCTCCTTTACTGCCTTCCATGTGAAAGGATACTGGTGAAGGACACAGGATAGGCAACCTCTGAGATCCCAAGTAACATGATTATTCACGATTTTGGGTGACATTATATGCCAACCACTACTTACACTCCAGCCTTTGAGAAGCTATGCTCATGTAGATACTATTTTGCTAAAGTACATTTCTCATTCCCCAGAATTATCTTTTTTAAATGGAGTTCTCTGCAGATGAAGAAAAATGTATATATAAACACAGTAAATTAAGTAACTGCACAAAAACTGCCTTTCTGGCAATGTAATTGCTGCACTCTCCAAGCGGAAAGACTGCAACACCAAAAAGTTTCAGCTCCTTAATATCTTTCTTAAAGAAGCTTACTGTGCTTTCAAAGTCATTTATTTTGCCCCTATAGTCATACAAAGGAAAAAGAGAGGTCAAGATGGCAAAAAAGAGGAAAGAGCTCAAAATGAAGAGATTCAAGTTTAGCAGCTCCTTCACCAATTTCCTGAAAGACATCTGTGACAAGGATCCTGGCCTTTGAACAGATACCTAAATAAAAGCTTTCCCCCTTCTCTTCTGTGCCTATAAAAGCCTCATCCTGCACCCATTCCCAATACCTTTTTCCATCCTCTCGGTTCTGCTCTACTCCAGTAAAGACTCTTTTTCCATGCCAGCATTCCTATGATTGCAATTAAGGTCACCAAAAACACCTTTCCTAATTTCTAATTAAGTTCTCAGGCATCATCCGTAGGACTGTGTCTGCCAGCAATGTCTTCTTCTTAGCTGCAACCTTTCATAAAAGTTCTCAGCTGTTTTTTCACTGGCATTCAGACCTGATGTGAGCCTGGACTCCAATGAACATTAATTTCTCTATTATTAATTTTGCTCCTGTGCTTTAAGTCATGTCAGCTTTCTATACAGTCTGAAGTGCTGTAGACCACGGTATTACAACCAGCAGCTCTTTGAGAGACTGCATGTCCACAATACTTTTGTTTATCCCTCTGAAACAGCTCGTTCTTTTCCATCCCTAACCTAAATGAACTATCTGATAGCAAAGATTTTGTACAACAGACTACTAGGCAGCACAATGAAAGCACCTCTACTCTTAAGAGACAAGTAGCAATGCTGATGGGAGAGCTCTTGAAAATTCTTGAGTACCAGATCTTAGAAGGACGTTAGTTTTAAACATGAGATTTGCAGTAAACAAAAATGGCATTATGCCATTATGCCATTCTCTGCTTGTTCCCACTTTATAAGAGACTCCTATAAGTAATAACATCCCTGTGTTGAAGATAGACTGTTGTTAGCAGCTAGAGTTCAAGTGAACGGAGCTGTAACTCAGTCCTGCCGCAGGTGAAGTCTGATTGCTGGTTTCCATAAGAAATCCATGGGATCCTGCAGAATTGGAGGCAGTCCCCATTCCCAGGCACCAGGCTGTGAACATGCCCTGGCAGTATCACTGCTGCAGTTTATATTCCAGCTAGACCGAAGCCAATAAAAGGCTCTGTCAAAAATAGACATGGAGAGAGATGAAATCTAGTGTCAAAATGACTTTTTCCCATATCCCAGGCAGTTTGCAAGAAATTACTGAAGGGAAAGATTTTTTTTTTCCAACTAAGATCTGTGAATTACATTAGGGTTTGTTAGTTAAAAAACAAAACAAAACAAAAAACCAAAACACAACAACAAGAAGAATATGGTTTAAGTCTTCATAAACACGAACATTTAAGATTTGACTTCTCAATTCTTCAGCAAAGTAAACATTTTACACTGAGGCTCCAAAATAAGCTTGTCAAGTTGACCAACTTACAACAACAGTGGTAAAAGAAAAAAAAAAAAAAGAGAAACACACAGTAATTAAAGGGAAAAAATAAGCTGCATAATTTAAATTACAAAAGCTACATGACCTCAGCTAACTTAATTGAGATGCCACAGCAGAAGACAGCTTTCTATGAACACAGGGATAAGTATGTCAAGAACTTGATACAAAAAACTTTCAAAAGCATTTCTGCCAGAGATACCAGAAGGGAACATACCTATTACAGCATCCCATTGACTGATACAAGTGAACAGAATGCCAGAGAACAGAAAGAAAAAAAGAACTTGTGAGCTCCACAGAAGTGTGAGGATAGCAGACCAAAACTAGCCATATAGTAGTCTATAGCAAAATAACATGGCTTTTATAAAGCACTGACTACTAAAATGTTGAATTCCATCATCTTTTAGGGTCTTGCAGACCCTGTTCTTTAATGGCAGCATATTGCTTAGCTTTGTATTTTAATCTTTTTCAATTACTTCAGCTACATTAATTAATGAATTCACTTTTAAAAATGACTTTCTCATAACATTTCAAGACTTCTGGTAATCCAGTCTGGCCTCTTGAGCTAGCCAGCTCAAAACAAAACAGACAGCTATCAAAAATGAGCAAGTTTTTAATGCCAATTCTGCTCTAATGCTATTGAAATGTAGAAGTCCCATCTCACAGTCTTTCCTGGTAATAGAATTCATTATAATCCTCACGTCCATTTCTTTGAACAAAACACTAATTCCCTAAGGTATCGTATCTGATGTGTAAGAAGTCAAAGCTTACAAGGAAGCAAAGCATTCTCATAAAGGCATTATGTCTTCCTTTGAAATGAAACTTTAGACTTCCAAGTTTAATTTTCAAAAGCCCACATCCCAAGAAAGTTTGCTTTTAAAAACTGCAAAAGGGAAGTGGAGCTTCTGTTCTTATTTTAAAGACAAACATACCAAAGCATGTTGAGAAGCAATAGAAGCTGTAGCAAAAAGTTATTATAAAAGGTTTCAGAGGCAGCGAACTACCCTGAAAAGATTTCCTCTCAGGAGAATGACTGAAAATAAGATTAATACCCTGGAGAAGGCAGAAAGCAAACAAATAATATGAAGAATGAGATTCTGTTTATCAAAAGAATGAATTCACGCAGGCAGAACAAGCAGTATAGCCTCCTAAAAACTGATTTTATAATGCTGAGAACTGGGCAGAGTAATACTGCCCAAAATTGAGCAGTGCCACTGCAGTATCCACTTTTCTACAGACAGATGTTTTTAGGGAGAAGTACCTTTTCTGTGACCACTAAATCAAACAAGAGAAAAAAAGAAAAGGAAGCAGGAAACTCATTGTGAGAGAACAGTTCTTTCTACATAACATCATTTCTGAAGCTCTAAAAAAAGAGGAACAGGTGGGCAATATACATTAAAAGAGCAAATAGCAACAACAGCAAAAAGCCATTAAGCTAGCATTTACTGAATAAGGCTCTTTTTCTGGAGAACATATAACCAATTTGGAGTTCACTTACCTTAAAATATTTAAGTTTATGAACGAATTGTTTATATAACATTTGAAATGTATTTTACTAACTGGAGTTTAATATATTTTCATACAATAACAAAAACAATACAACTGCTCTTTTCTTCAAATATTACATAGCCAGTTGTAAGAGGCGTAACAAAGGTAGAAGTATGGAAAAAAATTAAGTGGGATAGCTAATCATCAACATTAAACACAGAACAAGCTACAAAATAAATACACCAATGCTCAATCAAGTGCATGCATTTTCTAACTATTATTTATATTATAGAAAGTGTGTTTGGTGAACTGACAGATTATTTTTCTTTATTAATCAAGCATATTAGAGTGAAGTAGTATTAATTTTAGATAGAACTCTACACCATCAAACTTAAGGCCCTGAAGTTTTTCATGACCCTGGAGGATCTCAGCCCCCTAACCAAGAACCACTTGTCTACAGCAATGCCCTACAGCAACACTGATACAAACCTGGAAATGAAGATGCAAATTCAGAGAGAGAGATTCAGTTTAGATCAGGATTTTTTAAATTCTATTACCTGGCCAGAATTAGATGGGTACCTTAATCCTAGCGCTTGTCTCAGTAAATACAGGGGACATAATTTTGGGAAGTCATGTTTGTTTTCCTGAGAGAAAGCAGAAGTCTCTCAGGGCTTCCCCCCACTTTTAAGACAGATTATGTACATGCAAATTAATCTTATATGAACCCTATTTTGGAGTTGATTAACTCTGGTTATGAAGAAAGACTCCACGAAAACCACAAGATGGTAAAAAACAATGCAGCAGTACAGCAAAACGAAGGCCCAAATTCAATTTTAGATACAATTTAGACTGGCAATATTTCTGGACGCAGGACATGTTTCCTTATGACCAAGTCATACAGATTCCTTACCATGCACTGGGTCACAGCCATCACATGTCAGCTAAGGACTTCCCGCTGGGCATAGACCTGTACAGTTATGACCCACCTGCATCATCCATAGCTGGAGAACCCATCATGGGAAATTCCTTTCTAGATATTTGGAAAAAGTGTTTTTTGACATGAGAGTGGTCAAACTCCCAGTGTCTGGAAAGGTCACCAAGCCTCCACCCTTGGAGGTGTTCAACACACGCCCTCCTTTCCCAGAGCCTCACAGGAGTTCTTACCCATGCAGTCATCATAGTCATGTAAGTCATCTCACTCTAGAGCAAACGCCTTATAAATAGCCCAAATAAGTGGATGACCTTATAAGCAAACTGACTCACTCTAGCCTCTCTCACTAGATCACCACTATGAGAGCCCAAGCAAGTGCCCAAACGTCTTACTGAGCCACCACTGCCCACGCTTTTCCTCTTATGTGAGCAGACCAATCTCTCCAGCTACATAAAAACATTACAACCTGCTAACTCTGCTCTGAAACACTGGTTATATCCATGACAGTGTACCTCCCACTTTAATATTACAGCACTTGAGAAGTAATAAAGCCTCTTCATGCCTCAAGTAAGAGAAATAATCCTACTGTATGATAGTTTTTTAATTTGCAGTAAGTAGGCATATTCCCTGCAAATTTTATCTGAAAGGTAGTTGCCATGCATGATAGCATAAGGAACACAGCCTAATTTGTAACATGAAGGACACAAATGTTGTGCAGTCACTAGAAAGGCTGACATGGAAAGTGAGGATGCACACGTTTATCTTGGTGCAGCATCACATAGGATGCTCTGAAAGTGGAGTGTATCAATATCCAAAATACCAAGTGTTTCTAGTATCATAGAACGGGCATGTTCACAACATCCACAATAATCTGATATTTGTAGGGGGGGAAAAGAAACACAATTACGGGTAGTGATACTTAAAGATCAATGCCTCCCTCACTTTAGAAAACATATTCTGTGTAAGCCAAAACTTGAAGCTTTCCATAACTATATTTCATAGATAATTTAATCATTAACCATATCAAACAATGGAAAAATAAATTAACCTAAGATTCTGAAAGTCTTCTGTAAAAGCTACCTCACCTTTTGACATGGGAATTTCTTCCCTTTATTTAGATTCCATTTCTGTTAACTGTCCGAACTATGGACACAGAATATATCTATCCTAAATTCCTAACATTAACAACCAGCTGCATGACTTTACAGGCACTTTTTGCACAGTTAACCACACCTATTTCTTCTACGAACAGCTGCTACCAAAAGAATCTAAAATATGACTGATTACTATCTTGTTTATATAGGCACAATACAATGGAGTCCCAGAGTCACATGTTAAAGAACAAATTCACACCCTCTATGCGGTGTCTGGTTTAAAGCCAAGTATTTTTCTTCTCCACCCACATGTATAAACACAAGAACAGTACAGTTCCTCTTTCAAGAAGAACACACCTAGAGAAAAAAAGGAAGAAAAAAAAATCAATTCCCTCTCAGCCAGTTTCATGAATATATTTGATGAGGATAAATTTGCAGCCTGTCCATTTCTGACAGCAGTCAGAAAGGATGCCTGTTTCTAGACAGGCTGAAATAAATAAATACATAAATAGCTTTTTAGAATCTGGCTGTGGGCTGCTATTGCCACATGCCTAATTTTCAGTGCAGTCATTCTCATTCACAGCAGTATGGCCTCACTCAAGAGACACTGAAGTCCTTTCATCACTTCCAGATTATCCTGCTGCTCTTATGTCACAGGCCAATTAGTAACTGCTTTGCTGTGTATTAGCTCAACAGGCATTTTAAAGTCAAATAAAGACAGTTTTGATTCAGACAACTAATGTCTGATATCACTGTTTAAATTATCGAAGTCTTTCAAATGCTTGTCCCTTCTCTAATATTGCATTTTAGCTTTACAGCCACGTACAGTAGGCTCCCATCCTCCAACTGTCTTGCAACTCCTATTAAATTGGCTAAGTGGGTATACTCAAAGCAGAAGGGAAAAAATAAAACAAAAAGGACTCTTTTTAAACTATGTCCAACCTTCAGAGTCACTGCTGTGAAAACAGTTAATTCACTGGGGAGAGAGGTGGTGAAAACACCTAAAAGAGTAGGAAGCATTATACCAGCCATGCTAAACTCTGCAAGTAAGTTCTGCACGACGATGCCCAATAGTTGACAATTTTCCTGTGCTTATCCTTCTCCCAACTTTCTCTTGTGTCAAAACGTTCAAGTAAGGGTGCCAGGGTGTTTGTCACTGCCACTCAGGGAAAAGCCAAGCTGCTTTTCCTTCCAAACAAACAAAAAAATAATAAAATAATTGTTCGCCCTTTCATCTGGCTGCCTTTACGCCACATACGAACACCTCTGCTAACGCTTAGCCTGCTCTTTGTTCATTCACCCCAAGTGGGAAGCTCTGGCTTCACACCTGGCACTTTCCCCCACACCACCTGTGGAAACAGGAGTAAAATTATGAACTTCAATCTCAAGAGGGCCTTCTGCTCACAGAGCAACCAGATCAAGTTTCACCAAATTATAATTTTCTTGCAAAGGATAACTGACCCTCTAGACACAGCTGAGAAACCTCCAACTTTTCCCAATGGCATTGCTCTCGTCTTGTAAAGACACTTAAGAAAATAAGACTGTCCATTTTCCAGAAGTTAGAAAGAATTAGAGTATCGCCATCCTGCATACAGCTCCAAAACTTCTTGTTTCCATTACTACTGAGGATCACGTTCTAAAATTTCAACCTGTTTTCCTCTACATTTTCCATTTAGTTGATAGCCGCCTTTTAAAGAATCTCATAGAACTGCTTAAAACTCAAGATTTTCTTATTTGCTTTCAATCACAATGCCAGAGGGGTTGGAAGCATTTCCACCCTGCTTCAGACTGAACCAATTTAGAGCTCTGCCTAGCTAGTACAAAGACTAGCACCTTCTTCAGAAGAACCTGGTGATAGACTGCAAGTAATTTGCAGCAAATAAAAATTTAATTCTGTAATAAATAGAGATGATAAGTTTAGACCTTGAACCAAAAAGTTCAAGGGCCTTAAAACATGTTTTGATGTCAATTAAAAATGTGGGTAGTTTAGAAAAAAAGATAAATTATTTTGGTCCTAAATCTCTCTCTGTAATATTCCTGTCCTACTGTCTTGCTCAGAGTAACAGGCAGGACAGAGCCCCACATCCATCCTCCCAGCACACGCGGCAGAGCAAGCAGAAGGCTCCTGTCCATGTAAGGTGCTTCATGCTGAGGCGCATCGCTGAGAATAAATTGGACAAGCACAACTGCTTTAAAATGTGCTAACCAAATGAACAAAGCTTGAAAGGGTCTGATGTACCAATGCTATTGCAAAAAATATTAGCAAATATGGGAAAACACTGTGAGATAAGAATACTAAAAGACAGTTTACTCCTCCTATAGGATTTCTTTCCATGAGTTGTTTTGTTTTCTGTTATTGTTGTTTCGTTTTGAAGACAAGTTTTATTCAGCAACTCCAGCAAGTTATCTGCTGCCTGATTTGCTATTCCTCAATGATATCAAGCACAGCTGAGAAGCCTTTCCTCTTAGAAACCAATTAACAAAATCATAATATTTAGATTAAATTATCTCTATTACTTCATTAAAAATCAGGAGTAAGAATGGGAGTTGCACTGCTACACAGCGCATCATGAAAGACTGCAGCTGCATCCCATAATCTCATTTAGTTTCAAGATGGCTGCTGTAAAGAAAAGGAAGATAAAGGATACATGAATTTTTAACATACATGCTCCCTGTTTTCATCAGGAGGTCTTTAAAAATACCACTTCCCCAGAAGAGCAGACCAATGAAATAAGAGGAGGCAGGGAGAAGTCTCAGTCCAAAACAAACTCAGGAATGTAGATCCCACAGTTGACAGAGTCACAACAGTACAACAGTGAGACATCACATGGGTACAGTACTCTGTACTCGTGAATCTCATGAGGTTAAGAACATCACTGTCCCACTGAAGTGGTTGATATTGAAAAGAAAGCACAATCTTACAAGAAAAAATCTCATCCTGCTATATATTCCTATGCTTTATAGTCATGAACTTTTAAATATCATAATAGTCCACATTCTTACTTATTTTAGCACCTATTTTAATACAGTGGCTGCCATGCCATGATATGCTTCTCCAGACTACTAGGAAGATCTGGCAACTGACATTCGGACATTTGATAAAAACAGGAATCTGTCTTCATCTCCCTCCCCAGGGGACAGAGATTACAATGCTATTTAGCCATTTTTGTAAAGGATTTTTTTCTTCTTTAAATGCCTTATTGTTGCAGAGTGGTAACATTTTTTCTCAAAGTCTACTACTTAAAAAGTCTATGGAACAATCTCAGAAATACTTATTTCAAAGCAATGCATAATATCATTATTAGCATTTTATTTCAAATCGTGACTCATGGATATTCATTCTGAAAAGCTATAAAATAAAAGCACTTGGAAGCATGCAGTGAGAGACCAGGGCAATAATGAAAACAAGAATGGAAATCAATAAAGAGAGAAAGAACTAGACCAATGGGAACTGGACCATATCACAGACCATAATTCACTGGTGACTAACTTAGACTGAATGCTAACGACTGAGAGCTGGCAGGAACACATTTGATCAAAACCTATCTGACAGCGCAGAGCTCAAAAGGCAAATCAGGCAGGTCTCTCTGAAGCTACGGTAATTAGAGCTTAGCGGTGTGACCACTTTTTGTTCCCTTCTTAAGAAAAAAAGAAAAGAAAAAAAAAAATAGCCTTGAAGCTATTACTCTCTGCAAATGCTTAGTTACAACTCCACAATACATTCATAGAGCATATACTTGTATAAAATCCTGCTGAAATGAAAAAAGCTCCCCTGGGGGCTGGAAGGTGGTTCATTTTCCCTGAAGGCCAGGGCCTGTGAAGGGCACTGCAGGTGCATGAATGGGAAGAGGTTAAGCAGTTCGAGGACAGCACACACATTAAATAACATGAAGGCTGACAAGATAACATCAGATGTTTGAAAGAAACAATGCAAAGAAGCTGACTGAAAGCCTCCCAGCCTTCCCTGCTGACAACACCTGCACTCAGAGACAGCACAACAAGAATGAGCCAGCAGGTTAACTACTCGCACAGAGCAAAGGACGTAAAATCCAGGTCCAGGGGAAAACAAAGACACTTTCCTACACAGACCACAACAAAGCAGTTGGACATTCAGGAGCAGGAAGTACGAAGGCCCACCAGTCTGGGCAAGAGCTTGGTGGAAAGCCCCCCCATATCCCCTCATAGCTCTCCACATTCTCCCAGGTGATGGTGAGCGCTACCAGAGAGCCCAGGGAAGGAGACTGGCATTTCACCTCTGCACCACAACAAAACAGGGACAGAACGGTACAGGCAGCAAGGACAAAACCCACACTGGAAGGTTTACAGGTCCTGTTAACACAATCTGGTAACCTCCTGTAACAAAAAAAAGCAACCAACTACTGTCTCTCTCAGGTTATGGGTGAGAGGAAGTGTCAGTCCCTCAAGTACACTTAAACACCAGCAGGGGAGGGGAAGCCGCAGCTTCCTCCTCCTAACATCCTGGGACCCTTTCTAATCCAATGAAAACCAATGGTAGACACAGTTTATGTATAGAATCTATTATCTGTCTTCAGTTCCTGTATCACTGAAGTTCACCCAGAAGAAGAAACCCTACCTTACCTTGAAACAAACTCATCCCAAAGGCCAGGAGACAACTGAACCACAGCTTTCTGAGCAGAGCCGTGAGCTTTAAGAAGTGCAGTGTCTCCTGAAGCCTTTCAAAACTGCTACTGAGCTAACTTAAGTGAGGACCCAGCCAAACCCTCAGCATCTGAAGGCTTTAAAAAACTAGTAGGAGTGGAAAACCTGCATTTTTTTTCTCCCTCCCCAAAACACTGAATAATCTAGAGGCTGTTTTTTAGTTTTGTTTCAAATGTGTACTCACTTTAAAAGGAGTTTTTATAACAGTAGCAGTTCAGTTTCGAAAAAAAAAAAAAAAAAAACTGGATTAACTTTGTCATATACAATTATCAAGAACCCTTCCCTCTTGGATCACCAGGAAGGGCCATGCCACCATCACTAGATCCTCAACACAAGCCTTTCTCATTTAAGTTGTGAATAAACTCCTATCTTTTATCTTGAAAAAGCTGTGTAAGATGACTCAGTACACACTGTGCTAGTAATTTATGAATCTGACCAAAAGCAACAGAACAGGATTCCTGATCTCCATCTCTCCCACTGTCACAGGAAAAAATGGCACAGCAATTAGAAACATGCCAGAGGAATGGAGCTGGTGCTTACACAGCTGTAGCACAGAGAACTGGGGGGAGTGCTCCTTGTCTGGAGATGCAATTTCCTTTCCAAGCTTCAGATAAAATCAACTTTCAATATTTCTGTTATCGGCAAAGCAAGGGTAGAGGACCAATACTTTGTGCAAAGCATGAAGGCAAGCTAAGGGTATAATAATGAAGAGCTGAAGTATACAGAAATCAGAGTAGGCAGAGCTTATTCCTCCAGCTCCTGATCCTGCACTTTCACAAAGACTACAAAATTAAGATGAGAAGTTTCTTCTGCCCCTTCTAAAGCATTTCTTGCCTCTGGCACAGACTACACAGTCTCAAAACAAAAGGTGAGCATGCTGTTTGGTAAAATCCAGTACAGTTAATGAGTCTGAGATAAGGTTTGCCTGACTTTGTGCAAGCAAACCTCACAGGAACGGGAACCAGAGTTTCTAAGTAATTCACCTGGTCCCCAGTACAGTAGTGAGCACCAGTCCCATGAAGCACAGAAATAATGACTGACCGTCACATTAATTCATGGCACGTTCTTTGTACCAACTTTTCCAGAAATTATCATTCCTTAGAAGTGCTGAGTAGGAGTAAGGCAGACAGGCCTCCCTGGAACTTTCCAACATCAGGAGATGCTGAATTATTATTACATATACCTGAATTACTACAAGCAATATAAAAGATGACACAGAAGTCACATGCTGTTGTACTCTATTCAGCCACAAAGTTGTGGTGCCAAAGGAAGTTAAGAAGGAAGCATCTTTTGTCAAGCAAAAAACAGTGTTAGTGGGCGTGAATACAAAGACACTGACTCAAATACACTGGAGAATTAATTCAAAAAGCTGTGGCATAATTGCCTTATTCCAAATGCTGTCTGCTAAGAGCATTCAAGCCATATGCAAGAGTACAATGAGCATGCACAAGCACGTGCTGCACACCCTGACCACTCGGCCTCCCACAGCCAGTGAATTGCTTGACCCACCAGATGTCTGCCACACTCTGCTCTGCAGCTGCCAAACCGGGCCATGGCAGAGCGCCAGAGCGGCCTTCTCAGAAGCTGATTCCACAACCTGGAGCTCAGAAGGAACTTCTGATAGCAGTTTGGCTAAAAACAAATTAAAACAAAGGCCCACAGCAATGCTCTGACAGAATGCATACAGTTAACCACTGAATAGTCTTTGTTCTTTATCATTGCTGCACTTAATTATTTTGAGAGCTTGCTGATATGCATGGCTATTGAATATGAATTCCCTTCTCAGCAGTATATATTTTGTCAGAAAGATCTCTTTAGCCTGGAAATTGAGAAGTGAGAGTTTATTCTCCACACCAAGGAGCTGAGAAGAGTCCCTCAGTTCAGACATCCAGACCTAAGCACTGGGAAATCTGAATGAGGTGGTTTGGAGTTTCTTCAGGTACAGAGCCTGCGAGTTCTCCAGAATCTCCCAAAGAAGCCCTGCTTCCAAATTCAAAGGAGTGCAGCCTACTCAGGAAAGGGAAACAGAGATGATGTTTCCGTATCTGACCTGGATTCAGAAGGTCTAGTCCCACAGATTGACGAACTTGCTACAATTACTGAACAGGTTGCCCAGAGAAGCTAAGGATGCCCCATCCCTGGAGACATTCAAGGACAGGTTGGATGGGGCTCTGGGCAGCCTGAGCTGGTGGGTGGCAGCCCTATCCATGACAGGGGAGTTGGAACGGGGTGATCTTTAAGGTCCTTTCAAAAACCTATGCAATTCTATGACTTAAAAGATAACAAAAATCAAGTAATTTGTTTGCTTTTTACACTTGTTTTCTAGCTTAAAGAATGCCATAAATCTTACCTAGATCTTACCTAGACAACAATGAAGCAGCTAAGATTCTGCCATATGGGTGAAAAAAAGAATATTATAATCAATAAAAATGTTAGGGTAAGTGTTAAATGAGAAACAGCAGACCTCAGGAAAGGTAGCTGCAGAGTTCTTGAGGACTGCACCATAAACACAGTATTTCCATACTTATTGTGACAGAGAGAACAGGAACATCATATTTAAGTCTTCTGATTTGAGATCTGATATTGAAATTCAAGGCTGGCATGCACTAGCAAGCACAGCAGATAAGAACACTGTGCTGGAAAACACAGCCAGCGTGGGAGCTGTGCTGCCAGGACGGGGATGGAATTCAGAGTCACACGTACACAAGGACTCAGCAGAACTTCTGCTAGATTTTCACTTTCCCCAGTCATTCTGAGCTGAGAGTTTGGATGTGCTGGCACAGTACACCTCATGTTAACATGAAAGGCAATGTGAAAAGGAGGGTCTATTAACTGCAGCTGCAAAACACAGAAAAAGGCCATCGGAAAAGGATGAGAAAGAGATACCACTGCACCAGAGGTGGTTCATAGCTTGGCTTGCCCGTGTAATAAACACCATCCTCTACTGAATCCCTCAGAAGGGCACAGCTGATAGACCAACACATGGGTATAAAACAAACTAAGTATATATTCAGTCTGGAAAGAGAAGTCTCATAACTGCGAGAGAAACAACAAACAGTGGGGGATTCGTACTAACTGAAGTTTTACCTGCTTACAAGTGACAACCTGTTTGCTTTTGGACATGAGACTGTCTTGGCACAGGAGGTCCCCTTCCACTTGGTATCAAACTAAGAACTTGCTCATGTGTTGAAGACATTCAGCAGTAACTCTATGGCAAGCTTTCCATCACACAGCAAAGCTCAGCCACAGTATAAGCCAGGGTGCTCAGTAAGTGTACCTGGGGCACAGTACTTTTGTTAACATACCTTACTGCATGCTTTGTTACAAGCAAAGGGTTTATTTCAGTGGGTATCTCTCAAGGCATAATTAAGGTAGTAGAGTTGTCTGGCATTAGTGGTATTATTCCCTGGTAACCTATTCCATGATTCAGAAAGCATCTTCTGAACTGGGAGGTGGATAAAATACCTATCTTAACCATTTATGGGAGACCTACAGATATCCAATTCATGTCACCTTTCAGAAAAGACTCATGTTTTGGTTCACTGGGTTATGTGCACACAACTGGCAGATACACATGTAATTGGTTCGGCAGCTACCGCATCAGAACCTGTGTCCCTAACTCAGCCAGCACCAACGTTAACTGCATGTTTGACTCCTCTTAGCAAATCTCCTGCATTAATTCCATCTCCTCTTTAAAAATGTGTTAGTCTAGTCCATTCTGGTCTTTCTCACTCATCTGTATTGATGGCATATATTTGTTTGGTATATAAAAAAAAGCCCAATAAATTACTACAATTTTAAAATGTTTAATTAGGCTTAAAAATAGCAAGCAACTCATAAACACATTTTGGTAGTGCCTTAGGTTCTACTCTTTATTTAAACATGAATGGCTGTAATAAGTATATATTCCAACATCTGCCTTAAGCACATATGTGCATATGCCGTCCACAGATGGGTTCACTTCACTGACAAAATGATCTGGTCTCTCACTCTGAATCCTTCATCCTTTCTGAAACAGAAACTTTGATGCTTCTGATGTTAATACGCAATTCTTTCTATTTTCCAGTCTCCCCAGCATGATAGATAGAAATGGATTTGCATTGCTGACCATCTGTATTGCTCTGAGTTTCAGCATCTCACACCTCTTTACAGAATCTCTCAATCTACATAACACTCCTGCTATTCTAATCAGTACACATTACCCACCCCGTTTATCTTATTAGCACTGCCAGTGCAATTCTGATCACTGAAATGAAGAAGCTGTTCCACTGTAACCAGATCACCACTAAACATTTTTTTCCTCCAAAAAGCAGCTTGTGACAGCTCTGCTACCTTCTCATTGAAGTCAACACAGGAAAAACATGAGAGGTACCTGCACAGATTGACAGTAGGATGGTTTTGTTGGTTTTTCTTATTATTATTGATAAAAAAAAAATTAGAATAGTTGTTTTCCTGTTGGAACTACCTTTTTTCACTGTGGAAAAAAATAGAAATTGAATCGAGTTACAAAAAAATTATCTTTCACACTGGGAGACATATGCCATGTTTCGACCCACAGCAAGTTCCTGCAGCCAAGGTACAAATCCATCCTCAAATACAACAACAAATATTATATTTAAGTCTTACGTTTGCAAGACCTACAGAGTAGAAACAGAAGAGTAGAGATTCAATGTACTGTATTCAACAGGACACACTCTGAGCTAGCCCCAAGGAATCCGATCAATCCTGAAAGCTCAATATTAATAAAAAAAAATAAAACCTTCACTGTTAGCAAAAGCCATAAGAACATCTCTGCTTCCCTATCATGAGGTTTAGGAGTTTCATTCCACATGAGACAGCTGCCAGACTGAGCCAAGGCAGAAGTATACACCTGGTGGTGGTGGTAGGGGGAGGTGCCTAGAAAAGTAAATAGCAATTAGCAGGTTTTACAACAATAAATGGGAAAAGATATTTCTAAAAAGACAGCAATATTAAATGACTTTTATTTGGTATAAGGCTTAATTGCTGTAAAACAGATTAGGCTGTAATGTGCCATGGAGCACTAATTCCCCTTTCCTCACGTCACTGTGGGCATACACAAGCTCACCATTCCCCTCCTTCCAGTATCTGAATGTACCCACAGTTATAACACAACCTTACAGGACCAAAGGGTCCTGCTCAGAAGCCCAGAAGCATTTTGCTTCTGACAAGAAGGGGACAGGACAGAGGATGCAGGCATTTCATCTCATGCCCTGGCACCTCAACCTCAGACCCTGGCAGATGCTTGGAAGTGGCACTGGAAATGACATGCAGGGTTCTGTGCAGTTCCCAAGCTATTATAGCTTTGTTACTCCTAATCTAAATTTCTATAAACATGTCAAACTAATTGAGGAACTAGGCTATTTACAACATTTCAGGATATAAATTAAAGAACAATTAATTAGGCAGAAATGCCCAAACGGGTGCCTGAATGAAACTTAACCCCCGATTAGCTCCTTTAAATAACTGCTTAAAATTTGTAAAAACTCATTAATTTGGCTAGAATTTTTCTCTCCAAGAAAGAAGTCTTCAAATTTTTTTTTTAACACAATATTTACAGTTTTCAGATTGCTATTTTTTCAAGATCTTAGAAAAGAGAAGCTACAGCCCATTTGGTGGCCCATTCACTTGAAAGCAAACAGTTGCCACATATACACATGCTAACAATCAAAACAGAGATAATTCTATCCAAAAGGTCCTCTCCAAGCATTAAAAACTTGCTCAGCTGTGACAGCAGCAGACTACTGCAAAGACAACTATTAGAAAGAAATACAGTATGTCAGCACATTTCATAAGTAAGTTCCATTGAAGTCACACATTCAATTAAAAAAAAAAAAAAAACAAAAAAAAACAGAACAAAGAGTATTTGATATTAAAATGGAAAAACTCTTCTGTCTGTCATTCTGCCCCCATTAATCCCTCCCTCAGCACTAGGAAGCATAAGCACAGCAACCTCCTGCAAATCAGTTCAGGTCTATCTGGTGGATCAGATTAGTGGATGGCTCACAGTGTCGCAACATTTTCCAAGGGCACTTTATTTGCTGTCTGAAGATATTCTTGAAAATCATTTCCCGGTCATTAATTATGCATTCCATTTCTTATAATCAGCTCTTTTAATTAGTATCCCAGGCAGCTTTGCTAAGAATCCCACACTTCTAGTAATTAGGGGCAGCCTATTGCCCCTAATTAACTTCAGGCACAGCAAGACTGTATTACTTCGTTACTTCAGCAGTTTTTACGTTTGTATTGCATATTCTGTCTTGCTTTACTGGCTCAGAAAGAAGACTGTGGTGTTACTCCTTTAGGTTCCAGCTATCCCTCCTGACTTTGTATAGCTGCTGTATTTCTCAGTCTTTCTGACTCCCCAAAGTCAGCTCAACACTATGAGTGGTGTGACACAAGAAGAGTGCATCTGCAGAACAATGGCTGATGCAGGGAACCTAACTTCATCCTAAATCCATTTCAGGCATCTGTGCCTCAGACCATCACTGGTCTGGTCTCAAGGACGGGACGTGCTCCAGAATGCAATTGCTGTTTAGCTTCGCCCGCAGTCACACCTGTGTGCTCTAAATCCAACTCTGCAGTGGGGACAAAAAGAGAGACTTTAATGCGCACTGCTGACCTGGGCTGAAATGTTGATGCGGGCACTGACGCCATCACCAATGAAGTGCATTACCTCCAGGGATGGTTTTATTTTTTAAGAAACCCACTCACCTCACTGGGTCATTCTTTCACAGCTACTGGACAATCAGCTCAAAATCAGCTAGCAAGGACTGCCAAAATACAGAGATCAGGGTGAGATGTGGACTTTATTTTTTTTAGACTATCAGAAGAACTCTGCCAGCCTGTGCAGCCTCCTTCCCTTGTGTGATGCTTCACGTAATTAAGTGCACTTGTAATAGATACAGCTTGTAACACAGTAAGAGGGTCAGGTAAGGAGGCTTCTGCCAGCTTACAGGTTTTATCACATCTCTGTGACCTCTTGAAACCCACTCCAGAATAAAAACTGTAGTTAGTAAATTAATGTGTTCATAATATATTAGATTTTAAATATCCAGAACACATTACACAGCAAGTGGTTTAGTGAAAATCTGAATAGTTTGTTGCCACTTTAAATAAACAGTACTAATTCTTAGAGCTTGCTGTCTGTAGACAGAAAACATCACATATTAAAGCAATAGAAAGACTGTCAGAATCCAATTGTTCCAACATTGAGGGGGTAATACCGAGTTCTGTTCCAGGGTATCGCTGCCCTTCCTCGTGCTTTAGAAAGAAGTCATAACAACAAATACTACTACCAAAATTCCCCACATCTTATGTGGGTAAGAATGGCATTCTTAATTTATTTCATTTGCAGCAACACAAACAAAATATATCTATATATCCATATCTCACTAGAACTCAGTTTCCAGATTACCTTTCTAAAATGGCTTTAAAAAAAGAAGTTCCAAGTGGTAGAACATAGGTTTTATATATACAAAACATGGTTAGTCAAATATTTATAGTTATGGAAAAAGGCCATTTAGGTACCATTAAGGAATGGTACCTAAAAACTAGGATGGAAAAGACAGACAACTTGTAAAATTGACCTTAAAAATCTCAAGCGATGCTATTAAAGCCATTCCATTTGGGAGCCAAATTGTGCTGAGAAAGAAAACAAATTATTGTGTGGTACACATTCTAATATTTATGCTAAAATGCTTATAATTATTTCATCAACCATGTACTAGTACGCATTGAACCTACATTTATAACCATACATGTGGTTACTGGAATGCTACTGCATTTGGTGCTAATTCATCACAAGCTGAACCTGAGTGCCCACTCAGGCAAACATATTCCTACTCTGCTCAGCAGATGTGAGCTGAAGATTACAAGATCCAGATGAAAATTTATGATGGAGTTTGAAATTTCAGTCTCCAAATGATATCACTATTTGTTGCTCTTCAGTTCCTACTGGTAAGGGACTGAAAAGTCCTCTGCCTTTACTGACAATGCAGGAAGGAAGGGAGAGTCTGAAGCGAACAGAGTGCTGCAATGATTTAGTATCAGATCTGTACCAAATAACTACTCCTTTGTTTTTATTTCTTTTCCTTGCTTATGCTCCACCCATAAGCGGATCAAAATAAACTGGTCACCATAAATATTTTAGCACTAATGCATGTATTAAGCAGTTGGAATGGCAAAATGTTCTTAGAGCACTTTTGTAGGAGAAACAGCTGCCCATACCCTGCTACAAGGCCTCAGAACACATAATTCAGGAATAAATAAAGGAGCATATGAGCAATAGGCACAAACTGGGGCTGCTCCTGAGCAAAAGCTAGCAAAATAAACATGCGGCACAGGCTGCTTAGAGGTTGATTCTTTTTATTTATTTCATTTTGTGCAAATAAAAATGGAAACAAAACTGGAAGAAGATTCTTCTTCAATCACCTTCTCTTTTCCTAATATTTTTTTCTTCAGGTCATGGATTCTACAAAGTGCTCGCTGAAGGCCCGTTCATTCTTCAAAATGCTGTTAATTAATGCTTTTCTTCTTCCTGACAGGAAGAGCACTCAAGAACATTCTTAAACACTCATACAGTAACCATGCCTGAAGAGAGGTATATATTTTATGTCCTCAACACAAAATAAGAACCAGAAACAAATTCTTTTATGGAGAACCATCAACTTCTAGAGAACCTTAAAGAAAAAAAATAAGTAAAGCGTTCAGTGCTTAGGGCTGTGAAAATAACCTTCAAAACACAAACCTAAGCTGATGCAGCCTGGTACCCACATACAAACACCCTGCCTCTCCTGCTGCTCAGTTTCCCCCACACAGCAACAAACTGAAAACTGACTTTTCTCAGCTGCTATTCCAAAACCTGTGGGAATCAACTGCAGCTCACAAGAGCTGGGCTGCTTTCAGTGCAGTGCCAGCACTTACAGGCAGAAGCAGGCTTTGGAGGTAGTCACCAGGCAAAGGGAATGAGAGTTCAGCTGATGCTGAACAGCTGAAAAACAAGACGTTTGAGCATCAGTGCTGAGCGTGCCACAGCCATCAGCGGGCAGCAGGAGGAGTAAGCTGGAAAGAAATGCAGCAGGTATCTTTGCAATGACTGCGCCAAAAAACTGTATGGAAACGAGAGGTATAGATTAAAAAGTTAAAGAAATTTGAGAGGTTGGCAGCCAGTTCAGATAGAGCAATATATTAACTGGGGTTCAGTACAGCTAAATATAGAACCAAAGTCAAGGCACAAAGACCAGCACCCTGACCCAAGCCCCTCAACTGGGAGAAGAGAGCCACGCACCTTCGCTGAGGGAAGCGCATCCTGCCTGGCCCCACAGCCGCCTCCTGGGTGGATAAACGGGGAGCAAGTGCTGTCCCTGAGCTGTTAGCTTTCCACTTCCAGCCAGCACACAAATAAAAGAGAAGCAGCAGGAAACAGAGACGTGTTGAGCTAGCAAAGCAATAGAAATCTACACATAAAAAAGAAACAAAATAGGAAAGTATAACATGTACACAGAGATAAATTTAAAATGCAAAAGAATATTTACAGAAAACAACTTCAGGATGGCATTCACCAATATTAAGAAGAAATGGTGCAAAGCCAGACAGGAAAAAAGTCTAATTAGTAAGCAAATGGTGATGTGGCTGGTGAGTTGTGCCCCAGAGCATGAAATGTACCAGAAATGGTACAAATGGAGAAAGGAGAAGGGGAATGGCAAATCTGCTTCTATAAGAAATACTTCATTCAGCAAATAGTCTACTGGCAAGCAACAAGTATCTTCTGTGCTGGCAGTATTCTATAGTTGAAGACAAGTATGTGGTAATTATATTGTGACATACTGCCCTTATCCAGATGCAGAGAAAGGAATATGGTTTGGAGGGTAAAAATAATATTTTTACCAGCTTTATTCCTCTACAGCAGCAATGAGTATGATTCTCAGATGACATCAGAGAAAACTGTAAGGACAAGAACAGCAGATTTTTTGTTTCTCCTTCTCTGTCACCAACTACCAACAGTTCAGATGCACAAAATATAAGTCAAGAATAACAACTCAAGAACTGCCAGGCAGCCAGACCAGCCAGTTCCCTTGTACCATTCCTGCAGAGATGGCAGCAGTCAATGGATTCCTCCAACTCATCCTGCCAGCTTCCCTGTAGAAAAACTAATAAGTAGTCTTTCTCAGGCAGTTTAAGTGGGAGTTAACACACTTGTTAAGCCATGTGAGTGACAGAAAGAACTCAGCAACCTGAGATCACTCATTCAGAAAAGAAAAACTAAAAGTTGTCCCTTAAATGATCAAGAAATGTAACATTTCAAAGACAACTACAGCTAAAATTGGCAGGGGAAACAAGAAAAGTAAGAAAAAGAAGAGACTGATGATTAATTTTTCAGCATTGTAAAATGAGGTCTGTATCCTGTCCCTATATACTCATTCATTATGCAGCCATTTACCAAAGACTTGTTTTCCCAGCACACTGCCCAGCTTTTGGCTAAGCCACGCTAATAAGTGCTGAGCTGTCTAGGCACCAGAACAGGTTAGGATTAAATCACATCTCAGAAGGGTTGTCACTTCTGAAGTGGTGCTGGTAACCAGAAGGCTGCTTCACTCACCACCCTTCAGTGTTCCTCCAGCTGCAGCTGACCCAACCATCCACAGCAAGTAACTTTCCTAATGCAGACAAGAATTCCATCTTCCCCAGAGAGCAAGTTCTCACTGGGATAAAAAGAACTGGTTGCTTATAATCTTAATTAAGTCTTAATAGGCATAGAGCTGTGTAGGCCAGCATCTTAATGCGCTTTGACAGGACTTTCCCAAACACACTAATTTGATTGAAAACAAAATACTGGTTGCTTAATAAATTCTGACAAGGTATTATCAAAGTATTTATGAAGGGGGGAAGGTAAATAACTCGATTTTAAATGACTACAAATTTCTTCTAAAAAAAACCCTTAAGATTTGTAAAGGAAATGTTGAGAAGATGAATGGAAGACATCTTCCTGGAAAGCTCATGAGCAGAATTTTGACCAGATAGCCAAGTTTTGTTGTTACGCTCATCCTCTAAAGCACATCTAGAATTTCTAGTAAAAATGGCTTTGAATGTACTCTCCTTGCTATATTAGCACTGGGAAGAAAAACAAACAAACAAACAAAGCATCTTATGAAGGAGGCTCAGAAGCCATGAGAATTTTCCTTCCCAAAACATGCTCTGTCAATCAGCAGGTAGGTACACATCACTAGCTCAAACCCAAGAACAAGAGAGGCCTGGGACAGGAGAAATAAAGGCACTGAGAATAGAACTGTCCAAGAATTAAGTCTGTTCCTGTAACAACAATTTCCCACTCTGAAGTATACTGGTGCAGCCTCATCTTGAATACTGTGCACAGTTTTGGGTGACACAGTACAAAAAAAAGACACAAAACTATTAGAGAATGTCCAAAGGAGGACTACAAAGATAGCGAATGGCCTAGAGGGCAAGACATATAAGGAGCAGCTGAGGTCCCTGGGTTTGCTCAGCGCAGAGCAGAGGAGCTGAGGGGAGGCCTCATGGCAGCTGCAGCTCCTCACAGAGAGCGGAGGGGCAGCACTGAGCTCTGGTCTCTGTGACAGCAACAGGGCCCGAGTGAACAGCATGGTGCTGCGTCAGGGGAGGGGCAGCTAGGGGTTAGGAAAAGCTCTTCACTAGAGGGTGGTCAGGCACTGGAACAGGCTACCCAGGGCAGTGGATGCAATGCTAAACTGCTGGAGTTCAAGAAGAATTTGGGCAACACTCTCAGACTTACAGTCTGATTCTTGAGTGGAGCCTGGAGTGGGGCTTGATGATCCTTATGGATCCCATCCAGCTTAAATGATTCTGTGATTTTCCTGATAATTATTTAGTGAATACATATCAATAACCACTTCTTTAGAGGTAAAGCCCAAGAAACAGGAAAGAACAAACTCAAAGTCCAGATGAAAGTAATTGGTTAAATATTACTAAAGTAGAGTATTAACTAGAAGTTGACTGTTTTGAACGCTGAAAAAGGTTGCCTAGAGAGGTAGTGGACGCTCCCATCCTTGGAGACATTCAAGATGAGGCTGGATGGGGACCTGAGCAACCTGATGGAGCTGTAGATGTCCCTGTCCATTGCAGAGGAGTTGGACTAGATCCTTCCAGGGTTCCTTACAACTCCAACGATTCTACAATTCTATGACATACTCACAGGTGAGAATGTGGAGAGAAGAGAAGAAATGGAGCGAAAACAGCTCAACACGTATTCAGGAAGTGAACCTCATTGAGTTATGATTTCTAAACAGCCAGCTCAATCACTTCTGCTACTTATCACCTATGAAAGCAAGACTTGAACGATCAGCTTTGATGTACTAAGCCTTTCATGCATTAGGAAATCTTATTTAGAGCAGGAGCTTTATTCCCCTCCCACTCTTGGATTTCTATAGTGTGACTGCTTGATTACTGGAGTGTATTTTAAGACCTTGAGGAAGAAGCACATTGGATGAATACTTTTTTGTTATTGTTAGCTTATTGTAGCAGTTCATTACCACTTCCTTCTCCAGGAACTGTAACTTGCAGAACTCGCCTTTAACCCCTAAATAAAACTGAGTACATACCTATGTCCCTCCAAAAGTAATGTCTCCTCTTTATTTCTGTGGAAACTACAGTGGCTCTGTGCTGTGTTCACATACACAGTTTTATCTTGATAGCTGCAGAGAGAACCCACTTCACTGTGTCATTTAAATCCCATTAAGTTTCTGAAGACAACTGCAGGCTGCTGACTGCTTTGAGATCCATTCAGCTGGGGTGGAAAAGGAGAAGGAATGGTATTACTTAGCTATAGCTTCTCTTTTGCTGGACTAAAGAGAAAGAAGACTGGAGAAGGAGAAAAGAAAGATGCTGAAGTATATTCCAGAAGACTCATTTTAAAGAAGTAGAAACTACAAAGATGTGGCAAAGCCTATTTAAAGCAAGGATAGGCAAGCCTTACTTGCTGAAAACATGACATGTAATGCATCGATGCACTAATATTTCTCTAAAAACTTTGACAATGCATGGCCAAATGCCCATAGATATCTACTGAAGAAATGTTATTAGGAGCATGATTAATACCTTGCCGAATTAACTCCATCTTTGCCAAGGTCTGCTACACTACCTTGAGAAACCACGTCAAGTTTCTTTTTTTTCCGTGATCCACCAAATCTATTCACAGCCAACACAAGACAGGAGGTAAAAGTAGGTCACCGACTAACACTGAACGGTTAAAAAAGAATATTCCTATCACACATCTTATACATCACAGAAGGAATGCAGCCAGGTATCAAAGTATGCGTTTCAGCTATGTTTGGGCTCAGTTGCATTGGATTTGGTATTAAAAACAAGCTGGTAGAGTTGATGGACTCTGGTAAATTGTCACAGATCTCTTAAAGTTTTTGTTTGTTTGTTTGTTTTTAATTAATCTCATATATGACAATAGAGCTGAGCTAATTTTACTTACTGTGAAGAAAGAAGGATGAGAAAGGACAACAGAGCAGTGAAACACTGCCTGCATTTAGAACTCTTTACGTTGACTAGTATAACTCAATATGATGATGGTTTTGAGATACTGTGTGGTAGATTTTAATCTGATATAGAAGCAAGAACATCAGAAGCAAACATATTGTAAACCATTTCCTTGCTGATATTACAATGCAAGTGAGGATATTTGGTACGTGAATACCATCTCATTCTCTTACTGGATAATATGTTCCACACTGAATAAGAAGCAAACGGCATTCTGCAATATTTGCTCAGCAATATGCCAAATGAACTGGCAGAAAGAACAAATTACTTCTGCTCTCAAGCAGGGCGGATACTATTCTTAGGTTATCAGAGACTGCTGGTACAAAAGCAGAAGAGTGCCCAGCCAGAGACAGGCAGGGCTGGGAGCAGGAGCATGGCAGGATCCACCTGGACCCCTTAGCCACTGCTAGCTAACGGGACACATGGCACTGAATAGCTTGTGGGGAATAACGCAGAATGGGAACTTCTGCCCATTCATAGAGAATGGCCACCACGTCACAGGCAGCAGGAGTGAAGCAGAAAGGCAGGAGATGAAGGGAGTCCCAATCTATGCAGCATCTTGGCACCGAGAAGATTCATTCGGGGAAAAAACACAGCACTTGTACCCTATGGAATATGACTCCAGTTAGCACATGTTCTAAAGAGTCTTACCACAGGGCACAGCTTGTCTGAGAGGCTAATATAGAGCCCTGGTGCTGCACAAACGGCAGCACAAAGGAGGGCTGCTTCATGGGACTCACAGCCACCCACAGCTGGGATGGGGGCGTCGTGAACTCCCAAACATCAGGGCTGGTTCTGCCACCTTGTTCTCACTGACTCACTGGATATTTCATCAAATTGTCAAATAAGGGGAAAGATGCTTGTGTATATTTCATTACTCCCAGAGAGAACTGCAACTCCTGGAGAGAATTTCTTTATGCCTTATTTAAGAACATTGCTTTGTGACCAGCAAAGACAAAGCATCCCGGTCCTGCAGATAAATTCCTACATACAATAAAACCAAAAGTCAGAATTCACTTAAAAGCAGAAATTAGCAAGAGTACCATTGAAATTTAGGTATCAAGTAAATTGTCAATAAATCTGTTACCTGCTGATATGTTGCAGCCACAAGCATCGTGTTTCTGTATTGGCTGCACATCAGTAATCTCCTTTTATGAATCTTATTAACAAGAATAATTAATACTGAAGTTATTTTTAAAATGCAGTTCCTATATTTAGTGACTGAGCTCAGTGAGAACTCAGCGTTCAGCACTTCCTGCTGCTGATGGCCACAGGTGGTGACTCGGGGGCTGATGGAGAAAGAACTCATCAGCAGGAGAGTGATGGGCACCAGTGCAAGCCACAGCCAGGCTGTGGGGCTGCGTCTCCAAAGGCTCACAAGGCTCTAATGGACAAAGACACAGCTAAGCTGCTGTGGTGCTGGTGTCAACCTAGGCTGGGGCAGGAGGTGACCTGCAGACATCCCTTCAAACTGTTATGGCTCTTTTGGGGTGGGGAATCCCACTGGGGCAGGCAGAATCCCAATTTTATGGGATTTTCTTTGGCTTTCTGCTTATGAAAAGTCCTTAAATAGCTTTTGCAGTTTAAATACCTGCAGCTTAATAAAATCAAAATGTTCTTCCAGCAATAATCTTATTATTACCACCACATTAACTTGTCAAAGGATTCACTAAGCACAAATCACCTACAGCAGGCATGGTAACTGCCATCCCCAAACATTTCCTATTGCTTTTTTACAAGCTTTAGGGACATGAAAGTACTAAGGCCATAAAAGAATAAGGGGAACTGAGTTCTGACGGTGACCAGCCAATATCCTTCTGGACTGTGACACAGGTATTTTATTGCTGTTTTGTTTGTTACAGAACTGAGCAGAAAGTAAAAGAAATGCAAAGATTTTAGATCAAACATTTCAAGAACTGAGTGCTTAAAGTGGTTCCCTGGAAACAGAATGCTCTGTTTCAAAACTTTAAATATTCTACCTATTCAGTAGCTCAATAACTGAAAGAGAATAGGGACCATTACAGCACAGACACCTGCCCCATCGCTGCTCGTTCTCACGTCTCTGATGGAGGAGAGACAGCACATTTGGTGAACCCTCGCTAGAAGGCCGCTCTTATCACAAGCGGAACGTTCAGCGGCTCTCTGTATACAGACCGTACTTGAGGATTCAGGAAACGCAACAGTTTCCCGCTCACCTCCGTACCGCGGCCGCACTGACAGCGGAGCGGGTCAGGGGCGCTCGGGCTGCGGCGTGCAGGAGGCGTTGCGAGGGCTGTGCCCGCACCGTGCCCTGACAGCGGCACCGCTGCAGCCGCACAGCGGCCCGGGGCGCCCCGACACCCGCGGGGACTTCCGCGCCGCTCCGCAAACTTCCCGGAGTTTCCCGCCGCAGTCACCCCGCTCCGGGCCGGGGCTCCCCGCACTCCCGCCCGCCGCCACCTGTTGCGGGCCGGAGCGCAGCGCTGGGCGGAGCGGGGGAGCGGGGCGGGCGAGCGGCGGGGCCGGGCTCACCTTCTGCTGCCGGCGGGCCATGTCCGTGGGCTGCTTGGCGTTGAAGGGGTGCGCGATGCACCTGGCGATGAAGACGTAGAGCTGCAGCCGGAGCCGCTTCTCCCGCTCCTCCCGTTGCAGCCGCTCCTGCTCCTCCCGGCCCTCGCTCAGCACCGAGGGGCTGGGGCTCGCCGCCCGCCCCGCGCCGCCCTCTCTGCCCCGCGGGTCCCGCGGCGGCGGCGGCAGAGAGCGCGGCGAGGAGCCCCCGCCCGCCGCCAGCAGCGCGTCCCGCCGCTCCTCGTCCAGCAGCTCATCGGACTCCTCCTCGCTGGAGGACGGGTCCAGCATCGCGCTCGGCGGCCGAGAGACAGAAAGGCACACACCTTCCAGGACACGTCGAGTTTACACACGGACCGCTTCCTACCGGGAGCCGAGGGGCGGGACGGGGAGGCGGGGTCTGGGAAGGGGGTCGAGCCTGGGTTGCCGTGGGAATTGCTCCGAGCCGCTCCCGGCGGAGGCGGGGACGGGGACGGGGATGGGGACGGGCTACACTGACGGCCCGGCGCTGGTCGGCGCGGCGCGGATCGGTGCGTTGGCATTCTCTGTAATGCGGCGTGAGAAAATCACAGGTGTCTCAAGTGCCTTCAGTGAAATAACAAAGGAAGGCACTGAAAGCGGAGCTTGCTAACAGTGAGCTGAAGCTGAGGTGCGTGTCGCTCCTGTAGGACGCAGAGGTAGTTCACGTCCCTCAGAAATCCTTGCTTCGGGCTCAGCTGGGTTCCTCTCTTCGCAGTCATGGCTGTGAGAAATGTCTGAAAGCCGACCAGCAGCACTGCCTCAGCTAACGTCATAAAGGTTTCACCATGGGAATGTTGAGTTTCTGGAGTCTGATCGTGGCACTTGGCACAGGCTGTGGGATTTTACACAGACCCACAACTCCTTCCCCTGCTCCCTGTGCACCCATGCATGGCAGTCAGTAGTGGGACGTGGGGAGCAGTGAGTGAGGAAGGACAGCAGGGCAAAGGCTGAGGGACTGCTGGCTCACAGAAAGGTGCATGGAATCATAGAATCTTTATGGTTGGAAAAGACCACTAAGATCGTCTAGTCCAACCATTGACCCATCACCACCACGCCCACTAACCATGTCTCTCAGCACTACATCTAACACACTTCTTGAAAACCTTCAGGGACAGGGACTGCACCACCTCCCTGGACAGCCTGTTCCATTGCATCACCACTCTTTCAGAGAAGAAATTTTTTCTAATATCCAACGTGAAGATGATGGTGACCAAGGCACACAGCTCTTGGCCTCTGCTGATGGCAGTGGCAAGTTTTAAAAGCACTAATCAGAAACTCATTTCTCACTGTGTGCAGATGGCATTCCATCCCTGGGCCAGGCTGAGAAATGTGAGAGGCTCTCGGTCATTATCGATATCCATGCAGTATCTCTCCAGATTTGGGACAGGCTCTTTAAATCAGGCAGCTATCCCTTGGGAGACTTACCTTTCAGATAAAACTACTCCTGCTATGGGCATCAGCTAGATGTCAGTGTTAAGCATCAGGAGCCTGGGTTCTACCAGAGGAACGCAGTGTAGTGCTGGGGGAGAGCCCTGCTGACAGACACATGACTGTCATGGAAGTCTGGGTGCTAAGGGAAGCAGTCATATAAAATAGCTCACTTTTGTCATATATGGTTGGTTTGTGTCCTTGATATAAACCAATAATAGTACTAAAATGCAAAAAGGCATTCAGGGAAAAGTATGAAAATTGATCTATTGACCATCTCTGATCACATTCTTTAGAGCAGGAATTGCTAAGGGCAGTTTTTGTGGATACCACCATCACCAGCTTGTCCCTGTGTTCCCAGTGTATGGCTGAAAACAGCACCTGTCATGTAGCAGGTAAGGAGCAGTTTCATAAAAATATGGAAAAAAATATGGAACTGGTTACTCTAAACTACTTTTTTTTCACTAAGTACAATTTGCTCTCAGATTTACAGATGCCTTTTACAATAATTTCAGTCATTCTAGTGGCAGATGAAAATAAAGTAACACCATGAAACACTGGAGATATGCAAAGCACTGATTGGAGTGTGAAATCCCTGAAACTTCAGAACTGCCAGGTCACTAACAGTTTTAAATTTAATGGCCCATTAGTCATCAGTCACTGCTGCATGAAGGCCAGGATAGTCACATTATCACACATAAGATTCCATGTCTCTTCTTTATACAACAGATAATGTTTGCTGTAGTCGCTGCCTGTGCCTTTTTGGAGGGAAGATCTCTCTTATTTTACTTCATGTTTCAAAGGAGAAGCACAGAACTGCTGAGGTTGACAGGGATCTCCTGGTCCAACGCCCCAGAGCAGGGTGTCCAGGCCCATAACCTGTCAGGTTTAAAATATCTGCAAGGATAGAGACTCCACAGCCTCTCTGGGCAACCTGTACCAGTGTCAGACCAATTTCACAACAAGAAAGCTTTTTCTTGTATTTAAATGGAATTAATTTCCTGTGTTTCATGCCGCGCCTGTTGATCCTTGTACTTTCCTGGGTACCACTGTCTCTATGTTCATTAGTCATGTCCATCAGGTATATATGCATGTGGATAAGATCCTCCTGAGCTGTCTCTTCTCCAAGCTTAACATTCCCAGCTCTTTCAGTCTCTCCCATACTCCAAGCTGTTAGCCACCTCTCTGCCCTTTCTCCAGAATGTCCTGGGGAGACCAGGACTGGACCCAGCACTACAGATGTCACCTCACCTGCACTGAGGGATGGGGAAGGATCACACCCTGACCTGCTGGTGCCACTCATCCTAACACAGCCCAGGAGGCTGTTGGCCTTCCCTGCTGAAGTAGCTCACTGCTGGCTGATGTTCATCTTGGTGTTCACCAGGACCTGAACTGTTTCTGCAAAGCTGCTCTCCAGCCAGTCCCAGCCCGCGCTGGTGCGTGGGATCTTTCATTCCCAAGTGCAGAACTTTGCACTTCCCTGTGTTGAACTTGAGATTCCTATTTCCCTGTTTCTCCTCTGAGCAGCCACACTTGGTATCCCTCCACACTTATGTTGTCTGCACACTCCCAGAGACTGCACTCTGTCCCAGCATCCAGGTCACTAAGGCAGATGTTAAACAGTGTTGGTCACAGTATTGCTCCTTGGGTACACTGTTAGTGATGGACCTCCAAGTGATCTCTTTGCCCTGATCGCAACCCTCCAGGCCTAACAGTTCAGCCAGCTTTCATTCCACTTCGCTGCTCATTTTTCTAGCCCATACTTCATCGGTTTGCTGTGATGGTTCAGCTGGTTCGGCCTGGTTCTGTGACAAGGGGGCGATGGGACTCACAGATCCACACCCCAGAAAGGGGGGGGGGGAGGACGAAGGGAAAAGGTAGGAAGAGAGATGGGCCTAGAAAAGGAAAACAGTGGCAACAAGCTAAGGGAGAATCTTAGTTTCCTAAATACAGTAGCGGAATGTGAGATAATACAATATAATACAATATGATTGGAATTGAAGCTTATAAATCAAAGAAAATGAGGGAGTTTCCAAAACCAAAGTCCTTATTCTAATGCTGTAGGCAAAACGGCCAGGGAGCAAAGAGGGAAGTCTCGTGACTTCCAGTCCGTTTTACCTTTCCCTCTGAATGGAAAATGGAAACAGAAAAATGAAGTCTTCTGGAAGTTGTGGTTCATTCTTCTCTTCTGAGATCAAGAGACCGGAAATATGAGAATTCACGGAACAGCATTAATCACGGAACAGCAGCATTAACTCCTTAACTCCCAGTGCACTGCATGATATTATGATGTGGAATACCAATGAAAAACCATAAAGCTATGACGCTTGCCTACAAGGATCTTACAGGATACAGTGTGGAAAGCTTGCCTGAAGTCAAGATGAATGACAGCCACTGCTCTCCCCTCATCCACCATGCCAGTCACTTGGTCACAGAAGGCTCTTGGGCTGGTCAGGCATAATTTCCCTTCCATAGTTCCATGCTGGATAATTGCAGTCACTTTTTTGCTTTGAATGTATTTGGAAAGGGTTTCCAGGACCATTTGCTCAAACATCCTCCCAGTGATCAAGGTGAGTCTGCCCAGCCTGCAGTTCATTTTTCTTGCCGTTAGAGACTTCAGGGGAGCTGTTTGCTTTTTTCCACCACTTAAAGCACATGCATGTAAAATATCTTCCCAGAACTGCATGGAAGAACCTCTAGCAAGGCAGCAGAAGTTTTGTACTTTGTTTTCAGGTCTCATCTTCTCTCACTTCTTGCCTTGTTTTGGGAAAAAGATAAGAACAATTTAAATTTTGTTTTCTATCAGATCAGGCTCAAAATAGAATGTTCTCAACTTGGAATTGACAGCACTGATAAAAAGAATTGACAATATCTATCAGCATATCTAGTAGCTTAGAACAAACTCTTACCTTTTGCTCTTTTTAGCAGAGCTCTTCATTTGGTACTGCATGTTTCCATTCTTAATGTACTTAGATGGCATTACTTGAGAAGTTGTGGTGTTGATATTTCGTTAGTTCTTGGTGCTTTTTTAAATGTAATACATTTAAAAGCAGAGTATCTTCTTTTATCTTTGAGCATTTCTGTGGAGCATGAAAGCCACCCATCCTGAACCCATTTTGTCTCCCTTACTGATAGTGATACCATCAAACCTTTGTGGTATCTGTCTTGTAGGAATTAATTAGAACTTGTCCCATAATTCCCCTTAGTGTTCAAATGCTGCTCAACCAATTAAGTACAAAAATGTCAATGTAAAATGCTTATACTCAAATACCTTTATACTTAAAGAATCCAGCCACAACAATGAAGTCATTCATTGCATCTCGCTCAGATAATCTAACCAAACTCATCTCGTGTTTTCTCTTCCCTAACCTCTTCTCTAACCTCAGCACAAGTTTATTTACAGCTGCATTCATTCAAGTGCAATTTTTCTGCCTAGATATTATATTTAGGCTAATTTAATTCATAAAACATATTTATTTTAACAGAATATTGTTGAGAACTGGACTATTCAGTTTTATGTAACAGTGAAATGAGGTTTGGTGGGTTTTTTTTCAATAAAGCTTTATATTTAGGATATAAAAGAAGCAATAAAAATAGTAATTGATGAACAACTCAGTTTTGAACTAATCCAAGATTTTTATTTCAAGATGAAGATAAAAGTTTTAGCTACGTTTGCAGTTTCTTCCTTTGGGAAAATATATGACTAAAAGTAACATTTATAAGAATTTATTTGTACTCGTTAAGATTTCCTATTATAGAATCAGTGTCTTGAAATTCACTTACAAACTGAATTTTGATTGTAAAATTGATTGTTATTTTGAGGCTTAGTAGTCCACAGTAATGAGTTTTAGCTTCATGCCGTGCATTTTCTGTTCAGATACTTCTTGTCCTATTCTTTAGTGGGGCTTTAGATTACCAAGTCATGTGATTAAGAAAGGTTCTCACCTCATATTATTTGTAAAATAATAAGGCCAGACAAGACTGGGATGTTTCTGGGTACTTTGTTGTATGGTGGGTACGTACTGTACCAGACAGTACCAAGAGGTGTGTGTAACCCTTCATGTTACCCACATTTATTTGTATACCATGAACTTGTGGAGAAAAACTTGAAAACATGAATGAAGACTGCTATAAAAGCTCAAAACATTAATGTAATATAGAAGAAATAACCATATTTTTATTATATTTTTTTTAACCATATGATGGCGAAGCTGAGCATACTTTGTTTTTATGGCCTGACTTCCAGTTTCTGAAGGGCACTGACTGCACTGTTATCCATTGATATGTATGAGCTTTTGCTCAGGCAAGAAGGTGTGATGAAGATGCCACACAAGCGTATGGAGTAAGTAATGTGGATTTACAATCCACCTGGTAGCATATAAATTTGAAAGTGCAATAGAGTTTGCATTCTGCTTTGCAATGAGCAGTGTCCAAGAGACCTTCATAATGATAAATTTATCAGCATTCATGTGCTACCAGCATGCAGCACTAAGCTCTACCATTTGCGCGTGGCTGATGTACTTCTCAATTCTGCTTTCCCATGCAGCAGATTGTTTTATTCCTTTGCGAAGAGTTTGCAGGAACCAGCTAAAATTTCTGCAGGTTTAATTTTTGGAAGTTTAATTTTTTGAATATAAAACTCATTTCATTTCTGGAATGCATTTCTCCCAGAAGTGTATCAGTTGGTACCTCTCTGATAATTTCAAATGTTATGTGCAGAGTCAAGTTTGTGAACTGGGAGTTGTAGAAAGAAATCACTAAGTAACATTCTGGCATTGGCCATACCTCACTGGGTTTGGCAGTAGTTAATAAGCTGCAATAAACAGTCATCTTTAGCTTGCCTTGACAAAAAATAAATAGAGAGAGCTTTCCCTGAAAACCAGGCTTGCCATCTATTTATTTTCTAGTAAAATTCCTTAGGGCAGTTCCTAAGGACAGCTGACTAGGGTAAATGATGCCGATAACTGATCCATATAAAGAAAGAAAACTAAGCTGGATTAAAGTATTTCCATGTGTAGTTTCCAGTCTTGAAGCTCAGGTTTAGCACCTGCATATGCATGTAAATACACATAAGTACACTAATCATATGTCCCAGTCTGACATTTGGGAGGCACTGCATTACTCACAAGCTGTGCTGTATCAAGGTAATGAGCAGGTTATTGCTAAGGGGCCATATTAAAATGTATGTCACATTGTCACTTAGTACTAAAAGCTATCCTAAAAAACAGAGACTTCTGAATTAATTTGTTTCAGGGTAGCCTTGTGTCTGAAATGCAGTGTTGTTCTCCACACCTTAAGTTCAGGTAATTAAGGTAATTTGATTTTTCAGTGTGGAGTCGAAAAAGTGACATTAATATCTTCTTTAAAATTCTAAAGAATTACTCAAATCCATTTTTTCTTAAAGGAATGTTTCTACCCACAAGAAACCTCTCCACTCTGCAAGCGGTCTTCACTAGCTAAGAATGTTAAGACCATGTACACCACAGGGTTGATCGTCTGATTGGTGTAATAATGCCAATGCAAATCTTAGAATGTCTTGGTACGGATTAATGAGTTTCTAAATTAGCTACATCAAAAAATGCACAAAGCCAAAAAGTAGATGTTATTTATCAGCAATACAGTAATACTTCCATGTGGTTGCCCTCATTAACACATAAGTGGCACTGTTTTTACTAAGGATTGTTGCTGCCCCCTAAAATGCTTGGTCTCTCCGCAGTCCAGATGACACAAAGCTTGTTGAGGAGAGGCAGTGTGGGGCACTGTGCAAAGTGAAACAGAAGGTGGTATCTCTGACAGGATTATATAGATGCTGCATTCTAGTGCATGCTATCACATATCCAGAAGAACGTGCTTACATAAACCCTGTTCAAATCTACAAACAAATAATAGAATGTCAGCTCGGAAAGGATCCTTGCAAGTTGCTTGGATTGTTCTCTTTCTCCCAGATAAAGCCTAACCCTTTTATGACTGACGCTTGTCTAACCTTGTTCTTAATGCCTTCTGGTATTTCACCTTCCTAGGCAAACACTTCCAGCATTTAACAATCCTTCATTTCAGAAGCTTGTTTTTGTGTTACACTAAGATTCAGTTCTGGAAATTCATGCCAGGCATGGGAGCACCAGCCTAGCCTCTGCTATTCCTCTCAAAGGGTCCCAAATCCTCTGCCCTCCCTACACTATGCTTTCTCAATTCCTGGGTGCACTGGAGGAATAAAGCTCTTTGTCTCCACTCCTTTTCCTATGGGAGCCATAGGGCCCACTCTAGACAAGGGCAGCCCTTGAGTGGTTTCCCTGTGTTGGAGGGAAAGGCTCTGAGGGAAGTTTTCCTGAGAGAAAGAGTGGGCCAACTGACAACAGAGATGACATCCACCATTCTAGGCTGAAAAGGAAAGGCACTTAAAAGCCACGGTCTCCCTGCCCAGACCTTCTGAAGAATGCCTGACCTGGTTCTCCTCTTGATACCAGGGCATGGTGAAGGAGGCGTAGGCAGCAAGCAGAAGTAAGACATGAATCCATCCAGGCCTCTTGCAGGCCCCACCACTGGGTGTACTCCTGCTGGTGAATCCTGGCTCTTTAGGGCTGGAGCTGGAGAGGCCAAGCTACTCATTTCCACACAGCTCCTCCCAAAGTGTGCAGTGCTCTCAGTCAGCAGCCCCACACGTTTTCTTGGGAAGGAACCCCTGGCAGGGCTGTGGGGGACCTGGACCAGGGGCTTTGTTCAGTATCTCCTCAATGCTTGGTCCTGGGCCTGCAAAAGAGAGGACAGGAATGAGAGGCAATGGTGACTGGGAGATGCTGAGGGCAGAGCAAGAGTGGGAGTTTCCAGCCTTTTGTCAGCCATGAGTGCAGAGCTGCTAACATCAGTACCGTACCAAAGCAACTCAAACCCATCCTTCTCCTTGTCTGTAGTGAAAACGGAAGACAGTTTATTCACATCCTATTGATAGAGTCGCAGAGTCATAGAATCATCTATGTTGAAAAGGACCTTCAAGACCATCAAGTCCAAACATCAAACTGACCTACCAAGTCCCATCACTAAGCCATGTTCCTCAGTGTCACATCCACATGTCTTCTAAATACCCACAGGGATCGAGACTTCGCACTGCAAGCAAGGGAACTAGCTCGGTTCAAACCCTTATGGAATTATATATGGTAATTTTCTGTTTCATGATGAAGAGAACGTTTGAACACATTGGCAGACCTTTTACAGCATATGGTCAAAACAAAAAGAATCACCACATCACAATTTCCATAAAACCAGAAGTCTCTGCTTATAAAAGCTTTTGTATAAAAAGGAATTCTCCTGTTTTTCCTCAGTTTTCTGGGGGCTATATTATCCCTCAGCCTTCCTGCATAGGCAATGGGTGTCAATTCTTATTATTCTTGTCTCTTCCCAGATGAATTATACTTGAAGTAGCACTCCCAAATGTACATCAGACCGACCACATCAATTGAACAGAAAGAATACTTTATTAGCTTACATATAACTGACCATTTAATACTTACAGTGACAGTTGTTTCTTTCTTTCCTCATGCTACAAGCTGAGCAGCTACCTATGTTATTCTTCAGGATTTAGAAATTTGGGCTTGCTCTCCAATGAAAGCAGGGATCTCTGTGATTCTGTGATTCAGTGATCTCACACAGTGCTACTGCATGTGAAGGCAGAGAAGAGTAGGGATGCAGGAGGGGCTCAGTCTTTCCAATTTGTCATTCTCTCACCATACAAGCCTGCAGTTTTGCGTATCAAATACTTAAAAATATTTTGAGATTATTATCACCCTGTTAATTTTGTTTTGCTCGTGAGCTCAAATTGCTGGCTGTGTACATAAGTAGTTAATTAACTGAAAACAGTTTCTGTTGACTCTTACCAGGAATCAAGCACGTAACTGAATTCTATGATGAGAGCCTAGTTGCATAGTTCAAGGATATCCCTTTTCATTTGTGCAGCTCTAAGATTCAGTCTCATTCTAGTCACCTACAATGAATTTCTCTTCCTTTAAGGTATATTTTGGAGTTCAGGGGGATTGACAATGCCCTTTTCATATCTTCCATTCCATTTGTTATGGAAATTAACTGTCATTTAACATGGCCCCATTTGGCACTGTACTGACCGGGAGGTGGAGAATCAGCCTTATGGAAAATAAAATAGATTAACTTTCATCATTGATGCCCTAGCACAGAGAAAACAAGACAGAGTCAACATTTGTCTTAAACTCATATCCTAAATGATTAGTATAAAGAAAATATGCTGAGATGGCAAACCAAGATTAATTGCTTAATCAAACCATTTCACAAGGTTGATGAAAATGTATGGAAATTTTTTCCAGAGTTTGAAATGGCAACATAAAGAATATTGTGTTTGTGATGAGATCTTCGCACTGCAAGCAAGGGAATTAGCTCGGTTCAAACCCTTATGGAATTATATATGGTAATTTTCTGTTTCATGATGAAGAGAACGTTTGAACACATTGGCAGACCTTTTACAGCATATGGTCAAAACAAAAAGAATCACTGTTGTCACGTTTAAAATCTGCATTTTGAGTACTTGTATGGTCAAAATCTGCTCAGATGCCTGAGCTGGAATTTGATATATTTTCTTCTAGAAAAATTCTTTGCAAACAGCTTTTGTACATTTAGAGCACAGAAACTTATTGCAGAGAGTACAGATGAGGGCGGCTGTACTGAGCACACCCAAAGATCGCTCCCTGGGAAGTGCAGAAAACTCATCAACGCAATCCTGTCTCTTCCAAAGGCCTTCAAATTGTACCCACTTGTCTGTACTTTGAATGTAAATCCCTGTAAGTTAGGATTTGTTTTAAAGTCCACTGGTGACACAAATAGCCCTTTTTTTCTTCAGTGGGCTTTTCTCCATTTGTTTTCAACAGGCTCTTAAACTGTGCCCTGCATTTGAACTTGAACAGAGCTGCTAGTTGGATTTGCTAGAACATAATCACTTTTAAACCACGGATAAGAGAAGTCTTGCTAGTGCCTGGATTTATCATCAGGAAGACTTTTATATAGCCTTTCTTGAAGGGGGGTATTTTTAGATGCAGCAAGTTAAAATCATTCTTTAATTACTCTTCCATGGCTAGATTTTAGTCAAATATTTCTTTAGGCTTTATTATAAACCAGTGCATTAGTTTAAGCCGTGCACTTGCTAATGACACTGCACTCTTCTCTGAACTACCATGTGAAACTTTTCTGCTTTCTCATGTTTCCAGCCTTTTGGTCTTTTAACACAATGCCTAGGGTTAGCGAAGGTCTGCTTCCAATGCAGTTGTTTTGGTAAATTTTCAGTACAGTTTTAACACATTTCAGTGAGATCTTCACAGGTGATCTGAAAACTTTTTTATCCAGAAAATGTTGGTTACAATTCATGCAGTTTGCCACAAAATATCATCTGAGTATGTCTTCTTCAACTTCAGCAACTGCAGTTAGTGTACTGCATGAGAATTCAGCTTTCACATTCCCCTCACCTCCCCCTAAAAAGCTATGCCCTTCTGCTTGTGAAAAGAAGCTGAAATGATTGCACTCTAATGCCCTACAAAAAAGGAGATGGTAAATAAGAACGCAATGCAAGTTTGGCTTTGTTCTTACTTTTAGCATATAACAATTTTAAAGCAACTGTTACGATTTGGATTCCGTGTTTCCTGAGAGCATGGATGTGGTATTTCTACCCTTGGCTTTTTTTATATGGTGTCACATTGGCTTTTCAACATATTGTAGTCTTTCCACTGTCATTACTGGAACCATTTTTGTAATGTCCTGGTGATTCTGTCAGGAAGGATGTCATAAAGTCACTTTTCTTATCATTCAAGACAGGTAAAATTTTTATTTATATCTTGAGTGAAGCTCTGAAGTGATTTTTCTGGAATGACCAACTTTCTATTTGGCAGAAAGCTGAAAGAAGACCTGGAACATTTACCAGATAAAAAATCCTTGCATTTGCCTCTAAAGTCAGGGCATATTGATGAACAAAGGAAATACATAAATATATATATGTATTTCATACATATAATAGACGTTTTAACTAAAAGTGCTTATTTACCAAACACATTTTCCAATGAACTCAACTGTTTTAATGTAATTATGGGTTTTTTTCCAAAAACTAATTCAAATAGATTAAATTAAATTAAGTTAAAGTACATTTTTCAATACAAGTTTATAGAAATACATAAAATTTACAGTGCATAATGCAAGAAAAGGGTGAACTGTTGAATGTCTTTAAGTATTTGTGTTAAACTAATTTCAAAGGCAACAAACAAATACAAATGTAATTTCTTTGTGCCGTCCTACCCCGTGCAATCAGTGCCTTTGGAGAGGGTTGCTAAATCACAGCGTAAAATTAGTGCTAAATAGAAAGTGTGCAGAGTGAAATAGCAGGAATTATACCAAATTTACCTGCCATTATTTGCCTGGATTTGCAACTGAGTTTTTGAATCTCCAGCACCACCTCCCTCCTCACCTGGTATAGATGCCATCTTACCATTTCAATGTGAAGTCTCACTGCTGTTATCTGTTATCAGGATACTGCACTGTATGTCCTTTGGTTTCCAGTGTTTTTTAAGATGTTTATTGTGAATCATAAAGCTGTAAGTGGCCTGGAATAGGCCAATATGGGAGAAGACAACAATGTGCTCTTAATGGCCTATGACAAAGAAAGTCTTTCTCCTCATATTCCCTTCCGTGCTGACATTTCAGGAAGACAGCGAGGATAATGAGGTTTTTGGAGTCTATATTTTCTAGAGAAATGAAGTCTGGAGCTTGTTCTAGAAATCAGTTAGTGTTGGAAAGCTCCAAAGATTTCACTGCTTGTACTGTACTGTCCCTGAATCATAGAATCTTTAAGGTTGGAAAAGACCACTAAGATATCTAGTCCAACCACCAACCGATCACCAGGCTGCATAGAATTTTGGATGGACATATTTCCAATTAAACATAATTGATAATAGTAATATAATTTAAAATATTTGTGTATGGTACACAGACATTCAGGAAAGCACATCCTTTTATAACTAAACTTAAACCCTAGTTAAGAAAATACCCACAAAACTTTTAAGAGTGTTGAGTGCTTAATAAGAATAAAAGCTAGGTTTATGGTTACATGGGTTTCCAAAGAGGGATATTTATTTTTAAAGGAAAATATGTCCTTTTTTTGTAATCAGATCTGCATTAGTAGAGGGACTCAGGATTTGTGTACAAGGTCACTGTTAAAGGAGTTGGGGCATTTGATGCCCTCCCATGTTTCCTATAATACTATAGCAAAAAAAAGCAATACGCTCAGTTTATGTTTTTCTTGCCAGGTGGGAAACTGTTGAAAAAATATGAATTCATATAATAATTTGTAATGATGGTGGAAGGAAAAAATGGGTCTGGTTCTTACTTAAAAAAGATTCTTTACGGTAATCTAATGCTTAAAAGTGTGTGAAAGAAGAGTGAACATTTATATCTCTTTTACTTACAGGACTTAAATAGCTGGGAGTTAAACTAGAAAATAGGATTGCCAGTCCTTGCTGTTTGAATGTGTTGGGTTGTTTTTTCCTGGAGTTTCAGGAATTACAGAAATAGGAATGAACTTCAACTTTCATGGAAAGAAAAATGAAAAAGATTGTATTATTTAAAATTGAAGAGAAAAACTTGGAAATATGACCCTACTTCATCACAATGGCCCAGAAACTGATACAAATAAAATGAGATTTTGATGTATTTTTTAATATTATGATTAAGAAATGAATCTCAAGTGTTTTGAGCACTTATTGGAAGCTGTGACACCAGAATACTGGAATATTTGGCATCCTGGTCATATACTTGGTAGTTAAATGTGAATTTGTCAACATGAGTGTGTTAGAACAATGTCCTTTCCCATTCCCAGGGATAATTCTGACTTTTCACAAAAATAGGAAGTGTACATTGATTGATAATTCTGCCTTATTTTGTTGCCAAAGAAGCATTTTTTGCCACCAGAGAAACTCGTTAATCTATACAGAAATATCCATAAGATGGTGCTGTATCTTAAATCTGACCAGAGTCATTTGTATTGAAAAATTAAAAATATGTTGCAATTGTATCTTGGAGCCCGTTACAAGCCAAGCATTGGTGACCATACCTTTGGCAGGCTGATTGCAAATTTTAATTTCCAGTCACTCCAGTATGTTAATTTACATGTATTAAAATATTAGTCGTAGCATCTTGCTTTAAGCCTGAAAAATACAAAACCAGATGAAAGGTGATTTCAGTGGCACTCGGTACATGAGCTGCCAGTAGTTTGCTTTCACAACTGAGTCTCATTCCATCCACTGTTGCTAATGGTATGCGATGGTCAAAGAACTATTTCAGAAATGACTTTAATGGAAGACGAGACAACAGTGTGCACTGGGAGGTCAATTTAAGGGATGAGAGGAGCAATAATGACCAAATCTGGCCAGCAAATGTTAAGACTGAGGGAGAGATGAATTTGACACATTATAACCACCCACACAGCAGAAATTGCATGTACAGCCAACACACAGCATTGCAGGATTTTGGTGAGAACATTGGCATTGAATGGAGGACTGGCTGGAGGGCAGCACTGTGATCCCAGAGCCTGGGCAGTGAATTACGGCTCAGTAATCCCCTTCCCTCACACCTTGGACTGCCGGAACACTGCTAGGGATGCTGTGGCTCCCAGCCAGAGGGAGCTCAGCCACTGGTGGGAGGAGGGAAAAGGGACTGCTGGAGAGGGAACAGGCTGTCAAATCCCTGCATTTCCACCAATGCCTCAGCTTGCCTACAGCCCTCCAAAGACCGTGCTGCACTGGGAATTCTGCCTGTGTGAATCACCCAGCTTTGTTTGTGCATTTGTCTCCCTGCTCATTTCTCCGAAGATGACAGGAGCAACCGATCAGTTGATAAATCTCTGATTCTCAATATAATTTCTTTCCTTTATGAATTTACTTCTGGAGTTATTTGTACACAGTCTGAGTCAGTTTTTCTCCTTGCTAAAGAAAGTCGTGGAAGATGCAATAAGCAAAACAACTAATACAGAAGGATAGATGAGTTAAGTGCAACATCATTCTTCAGGTAGTAAGGAAAAAAAGGAAATGAAAAATGAATTGTCCATAGTCAAGAAAGTGCACTGAGTGTTGGCAGTGCTGATCCAGGATAGATCAGAGGATGTATTATGCTAAAAAGAGACTCATAGCATCCTCCCTCTGTTTTTAAGGGATAGCGATGGTAATCTCAAGAACTATCACTCCCTTTTGCCTTTTTGGATAAACATGTGATCCTGTTGATTCCAGACCTAGAAGGAAAGAAACTTTTCCAGTTGGTTAGCTGTTCTCCTTTTCTGGGAAATGTTATATAGAAAACCTTGTGTATTTTCTCCCAGCTTTGGTCCCTAGATTAAAAAAGAAAACCACTGCTTTTGATGAAAAAGCACAAACTTGAAAGGCATTTCTCCTTGACATTTAGCTGTTAAGCAAAAACTGACATACAATGCTTAATAGTACCCGATCATATGATAACACCTCTCTGTCGGCAAATTGGTTCTTGAACCAGTTCTAATGATCAAGGAGGAACAGAGGGAAGCATAAACCGCTTTAATGGAGCTACTATAAATCAGAGGCTAAAAATATTCATATATAAAGCAAATGTAGTGTATGCTGGGTTATTCATCAGATGTTGCAGAATTAGTTTCAAGAAGCTATATGCCAGTGTAAGGCTACAACTTATACCTGGCACTATGTAACAGATGCTGTCAATGTATATTTTGGTTTACTTTAATCCTGTGAATTCTTGTTAAACACACTTCAGGAATTTTTCTTCCTTCCTATAGTGTCATCTTTCAAGTAGCATTCTGATTGCTTTTTGGTGAAATGATGCAAGACCCGATTAGAGAGACAGCTAACTCTGCTGATGTGCTGTTATTATAATGCCACCTGATACCTCATTCGTTTGATACATTAGGTAGTGTATTACATCAACAAAACAAAGCGCTCACATCACTTCTGCAAAGATTGAACGTTTCAGTGGCAAGTATGAATTCAGGGTAAAAGCTGTATATGTGTAGCAGTGGTAAAGTGCCCCATGGCTTTGTCTTTTTCACATTATGAAACTTGTTAGATAATTCAGAACAAAGATGACCTATTAAAAAAAAGATGAGCACATGAACCCATTCATTATAATCTTAACATGACTGAATTCTTGTCTGCTTAATCAAAATCATAATCAAAATAAGAACAGAAAAAGAGTAAGGAATATAACTAGTACGTTCTAGAATGTATTTATTTTCCTGTTTTATAAAGCAGCCATATCCCGGAACGCTGATGACTAAACACAGTCTTTTCAGTAGGTATATAAATGACATACAATCAGGAGTAGGTTCCAAAATGAATCCTAAGATACGCCATTAAAGTCATAGATGCCTGCAGATAACAGTCTTACTCACAAGAGAAGATATGAGTGCCACATAAGGAATAGGCTCCCTTAGCCAAAGTCCCCTCTGGGGAAGTGTACACCAACAGTTCCAGTGCAGCAGCAGCTGCAGAAGTAAGTCACTCCTCTAAACTCAGGTTCTATGACAGCCCATAAAGGTAGGAAATGACTAAAGAAAACATGGCCTAGACTGTTAAGATTACTTACACATTATCCTCTGTTCCAGGAGTATGGATTTTTGAGCACTTTCCAGGCTGTAGCACAGTTTATACCTATTTTACACACTCTTGCAGAGGCTGTGGGATTACCCATCTATCCAAGGTGTCCAATCATTTATGTAATTCCTGTCCTGGACTTCAGTGCTCTGTCTGTGCTCAGTCCTGTTCTGTCCCTGGGCAGGGAGCCTACAGCTGAGTATAGAACAAGGATGGAGCAGGGCTGTTCCTTGGGGCTCACTGCTACACCCCTGTATTCCCTAAGCCAGAGTGCAGCTCATATGGGTGCCCTAATGTCCAAGAAGGACAGCACAGACTCATAATCAAAGTGCACACAGTGTATCTGCATCTGACATTTATCCAATACATCTCTTACACCACTTCTTTTCCTCGGACAGGTCCTTTGTTCGTGCTCGTTGTTCCTGAAGTCCTGGTTTGTTCCACAAGCTTGTTCTGTGGCTTGATGATGAGGGGATTTTGTTTTGAGATGGTAATTGCAGTGCAAGAATGATTATGGCTACAGCTTTGAGCTAAGCTCTTTCCCCTCAGCACTAAGACCATCCTGTGGAGTGGATGCTGATCTGTTTGCCCCTGTGGCCCTAGCTGTTATGGCTGCCAAGACTCAGGAAGTTCCTCTGAACACCAGTCTCCATCTCCAAAACACATTGGCTTTATGTTCATTGCCATGCCGGGTATGCAGGCTATGTAGAGGACAGTGTCATGAAGAGTGATCATAAGTATCACTGAACAGTGATCACTGATGGCCACTTCAAGATAGTGTTATGAAGTTACAGTTTCATATCACTGTTCTTTCTTGATGGTTCAGAAGCTTTCTGAAGAGCATGGTTGGTGGTCTGGTGGAGAACTCTCCATGGAGAGAAGATTCGCTGGGAGAGGTGAAAACTATCATGAATTCTCAAAGAACAGCAAGCAATGACCCAGGCTACTCAGTATTGAGACAGAGTGGTGGAAGTGAAGGTGCTGAATTGCTTGTGAAAAACCATGCTTAAGGCTAGAAAGATTACAAAGGTAATTTTTAAAGTGCATTTGGAGTTCCTTAAGGAAGTGGGGGAATATGATGTTCCTGTGTCACGTTGCAATAACAAAGAGCAACTCTCTTCTGAAACAAGAGCAACATCCTTCTCCTGAGGCAAAATCTGCCTGCGTTTGATTCATGGGGCACTAGGAGGGCAGACTTTGCACTATGACTGGAGAAGAGAATTTCAAAATGTCTGTAGTAGATTCAGCGGAAGTTTCACCCGGTGCAGCGTGAGCCTGGAGGCTGAAGCAGAACTCAGAGGCAAAGGTACCATCAGGCTACTATAAGTCCCAGGAGCCCCAGCTCAGAGGTGCAAGACTTGGCCTGTGCTGCAGTTGAAATGTCCTTGTTTTGTCCCCTCTTTATATTTCAGAGTCACAACCTGTAACTTATAGTGTGGCTGGTGCTGAGGGGCTCTGTGATACTTGGTGTACAGAGCAAGAAGAGGAACACTGGAAGCTACTCTTTGTATGTTTTCAGAGCATCTCACCTGATACTCTAATATGCATGAACTTTAGCCTTACAGTGGAAAAAATACGTGAAAGGCAGATTTGCTGAATTGTTGCTTAGAGAGCATACTTGACCAGAACTTATTGTGCTCATTTGTCAGCTAATTCATTAGGGTTCGTGCCACGCTGTCAGGATGCTTGGCTGTGTTCTCTAACGGCATTTTTTCCTCTGCTGAACAGCAATTTTGAAATTGCTTCATCAATTATTACAATGTAAAATATTTGATATATTATTAGATAAAAAGTAAACATATCTTGCGCTGGTTGTTGCATCAGGATGTAATAAATGCACTTGATGCTCGTTGGGCTTTACAGAGAGAGGCACTTGAGAGAGCAGATTGTCTGGAATGAGACGGCCATCTGGAAATTTTGTCTGAAGCCTGATTACAATTGAGGTTTAAAGGAACACTTTAAAAAAATTAAGCCTATTTGAAGGAAGTACATATGTAAGGGTAATTCAGAATCCTGACTGAATTTAAGTAAATTCTGATAAAGTTTAGATGCTAAAGAGCATCTCATCTATATTCCTTGCATATCTACTATTCAACAGGATATATATAAGCTTATGAAACGCTCCACAGTATACTAGATAAGTTTACTAGCATATAAAGAGCACAGATCTAGGTTATTTGAGGAGTTTTAGTTATGATATCAAAAGATATGGTCTGTGTATTTTATTTCTTGAAAAACCTCACACAAATTAGATTCTTCAGAAGAACAGCCATAATCCTTCCTAGAAGCCATGAACTCATAGAAATTTGGTTTAGAAATAAGAGGGGCCCAAAGATTCAAGCAGTTATGTGATATGCTGCGTTACTGAGCAGCCAAGGTCTGTCACAAATGGGTGGTTTTTCATTAAGAGTTTTTAACAGAAAAATGTGAGTCACAGCCAACTTCTTCCAGTTTTTGGCAGTGGTTCTTTAAATGACCCAACTAGCCAAAATTACACATGGTTCATTCCCTTCTTCATCTGTTCTCCAAGGAAAGAAACACGCGCACAGCAGAGTGCTTTTCTTTGACGAGATTACAGTTTAAGTTTATGCATTTATTCCATCTTTATTATGAAATCTGCTTTTTACTTTTTATGAAGGTAATTTTGAAGTGTTGGGGTTTTGTTTGTTTGTTTGTTTGTTTTGCAGCTGGAACTGGGTGGTGTTTGTGGTTGTCCTTACTGCCTGTGGGAATTCGTTTCACATTTTCATACGCCTGAAAAATATGAGTTCTCCATTTTATTCTTTTGGAATAAAATTCTTTTGTGCCAGAGTTATACCCTACAATATTGATCCCAGATTTTCCAGCTGTCTTGTGCTCATACCATGGATTACCACTGTGAAACCTGAAAGATGCCCTTGGGGCAATGCATGTTGCAAGCACTCCCAGAGCTGTCCCCCAGGTCTTCCATGATGAGGATGTGAGAGGAATGGAGAGGGGTCTCCCAGGCAACTGAATGGTTGGAGATGCTGGCTGGGAGAGTGTAGAGACACTAAGAGATGAGAGCACATGTCTTAGCAACAATCTCCATTGGCAATAAGGAGTACACACCTCTAACAAAGATCATGCACAGAAAACTCTTCACAGGGATTTCATCCACCTTCTTGCACTGCTCTGCTTTACTTGCCCCCAGAGTCAGCCTGCTGGCCCTTACATGGGAGAGCATACACTTAAGGACCAGGTAATTCACTGATACCCACATGATCACGTATCTTCAAGGTTAGCTAGAGCTGAGTGTCATCTGCATGTCTGTGGTGCTGGTTCATCTATGGCTAGCATGTAGCATCAACATGTAGCTGATTTAGATTCCCAATAAGTATTATTTTCACAGCATCAATAACCCTCATTAGAGATAGGAGACAGGTCACAGGCAAATGCAGAAAACAGATGAAATAGCAAGGTGCCCTCAGGGCTGGGTTAAGGAAAATCTTTAATATAGATTTGCTGTTGCTAGTAATTCCATGTAAGAAGTAGATAAGAGTGATTCAAAGTATTTATAACACAGACACCATCAGGACAGTTGCACCATAATGTAGTTGCTTTAGAACAAAAACATAAAATGTCTAATTTTTTTTATTCAATATTTTGCATACCTGTATCAATCCTTTCCTGAAAACTGTGCCATTCCGTCTCATCTCTCTTTCTTATATCTAATTATTCTCATCATCCACCCCTGAACTGGGATTAGGAGAGTAGCGCCAGATGCATCATTCTGTCAATTCAGAGAATTGCATTGTTATACTTTCATTATTACTACCCCTTCCCTTCCTTTCAAATTCTAGCAATTTGTTTGCCTCTTAGCTGCTCTCACAGAAAGAGCAGAGATTTGTACTGCACTGTTCACAATGACTCCTAGGTCCATTTCCTGAGTGGTTACAGTTAATTTGGAACCAACTAGTGTGGCCAAATGGTTCAAATTGCTCCTTCCGCTGCTCATTAACTTCATCTTTCTCAGCCTTTAAAAAAGCTTAATCCTTCTACTATTAATTAGATTGCATAAACATAAGAATGGAGGAAATGTATGTACTTGTATGATTTTAAGAAAGAAGGCATTGAAAATTCAACTTTAAATGGATACCCTAGCAAATAAGAATGAAACTCTACTACTTACAGCGAGCAAGCCAATTACAGTTATTCACCAACCTTTATAAAGTCTTTGATTATTTGAAATAAATAAATAAAAAATTTCAGGCTAATTTCAAGAGGCTATTTCTATAGCCCTTCTAAAGTGTTGATAAAGAATGACACATTCAATATATAACACCCAAGCATAAATATTCCTAAGGTAATATCTGCAACTGGGGTCATATTCCCTAACAACTCTCTCTATTTTCCTGAGGTCAACCTGCTTTCAAATTTCTGTTGCTTTTTCCTGATTAACATCCCTAATTCTCATCTCCTTTGCTGTTAAAATTCCTGCCCAAGGCAATTCATTCTCTCACCCTAAAACCCTCTGTATTCACACCAGCATGACCAAAAAGGGTGCTCCAAAATTCAGCTCTGTCTCCAGGCTCTGTAGTCACATTATTTCTAAATTACTCTTTCCTCTTATTATAAAAAACCTGAACATTGCCTTTGAAGCCTTACATGAATTTTGTCCCCAGAGAGCACATTTCTTTCTTTTGCGTCTTCTGCTCCCGATACTCTTCCAAATCACTGAAGATAAAGCAAAGCAGAACCTGACTCGCAGAAACATTTCACCAAGAAACAGGGCTGGAAGGAATCAAAAGGATCACAGTGTGATTCCCAGCTAACGGGTTGCATTTCCAGGGACAGCCATTTGAAAAACCATCTGTTTCACTGTAAAGGAACATTTGATGCAGCATCCTGAGATGCTGCCATTTTGCAAAATTAATGTCACCAGGATAAAATGTTGTATAAATAACTAGTTAACTGTGTGAACTTTCCATGCTTAAATTTTACACATTTGATCAACAGACTGAATTCTTCCACGCTACGTTACACTTGTTTAATTTCCTAGAAATGAAAAGGCAGTCACATCATAGGATTATGATATCATAGGATCATGTCATTACTCATTCAATAGACTTAATTTTTAATGTAATTATAGTCATAAAAATATATTAAAAATATACATAATAAAACGTGCTACCAGGCATAACAGTTGGCTTGTCAACTGTTCAGAAGTGTTAGCTACAGAAAGCAAAAAAATTTTTTTAAATTTTTTAATGTAACAGTGCTAGGAAACCGAATATATATATATTTTTAAGTCTATTTACATTTGTAAACGTAAAAATCCCTTAGTTTGACTCACAGGGTATTCTTCACATATCATTTCTCAGATTCCCAGCTGGTAGAAATGCATTTTGTAGCAGGTCTGTGGTTTTTCACTGTAGCTGAAGGAAATAATTACTCATTATTTCATTATCATTACCACTGTCCTGATATACCTACTGAAATGATGAGCTAAACACTAGCTGCAAGCCACAAAGAGAAATCTAGAACCTTCACAGCCTCTGTTCTGGATTGGTAAAACATCTCCTGGAGAGTGAGTGTCTGTGTGATCAGTCAAGTCCCTTCCTGCCACTTACTCACTTTTCAACTATGAGTACAGTTCTGGAAAATAAGAAAAAACTCTTGTAAGCCCATTTTTGTATCTACCATCAATTAGACAAATTCTAAATTCTGCCAGCTGAATTGCTGACTGTCCCTTGGATTAGTTGCTCAGATAGGTTAATAGGCTTCAGAAGCTCATTGGGTCACCATTGCTAAAACTCCTCAAGTGTTGGCAAGTTTTGAAAAGGTGGACCTAGAAACATCAGCATATAACTACTGACGGCATTAGCCCACCATCTGGGTGCCACAGGAGTCCTCTGTGGGGTGCTGGGTTGGTTTCTGGGAATTCACAGAAATTTCCCCCAGAACCTTTTCAGAAGTCAAGATAGCCCGGGGTGAGGATATGCTTTTGAGATGAGCCCTCTGAAGCATGTCACTGAGCAAGAGGGCTTTGAATGCCAAGGAGTGAAGCTCAATTATGCGGTAAGAGCACTGCTGTGGATACATACCTGCTGTCTGGCAGGAAGGGCTCAGGTGTCCTTATCATGTGAGGACTGGACCAATTTGGCAATTGAGAGCTTTTGCTTTCAGAAAGCCACTCAAGTAATTATAATCCTGGAAGGATTAGGAGAAAGCTTTCCCTGAGAAACCTCCTAAATTCTGTTTTCCTGACCCTTTCTTTGCTCACATAGGCTTTCCCCTAAGTGAGGATGATAGAGATGGTAAACGTCCCTACAGAGCTATTCCTAAAGTAAACAAATAAAGAAGAACAATATTGTCAAACAGGCATCTAGGAATTGGACAGTTGGTACTGGAATTAACTTACAGCCATCTGGCTTTCAAATTGGCTGGCAGCTCAGCTCTAGCAGAAAGAAACAATTCTGGGTATTTTCCCCCCGCACCTTTTATTTTTTTATTTGTAGGCACAGAAAAATATATTTGTTCATTTTGATGAAACCTGTCTCACACAGTATCTGCCAGGAAGTACACAAACACAGATTAAATTCAGACAAAGATGCCTCCTGTTTTACTTTAAAATTTTTTGTAATAGTTATTTATAACTTCAACAAACCTGTTCTTAATACGTATCAGTGACATACTCTCAGGCTTACACCATCTCTTTTCACCCAGGGAAAATGGATGAAAGTCTCTGCGAATCTCTACTATTCAGAGGAAAATGCCTGACTCTTCTGCGCACGGTGAGCTGCCATGCAGAAAGGATTTACAGTCTTGGACAATGCAGCCCTAATCATGCTCATCGCAAAGTCACTGAGTCTCTTGATCAGTGTTACTCATTACCCAGATACTGCCAACATGTGCAGTCTTCATTCTCCTTATGCCTCCTGAGAGAAGAAGCGTTGTGCTATTTCCTTGGACATGGCACTGTGGTGTGAGCCTGGACTGCAGGTGTCCATCAGACTGGCTCCCAGGAGGTAGGTCTCCTGGCATTGTCTCCTGTTGAATGAGAGCTTCTCCATCTGCTTCATCTGCTTTTCCTGCGGAGGGGAAATTCCTGAGGAGAATTTTCATGGGGAAAATGTAGGTGGAGGTGCAGGTCTCTTCTCCCTGGTAACCCATAAAATGCACGGAAAAATGTCAGAAAGCTGCACCAGGGGAGGTTCAGGCTGGACATTAGGAAAAAATTCTTTGCCTCTGAGGGTGGTCAAATGCTGGAACAGGCTTCCTAGAGAAAGGAAGCCCCATGCCTGTTGGTGTTCAAGAGGCATTTGGATCACGCCCTTAATAACATTCTTTAACTTTTAGTTAGCCTTAAAGAGGTCAGGCAGTTGAACCTGATGACATTTGTAGGTCCCTTCCAGCTGAACTATTCTACCCCATCCCATCCTACCCCATCCTATCCTACCCTATCCTACCTTTCTCTGCCTCTGTGGTGCAAGGGATCTTATGTTTGATAAAGACCTCAGTCTTATACCTTTGTATACCCATTTTCAGGTCATACACTAACTGTCTTGTCCCACTAGATGGGTTGCAAGGAAGATGAACCTTTGGAATCACCTGAATACAGCACTCCCAGCTCTACAGGGGTCACTCTTGCGATGGAGTCAGACCATGACTCAGAGTAACAATACAAGACAATTTATTGAGCTTTCTAACAACAACTAATCAACTGCTTTGAGGCAAGATTAGACAACTTTCTAACAATTAGTAAGCATTATGGGTAAGGGTACTTAGCTTAGGTGTTATTTCCTTATCAGCTACTCCAAGGCAAATTTAGGCAATGACTACTAAAGAAAAATGAGTAAAAGAAGACTGAGAGGAAAGAGAAGAAAGAGAGAGACAGAAGGACAGAAAGAGCTCACGATTCCTTGGATCTGGCATTGTCTTGGGTATGCGGTCTTTATCCGTGGGTGGTGGTTTGTCAAAGGTAAACATGTATTCAGCGTTACATAGCCTAGATAGTCTGAGGCTGCCCTAGGCGTGGCAACTTACTTATGTCTAGAAGATTTCAATGAGGGTCTCTGGTGATTATGCACCCTGCCATCAGTTAATATGTTTTTTCCCTTAGCTGATGTTTTTTCAGCCGTAAGAGGAAACAGATGCTGTCCGTAAGAGGAAGTAAAGATAAACAGTTCATCACTGCCTCTGCAGAGTAGGAGTCCATAAACCTTAACAGCTTCCAAATGTATTGTTCTCTAGTTGTTCAAGTCAACAAATTCCTTGTCAGTCTCAGACACTAACATTCATATGATATTCTTCAGACATCAGCTCTTACCCAGACATTAAAGAAGGCAAAATCTTTCTCCTGACTTCACTGTCTGACGGTTGGCTTCCTTGCTTCAGATAGAAGTTTCTCTCAGATGGACTGGGAAAATGATAACACTTTCAGGGCAGCGTGCGGTAATTTCTCTTTGTTTGTGTGTCATGTTTTTCACGACACTGCTTGTGTTTTTTTTTTATTCAACCTGCACATCTCTTAGATTGCTTGAAGCCATTAGACTTGATGATTTCTTTGCAAAATGAAGTGGAAAAACAGATTCAGTCAAGGCCAGTCTCTGAAGAAACCCATTGTTTGCAGTGGTTCAATTTAATCTGAAACATATCACATCAGTTTCTATTGTTAAGTTTAGTATTTCAGCACTATGGAACCTGATGAGATTAAATTGCATTTTCACTGCAAAATCAGATTTAGCTGTTTGAGTGATGAACTGGTGAGGGATTACATCTCATTATGTATATTGCAAAGAAAAGAGCATGCTTTGGCACGTAATAGTTGGCTTCCACATAGCCAGGGTGTTTTTGGTCTTTTTCTTTTAATATACATTTAGGTATGAATGGCCTTTGGGTAAAAAAACACCAATATCTCTGTGTTTTAAGCTCCCTAACTTCAGGTACTGCTACAGTTGGCAGTGAACTCGTATTTATGAAGTGATTACTATGTTCCCTTAAAGTGTTATGTGATGTTCTTCTCATAAACTTGGATTTTCCAGCACACCATAGTTGAATATTGTTGCGTTGTTGTTTTTTTTTTCTAAGTGCAGTGTGATTAGCTGTCCTTGGAAACATAATCTGTGGCAGTTTGAGCATGCAGCAGAATGCCAGGAGTTGAAGTACACAAGAACATCCTCTTTACTGAGCAGGTGTATTTATGCATTATACATCTGTATATCATGTCAGGTCTTGATTTGGAAAAATATTCCTATGACAGAGAACACATACATATAGTTAAAACATACAGGCTTTAAGGAGATGTGTGAAGTGTTTAGCATTTGCATAAAAGACTTGTTTAATTGTGTATATTTTCCTAAAGCGTAGCCTTAGATTTATTATCCCTGAATTCCAGCAATTGAACCACTGACAGACGCCTGGATTTGGAAGGCCTAGTAATCTTTTAATAGTTTGAGACTGTCCATTAATTAGGTTTACAAACTCTCTGAAGCATTTGACGGTTTAGATTTCTGTAAAACTGCAGAAACCTCAGTTTCCAACACGAACATGTTTTCAGTCACAAAGTAGGAAGGTATTTGCTTACGTGCAATTAAAAATAGAGGTTTTTCATATTGGAATGCAGAAGACACTTTTCTCTAGGTAAAACTTCTGAAAGCTTGATAAGCCATTTGCTCTACATGGGAAGCCAGAATTTTCATTATTTTATTTTTTCATGTAATTACATGAGCCACAAAATCTATTCAAATATTAACAACATGGTTCTTCCGTGATAGTACTGCTTCTTTATTTCTAAGAAATTAAAGAAGTTCAATGCAGTCAGAAAGAACTTAGTCTTTGATCTGATGGGTAAAAATTAAGTATGGAAAGCTCACACGGCGTAAGATTGATCAAACCAGCAATTCCTCTTTCTGTTCCAGCTTGAAACTTGGGGCAAGACTTTCTTTTTTTAATGTTACAATTGCCAAAAAGCCTTTAAAGATTGGACTAGACAGCTTCCTTAGAGAATGGAAACAGCTGCTACAGATCCAGGGCCATTTGCCTTAGACTAATCTATTAGCAAGTTTTTAAAATACAGTGCTGTTAAACAGACTGATAAACATACAGCTTGAAAATCTGTTTGAGAGCACTGTGAAGTCTAACATGCACATCCTCAAGCCAGCTAGTTTAGTTTGACAGATTCTTTTTTTCTTTCTGTACCTGCAGCTGTGAGTCTCCACATTCCTGAAACTCACAGTTATTTATGCCCATAGCAACATACCATGGGAAAAAGCATAAACTGATCATTTTGGGTTAACTACATCAGCATCATTTTGCATAACTTGTATCATCATAAAGAGAAAAGTACGGGCAGAATTAGATGCCAGGAACAACCTGCTTTCTGAACAGTCCATCCCTTTGTTAATGTATCTGCTCCATCTGACCCCAAGTCCTGTACCTCCAGCTGCCACTCCCACCAGCACCAGAGCTTACAAGTTGTTGCACTGACATTCACACTCTCTCTGTACATGACTATTTAAATTTATACGTGGAACCCTATATCACTGTCACGAGGAATTAACTTCACCCAATTTTGAAGCATACACCTGTTTCTTATGAAGTATCTCTGAGCAACCAGACAACTGATGGGCTGCCAGGACATTCATGGAACGTCAGCCACCTACATACATTTGAAGCAGCTGATTAATGTATGCTGTGTCTTTTAACACACTTGTTCTGCCTCCACCAGATGTCCTAGCTTTGTGTTGATTGCTGCTCCCCTCTTTATTCCCCTTGGTCTCTCCTCAGTAGCATTCTCTACATTGTAGTGTTTCTCCTCATTGCTGAAAAAAGTGCATATATGAAGAAATTCAGCATTGAAATATTAAATAAAACAGCTAGAGCGCATTTTTATCCGCATAACAGCCCTGTATCCCTGTCTTGGGATACAAATTCAAAATGGTAAAATTTCTTCAGAAAAGGCAGATAGATGACTTAGATATCTAAGCATACATGTTCTTCTGTCTAACTTTCACGTCGGAGCTGTCATTTTCTTCTATACAGTTGTACATTTAATGTATTAAACACACACAAAAGTGATGGTGACAGACACAACTGCTACTTGACAGCCTGTTCCAAACATTATTTTCCTCCTGAATTAAAATAAGTGTTCTCTGAATACCCTCAGGACTTTCTCTAGTTAAAATTTTACAGTGGTTGGTCCGCATAAATTCATACTGATCAATCACAACTCTTAAAATAGGTTAATACAGAAAACATTTCATGAAACTCTCCTCTCCAAGGCTGTCTCTTTCTAACCCTCAGCCAGACAGCATCCTTCAATGAATAGCACTGAGAGAATGAATCAACCACATTCACGAGCAGAGATCCACCTTCAGATCAGTTTGTAGAAAAACAATAAAATAGAAGAGTGGCCACAAATGAACAAGGGCAATAAATCTTTCTCTGAAATGTCTTAGACAGGATGTTGTATAGAAAAAAAAAACTGCCACTGTATTTCCTACAAAGTATTAGGTACTACTTTAATTTAGGAAACCAAAGGCTTCTCGACCCTTGTTTATTCACACAGGAATCTCTCTACTGGTTGTCTCTAATCCCTGAGATGAAGTAATTTACATCTCTGGTGGCTTCTGTGTTTGTCACACCATTCACAAACAGCTCTACTTTACTTTGAGCACACGGCTTTTAGCTAGCTGAGCAGTCAGAACTTTTAGTCAGGACTGCTGTGCGAAAAAATACCACGTATGGTTATTACTAAGCAATTACAGGCCTAGATGTCTCAGACAATTATCATGATCACAACACTGTTCTGCCCACTGTATGCAACCAACCTACCTCAAGCTGTGATCTCGTCAGGGCTCATAAGCAAAGCAGAGCTGGGCTGGTGAGGAAGCGTGATGGATTTTTCTCTGGAAATAAGGCAGAAATATAAAATAAAAATGAATTGGTAATTTGGATGACAGCATCCTATGCACTTAGCATTACCAGCTTACAGAATTTTATCCTGAATCTTGTGCTTGTGGCATTTTACATGACTTCTGATTTTCAAGTTTAATAAGGAAAAAAAATTAGGAGATTCTACATATAAAAAGGAGATTTGAAAGACATCCCAACTGTAGGCATTAGATTGTAAACAATCCTTCCTACATTACTTTTTAAAATATTCCATGACCATCAGGAAGACATTGGCTATATTCTTCTACATCGAGCCAGAGTATGCCTGCACTGCTGCAGGAAAAGCTATCCCTGTGCCTGTTTCCTATGCTTGCTGCTTCTTATTCCCACATCGTTACTCCCCCTTTGCTAATTCAACCTCCTATCAGCTTGTACAGCAAAGGATTTATGATGTGAAGTGGATGAAAACAAACCACACATACATGAAAAATCGTAGTAAAAATATTAGCTAGATAATCTGGTTTAAACCCAGTTTAATGGCCTCAAAAAACTTACGGACTTTACAAACCACACTCACAGTCTTCTTAAACAAATAACGTTAACCTCTTATCTTAATGGAAAAAAACCCACAACAATGTATTACAGAATTGCAGTGAAAAAACATATCAGCAATCAGCAGTAACTCACTATTCCTGAACACCGTGAGTAACCCATCACCTAACTGGGTCTGACATGGGATCATAGACCAGAAAAGAGGCTGCTCTGCACAAATGTGTGTGCCCCAGTTGGGAGGCAGTGAGAGCTTGCTTTGCCCACGTTGGGCCTGATAGGCCTGCTGAGAAGTGCTTTGCTCCCAGGCCAAGCGCTGGAAGCATTCTATCAATTTGATTGAATTGATTTTAAAGGTCTTCAAGTCATAATTTCTTTCTCTGTGCTGCAAGGCAATTCATCCTGCAGTTAATTGTGGGCATCGCTGAATAGCTTACATTAGGGCTATAGTAATAGTAGGGCAGAGGTTTGTTAAAGAATAATGTAGCTAGCAGAAATTGAAGGTGCCTCATTGTATATACTGGAGGCGTAAAAGTCCTCAGGCAAACGATTTGATGAACCAGACAAATCCTTTGTCGCATAGCAGTCTGCAGTATTCTTTCATGTAGCAGAAAAAGATACTTTGGAAGTCTGAAAACATATAAGATAAGAAGCCCTCACCCACTGTTTTGGTTTTTTATACCAGATTAAAAGGCTGAAATGCTGGAATGAATTTTGTGCTTGGCATGTGGCAGAATCTCCCTTTACCAAATGTAAACACACTGAGCATTATGTGAAGGCTCCCTCACAGCTCTGACAAAAAGGAAAACCCAGTCTAGGCTGGGGGTGAAGAATTACTACATAGAGTGAGACAAGTTTTCCAGGAAAGGCCATAGTAATTATAAAAATTTTCTCCACTCCTCTTGTCCAATCTGAATTGCATTAGATATTCTTCAAACGCCAGACAGCCAAACCCTATAAAGGAAAGAAAGATGTCAAGCACAGTCAATAACACTGCAAACAGCTGCAGTGATTTAAGAAGTTATTAACCCATAATCATTCCTTACAGCCTCTCTTCAGGGGATACTTGCTTCCCAAGCTCTTCTGCTGAACAGATGGGATCACACAAGCATTTTCTTAGGAGCAGCTGAGGAGGTGATCTGAGTTAATTTGGCTGGCACTGCCTGAATTGAATGACAAACAATTCACCTCTCATTCCACCAGAGCTGGAAAACCCAAGAGCTCCAGCTGGTGTGCCCATACAGGACTGTGGCTCCAACTAGCTCTGAAGGACAAGGCAGCTCTTGGCCTCAGAATGCAGTCCACACATTCACGCCAGGGCAGTAGCAAAGCAGAGCTAAACCCTCATCTTGTTCATCATTATTCTGCTTCAAATACTACTGTGAGAAAGGTCATCGTTTAACTGATGACATTTTTGTCCTTTGGGTCCATCCCTTGCATACAATTACTTTTCATATATATAATTGGGTTTGAACCTCTCTCTGAATGAGAGTATATTGCCTTCCACTTAAACCATCAGTCGTATTAAAATTAATTCATCTGAAAACATTGACACTTAAATGAAAAATGTGTTTTTAATAAAACTGTCATTGCTCACTGCAGCTCAGTCTTAACTTAGACTCTATAATGAATTAAAGCATTTAGCTAATGGGAGTATATCCAAGACAGCTACCAGAAGAGTAAATATGACATAGAATTACTTAAACTATTTAAAGCTACCCTTTGTTACAAAGGATTATTCTGCACCTGAGTGCCCAGGCCTGTAACTTTTATACCTAGAGTCTACCTGCCTGAACACATAGTCTTCATGCATAACAAAAATGTTTAAGTACCCTTGTAAAAAATTCCAAAGGAAAAGAAGAAAACATGTTGTTTTTTTTTTACTTGACAGTAAGTTTAGCTTTCCTTTCCTCCTATTCACAGCAACAATGAAAGCAACTTCAGCCAGGACTCAGGGTGTTTTACTAGACAAGGAAGAGCATTTCTGTTTGCAGCTGTGCTAAGCAAAACAGTGCCATCTAGTAGCCTGCAAAGCAGCGATTGTTGGTGCGTTGTGTGAGTTGCCTAAATGTGGGCTGGTTTCCCCCAGGGTCAGTCCCTTATTGCTGTTGTGACTCGTTTCTATGCAGGACTTCTCTTCAACTGCTGTTTTATCACCAGTAATGAGTTTGTTCAGATGAACTTTTCATTGCATAATTTGTCGAACACCCCGGCCACAATGGAAATGGAGCTGAAAAACAATCCACAGAGTTTTAACAGGTGACTGTGGTTATCATGTGGTATTATCATGGACCTGTCAGCCTGATAGCACAAAGTAGATACAATCCTATGAGCTCATGTAACATTACATTTTTTCCCTCCTCAACTTACTGGATAAATTGCATTTAGTTAGCAGAGAACAGTCCCACACAAAACAATGTTTTGTCCCAGCGCAGAACTGAAGGCTCTATTACTTAGGAAAGACTGAAGACTATGGTGCTTCTCTTACTGTCACATAACTGCTTTTCAGTTCCATTTGATTATTCTACTTTGCTTCTTTACCCCATAGATTTATTTAAGACATTTAGTGTTAAATCTGATTGTTATAATAAACAATTCCTGGGCATGTTTCATAGAGTACAAAGTGAATCCAAACTGGTAACTCTAAAAGCTCAGAGCAAAAGTATCTGTGAAAGAGTCCAAAAGCTGGTTTAAGTTCAGGAAGAGTCTGCTGGGACCATTAAATTCAGCAATAAAGGAAGTAGGAGCCAGATCTTGAAACATATATTATCATTTGCATCACCATGGTGCCCAGGAGTGCTAGGTCCTGGTACAGAGCCCAGATGATCCCAACCAACAGAGCAAGCAGCTGTAGTAGCGAAATCAAAGCTTTAGTTAACTCCTGACACTGAGTGAGGTGGAATAGAATCATAGAGTCATGGAATAGCCTGGGTTGAAAAGGACAACAATGATCATCTAGTTTCAACCCCCCTGCTATGTGCAGGGTCACCAACCACTAGACCAGGCTGCCCAGAGCCACATCCAGCCTGGCCTTGAATGTCTCCAGGGATGGGGCATCCACAACCTCCTTGGGCCTCAGCTGAGAAGAGCTTTAAGAGATAAAGTGCATGGCTGGAGAGCAGCAAAAGGAGAGTATATGGAGAAAGAGAGGAAGTGACACTGCCACAGTCACAAGCCAGGAAGCGCTTCCTGAAGCAGAACATCAAACTCAGGGAAAATGAGTCAGAGCAATCAAATGTTGAGATAATAAGAATGTGGCCAAAGATTTAGTTGTAGGGTAGTAATAAAGACCATAATTTAGAAATATTATTTAGGAAAACAGTTGACGTTATGGAGTTCTAGCCAAAGGTGCAGCTTGTGCTATGGGTTGAATGACAGGCAAGGTGGAGGCAGTTGCCATAGCGATGACCGAAGGTGGACCAGATATAAACATAGACAGGACCAAGTACCACGTTAACAAATGAAAGGGTGGACTAAGAGGGAGAGAGGATTGAGAGCTGATGAGAAGTCATTAAGGCTCATGGGTTTAAAGTCATAGAGAGGTTGAGCAGAAAATGTTGATGAGCCCAAGCCTGGCAGCAACATTGAGAAGATGAGGGAGATGAGAGTACAGTAACAAGGAGGTCAAAAGAGAGCAGTGCTTTGTGAAAATGAAGACACCTGTGTGGCCTTCATGGGCAGCTGAGAAAATTGTAATCAAAACTGTGGGCTGAACAAGGAGCTAAGGGCAAAGTAACGAGCAGTAGAGTGGTAAAAAAAAAAAAATATCCTTTAATCACTAAGAGCAAATTAGTGAGATTTTTGAAGCTGCTGCAATACGGTACTGAGAATGAGTTAAGACCCTGAAGTTCAGCAAGTAGTATGGACTGGCTCTTAATTAGAGTAAGGAGAACTTTAACAAACTAGCTGACAAACTATGGTATTCTTTCTAATGGACTGGAAGCCTGATGGGAAGGTCTCTGGGTACTTGTTAATAGCTGGCAGACAGGTGGAAGCATGGTCTGGGCAAAGGAGGCCTCTCTGACACTTCTGCTTAAGTAAAGAAGCTACAGCAGAAAGAATCAGAATTTGGATTTTAAAAGAAACTTCTACTTAAACTCCAGAGACTGAAACAATCTCCATATGCACGTGAAGTTTCTCTCTGAAGGCTTCACATACAGAAGCAAGTGAACTGCAGTCCTGCACTCCACACAAGACTGATGGTGTATGGCTGCCGCTGACTTCAAGGAGACTTTCTTGGCCCCAAAGCTTTATAGGCTATGAAAAGGCAAATTTCCTAGAAACTGTTTTTCTGTATATCTCCAGAAGGAGAGGGCTTCACTGAAATGAAATGGAAAGGGTGAAAAGAAATAAAATCTGCCTTAGTCTCTGTAAAGACCAGATGATAACTATAGTGCTGTGTCTCTCCTGTGCATAACAGGGAAACAGACAAGAGTAATAAAAAGTATAGGTAGATCCACCTGTACATACATTTCTTCAGCTCTATATAATATATGAATCTTGAGATTACGCAGTCTTATTTTCATAAGGGATCAGCTCATCAGTCAGTACATGTAAAAGAACTTCCATCAAGCAACGTGTAAGTATATAGGAAGTGCATGTGCTTGGTATTTTGTTGTTCATTTTGAGATGAAGAACCTGTTCTTCTTAGCAAAGACTCAAATGTCATCCAGGAAAGCAAGTGAAGATGGGGAGGTAAGTCACTGATCTTAACGGAAACTGCCTGTGTGTATTCCGCATTCATAAAACACTTCTGCAGCAGCAATTCTTTAACTCAGTGGTATGTGCTCTGTAATCCCTTATGTTGTGCAATCTCAAAGTATATTTTTTTGTTAACTGTAGTTCACACAATCTCAGAATACATATTCATTCATAATTTAGTTTTGCATTTAGACAGATGTTCATTTATTTTACTGTGGGATGTCTTACACTGAGGGGATAAACCATTTTTTTCTGGTATGTTTTCTCTGTAGATGTTGAAAAGATTTCTCACAAAGATTTAAAGTTTAAAAGAGCTAAAGTTTAAAAAAATATCTTGGTGCTGAGGAGGAACAAGCTTCAGAATCCAAGAGGTATGGAAGATCTGAGGAAACGTGACCTGTAAGGCAGATGTGTGCTCTCCTGGTGCTTATAGCTACTGCTGCCACCTGCAGACTCTACATAAGGGCAAATCTGATCAGCATCACTTTTCTGTGCACCCTGTTTTTCTTTGAAATGAAAGAGAGTGGCCATGTAGTGTCCTCCAATGTCTCCCTCAGTCTTGGCCTTTAGATACCTGTATGACAGAGGCTCGTTTGGGTGTCCAGCCCACAGCAGAGATACGTCCAGAAAGAGTTTGTACTGGCCAATAACCTGTCAGCATAACTTCATCTTACAAACCTGCGGCCTTATGATCTGTAAAAGCAAGTGATCTGCTGGTCTTTCTGTTATATTTTTTTTTGCTTATTTTTCTTACTTCCTTACTAATCGTGATCATGACCTCATAAGATTTATTGAGTTCAAAAAGAAAAATTGAGGGACGGCAGAGGTGATACTAGAGACACTGCTAAAAACATGAGCAGTGTTCTCCCCCATAGTCTGTGCTGATTTAGTGCATAGGCTTGCCTCCTGGAAATGCTGCCTCTTCAATTACAGATTAAGTTAAAGGTTTACTACTTGCAAGAACAGAACTGTGTAAGCCTTCCATGATTTAATCTGAAAGAATGTGTATATGTGTATGCCTTTGATTTCAGATATGCAGATCTAAAGGAGGAGGATGATCTTGCGCTAGGAAATCGAGGTGAAGTAGTCCTGGTTTCATTTCCTGCCTGTACCACATGCTTGCCATGTAATCTAAGATAAGCTACTAAACTCTTTGTTCACTATTATATGCCCCGTAAAATTGGGATAATAATATTTTCTTTTGCTTTATATGTCCTTATTCCTGCCTAATAAAATAGTATGCTTTCTGGCTTAATGTATTTGGGGATGTTTGTATGGTAAATAAGCAAGCAGGTGAAGATGGTACTCTCTTTCCAAGACTTCCTGTCTGTGCATATCCAGGACTCACTCACAAATGTAAATTGGTTGTGAATGTGAGTGCTTACGCAAGTCTACCTGTCTGCTCCTCTGGCTGCGGTATGTTCGGGTCAGTCAGTGTTCTGGAGTTGCTTCTAACTGGAATTCATGAATAATAAAGCAATTTTCAGCACCTAATAGTTCCTTAGAGTTAAGGAACATTTTTCATGTTCATTATCAACAAATGAGGAGGGTTTGTATCATCATATGCCTCTATGATTTAGATTGTTTGCCTGAAATATGAGATTTGATTAGAATCCCTAATCTAGTTCTTCCAGCTTTCTAGTATATTACAGGTGGGGAACCAGTCACATCAGAAATTAAGAGTTATTCTTCTCTCTGCTTCAGTGGAAACTCTAGAGTAATTAATAACATTTTAATGTAACTAACAATCAACTGGGAATTCTTAACTGCTGTTTTCATGACAAATTGTAAATGCTGTGAATGGCCACACTGCACCTTATGATTCTGCTCAGGCAATTTCCTTATAGCTCTAGAATGCTATGAGACATTCAGGCAGAGTAAAACATTTATGGCCAATTTTAATGCACACCTCATAAAAATCATTACTGTGAATTAATGAGTAGTAATACATTTGAATCCAGGCCTGATAACATGACTGAGTTGAGGGTAGAAATGGAATTACTTATACTTCTTTGTGAATAAGCATCAGAAAGAAAGATTTTTATCATGTATTCTGACTAAATCGAATTTGAACAAATATATACATTCTTTCCCCAGAAGTCCCTCTGTAGTCTCAGTGGCTATGACTTCACTCTTTATGTACTTTAATACCAACAGCCATGTAGATGTTTATTTGTACAGAAACCAGTGCTGTATTCTGGTTCAGACTTGGCTGCAGATAGAGGAATTGATTTAATGCAGAGTTTTGCCAGTAGCATAAATGACATCTACCTATTAGCTGCGTCTCTGCCTTGTGACTACTAATAGGAGAAGCAGGGCTATGTAATCCCACTGCCATGCTAATACCATTGTTTAATTTGGGGATGAAAGATGCTAATTGGCTCTGATAATTAGGGCAATGAAAAATTTTCCTACAGTTAGGACTGGAGAAATATTACTCCTTAAAAATTAGTATTTTATTACTTTTTTATGCAAAGATGTGATCTATTGACGCATATTCTAAAAATAAAAAATGTCTGAATTTCTCAGCACTTTAGCCAAATAAATTAAATCAACTGCTGGTGGTCTTCTGCATCTTTTGTCCTTAAGATTTATGCATTGGATTTTTATAATTTGATTTGCTTTCATGTTTTAAGGCTTTGTTAATACCTGCCTTCGTTTGGTAAATAAGAATAAACAGTGTAACGGAGGCTACTAGCACAGCTTAGTTCAAAATGTTTACTTTGTACTGTAAGTATTCCCTAAACCCAAAGCTCAAACTGCATCTTGTTCAACATGTAACAGAACTGCAATTCCATTTGCTTCAGATCAACATAACTTTTCATTACATTTTGCTGTGAAAACCATAACCTCTGTACTATTCTTCATTACATTTAGAACTTGGCCAGCTCATGGAAGCTGTCAGTATTAGTTTAGAAACCGTTGTTTTCTGTTTTCCTTAGTGCAAGCAACCTCCTTGAACCACAGGTGTCTTCAGTATATTTAAGTCTAGTGCATAGTACACCTTCTTGGTTTTTCAAAACTCTGTATCTGACAGCAGAATAGTGGGACTTTCATTTGGGTGTCTCATTGTTACTGAAGCAGGAAAATCATATTGGTACCTGTCAGTACTCAGCAAGGTTTCAGGAATGACTACAAGTGCACCTACAAAGGGTTGTTGCAATCTAAAAAGTTGGTAAGACCTCAGATCACTTGACATGACTGTCACTCACCTTTGCAAAAGTGTTCAGGAGACGTGGTCCCCCACTGTTGTCTGCCAGGTGCAAGAAGAACTAATCTGAAAGCAAACAGGAAGGGGAAAGATGAGGGCAGAGCCAAAGCTTCACCCACCCACACCCTGTATGTCAACAGAGCACAACAGAACTGGCCTGGTGGGGAGGGCCCGAAGGGTTGTGTGTCATCTTTAAGATACTGTAAGAAGCTCACATTTCTCTTGATGCAAAAAGGCACTAGACTAAGGTAATGAGGTTGTGCCATGGCAGCTTTTGGATCAGCCTGGAAGTACAATCTTTTCATGGAGAGTAGCAGTTTGGATATTGTCTAGTCCAAAATGGCTGTGCTGGGATGAAAGCTTCAGCCAGACAGCCAATAAATTGAAGCAGCAAAGTCCTTTTCCTCTCAAGTCAAACCTTGTCTTGTCTCTCTCAAAACATGGCAAAGAGAATAATTATGGTATTATACAACTATTAGAACAGTGTATGCAAAACATAAAAGTGAAATAACACAGAAGAAGCCCAAGAATTCAACAAAAATTAAAAACACATTTGTATGTGACTATTTTTTTCTTGAAAGTTTAAGTATCTGATAAGTATTCCTTCCCATGTTTAAGATAAATCTTACATTTGTGTGTAAAGCGCAAGGCTTCCTCTACTATTCACCTCCACTACTCCATCTATGTCCAGTTCACCATTTGGCTTCTGTCCATTTTGTAGTTGCTGATGATAGCTGTACACTGACTGAGGAATCAGCCTTACGTTATCAGAAGTGCTATTCAGCTTTGCTTTGATGTCCTTTCTGGCAGTCTCATCATCTGCAAGTTTATAAAAGTAACACCTGCTCAATGTATTCAGAGTAAGGACAGTTTATGAAGGCCTCCACAAAGAACGTTACTGAAACTGATAGCCTGGAATATGAAAAGGAACATCAAGAGATAAAATACTGATCTTATTCAAAACTCTGACAGCACTGAAAACTGGACAATAGCCTTCAGAGCAGTGAAAAGATTGATCTTTTAGACAAATGGAGAGTTCAAGGACAAAGTTATACATCAGTAAAAATGATAAAAAGTCTGTAACAACTCCACTGAAATCAGGGGAGTTTCTTTGAGTTTACAATGATAGAAGTGATCTTAGAAATTAGTTTTCAGTCTCTAAAGTGGTTAAGCATTCCAGTGAATGGATGCCTCTACTCTTCTCCCTTGCCGGAGGGCGTTCTAAGTAGCTCACATCTCATTTCTAAACGCATCAGGATCTTCCAGGAGAGACTGAGGTTTGTCATCTTCTCTCCTTTGATTGACTTTTCTGGAAATAAATGTTTAGCCTTTATTTGCCCATTAATCTGGTATTGTAGGACAAATCTGTTTTGTACGTTTGAAGAAGTATGTCTGTGTGTGGTCATGGAGCAAACAATACTCCAGTATAAATCCATGAAGAGCGACCACATACTCCTCTGGAGCTGGTTGGGTTACTTTTTCTCCTCTCATTTTTAATATTTTTTAATACAGTGACACTCCATGTTCCAAGTTTTCATTGCTGGAAGGTCTTTGCTGCAGAGACTCATTATATATGGATGGGCATAGGTCTCCATTTATCGTGGTGATGCAGGGCAGGTCAATCAGGAAATAGTTAAATATTTCCTAATAGTGTTTATGTTTAGCAGGAAATACTGTGCTGAATGAATTATGTTATGATAAAGCCTTATAAACATTATTACATAAATACAGCCTTTAATCACTTAACTGGCTAATAACACTATCATTTTGGTTTTGTACAGTAATTCAATTAAATGGAATAAAACTGAGGTTGAAGGAATGTTACAGTTCCTCTTCTGCCAATGTTTACCTCTCGTTTCTTTAACAGTTAGTAGTATGACAATTCCGTATTACAGGCCTTGAAAGGCACAGAGGCCAGACAACAGGAATTGTTCAGGGATCCTCTTCATCTTTGCCAGAGCTCTTGTGATTCTTCTTATTCCTGTTTTCATTCATGTCAGCCTTGAGATGTTTAGTTTCCAACTTAGGAGTAGTTTTAAGATGCTGGCCCTCTTTGTGTTGGCTGATCTGTAGCACTTTGGCTGTAGGCATGGAGATAAAAAAAATAGAGGGCATGATTCATTTCACACTCATTCTGGTATAAAAGACAGCCAAAGTAAATGGAATTAGACTGAAATAAGACTCAGACCAGTTTCAGACTCCAATTACAGTGGTGGGATTGGTCCATGGTTCTTCATTTCCTCACAGGGAAGAGTGGAAATTAAAAATGTTAGCTAGGTCTTTTTCCTTCTTCAAAGAGCATATTTAAAATACTAAGGGAATACTGGCACAGCAGAAAAGGCTCTGGCAGTTACAGCTGGCCACAGATTACCCTCAGGCAGTGGTCACAGCACTGTTGGGTAACTCAGGTCAGCAGGGACCCATGAGGCCATCCTGTCCTGTTATAAGGCTGCAGAAACTGGAAGCTTATTTGGATTGTACTGATCTAATAGGATTTATCCAAAATCTCTGCATATGTATAAACATGCAAAAATATGTACTAACAAATCATGGCGACCAGTTAGTAGGAGCAGTTAAAAATAGGAGCAATTGCAGACATTTAATTATTTAAATTGTGATAATACAACCATCCATAAAAAGAAGATATCCCCAAAGATTTCTCCTGTTTAAGGTTATGCACATATAATTACCTTATTATGAAACATAATTATGGTACCCTCAGGGCTTTTGTGTAGTTTTAACAATCAGCTTGACAAGGGATTGGTAAAGTGCAGGAAATAATCCAACACTTTGTGTTAATTTTACATCACAGTATCAATTTAAATAAATACAAAACTACCGAAATATGATTGTCATACTGAAAATGCCTGAACCTCTTGTAATAAATTCTTTTATGAAACAGTACTTATGACTACATGTAGTGACAATTAAATCTTCCTCTCTGTGGAAGTGATCCTCTAAAGATGAGGAAATCTTATTTTTCATAAAGCTATCTAGTATGATAGCAATAACCAAATGTTGTCACTTGGAAGTACTTGTTTCAAAGCTCGTCCTTTTAGTATGTAAAGTTGTGAATATTTATTCTCATGCATGTCTCTTATGTTGTCTACACTGAATTTCCTCTGTCATTTCATCATCTTGGGACCATAAGGCGGCTGTAACTAGACATAACTGCTTATGCTACGCTAATCTGCATGAGATCCTTGAGAAGAAAATTACTTGAACATCCTATGGTCCATGTGGTTCTGCAGTGTATGCTGAATTTCCACAGGCAGATGCTGAAGCCTAAGAGCCAGCTCTTCCTCTTGGGTTTCTCAGCCACTAAAATCACAAAGGATGTAAGGAAAGGAATTTTTTATCTCCAGCAGCCTCAAAGACTGGTGAGCATGTGCATATCTCTGGTGTGATGCAAGATCAAAGATTTACAGAGCATCTTCATATTGGTTTTGATATTGGAGATGAAGACAGGAAGAGAAGAGGGGTGTGCACAGGCTATACTAGGGACATCAGCTGCTGTAGACTGTCCTTGGCAACTGGAAGACATACATTGAGAAGATGAGGAGAACCATCCAGCACCATCTCCCACCATTTCTCTCTGCCCCACACAACCTCCACAGAATGAGCATTATGGTTTATTCATAAGAGGGCTCCTTACCATGTTTCATTAAAAATCAGTTCTGCTACATAGACAGTTGCTGTCTGATCTGAACATGTACTTTACATAATGTGTCACTGATATAGCTATTGTGTGTATCAATTCAGAAAGCATGTGCTGAACAAATACCTTGTTATCAACAGGGCAAAACGCAACAGGTTCAGCCCCACAAACCTGTGCTCACTTTTGCTTTAATCCACAAAGAACATACTTTAATTTAAAGAGCACAATGGAATTTCAGTAAGACAATGCAAATGCTTCCAATTTAGCACAGCTTGAATTGCTTTACCAAATCAGGGCCAGAAGGTTAAGGCACTTGCAGGAAAGGAACCCCTAATGCTCACGTTTTTTCCTTTCTAGTTAGCTGCCCTAGATATGGTGATGTCAATTATCATGCACTTGAAGAGAACATCATCTTTGTTCGATAGTTCAAACTGGACTGGTGATTGCAGGTCTGATCACTGTGTGAGAAGCGTGTCCTTTTGGCAGGCCTGTGTGCCACCCTCTAAGAGCCACACCTCTCATCCTCAGAAAACTGGCCAAATTACCAGCTGAGCAAAGCTCAGGGCTGAGCCACCGTCTCTGTCCTGCCGAAGAGATTACTTCATCTTCTAAGTGTGTCATGCAAGCTGCTTTCACTATGAGCTAATTTAAATTTCTTATGGCTTGGCTAAGATTAGCTCATATAGTGACATTTAAATTTCATTTGCTCGCAGTAATTTTGTTGTGCAGAATGTTGCAGATAACAGAGAAACAGCAGATTATGTAAATAGCCATTTATAAACACAGCAGCTTTTTTCAATCCATTGTTCTGAACATCCTACCCAAATTGCCTTGTGCATGTTCCTCATTTTAAATGTGTGTCTGTGATCAGACACTGTGCTTCAACAAACGTTTTGAAGTTTCACTCATCTCCTGAAAAGTATGTCTGTTAAATTAAAAACACTGTTAAGAGCCAGTTATTTCATCAAACAACAATAGCAATAAAAATTCCTGCAAAAAGGGCAAAAGATATAAACTAACCATCTGCTATAAGCAGCAGCAACAACACTCAAAAGCGTAAGGAAGAAATGATAATATTTGAAGTGAGATTGCTAGACATGTCCCACAAAGCCATATTTGTTTCTTTTTCATTATGATATTTACTCGAGAACTTCTTTACTGTCAGAGTGATGCAGCGCTGGCACAGGCTGCCCACACAGGTCATGGGGTCTCCTTCTCTGGAGATATTAAAGATCTGCCTGGATGCTTTCCTGTGTGACCTGCTGTAGGGAACCTGCTTTAGCAGGAGGTTGAACTAGATGATCTCCAGAGGTCCCTTCCAACCCCTGCAGTTCTGTGATTCTGTGATTTGGAAGCCTTTTGAAATTATGGCAGTGAGAGATTGGGAGAGATGGTTAAGTTAAATATTTAACTTAAGATTTTAAGTTAAGTTATTTAAGATTTAATATTAAATCTTAACATTCAGCTTTGCATCTTTCCATCTGCTGCTGTTTCCTGTAAGGACACCACTTTAACACAGAGTAACGGGGCTGACCTTGCTGCAAAAGGCAGAGCTTTTCAAATCCTGCTTGAAAGAAGAACCCATGGAGGAGTCACTAAGTGTGATTTCTGTTTTACTAATAAAATTAAAAGTGAAAAATAATAATGTAGAAGAGAAAGGAAAGAACAAAATGGTTTTGCTGAAAAGGTGTAACAAAAGTTAGGAAGAAACTCATTTCTCAGGAGGCAGTGAGGCACTGGCACAGCTGTCCAGAGAAGCTGTGAATGCCCCATCCCTGCAGGTATTCGAGGCCAGGCTGGATGGGGCCCTGGGCAACCTGAGCTGGGGGGTGGCAACCTGCCCACAGCCAGTGGGTTGGAACTGGGTGGGCTTTGAGGTCCCTTCCAACTCAAACCATTCTCTGGCTCTATGATTCCATGAAGTTGAAAGCCAAACAGAAATCCTTAGTGCTATATGTCAGAGAGAAAGCCTGAGGAAAAGCAGCACTTTCTGTTGTATTCACTGAGGGTAAGAAAAGAGACTGAACTAAGTCTCATTCCTCTAGGGGCATCGATGATAGCTTAAGTGAATATGGCTTGTGGGAATGCTGGGTGAATGAATGCCCTTCAGCAGCAGCAGGTGACACCATCCTTGCCAAGTATGATAGCATCATTCCTCCAGGAGCCGCACCCACTTTGCTGCCAGCTGGTTGCCTCAGGCTTCTGCTAAACTTTATGCTCTCCACATTGCTACATTGTGTCTTCCCTTTCCAGGCTGTAGAGTGGTTTTCAGAGATACCAAGGTCCAACAGGAGCGAGAAGGAACTTTCATGTGAATGGCATATGGCTGGCCTCCTTGGGGTCAATTGATGCCTGGTGTAGAGAAAACCAAATATAAAAGATCTGAGTGGTCCAGCAATAAGAGAAGTAGTTGTAAAGTGTAAGAGAAAAGCCTGTCCTAAATGATATGAAAATATATATTGCATAAATACACGGCAGTACAAAACAAAAGAAACAAGGTTGCATTGAGGGTGAATGTATAATTAGAGTGAAGTCATTTAAATGCAATGATCTTTGATACATGTATAAATATTCCCATAGGCATTAAAATATTTTACATAAAGGTTATAGGAATAATCTGTTATTAATGTAGTTGTATTTTTATAATCAGAGTTCCATATTGTTTATTAATTAAGACCATATTAATATGTAGAAAAATGTAAGTACATGTCATATTCATCCATTTTTCAAGCTAACATCTATGTTTTCATTATAGCTCAGGTGTAAATAAAAAGTTTCTAAAATATTTTGTTAAATATGTAATTTATATTGATGTTAGAGGTAACAGAATAGTGCAAAGAGTTTGATAGCTAGTGCAGAACAGCAAAGTTCAGCTATGCATAAAATTGTGAAGCTGTGTTGTGCAGCTATATACTTAAGATAGACCAACTAGTATGTCACCATATTCTGGAAAAAAAAGAAGAAAATTAAATTGTAATTGATTAACTGTAAATACCCACTTGACATGGATCTGATATGCATGACTAAAGAATGAAAGATGAAAATGAAGAGAAAGGGATGGAGTTAGTCTGAGAGGCATTTAATTTAATCTGACGTCCATGGATGGAGCACACTTGACAAAAAGCATTTCAACAGCAGCACGAGATGCTACATCCATATTGCATTTATTAGCACAATAAGTGACTTTCTACAGCCATAACCATGACTTATGCCTGCTCTAGTACCATGATTGCTCAGTGGAATGTATTGGTCAAATCCCAAGGCAGCATAAATATTGGGATCTGTTTGGACCCTGCAGTTGCTGTATCCAAAGCATAGTCTGCCTCACAGTCTGCTCCTTGCTTATGGGATGAGCATAGAGGATGGAGGCTGAGGCAGAAGCAATTTCTGCTTTTCACCTCCAAGACAGGGAGGGAAGAGTCTTCCCTCCTCAGACTTTGGAAACCTTCATTAGACTGATGAAGGAAGAGGAGGGGATAGTGTCATAGAAAAACTTGGCCACTCAGACACAAAGTGAGTCAGCAAGGACTAATAAAAAGGTACTGCTGTAAGTGGGATCTTCTCCCTCATTCTTCCATCAGATGAAGGAGATACAAGAATGTTTCAGACTGTCTCAGCAGCAGGAACATCTTGAGGGACTGTAGAGAGAGATGAACTCTGAAGATAACCAAAAAGGAGGTTTCAGGAGTAGAAATAAACATGTTTGGAGAATAGAGGGATGAGAAAGGCCTGTGTGCTGTGCCTGCAGCTTTTGTATCTTGACCAGTATCTGAACTACCCCTTGTTGCTGCGGAGACGGTGCCCACGCTGGGTTGAAAAGGAACACATAAGCAGATGTACCTGTTTTGGCCTTTTTTTTTTAAGAGCAACCAAAAGAGATAAACCAGTGCTAGGTGTGATTGGGAGGCTGGTTCATGGCTCTGCTGAGACCATCTGTTAATGTCCATTACAGCCATGAGATGGCTATGACTTTGAGATATTTTAAGGGTAATAACTAGTTCTCAGTTTTGATCTCACAGCCCCCCAGTTTCTGAATAATCACTTCCCAGAACATATTTATCATATAACTTCAGAAAGGTGTAGAGTTCATGATGAATTGCACTCATTTAATTAAACGATTGAAATAAATTTCTCGCCACGGTGCTATTTTCTATTACCATTTTCAGAAAATAAGAAAACAAAGTTCAAAAAAGTGTAAAAAAAAAAAAAAAAAAGGCAGCCCAAAACAAGCAGAAAGATTTTACCATAATTTGGTTACCAAACTTTTCAAAATTTATGTAATCTGAGATATGATGTTGAAACTGCAAAGTATTTTCTCTTTTGATAGTAATTGAGAGAAGACAGGTTGAATGCTATACTCAATATTACAAGCACATAGAAAATGACATATGGAGAGACCCTCAGCATTTTACATTCAGTCCTGTGATTTTGTTAGACTGTTAAATAATTAATTGCATATGTATACCGACCAAAAAGATTTTTACATCAAAAGTTCTATAGCTCCTTTCAAACACACTTGTTGGCTCTTCAAAATTTGATTGTTTTTCCTCCCAGAGGTTAAGAGCAAAATTAGATCCAGCTTCTCTGGAGCAACATGGAAAACCTCTTTTACCAATTTTAGCGAGAACCATTGGTGATAGGTGGATGGTTGGACTGGATGATCTTATAGGTCTTTTCCAACCTTAGTGATTCTGTGATTCTGTGATTCTCTGATTCTTCACCTTGAAATTTCTTCAGTCTTCCTCTCCCTCCTTTCCTTTCCAAGTCTGTTTCAGAGGGTATATTTCAGGGGACATAACAACTTAGTTCGGAGACTTAATTGAGAAGTTGGTAGCCTACATGTCTCACCAAGAGAAACAGGAGGGCAATGGAAATCTCTAAATGAGGCTGCAATTAGACTCCTAAATCAGTTGGTTAACCTCATTAGTTAACGTAAGTGTGAGCTGGGCTCTGTAAGTGCTCTACCCGGATGACTCTGACCTGCAGCTGAATACAAAATTATATGAAGACTTACAGAGCAAACTTTCAACTATATTATTGCCTTTAATGTTTCTAATTTACAGTTTACAGGCAGGTTTCTATTCATGCTATGTGTGCAATAGGAGTTAAACAAAAAATATTCAGAAGCATAATGAAATTTAGCACTTTAAAATTTCTGGACTAAAACGAGTCAAATCTTTAAATATTACCACTAACGACTTTCCTGTAATCTGCATCTGCATCACTTTATGTTTCAGTTTCACCAAAATAAACAGTTTTCTATTTCCTAAATCTATTGCTGCATTATTGTTTCTGAAAATACGTGCTGGAGCATCAGAATACTTACAAAGTAGGATCTGTCATTAGTAAAATAATTGTTCTGATGATATTTTGCAACACTTCTATCTGTAGTCTATGTATATCAGTAACTCCACTAAGCCTGGTGAACTTTATTCAGCAATTCATATTTTCAGTGATAGAGGCAGTGATCAAGTAACCTAACTTTTTGACCTGGCAGAACATACAAAAATGCACTTGTATGCATTATTTTCCACTTTTGCTACAGCGTGCCTTCTGGAAAGAATTATAATTCTGATGCAAAGGTTTCATATAAAGAAAAATCCACTGCATACTTTGAAGTGCTGCACCACTGGTTAAACAGAAAGTCTTTCTCACAGTAACTTTTTATTTTTAAAATGGAATGCATTTTGTTCCTCAGAAAGTATAAATTCATGTTTACTGGGAAAGACCTGCATTTCTTTTCAGTTGATTGTTTGTACAGCAGATGTGTCAGCTCCCAGGCTGGAGTAGTGTCATAAGCTTTAGTAAAAAGAAAAAAAATAGAGAAGTTACTTGAGCGTTTGGGCCAATTTTATTTAGCTCTATTGACCTACAATAATTCTTTCGACATTAAGAAATCTTTCAAAATTAAAAACCCTTTCAAATTATAAGTGTTTCCTGGAGTGGCTGCCAAAGAGGAGCCTGAACTCTGAACCCATTCTCCCATTCTATGCCAAGTTGGATAGCTTCCCAGCATTGCAAACAGATTGATTGGTGTTGTGTCCATTTGTACTGGGAGAACTGGTTGCTTACAGTTAAGCACAATTTAAGTGCCACCTGCTGATAGAACACCATTACTCCTGGGTGCCCTGTAAGAGCATGGCCCAAGACCAGTCACTGGTATGTGGATTTTGCCTCAGCAATCCCATTTTCTGCAGTGGATACTGGAAGTCACAATGTGTTAAGTATGCAAAAAAACGGCTGACATCTTTGACAGGAATCTTTGTTAGGAATAACTGCCAAATTTTCTGATTCTTTCTACTCGCAGGGTGCTAAGCTCCCTGTTCTTTCAAGTAACCATTGAAGAAATGGCACAGTGGCAATATCTTGCCTCTGTGAGCCCAAAAAGTACTTTCTATGCCCAGTTCATCTTGTTTCTGGAACTCAGACTCTGTTCTTTCCAGTATAGCTTTCACTAAAAATATGGGGTTTTTTTGCTAGTTGAATTCAGTGATGAATTTTACAAATTCGAGTTTATCTATATGGTTTATCATACCATATATATAAGCTACTTACTTGTATGGTCTCTGTTGCCACAGTGTTGTCAGCAGAAAAAAATAGGACAGAAGTTCTTCTACTGTTGGGAATATAGGATAATGCAGAAATCACAATAAAACCCTTCTCATTTTCTCTGAAATGTACTCATTCTTTATTGCTGACTAAAGGAATGACAATTCTCTCTTGTCCTCTGAGTAAGCAGCTAGGACTCTGAATACTGAATGGATTACTTAGATTTGAAAGAGACTTCAGTGAATAAAAAGGTATTAAAGCACAGCTTGATGTGACTCCAGGCCAAAAAGAGAGGGAGAATATGATTGCCATATGAGTATTCAGAGTTATATGACCCCTTAGGCAGTGCTAATAGGAAGGAAAATGGGTAGAGCTCTTCTTGTGTATCTTTTGCAGAATAAGAAATGCAAAGGCAGTGAAGCACCTCTCACACAGTGCCGGTTAAAGAATTAAGAGGAGAAATGCTGTTTGCAATACTGAGCTATCTAATCTAGTTTAACCTCACTGAATCCACTGGTGTGAATGTTGTATTACAACTGTTAGGACCTCAGTAGCTTCCTTTCTCTCCAGTCTCATTATTGTTTAAGAGAGATGTGGTGAGAAGAAAATAGGAAGTGAAACAATCCTGTTTTCTCACTTACTACATGACACAACTGCTGCTGCACAGTGTTGCTGGCTGGTGGAAAGATTGCCACCATATTGTTTTAAGTATCAGTTTCAGAGGTTTCTTCTCTCTCACTGCAAGCACTTTAAAATTGATTTGCAAAAAAAGGCAGTAGGGCTCCGTACTCTGAATCTAGTTAATAAACCTGCAATCAGATTAGAAATGTGATAAGAAGGGGAGGATTTTTTGTGTGTATTTCTCTATCCTGTTTCTTTTATTTCAAAGTTTTATTTTAAATGATTAATTTATATTATATGAAATGGCTCATTCTCTTATTCAGTGCAAGAATGGAATGTGTGAATATCAAGTTTCCTGGTATGTGGGGCTATGGTTCCCTGAGGGTCTTCATCTGCCAATAATCTTAATTACAGTTTGTTGTAATTGACATCTTATCTATTTCGTCTCCTTCATTCCAGTTAGAAAATTCAAACCCCTGACAAGCTAGCTCTAGTATTTGGTGAATGTGATAATTAAGCAGGAATTGGCAACCACTTCATAGACAAATTCTGTTTTGCTTATAATTAAAACTGCATTTAAGCTACTGGTGAGGCATAAAAATAAGTCTTCATTGTAACTAGACCTTGTATTGGGGCTTATGCAGCAAGGTGATGGTAGCAGGGGGCTTCAGCAGTGACCTCTGTGAGCAGAGCCGCGCAGTGCCCCATTTCAGAGCAGAGCAGCTCCAGCTGCTCCAACAGGGCCCCGCCGCTGCCAGAGAACAACAACTGCACAGCTGGGAGGAGGGAGAAACGAGAGAGCAGCAGCCCTGCAGGCACCGAGCTCAGGGCAGGAGGAGGGCAGGAGGTGCTCCAGCAGTTCCATGCAGCCCAGGACAGGCCCACGGAGGAGCAGGCTATCTCCTGTAGCCCACAGGCACCAGGTCCGTGATGGTACTTGTTGCGTGATCACCTTCTCCTCATCTCAACCCATGAGTTTTTTTCCAACAAATTTTGTCCCCATGCCCTTCTGAGGAGGAAGAGTGAGAGCAGTGTGGGGTGCTGAGCTGCCTACTGGTGTGAAACCACCACAGCCGTAAAGCTGTGCCTCTCGTATGCAGCTGGTGTATACAGATGCCAGCAGAAGGTAGGCTTTCTCTGCTGATTTACATCAATCAGATGAAAATGAGATTCACTGATCTTTTTCTCAGTTCTTTCCAAAAAACTGTCTCCTTCCTGAAAGACTCCATGGGAATAAAAAACGTCCCTTTAAAACATTTTGCCCTTGGTTTAGCCAAATTGTAGAGAAATCGTGGAGGAAAAACAATGAGACGGTGTCCTTGCAAAATAATATTTGGAAAGAAAAAAGGAAGAATAGGGGGTTCCTGCAAAACAAGATGAAGGAAAAGCTGAGAAGAAGAGTTTCAAGGATCTGGTTAAGCAAACCTATCTTGCACGTATATGGCAGGAGATGCTGGCTTAGCATCCGTGTGTAAATCTTGTTTGCTGGACAGAACAAAGAGTGATAGACTTTACAGTATACAAAGATAGTTGTAGTTGGGCAAAACAACAAACTCTGAATCGAGATTACAAAGTATGTGTAAACAAAGGAAATGAAACGGGGATGAGCTGGTAGGCAAATCGAGATGAATGTGAACCCTGACTAGGTCAGCGAATGGGGAAAGGGGGGGGGGGCTCACTAGCATTGGGGTACAGGGACAAAGGAGCGGCTGTGTCCCCCAGTACTTCGAGTGACCCAACAGGGGTATGCCCCAGTGGACTCTCCCTTTATTCAAAAGCCTCCCTTCTGTCTCTTTTTGGGATAAAGGTGATTGAGCAAACTTACTGAAACAGAAATATTTTTGACCCTTTCAATCTAAAATTGATAGACTATAGACCACTTAACAACAACAAAAAGCCTCATTTTAAAGAGGAAAAAAAAATTGGGACAAGAGCACTAATTATTAGTGACTGTAGTTTTACTGATGAAATTCTGACCAATACTCACTTCTGAATTTTTATGTGATATTATAAATTTTTGTGGGGAAAAAAAAGAAAAGAGCAGTTGTTTGTTCTCCTTCACAGCTGTGTAGAACAGATTCTTCCCCAACTCAGAAGGTTTGTAGAAGAGTCCATTTACCCCCCCCCAAAGTTCCTACTCAGCAGGGTCTGCCCTGGCTGCTTTCTGAGAATCACAGAATCATAGAATCACTCAGGTTGGAAAAGACCTTAAAGATCATCGAGTCCAACCACGACCTAACCATACTACCCTAACAACCCTCTGCTAAATCATGTCCCTGAGCATCCAAACTGAGCTAGGAAGATCTGCTGTCTTGCCCTGACAGTGTTTGTAAGGATCGGGGGGTACAAAGTAAAGCAGAATTAGAAAACTTGTGTTTAGTTATTGAGCTAAACCAACATCTCTTTAAACACAGATCATGGCATGTCTCTATGTGCTGCTGCTTACTCTCGTTCTCTTCCCCTTCTGTGAAGTATCACCCCTCGTAAACTTTCTGTTGCAGTGAAATATTTAAGCCATTTTAAAACCCTGTAGTCTAGAAAAGAAAGTGAACAACACCTTATCTGTCTGTGAGTTTTAGATGATATACCTTTTAAATTAATGACACCTTGGTTGTGCCAGGTTCTGCTCAGTTGAGCCTTTGTGCCAGTCATTTGGAGCACCATGCTGACTATTGATCTATCACTCCACTTCACTGTAAATTCACATAAACTAGCACTGAAAATAAAGTTCAAAAGATACTCTTTGATACTGCATAGTAGATATTTGTACAGAACCAAAGCAAAGGAAGAAGTGTTTCACCTCATTCCTGCTTAGACCAGAAGTCCTTGCCTAGGGATATTGTGGAAGCTAAAGTTTGACATGGCTTAACAGTGAGTCTGTGTTGGTTCATGGAAGAAAAGTTCTATAAATGTTCTGTATGAAGAGAAGTTGCCTTTAGTGAGCTAGAAAACTACTTTTTCTCTATTGAAGTTTGGGAGGCTATTTGCTTATTTTATTGTATAGTTTTTGCTAGGCTTCTGCTTTTAAACACCCCTAAATAAAGCTTATTAGGATAGATAGGATAGCTTCGTCTGACGCAGGGCAGCCATCTTTATAAGCCTTAGGATAGAGTTTTAAAAGTTCAAAGATGCATGTGTTAGTATAATAATTGTCATTTACAGCAATTCCTAATGCTCAGAGAAAGTAAGGTTTCTGATAGACTTCTTTTAATAATGAAACATAACTACCAATCCTGATTCTAAAGATTCTGACATAGAAGAGCAGAACTAGCAGTGAATTCCTCTCACTCAGCTTTAGAAATCCCTGGTACACGTTATCCTATCTAAATGCTTACTTTATATTTGATAGGGTGTGGTCAATAGGTAAAGTAGAAGAGTGTGAATTTCTTCCCAGTGACTGTGATGGAAACTGAAGAGCTCTAATTCAGCCTTGGTGATCAGCAGGATTTTCAAAGCCTCAAGGCTAGTAAGAAATGCAGACAACCAACATCCTACTGGATGCCTGATCACTTGAGAAGATAACATAACTGTGAACATCTCCCCTTCCTCTTCATTTCCTTGAGCTTTTATTCCTGGGCATGACCTTATATGATATGTGATTTCCTTTGAGTCAGTAGTATTCCTCCCCAACTTCTTGCTCATCCCCAGCCTCCTTGCTGGGAATGAGGGCAGAGGGAGAAACAGAGGAGGCCTTGATGCTGTCCAAACACTATTTGGCAGTAGCCAGAATGCTGATGTGTTATCAACACTGTTTTACCCACAGCACTATAAAGAGTGCTGTCGAGAAAATTAATTCCTTTCCAGCCTGACCCACTGCACCCTAAAATGTTAACAATTCAAGATCCCCATTTATATTAGATTTAGGTTAGATTAGATTTATATTATTTTAGATATTTTTCGTAAGAGGGAAGCTTGTATTGAGCATTTTCAATCCAAACTCCTGTTCTAGCCTATGGAGACCTTTAGCTCCTGTTCCAGAATGAGATGATCTTATAGATCAATTCCAACCCAAACGATTCTATGATTCTATCATTCTACGAGGTACATCATCCAGCATTAGTGCCAGTCTTTCAAGATTACACTGAACATCTTCCACAGTGCTGGTGCAGGTTATTCTCTGTGCAATCACAACATCCTCCATGCTGTGATAAAGCTGTGGTACATCACTGCACCAAAATGACTTTGAGTTATTCTGTGGTAATTTGCACTGATGCTACAGCAACAGATAAAATCCCAGAAATGTCTGAAGGAAAGGAATGAAAATGAGAAATATACAGTTCAGAGGTAGGTATTAAAAGAAAGAAGGCTCAACCACAGCCAATTTCTGTTGTTACTCTAAAAAGAGATAGATTTTGCTTCTTTTCTCAGAAGGGATGGTTGCTTTTCTTCACCAGGAGTGGAGTAGAGAAAAGCAGCAATATTTCAGGAGGATGTTAAGGGAATTGCAAGCTTGTGCTTAAGAGAAGCTTAAACTTAATCTACAAGCATATTGACTAATGGAAAGTAAAGGTAGAGGTGAAAAAAAATGTATCTGTATTGCCTCATAACAGTTCAGGTAGTAGAGGGGCTTGTGTCTTGACATGTTTACATAAATCACTCACGTACTGCTACTATATATCAATATATGTATGCTTGTATATTCATCGTATTGAGCTGTACTGAGAAAATCAAATGGCATAAGAAAATATCGAGAGCGGTCTATATCTGAGATGAAGCTCAGCAGGTTGGCTCTTGCCCAGGTTGTGCAACAGGCTGGAGAGCAAGGCCAAGGTAGCAGCCACTGTCAAGGGAGAGGAGCACGCTCCTTCTGTCCTGTGGAGTCTGGCTTGATCTGCTGAAAAATGGAGACCAGATAAGCCCTCAGGGATAAAGTGTAATATCCCTTCCTACTTCTATTTTTTTGTGGTGACATTTCTGAGTTTTACTGCAAATAATTATTGTTTTGCATGTAAATGCTTTGTCCCGCAATCTGATTCAGAGATGCTTTTGGTGCTAGCTTGATGAGGCTGGCAAAATAAAAGAGGGTCAGTGAGGCAGGGCACAGCAGCCTTTTCAAATGGGAAAATTCTTGCTACTTTCTACAAATGAAAAACACAGGCTCTGTAACCATAGAAACACGATGGGCCAAGGATAACTCTGAACTTCTGATGAATTTCTTTTGTTTGGTATAAAGCCCTGTTTGGAGGAAGAGATGTAACACAGATAAGGAGAATAACAGTGCTTTACTGTCTGTACTTCCTTCCCGTTAGCTCTTGGAATACTTTCGAGAACTATTGTTATTCCATTTTACAGCACAGGAAACAGAGACCCAGAGAAACAACACCAGTTTTGCCAAGGCACACTGCTGGAATAAAACCCATCTTCTCAGGTTAACCAGAGTTGAATTAACAGAAGGAATGAAAGTGCTTGCAGGTACTTTTGTGGGTGTTCCACCAAGTTACGTAGCACATGACATATGCTCCTAAAAGAAAGATGCTGCACTCTTGCTCTTTGACTATATTTATAAAACAACATACTCATAGATATCTGAAAATAGACTTCTGATCTATCCAAACTCTGGGCTGGTGTTTCGATTCTGTGTCCAAGCTATAAGCTTCAGTCTGTGCCTCAGCGGCTCCTTTACCTTTGATGGACAATATACAGAGATATACTTTGGCTAACCTGATGTCCCTGCCCTTCTGCAGTCACACCAGAAACAGCATGAAGATGGAGCTTGAATTTTTCACTCTGCCTATGGCACCCAAAGACATTCTGTAAAATTCAAGCACACAAACTTCCAGTGTTGCCTTGGGTCCTAACACCTAAATGCTCACTCAAGCCTAAGGATAAACTCTTCTCTTTATTGAATTTTGTTGGTGTGAATGAGGACAATTTTTTTCAATACAGAATTGACAAGATGACAGGAACACAGTGTAGAGCTTGAGTAAGAAGGGGAGATTTGCAGAAAGCTGGCCAGACTTGCTGACTTTCAGTTTTCTATTTTATTGTTGCAAAGCAAAAGTCTCATCAACATGAAAACCTAGGTGTCAGCAGTGAAGATTATATACTGCAATGGCAGTAAAAAAATGGAAGAAATGTCTCATGTGTTACCTGGAAATATTTGCTAGGAATTTGATCTGCATTCAGTCTTTGAAAATACCAGCACTGCAGAGATGTTTTGTTTCTAAACCCACAACAGCTGCACTTGAACTGTGAAAGAATTTCTGTCTGTGAAAGAAAATGTTGATCATTGTAATAGTGTAGACAGCCCCACAGCCCCCTCCAGTGCTGAAAGAATCTGTACATATACATGAAGACTAAGGGTTCCCACCATGCATCCACAGATGTGGGATAGAATAAGATAATTAGCAATTAATGATGCGGCAATTACAGAAGTAAACAGCAAGCATAGATCACAGAGTAGCCTTTCAGTCAGTGAATGAACAATTTTTTCATGCATTCAGTTTAGAAATGAGACTTTTTTCCTTTGGAATCGCTTTTGATTTTGATCAGAGAAGTGCATACAAAATTCTATCCTGTGGAGGCATTCATAAAAGCCAAAGGGCATATTTACACACTCACAAAAAACTAAACTCCTTTATAGCCACAGGGAATACATTTTCACCTCCACTCTGCAGGATTCTTTTGAGGGCCTTGTGCACTAGGATTGAGTTGCAAAGAAGCTGTCTATACTCTGACAAATCAAATATTGAAATGCTATCAAATTAGAAACCAACTCCACTAGGATAACTCAGGGGGATCAACTTGGGCCAGTAGATTACTTGTCATAGAGTCGGAGAAAATAATTATGTTCTTTTTTAAAGATGATTCGTTGGTGAGTGCATTGATGAGGCATTTAGTTGTCTTAGAAGAATGGTCTGCAAAAATGTCCTTTGCAAGGGCAGCCCTCAGAGCTAATCAATAAAGGAATGAGCATAGGCAGCAGTATCTGAATTCCTGTGTCTGCTTAGCAGAAGTGTGAGCTGGGTCTTCTCATGCCTGCATCAATTTAGAGTATTTCTATAGCCTGATGTCAGCAGTACTCTTCTGGTGCATACAGTTTTGAATTCCTTGAATTTCTTAACCATAATCTTGCTTTCTGGATGACAACCCTTGCCAGAAGCCAACCGTACCAACCACTGTCACCTCTCTGTTCGCTGTGAGGCTGAGAGATAATGTCAGTGCCTTTTGTAGGACCTGTTGCTGCCAGCGGTGAGGGGAGTCTCCAGCAGATTAAGGTTAGAGGCCAAAGGCAAGATGACTTTCAGAGCCAAAGCAGAAGCTCCTGGTGAAGTTTAGATTCAGCTGTAGCTCACCTTGGATCATTTGATCTTAAATAATAAACTGTGCTTTATCTTAACACTAGTCTGCTGGGTTTTTTAATTATTATTAGTTTTGTATTTCATACTTAACCTCTATGGTTTTTTTACTGCTTTGTCATATTCTCTTGAATTGTTGCTGTTGTTCAAATAGAAAAAATAGAAAAAAATCACATAGAATTTCAAACATTTTTGTCACATGTAGCCTTTAAATGGGGACCAGAGGTGTCAGCCTGATTAGATTATATGTGATGCACTCTGCTTTTCTTTCAGTCCTAGTTTCAAACAGCTGGATTCTGCATCTGGGAAGAAACAGAATTATTATTTTTCAAAATTACATATGCCCATCACACTCTCTTTGAAATGCTAATGGTTACAGAACTGAGAGCTCATTTTCTATTCTGACAAGCAAATGATTAAATCAGCCTCTCTGTCCCTCTTTGGCCTTTGTTTGAGCTGCCCAGTAGCCACAAAGCTTTGGCAATTAAATCAGATTTTAAAGGAAATGTCCCACTATGGGTGAGCTGTTCTTGGTGTAGACACTTACGTGAATTTTTATATAGAAATAATCGTATTGGATCTGAAGTAATGAATGCAGCAAACTAGCAGGCTGATTAAAATAAAAGATTTAAATTTCTGTAAAGTGAATATTTTCTGCCAGGCACAAAAATGCCAATCTGAATATATATTTCCCAGTGTACGTAAGTTACTCCATCCACTCTGACCTAGGACTTTGTCTCAAAGGCCATATTTCCGTGGGATATTAAAACTTTACTCCTTTCTAAGAGGATTTACCTGCTTTTGTATAGTGTCTCGAGTTCTGGCAAGAGTTCTTGAAAACAAATTGATCTTTTAATGAGGAACATAGGTAGCTGATGCAAAATTTCAAAGAGAATGTTGAAAAATAAGATTTTTGTTAACTATTTCTAAGAATATGAGTCTGTTTCACCTGTACACTGGCCTATTATTTAAATTCTGAGCATATCTGCAGAAGTAGACTTTGTGAATTGTACTAGAGCAGGGAAATCCCCCTCCTGCGAAGATGCTGCAATGGGAAGGAAGGAGCTTGTTTAAAAAAATAAGTAGGTCTCTAGTTCCTCTTTATGTTAATTGTTACTGTCCCTTGAAAAGGTAAATTCATTGAAAGGCAGTTACTGTAAGTTTAGAAATTATATGGATGCACTTCATCAACAAAGTCTGTGTGTGTATCTGTGTGGGAGGCAGGCCGAAACGGACAACGGGGTGCAATGCATAAACATGGAGGGAACAAAGTAGACCAATGAGCTGGAGTTCTGACTCTCCTCCTGTCATTGTCCCCTCATCTTACCCACTGCAAACTCACAAAGAATTCCCCAGCTCTGCAACAAATCTGTCAGGCAGAAAAGACATAGCTCATAAATGTTGTGTAGTCATGGAAAGAGAACAAGACACTTTTTGGTGTCATGCTAGCCACCCATCAACTTTGTTTGCATGGTGTATATCAGTTGAAAATATAAGTAACTATATTTTGAATATAAGTGTTTGTTTGTTTTTGAATTATGTTTAAACTGGTTAGCATTTCTATGCATTCCTTATGGATTAACAGAGTAAGGAGAGCCATGCTTTAATGTAGAAGTTTATATGATTAACCATTTGATGGCAAAAAGACAGATACTTCAGCCATGGTACCGATAATTTTCTAATGAAATATCTTGCAGGAAGCTTTTCAATGCTGTTGACTTATTCTGCATGAATTTGTAGCATCCTGAAGTTTCTCTCCAGTTGTTGTGTCTTATGGTTTTCAAATGTATGAAGTCTTATGTCTGGAGTACTTACAGATCAACATGTCCCACTTCCTTCATTTTCCAGTGCCATCACCTAGTTTAATAAAATTTTTCTAAAAGAAAAAAATAATTAAAAAAAAGCTCATATTGTTTGTAGCAGAACCTGCAACTTAATTTTGTCAGCCTTAATGATTCTGTCTACTTTTTAACTCAGTCAGAATGTGGCCGATTTTGTCTTCTGTTTCATATGAGTTCTTAACTGTAAATATCAGTAAGGAGATTGTATTTACCTGATTTAGTTCTGCTTTGTAATTCTGAAACTCCAGAAATATTTATGTAAAAGGAATCAATACCATGACTCTCTTTTTTTAATTTCAGATCTTGGCATTTAAAATCAATTTGGTGTTTAATGGTTTTAGAAAGAGCAGTATTCCAAAGTAATGCAATAAATTCAAAACTAGTAAGATACCATCCATAATTCTGGAGCACTTTGAGTTTGCCTACAGTAGAAATAAATAAAATTTCTAATAAAAGTCTTGCATTTTTTATTAATCATAGCTAAAGCTACATGAAGATCTACTAATTTCTTCAGAGATGAGTAGTCAGCATGCATTGCTGTATTTAAGCAGTACCATGGGTAAAGTCTGTATATGAAGGGGAGACATTTTGAAACATCATGATAATCTGAGACATGACGTCATCATTTTGACCAGTTCTCAAAATAAAACAAAAAAGACTGAGAAATCAATTGTTTTTAGGTGCTTAAAACTTAGATCTCTCATTCTAAGCTAGGTTTTCCAGGCTACCTTAACTGTCATCTATTGACTACACAAGCAAATGTGCAAGCAGAGCAATTCAGCTTGTTCAGAAATATACCTCTAGTACAAACCTGATGAGCCATCAATATGAGGAGATTCTTTCAATCCCTGGGTTTGAAATGGAGCACAACATCAAATTAGGCTTAAGCATCTAACTTAGCGGTATCACAAATCAGTGAAATGAACTTTACCCCTATTGAACATAGTCAAGAAAACTTTTTACATCTAGGTCTCTGATAGACAGTGATCCTTGAAATCTAGGTCTTCTAAGAGTTATCTAAGGATCAGTGGGGGAGTCTCTTTAGTTTTATTCCATGAGTGGTTTAAGTCACCGTTCAGTGGAGCTTTTCAATTTAGAACGCGTAAGGAATTAAATTGTCAATACATTAGTGATCTATCTGGTAGTCCCATTCTTCATGTCTTCGTTTTTTAGCTTATTTTTGAGAAAAACTACTGCCAAACTTTTAACACAGTCATCAAATGCTTTGAGTTGGAAAGGACCTTAAAGATCACAACCCTCCTGCAACAGGCAGGAACACCTTCCACTAGTCTCAGTTGCTCAGAGCCCCATCCAATTTAGCCTTCAGTACTGCCAGGGATGGGGCAATTCTTTCAACTTTTTAAGGAAGTAAGTTTTTCATCTTAAAAATGATATTTGTGATACAAAAAAAAAAATAATAATAATAATCCTATACAAGCTAAGGAAAAATAGTTGACAATTTCAAAGGCTTTGGCATAATGATGATCATATTTGTGTTTACTAGTTTGTATTGAACAAAACATATCATTCCAATTGACTCTGCATGGTTTTTAGATGTTGGTTCATTTTTAACATCTCTTCTACTGTTATCTTGAATTACAATGCTAAATATATTTTCAAATTAGAAAATTTGAATTGTTATATTTGTAAAAGAAATCAGATGAAAAATGCAATACAATTCCTTTTGACTGCTTCCAATACCTTGGTGTTTTCCTAAGAACAAAGGGCATCATCCTGAAAATAGCTATCTGGTTTTACTGAGTATCTTGTTTTTCTGTAAACAGGTGTTTGACATCCTTTTCTGAGATGGAGATAATAAGAAAACTCTGTTCTGCATCCCAGTCCTTGATGGTCCAAACAAAGGCTGTATGATAGGTAACAGGCACCGACTCTTTCCATGTTGTCAGTGTACCCTGTGAGGACGTACCATCTGCTAATGAAAGAGAGAAAGGGAAGGTAGACTAGGAAATAACTGTAAAAATTCTCACTAGATGCAGAAATGAAACCTCACAGTGGAAATGCATAGAGATCAAGGATCTTGCAATCAATTGCACACAAAATCATTAGCTGTAGGTTGCTACTTCTCCCATACTTAAATAGGCTGATACATATGACAACAGCAGATTTAAGATAGGAGCCATAGAAAAAGGATAAATCTGAACTTATCTGTCTAGGCTTCTTTAGATAGGCAAGAAGACAGATTGTCTTATAAGGACTCTGATTTCCTGAGATTTTTATAGAAAGAAACGACTTGGGAAGTAACATGCAATTGATTAACGTTGTATTGAACTAAAGTCTCATGAATATTCAAAAAAGATCTGGAATATGTTTTTCACTTGTACAACCTTGGGTTATCTAAAAGCTTGACCCTTAGAAGGAAGTGAATTTGCTCCCTTATATACTACTCTGTAGGAATTATGCAAGAAATTTAGCAAAATATACTGATAAAGGCTTTGCAAATGGAGCTAGAGATAGGAAGATGAGATAGGCTCTGTTTAACTTTAGCACATGCAATAGGAAACTTTCAAGAGCAGAAATAATAAAGTGTTTAAGCAATGTATGTGATTGTGCTGAGAGAAAAAGGATGAAGACCTGACTGGAAATAAATTCTTTGAGGACGCTTACCATCCATTGACTCTTAAGAGTCAAGGCAAAGGTTACACAGTGTCTCTGCAGTGAGTGAAATAAACCTTGCAAAACTAGGCCCCTACCCTAAAACTAACTCCTTCACACCCAGATCTCATTTCAGGGGGAGTATCATTCCGGAAAAAGAACACTTTGAGAGACAAATAACACTTGCTAGTATGTCATGGGAATAACACCTCCTTTTTTTTTTTTCAGTAATCTGGATAATTTCCTACCTTTTCTCCATGCAAATATTAGAAGAATAAAAATTGCAAGCAGCATGGAAAACTCCCCCGAAAAAAGGAATGTCTGCAAAACTCCTTTGCTATTTGATTCCTGTGAATTTTGAGTTTTGTTAATCATTAGAAAAGGTTAAGTATGTTTTTGTTACTTAGCAACCATGCCTAGTTTTAAGAAGTTTTGTTTAAAATTATATCAAGCATTTATCCATGTTTTTCTCTGCTCCTGTTCTCCTCACTGGAATTCAAACTCAAGAAAGTTTGCATGCAGTCAGCCATCTGAACTCATGATCTTTGCTCCTAACTGCTTGCAAGGAATATGGAAAATCAGAACTAAAATGCACACTGGAGCATGAGAGACTACTGTTACCTTATCTACATGAAGATTTATTCTTAGCTGGTTTTCAATTTGCACTGTGATGGCAGAGAAAATAACCTAAAGCAAATCACAATGTTATTTTTAGTCTTTATTTTATTTATTTTCCTTTCCAGTATCTTGGTTGTGGTAAAGCTTTGTGCTTTATGAATTTCAACCTAAAAAAGGAAGCCTGAGAGGAGTGTATTTTCAGTATTATTTCTGAAAAAGATGATTAATTTGGGGATTAGTTAAAATATTTGCCCTACTGAGTTCAGCTTATGTACATGTATATTTTAGCTTCAGGCAAATATTTAACCTAATGCAATATGAACTGCAATGCTTGTGCACCCAAAAGGTTACCTGTTTTTACTATCTATGTCAGTTGCTGTTATAGAGGGTGTTACTTCTTCTTGAAATCTTTGTTTTGCTTACACATTTTCCAGTATTAAGTTGGCATTCTAGCTTAGGTAAAATCAATGGGAACTCTCCTATTGAGTTTCCTGGTGCCAATATTTTATTCTGTAAGTGAAAGGAAAAAAAAAAGGAAATTGTAAAAAAAAAGAAAAAAAAAAAAAAAAAAAAAGCATCTNATGATGAAGTAGCCAAAAGTAGCCAGTCATCACAGCTGCTAAGCTGTTGTCTCTTCCTGGAAGCTGTGCAGCACAGCATGCATGTGAACAACAAACTGTTGAGGCCTCTGGCTGTTCGGGAGCTCTGTTCTTGGGGGCTGGTAGATCAGAAGTTACCTCCAAGTTGGCAGTTCTCATTATTTGTCTTTTTCAACATCAGTGGTGTTCAATAATGATTGTCAAAGCAGAGTTGTACAAGCCGTTGCAAAGGCACTGTGAAGCAGATACTTATTTTTACTGTGCTGACAACACAATTTCTTCTCAAAGCAGTGAGGTGAGCCTGAAGAAATACTGGGAGCTAAGGAGTGGAAGTGTTTAAGCACTCTGGTATGTACACTGGGTCTTGGTCTGTGCTGGAATGGAAGATGAATTTTCAGACTCCCAGGCAGCCAACAGGAAATGGATTATTAGGACTAACAAACAATCCTGTTTCAAACCCCTGTACATACCTGGAAACTTTGGAACAGTGAGTTTACATTAATGTGATGAGGAATATAAAGAAAAGTAAAACTAGAAGGACAAGACCAAACACCTTTTATCTGCCTTTTTTTTGGAGGTTTCTGTTCATTCCTAGTCTTCTATAAATAACAAGTGCAACTATCTGAGCCTGACATCATGGGAAGCAATGGTGAAAATCAACAAATTGTGCCTTAAACAGGGAAGAGTATATCTTGGCCACTATCCAAGGCCCTGAGGAACCTAATTCTGGCTCTAATAATTGTGTAATCCATCTTCCAATGGTATCCTGGAGTGCATTAAAAAAGAGCGCAGCCAGCAGGTTGAGGGAAGTCATCCTCCCACTCTGCCTTGGTGAGGTCACATTTGGAGTGCTGTGTGCAGTTCTAGGTTCCTCAGTTCAAGAAAAAGACAGGGAAGTTCGAGAGGAAGTCCAGCAGAGGGCCCCAAAGATGATGAGGGGCTTGGAGCGTCTCCCTTTGAGAGACCCGGGGCTGCTCAGCCTGCAGAAGAGAAAGTTGGGAGGGGATCTTATCATGCTTATAAATATCTGAAGGATGGGAGTCAAGTGGATGAGACCAAACTCTTTTCAGTAGTGCCCAGTGATAGGACAAAGGGCAGCAGGTACAAACTGGAACACAGGATGTTCCAACTGAACATGAGAAAAAACTTCTTTACTGTGAGGGTAACAGAGCAGTGGCACAGGCTGCCCACAGAGGTTGTGGGGACTTCTCTGGGGATATTCAAAACCCAACTAAATGCTTTCCTGTGTGACCTGCTTTAGGAATCTGCTTTAGCAGGGGGTTGGACTAGATGATCTCCAGAGATCCCTTCCAACCGCTACAATTCTGTGATTTTCTGATTCCTACTCTAGAAATGGCTTCTAACTCTCCACCCCATCTTTTCTTCAGGGCAAAGGTTGTTTGATGTTTTTTCAAAGGGAAACCTCCTAGATGAAGCTCCATGTGCAGCACTTTGAAGCCGTAGCCTCCAAAAGATTACAAGCACAGGCCACCCAACCTCCTGCCTGTCTCTGAGCCATTGTTGCTTTGCCAGCAGTCTGCAGAGATGTTGCCAGCATGCAAGGCTGCTTGCTTTGTGGGGACATGTTCTCTGCATCTATGTGCTCTTGGGGATCAGCTGCCCTGTATCTCTTCCCCAAATTGCAAGTGGGAGATTCTTGCTGAAGTCCAGGAGTGTTGTACAAGTATGTATGTTCCCACTCAAGGTACTAATCTGCAACATAAACCATCCTGGATTGTCTGCAGGTTTTTTTATTATTATTGTTATCCCAAACTAATTGGTGTGAGTTTGGGGTTATTCATGTGATCATGCTTTTCTTTCTTTTTTTTTTTTTTAAATAAAAAATCATGTCATCAAAATCATTTTCTAGATTTCTTAACCAGATTAAGTGCATTTTCCAGAGTTTCCAAGATTTACTTTCAGAAACAGCAAATGACATTTCCTTAAAAAAAGGGGAGAGGAGAAAGAAAACCATCCCTGAGCTGACAGAATGCAACAGTAGGAGGCAAGCATTCAGCTGGCAGTTACTTACTTCCTGGCATGCAATTTTAATTAAGGAGTCAGCATGTCTGCTACACAAGCACACAGGAGGCAGTAACTAAAAAAGACTGGGAAAATGTCCATGGATAAAAAGGTAGGAGAAAGAAACAATGACACTATATTTCAGGTGGCTAATTGAATATGTTCATCCCTACTTTTCACCAGATAAGACCTATTACCAAAGGAAAAGCAAGCACAAATTGCTGTATCACAGAATGCCCAGGAATACCTATTTTGTAGTGTATAGTCAGACTCACTTATTGATCCAAGATAATTGAAAGACAGCATCTCTATTTTGTTGTTGATGGTGGTTTTCTGTTTGTTTTTTTTCAGTTAGGTCTGCATTTTTACCCATTTTCACAGTTATGCAATGAGGTTTTGTCTTTCTTTTTATGCCAGGCACGTTGCGTTTAGAGCAATTATACCTTTCACAAATCAGTTAAATTGCCTGGTGTATAAGACACAGAAGTGACCAGCTCAGGAGTCTTGTTTTAAGGTATCAATTCATATTTTTATGCCCAAATCAGGCCAATTTTCCTTACACCATAGCTGTAGCAATCACATAGCCAAGGAAGACAGGAAGGAGATTACTTGAAATCATTTCTAATAATTTTTCATAAATGCTTTTTCTCCTCTCGTATGATGAGTTTTTCTTCTTTTCACAGAGCCAGTCTTCGGGACATGGGGGCTGAATCATATCCTGTACTTCCAACAATCATTATTAATCACACAAATATCTTTCCAAAGAAATACTGCAAAATCCTTCACTGAAATCTCATTGTTGGCTTTTGCTTTCTCCACTGGCATATACTCAGATGAAGCACTGAGAAATGAAAAGGAGGGAGTTCATGCACCTGCCTTGTTCTATATTCATGTATGTCAATCTGAAAGGGCTGAGACTAAAAATAATTGGTGAAAGAAAAGCAAATTAATATGAAATGACTTAAAATTAGGGCTCTGAGTTCTGTGGAGAAAAGAACTGGTCAGCTAATCTCAGACTTTCTGTCTTTGTGTCATTTCCACTTATTAAGAGTTTTTCGGCTGACAGGTGTGCAATTTATGCTTATATTTGAATAAAAAATTGCAGGGTGAATGTTAGAGAAGTACAATGAAATCAGATGACTGAATCAAAAGTTCTTTCAACTTTTTTTGTTTGTTTCTATTAGTGCCTTTGAGTAGGCTCATTGTGGATTGAAAAGTTATTGCTGAGAAAACTATTGCTGTGAGTTAGGATGAAACACGGAAAAATCAGTCATGAATACCTTCATTGTGTTGAGTTGCTTTCATGAATCAAAACTGATGGAACTGTTCAGAACAAGTTTGGACCACAAGGGCTGCATGAGGCTGTACACGGTCTGTGTTTTCTCTCCACAGTGACAGAAACCAGATCCTAAAGGCTAATGACAGTACTTAAGATTTTGATGTCTTGCTCACATGAACAAAATTAATGAGTGTTTTCTTTCTTTTTTTTTTTAAGTTAACCTATAGGGAGAAATTTTCTCTTACTGAGCAGAAGAGAAAATATCCTAGATTTTTTTTTTTCATAACCTTGCACAATTCAGATGGTGATAGAACAGCCTGAAGATCTTTGTAATTTGAACCAGCTGACAATGATCACTTCAGGTGCCTAGGCTCTTTGAAAATTGCCATAGTTTACTGACTGACAGTTGCTTCTCCTATCTGTCTTAAACTGCAAAATGCCCTAAAGGAATTGCAGAAGGGGAAGCATAAAGACTGAGTGATAAGCTCTATATCACTGCAGAATTGCCAGGAGAGTATTTATAGCCAAAAAAAGAGAAGTTAATAACCAGTAGCTATCAGGCTACTCATATTTGCTCCCAGACCACAGCCATGACTGTCAGTACCAGTGGGTCATTGTCTGCACAACCTTTGCAACCCACTGGTCCTAAGGGAAACTTTGGGTCCATGACATTTGCCACCAGGTTTAATGAGCTGATGTTTCATGGTTCTTTGTAATAAATAACTTGGTGCACTATTTTGAAGCAGGCTAAACCTTCAGCCATCTTGCTGCTAGATAAGCTGAACCATCCTTTTGCCAGTCTCTCCCCTCTTCCTCTGGAAGGAGCCATTTCAGAAGGTTGAAGCTGCAAAGTCAAATGAACCTTCTGGGGAGCTTTCCTTCTCTGCCTTTCTGAAATGCTTTCTAATTCACCAAGCAAGTGAATTAGTTGTAACACCTACACTGTAGCTGGCTGAAATGTAGTGAGAAGAATTTAGTGCAGAAAAAATCTTCACTCACTTTCAATACCAGACTTTGAAATATCTCAGCTCCTACTTCAGCCTGTAATTTTGATTGATGAACCTCATATTTTGATTTCCTTTGAACAGTGACCGTGGCTTTCAAGGGGAAGTATTTACCTTGTACATGTAAAGAAGGGCCAGTGTTCAAAAGCAACTACAAAACTGTTCTTAATCAACTCAGCTGAAACCAACGGCATGCCTGTAGTCTGTCTATATAATTTTACATGAAGACATGAAAAAAAAAATTAGGCGAAATAAAGCTCTGCCTTTAGGCAGTTTTACTTTGCGATGGAAGAGATGATTCAATTGATTGCTATATTGCAGACAGCATGGTTCCTTGCTGCATGGCAGGGATAATACTTATTTTCATATGGATGGGCTGTTCTTGATTAATTTCTTTGTGATTGAAAGCTCAGGTAGGGCTCTGGAGACATCACAACTGTAACTACTAAGCAGGGCCACACCATGGTTATCTAAGCACGTGCTCAAATGTGTGATCTTTCACTGCATTGAATCAATAGCAGCTCAGAGATAATGCTCCTTCCTGCTGAGGGCTGCAGGAGAAAGCTCAGGCCCTGCAGGGCGGTGATGAGGGCAGAGAAGAGGGTCCGTCCAGCTCTGCTCTCAAAGTGTGCAGAGAGAAGAAAAGAGGGGAAACGAAAAAGAGCCCAATCTTCAAGGCCAGGCTGGATGTGGCGCTTGGCAGCCTGGTCTAGTGGTTGGCGACCCTGCACATAGCAGGGGGGTTGAAACTAGATGATCATTGTGGTCCTTTTCAACCCAGGCCATTCTATAATCTATGATACTGCTATACCAGGAATGTGGAGAGGTGGATGAGCAAAAAATCATGAATGGCTTTGGAGGTTGAGGAGGTGTATGAAGCTGAAGCTGAGTGCTGTCATCTCTGAGGCTACATGAGGTGCCTGTGGGGGCCTGGAAACAGGAGGAGTGCCCCATTAAGTGCATCACTTGTGACCAACGTCCAACAGAGCCTGGAGAAGAGCTCCCAATAGTCTTTTCCCATGCATATTGATTTTTTATTTAAAAAACATCCACAGTACTTGTGAAATCATGTGGAAAATGCTCCTTGGCAAACATTAGCCACTTTTTGGAGTTTTCTAATGGAAAGCAATCTGGACTTTGAAATTTATAAAATGTAACGTGAATGTGCAAGAGCCATTTGTTTCTCTTTGAAATCCAGCTAAAAAAAGTGCCACCCTAGCCTCCAATTTGAATCTGCAATATCCCTTTGGGGGATATTCCATGATTTTACATAAATTCCCCTGTTTATTTCAAATTGCTTTCCTGAAATCCCTACTATGAAATGTAGTGGGTGGAGGGAGAGAAATACTCAGCAGGGCATATCTGCCTCTGGCTCCAGATAATTAAATATTTAAATATTAATTCAGGGTGGGGTGTTGTTTTTTTTATTGTTAAGTATATTATTTGTAATAAGTGTGCAGGCAGCCCAGAGGCTGGCCAATTACAGAAGCAAGATCAAAACACACATGAGAGACAGGGAATGAAAGAAGTGGGAAAACAGGAGAACAAGTGCCTCTGGACATCATTTTACATTTTTTAGATAAGTTTTGAAAATGTATTGACTCATTTTCCCCCACACTTATGTAGCTGCAGTCTCTGTGACTGTGTGGAAAGGGAAAACAACTGAGTGACATAGTCTTGGAGTTTTTAAATGTTACCAATACTACTGAAAGAGAACATACCATTTTACAGTTACCTATTGGGTGGCTTTTTTTTAAAGCATTCATCCTGTCTGGCAGTTGGCTCTCCTACAGAACAGGTGAAATTTAAAAGAACAAATATCACGCTCTTCAAAGTAAATCTATTCATTATAAATTGTGAGGAAAACACTTGAATAGGTTCTCAAATACGATGAATAAATTAAGTTACTCTTGGGTATGTCTAATTTATGTTATCTGTAAACTTGAATGGTACAACTGCAGCACTAAAAGCTCAGTAGACTTTATCTTGTCTGGTATCATTGGCAGCTGTCCAGTAAAGCACTTACACATGGCTTAATTTTAAGGACATGATACCCTGGTTTCAAGCCATAGAACCCAGCAGCATACTGGAATAATTCAGTGATAAGCATTTTGAAAAGCCATGCGACAAATATGAACCTGCTGCTTCTTAAAGACACCTACATGCAGTTGATTCAAACACATTATTTTACCAGTATGTGTTGAAGATACACCTAGAATATTCATTTTCTTTCTAGCTTTTTTTACCTTAGTGCTAAGCATATTTAGCAGAATTGTTTGCAGTTTAACATCATGATAATAATAATTCACTTCTTTTGAATCTGTATTTGATAAAGAGAACAGGGTAAAATGGAGGGCTAATGTGCATTTCTGAGATGTCATTTTTTCCTTGCTGTTCTTGCTGAAATATAGCCACATCTTGTCAAATTAGGATTCCTGGAGATTCTGTCTGTGAATACATGTTTAATTCTTTCACCTTGTTATAAACATATTATTAGACTTTCATATCTGTCATTTACTTACCACAAATGCCAGCAGTTGCTTTTCCTCCCCCAACTTTCTCTTTTTTTTAGCAAAAGAATATTTGCTCCTACAGCTTCAATCCAAACGACTAGAATAACAACAAAAATGCATCTTGTTGCAGCATTTGAATTTATGTCCTGCAAAACTCATGATTTAGAAGATCTTCCTTTATCTTAACAGAACAGTGAAAAAGCCATGCCTTTTTCATGATTGATAAGGGTTGCAAGCATTACGTGCACTAAAGGATAAACTCCTATCTCCAAAATCTGTGAGGGCAGGCAAGACATATTTATTAGAAATCACCTTTTGGCCTTAAATTCTGTAAGTCACCTTAACAGTACTTCCACTCAGAGGCTGACCAAGTAGCACAAGCTTAAATTCTAGGAAAGCAATCATCCTTCCTGGAGAACAAAGTCACTGTTTTGTTACAAAATGAAACTATTCATTTATACTGGATTCTGCAGATAAACTGCATTTATTTGCAAAAGTCTTAGTTGGTCACTTCTGAGATCTTTCTGGATGATTATTTTTACAATGGCCTATTTCATTTGGTACCATGTCTTCAAGAGTTCTTTCAGGAAGACAGTGTCTTCAGTAAGTCGTAACTCTTTTTTGATCTCCACATGCTAGCAATTCTGCGTATGGGGGTTTGTCCTGATACCAGCTGGCATGGCTGGGGGTCACATAAATGGAAAAGTAGTGATGACCAAATTAGCTGTCATTAGGAATACTGGAAATCGGCAATTATGAACTATATGACATTTGTGTATAATGTAGCACTCCGGTCTTGCAGACATTTGAACAAGATGGGTCAAATGCCAAACCAGCCTCTAGAGGGATGTCTGGACAATTGCTTCCTTCTTTGTGTATGTGTATGAACATTGTCTTTAAAATAAAGGAAGTGAGATAATACAGAGGACAGGTTTGTTTTTATGAATAAAAAAATAGGTTGCAAAATGAACTAGCTAGGAAAGGCAGCCAGCAGAGAAGCTCACATAATTTCTTGTTTTAGGCACTGAAAGGAGATTTGAGGTTTTGTTGATCTATGGTGTACTTCTGAAAAGCTTCCACATTCCACCCTGAAGTTGGATGCACTTAAAGCTGGGCAATGATGTGATGTACCACGTCGTATTATCCAAACAGGGAAGAATTTTTATTTTGCATACAGATTTAACAAAAAGATGCAGAGAAGTTTTCAACATACCACATAACTTATTATGAGGTTCATAAATCTCAATTTTCTTTGACTTTTGTCCTTGATCCAACAGAAATATTAATCCTAATCCTAATAATATTGAGCAATTTATTTTCACTGCCAGCAATCTTCAAAGAAGAAAGTGTTTTTTTTCCTGTTATCTTCAATAGCATTGATACAGACTGAAAACAAATGACACAGGAAGGCTGAGCTTGTGGTTAGCATGAGGCAGTATCAAAACAATGAAGAGAAGCCCGTGCCTCTTACCTTCTAGCCAGTACACTGAACTTCTGCAACTGATTGCTTTCAGTGAAAGTTGGGTGATGAGTGCCATGTTGCTAAATGAATTTAATTTATTAATGGGTCACAAACCTGTTAAACAATTTCTGATGTGAATACAATTATAGCTGATTATAGTGATGTTGCATAGTATATTGGACCGCCATTAGCTGAGGAAATGCTAATTAAAACTGAACTACAAAAGTTTGTCAGTGTTTATGTAGTGTCATCTTTCTTGTGTTTTTATAACTGCTGCTTGCAGTGCAATTAAAGGTATAAGCCACTAATCAATTCAAGGTCAAATTGTATGTTTTTTAAAAATAAGAGGGAAATGAGCTAACAGAATTGGAAATATCAGCAAGGCAAAGCACAAGAACCCTAATAGATTTACTGACCTTTACTCTTCAGATGGGTTAGTAGTCATTATAATGCTGTGAATGTTCCCTTAAATTATTTAGATGCCATTACTTGCTTACTGGAGGCACTTCATCAGGGTTCCACAAAGCCAGCAAAGCATGGATAAATGTTGCAACTCCTCAAAAATAAAATAAACAAAATTGCTGTTCTCCTGCTTCTATATTGCTTTTAAGTCATCGTGGTTTAACCTGACAGGCAGCTTAGCACCACACAGTTGTTCACTCACCCCCCACTCCCAGTGGGGAGGGCCAGAGAATAGAAAGGGGAAAAAAAAACCAACACCAACTAGAACTAGAGGGCTGAGATAAAAACTATTTACTAAGATAGAAAAGGAAGGGGAAAATAAGATAAACGTAATGAACAAGTGATGCAGAAGCAATTGCTCACCACATGTTGACCAATGCCCAGCCAGTCCCTGAGCAGCAGCTGCTTGCCTGGCCAACTCCCCACCATTTTTCAAGTGGGTTTTTTTTGGTATAATGTCACATGGTATGGAATAGCCCTTTGGCCAGTTTAGGTCAGCTGTCCTAGTTCTGTCCCACCCAGCTCCTTGTGCCCCCTCTCAGGACAGTACAAGAAGCTGAAATTTCCCTGGCTCTGTGCAGCCCTGCTCAGCAACACTGGTTGTGTTATCAACATTGTTTTTCTCCTGAAGCCACAACATAGCATAGTACCAGACATGATGAAGGAAAAATCAACTCTGTCCCAGCTAAAACCAGGACATGTGTTTTTGCTCACCTGCTTTAAAGAGCTTCCAATGTGCTCTCAAATAATTAATTAAAAAATTACATACATTCTAAAGAAGAACGTGAAGCGGGGAAAAGCCCATCTGTGTGTAGCTTCATTCTTAGAATGTTTCTTTCTATTTTCTTTTTAGCAAAATTCCTTTAGCATGGTTGTCCCAATGAGGAGGGAACTCTCAAAGCCATAGCTTAAGCAATATGGTTGCTATATGTGAAGTAAAAATAAACAAAACAAAACTAAGCAGAATGGGTAGAACTTCATGTAAAATATTGAAAAGACGCCCTAAACTTTAGAGAGTGTAATTTCTATTTTCAGGTAAACTGAGCTGAAGTACTTCCTGTTTCCTTTGGAAAAGTTGGTGACAAATCACATCCATTTCACAGCTGTATGCATTTGAAGCTCCTACATGGGACCTAGGTACATCCTCAATATTTCCTTAAGGCTTTGGACTCCCTTGGTGTTTGCATTGTCGGGGTCCAGGAGTTTAGGTCTCTGATAGCTCTTCTGTCTGACATGCACAGAGCCACCAAGGTAAGCAGAAGCCATGGGCTTGGACTACTCACTGTTAGCTACCTGCTTACTGGCACCTGCCTACTCCAAATATTTCCCAACCAATATTCAAAATGCACTACAAGTAGCAAAGAACATAAGACAAAAAAATTGTTTAACACATTGGAAGGAATCTAAAGAAAGCATGGGACATTATCACATGGAAAGAGGAGCAATTAGTGATGACACTGAGAAGAAGAAATTTTCAGTCATTCTACTTTTGTTTTAATTTTATGCAAAAGACCAATTGTGATCTGATGCTCAATAGACTGAAATTAGTTAGGATTAAAGAATGATTGAAATAATATTTAGATAGATAAGATGTGCTCAGATCAGTGACAACTGATTAAATTTGCCCTTTTAAGTACTTACGGAATTTATGTGAAACAATTGCTGAATAATTACCACTTGTTTGTGAGACCTCATAGCAGTTGATGAGGTCTATCAGGAAAAAGAAAGATCAGTCTAATATGTCAAATTCACTCTGATATCCACAAAGCTACCAAAACATATAATTAAATAATCAATGTTAAATATTTAGAGGATAATAACTTGATAAGAAACAGCCAGCACTAATTTGTCAAGAGCAAGCCATGTCAAAGAAGTAAATTTCCTTCTGTGAAGACTCAGTGGCTTTGAGTGGTTGAGAAGCAATAAAAGAATATATCTTGGTTTTGGAAAGGCTTTGGTTCCAATAAATCCTCCCCGAAAATTAGGGAGCTATGACCTACAAGAAGAGAGTATGGTGTGGGCATGCATCTCCATGCAAAGTCTGCAATCATAAAGCAGTGGTTGCTTGCTATAAATTTGGCAGCATGTATCCAGTAAGTTACCTTGGATTTACTTTATTCCAGTAGATTTATTGATTCTCTGATTTAGTTCATGTGTAAGGGAATGCTATAATAAAATCCGATAATAGCAGGAATGTCCTATGGGTTGCGATCTCACTGGAGACGGGTTTAGAATTCATTTGATAAATGATCAACAATTAAAAAAAAAAGATTGATTTAGTTAAGGTAAGCGCAGAGTACCCAATTTAGCAAGGCAAATCTAGACAAACAAATGAAAAATGAAGACTTCCTAACTGCTTCTTAACTGGGCAGCAAGTTTAAAGTCAATGTCTTTGGATCAGAAACAGATTGAGATATTTCTCCAAAAAGAAGAAAGGAAGAAAGTCTTCATTTTGTCATTTGTGAACAGAAATTTGAGGTCTAAAGAAATTATTGCATTGCAGTTAGAATTGCTAGGGCCTTAGCCAGACTTACCTGCTGCATTTGCCTGTTATTGGTTCTATGGCAGATCTACACAGATCCCACCTCTGTGGGCACCCCCATGGGGTGTGATTTTACCAAAAAGTGTCAAGAACATGACCAAAAAAAAAAAGACAAAATGTTTAGAAAATGTTTACCGTATGGCTAAAAAAAAAACCTCACCACCAACAAAAACCAACCAACCAAAATTCCTAAGGTGATTTATCAATGCAAAATGGCAAACTGTTGACAAATCCACCAGCCAGACATCCTATTGAGAGATTTTCTCTACCAGTTATGTACTTACACTTTGCTTTAAACGTACATGGGTTTACCCACATATTTATGGCAATTTTCCCAAATGCTTCAGACTACTGAATTTCAAAAAATGTTATGGCCACCATATGCAGATAATGACGTTAGTAATATGGACAGTCAGACTCACACACAGTGTGCTGCATAAATTTTCTCTACCCATGACTGGCCATTGACATTATGCCCATAAAAATATAGATACAGCTTAGTTAGACTAAAAAGTAGCAAAAGTTTGAATAAGGGACAGAACAGCAGCTTTATGTATGAAAAAGAGACAAAAAAGCAACCTGCATAGAGAGCAATGATCAATTGGCCACCATGTCCTCTGGGATTAGCTGAGATGTGACTACCCTATGTGAGGAAGATTTATATTACATATCAGGAAATAGAATCTGTATTACACAACTTCTCATAACTGTACTTTGTTCAGTGATTCTGTAGATGAACTTAGCTGAAGTCAGATCTCCTTTCTCATTAATCCCTAGGTGGAGTGGTTCCTCCTGAGCTTAGCAGTGGCATTATCACCTGCAAATGCTAAAATGTTAAACAAATTCAAACCATCTAATTCTTTTACTGTACTCTTTGCATTTATGGGTATTGCTAATGTAGTTTCAATACTGTCTTGGCTATAATCAAAATTACAAAGCAATATTTCCCTTTTACATTTGTAGTAATAAATAGCTACAAAACCATCTTTTCTGTTTCTGTCCTTTGAAGTCTTAGTAGCCAGAGGGAAAAAAAACATGAAAAACAAACAACCAAACCAAACCAGTTCCTCATTCTAATAAATCTTTAGCTATTTTCACAATTAAGAAAGAAGGCAATGTAATGTTGGCAATGAATTGCACAGTCCTGCTGCGATGCATAGTTTTATCTTAGGGGAGCACATATCTTGGGAAGAAGTTCTATATAATTTGCAACCATAATCAAGTGATGTGATTTTATTTATCTAGGAAAAGTGTATGTATTTTATTTATAAATGGATTTCTGCAGGATGTGGCTCTCAACATATGTGGATAATCACATTGAAAGGGCTTAACTATTCTTTAGAGTAAAATGAGTGGGATTTCCTGTAGCTCTGATCCACTGCTAACTAGTTCACATTCTCCATTAATGTTGTCTGCCACCAGTTTCTCAAAAGGTTTTTATTTTCACTTGCTTTGCTAACCTAAAACACCTTTCTAATTTTGCTAAGGACCTAAATAATGCAGCAGATAGCAAAAATTATTACTACTGTTTTCTTTCAGTATTTTTTACGTTTAAGTTAACACTATCATCTCCTTGTCAGGAAAACACTTCATTGGTTTAAAATCAGAGATAGCTTTGCATTTGTCATGTGAATGAGGAAGAAGAGTCAAGATATATTTAGGGGAGATTCGCTCTGGAGATTGCTGAAGAAGCTGAATCTGGTTGAGGACACACCCTTGGACTGTAGACTGCTAGTAGTGGCATCCACTATCAGAAGATTGCTTCCAGAGTTCTTTCAAGAGCTGTGCTCCCAGGTGACAGAGCAAGTTAAAGTCCTTGGGAGAGGCTGGGTTAGGGGCCAGCTGTAGCTACCTTTGATCGTAACATAGTTTGAGGGAGCTTATAGACTAGACACTTGCTTAGGTGGATAGAAATCTGCTGTCCCATGCTTTGCCAGCTCTGACGGGGGACTCAGAGAGCAGGTGGGAATCTCCATCTCCCATTAGCAAAGGAGAAGGTTTAGATTTCCTGTGATTTAGTCTGCACATGGCTGTGTAGCAGAAGCAGAAAACTGTCATACTCACAGTAACTTCATATAATATCTTTTATTGACACTGTCTGCATTATGCATAATACAAACTGCTTTATCCATGTGCTCTGTAAAACCACCCTGGAAGCACAACACTGCTTGATAATGAGGCGGGTGCAGGAAGGGACTGAGAAGTTTGACTCTAATTAAAATACTGTATTCATAATCTATGATTATATGAAGTGTGTTCCACACTGAAGAATTTGAAGAGTTTTGTATAAAAACACCATCAGTGAGATATCGCTTAAGCCACAAATTCTATAACTGCTACACAGAAATTGTGCCGTGAAACCATGAAAGGGTTAATGGCTTACTGGAGTTGAAGAATTGTTCTTAATGGGTGCAAAACTCCATCTGCTTTCACAGTGTGAACAGAGAAAATTATGGAACTATCTATCCTATCCATTTCCTTCTCCTCTGATGCATTAAAATAGCATCTAAAGAAAGCACAAGCCAGCACATGGTTTTCTAAATTATGCAAACTGAACTTTTCAAATCCACGAAGGATGTCAGCAAAAGTTGTCAGTCTTGTACATGGATCATTACCAGTTTTGAAAGGTGAGACTCAGAACTGCAAACTGTAGGTTACCTTCTCCATCTCTGTCTCTCCCCATTCCTTCCTTTACTTCTTCCCTGCTCCTTTTTTTCATTTTCCCTTCTCATTTCTTCTTTTTTTTTCTTATTTTCTTTTCTTCCTTTTATTTCTTTATTTCTTTTTTTTTCTTTTCATTTTTTTTTTTTTTTAGTAGCAGTGTCTGATAAAGGACAATTGTTCAGAGAAGTTATCTAGGAGAGTAGGACGTTCTTTTGCCACTTGTTTTGCATTCAAGCAAGAACTACGATAAACAAGGTACTTTTATTCTGTTTACCTCTGCTGAGCCAAATATTAAAAGCTATCAAATGTTTGAGGCTTAGCTACACATGCTTGGAATGCTTATGTTGTGTAGCTTTAGTACATAAGCTTGCCACTTTATGTCTGCTTTGCTGGCTACACTCATGATGTGCACAGATGAAGAAGGGTATCACATAGTATGAATTATAATATTCAGGGTGAAGCACAATTCATCTCAGCGATGCTCTGTGCACGGTCTAGGCCAAGCCTCTTAGTCTGATAAATCCCAGTGCATCACATGTTAAAAAGCCACCTACAATAAAGAAGTTTTGGTCCGAAAAGTCCAACTTTTGTATTTTAATGTAAGTTTTGGACTTGATTTTTTTATTTTTATATTTTTTAATTATTATTTTTAATGTGTTTATGCATCCAAAGGCCAAAGGAAACTCTGGAATCTGCCTACCAGCTTAATGCTGGAAATATTAAATTATTTTCTTAATCTATTCAGATTGGTTCATAATTTAGGCATCTCTGAATGTCCCTATGCCCCCGTTGTTCTCTGGGGTGTGGGACCAAAATTCTGCTACAGCAGGATGCTCTAACCCTTAACTCCCCAGGGGCAAAGGTCTCTCCCCGCTCCTTGGAGGGTTAGAAGTGGGAGAAGGCAGAAGTGTGATTGGTGCCAGCTGCCAGACCCAGACTTTCCCCTCACAGCTCACTGTCCATGGTACTGATTTACAGCTATCCTTTTTGGGCTCATTAATTTTTCTTTCTTGCCTACACAGAGTTTGTCAGGAGGAAAATACATCATATAGCCTGGTAACTTTTGGCTCCCTTCTGGGATGTAAAAACTGTGGGTTCAAACCTCTCAGCATCTGAGTGGGGGGCACAAGAGAAGTTTTAATGCATCCTGTCTTGTCAGAGGTTATTGGAGAATGGAGACAGAAATCACTAAGTGAATGAAGCAGATTTCACAAAAATGCCCTGCAGCACTCTTGGATCGATGCCTAAGAACAGAATTCCAGGCACATGCTTCTGCTCAATTGTTTCTTTTGGGTGGTTTGGTTGTATTAGCTTGCTAGTTCTCCAGACCTCATGTGGTAACTATTTTATCCTCATGCTTTGAAGAGCTTTAAGAACTTATAACAGCAACACATGAGCTATAGACCCAAGTTTCCACATCTGTCTCAGGGATGTGGCAGAACCTGAGGCTATTCATCAAAGAATAAATACATGAAATGGCTAGAAGTGATTCTTCCAGCCATCCTGCTGGGTCTGCTCCAGCACCCTGACCTAAATTGATACACTCTGACTTCAAGGGGAACTGAATCAAGTACTGCAGCAACCAGGGGCTGTTTTGCCTAGGTATGTGCATTGCTTTCTGGTTTTCTAATGAGGCACCAAGCATTTAGAAACTGCTAGAGGAATTCACCAGAAAGGAGAATTTATTTTAATTGCTTTAATAATGCTAAAATATTTTTCTCATTTTTTAATTCTTTTAGAGGTTTGTTGATATGTTTAAATTATCCTCATCAAGTACTCTTCTCCACATTATTTATCAGATGTTGAGATATTGTAACAACAGCAACAACAAGAAAAGGCTTAAGAAATCTCAGGCACTTTTATTGCAAGACAACCTTTCTTCACACACTGCAGTTTCATATCCTGTTAATTTATCACTAAACATATGATAGACTGTTCAGCATTTGGGAAATATTTCTTTCAAAAATAGTGAATCATTCTTGTAAAGAAATGTCATACAGTAATTGAACATTGCAAAAGTACAGTAACATACAACAGCTTCCTAGAACACAAGGCAAATGTATTAAGGAATAGCACTTATGAAGAGTTCGGCAATTATTAAAAAACAGATCATCAAATTAACTTTGCACAGACAAAGAACTAAGCTGATAACTTTATTATTTATCACCGAGTGGCACAGTAATGTGAAATCTGTGCAGACCCGACCACTGAGGCACTTTCCCAGCCCCAAGGAGCTCTGTGGCAGCAGTGTGTTACTATAGGGTAGCTAGCTCCCAAATGCAGGCTGCTAGCATGGGATGGGAGAGGGAAGCAGGAGGGGATATCTGTTTGTCTAAGGGTAAGGAATCAATGACCACGGAAGCAGCCTTTAGGTCATGCCAAACTTCACAGAAGATACAACTGTCTTTAGATTGTTGTCATTAGTATGAGAACTGGTATCTACACCTAATAAAAAAAGTTGAAAGAAGCAGTCAGGGTATATGGTGTTTTTTTCACTCCACCTTTCCTGAGCTGCTGAGCTGCACTGCTCCTCAGCCAGGCCTCAGGCTATATGCTGTTTGTCTTTAAACTAGCAAGACCCTTACAGTAAACAAGCCCAGGTACTTCATTTTAAAAGTACATAAGGGAGTTTACACTGCAAGATTGATCTGACCGATGTGCGTAGTAACAGAACAGTGCAGAAGCTTTTTCCAAAGCGTATATGTTCTTTGGTTGCTGATGATCTAAAGACACATCTTCCAAAAGTGAAGTGAAACTATATTAGATATAACAGACCTATAGAAAAGGAGAACAGAAATCTGGCACAACTTCTCTAATGAAGCACATAACAAAGGCTCCATTTAATTTAGCTGGAATGAAACTATAAATAAATAGTAAATCATAAATATTACTTATATACTAATATAGTAGCCTAATTAGACTAATCTAAGACATAGAAAAATACATAATTTAATATGATAATTATGTGCAAAGCAATTTACAAATAGTCGATATAGTCATCATATATTAATCAATGCTTAAAATAATTATAGATTAATTTCTAACAAACACTTGCCACAACACTGACACACTCTGGACCAAGCACTGAATCTAAAAGTAACTAAGAAAGAGCCTCTTTTCTGCTTGCAGCCAGCACGGTGCTCTGTGCCTGCGCTCAGAGCCAAATCCACCCATTGGGTACCCAGACAGCCAAGCACTCTGAGCATCTCTTATTCCTCCATCTCAATACTCTCCAGTGAGGAATTTCTATCACTATTAACCTCTGCACTACAGAGATAGTAATTTTGACTAAAACAGATTCTTAAAAGGTTGAAAAATAAGTTAGCAATAATGACAGCTCAGCTCAAAGATTGTCTTACCCCTTCCTTACACTTCTGGAAAAACAAGAAAAAATCCTAGTGAAATGCTACCTTTCTGCTACTGCCAACTAATTATTCATGACTGGTCTGCCTACAGCATACAATATGTAAAAACTTAATGCTTGTTCATTTCATTTTTGTCACTAGTTTATCATATTGTGACAGCTAATATGCTGGTCACTGACAGTTTGTGTATAACTCTGCATTTAATTTTGGTAAATTATAAACACATATGGTGCAATGAAAAGATTTAACTTTCTTTACAAATCCCTTCCTTCTCTCTGCATATTATTCACTGCATACACAAATTGTAGTGAAAATAGTTTTTAAAGTGCGTTCTTCATTAAATAATTTAAATCTTATTTTCTTGGTTACTAAGCTACTTCAGTGTTTTGTATGATTCTGAAAAAAAAATTACTTAGTTTGGGGGAAATTCTGTGATCTGCAGGGGTTCAGATTCTCACATGGGCCTTTCTTAACATATTGTCTATGGTCCTCTGAAGAAGCCAAAAAGTACAGCAAAGGAACAGATGAGAATTATCCAGCTTGATAACTGTGTCACTTACAGAGTTGACAGATTCTGCAGGGTTTTGGAAAATAGTTAAAAATGACTATTTTCATCCATAAAAATATTCAACTTGAAGAGCAAATATTGACATCAAAGCATGATTTCACTACGCAGTGCATTCATGGGTCTCTGTGAGCCTCAATGTCATATTTGAGGCTAAGGTTGCAAATATCAATTCTGTGTTGTGAACATTAATAAAACTGGGGACAGCTCATAATCACTGAACAAATTTCCTCTCGCTGAGTAACAGTTGTCACAAGATTAAAATACCATCGATTATTTTCATAGAAGACCACTGGAGACTGAAACACTTTCAATGAGAGTAGTAAATGTAACGCCACAAGGAGGGCTTTCCTCTATTTTCATGTTTCATTAAAAATAAAAAACAGTTTTTCACATAGAAAATAATCTTTCCCAAATAAAAAGTAGGAATTTAAATATATTCTACTAAAATGAATGCAATATGTTTGTTATTTTGTTTAAAGAAAAAAAAAAGTCACCAAAAGGACAGAAAAGCACTGGAGGACATTACCCAGGGAAGCTATCCATCCATTTTCAAGTTGTAACTAAAAAAAAATCCCTAAGCAAAATGGTCTGAATTCAGAGCTAACCTTGCTTTGGGCAAGAGGCTGGATGAGATGGTTGTCTGAGGTCCCTTCCACTGGAAATAATCTGATGCATTGTTCCAATGCTCTTGAATAATATAGAAATTATTGACACAACTGGAACTTTTAAGTAAGGGCACTCTCCCAGCTGGTTCTCCTCTCTGTGAATCAAGGGACTACATAAACCAAGAGTTCCTTGTTTGTGTTCTGCACATCCTTCTGCACAGACAAAGTAAGACCTCTGTCTTGGATTAGCTATTTGTATACACATTCTCCTATAGTATCTGCTGAGTTAGAGGCTTCATTTAGCCAAGCATTGCATATCTGTAACTATAATCATTACTGCAGTGGATTGGTTAACTTTTGTATAGTTGTAGTTCCTGATTGGTCTAGTCACTGACATAGCTCTATTTTGCTAGGCACTGTACAAAGAATACAAAAAAGAAAAGGAAAAGGAAGGTAGCCATCCTAAAGAGACTGCAGCCTCAGCCAGGTTGACAAAGTGTGGTGCCACGTACAGATAGCAATTAGTACGCAGAACTATTACCATTAAGAAAAAGTGTTTCCTTACTCTAATAATTCATTGCAGTGAATCTGCAACTAGCAGCTAATGGAAGAAAACTATAGAAAAATTAATCCTATGCACTGTATTCTGGCCTTATAAATGTCATAACTGATCTCTCTATTCTAAAAATGTACTAAATGTAAAAATGCAGTAAATGTAGTAAAAATGGATAATTTATATTATCTGTAAAAGACAGATTAAGGTTTACATCCATCATTGAGGTGCCCCGAGAGATGAGTCAAATCAATACATGGAGATACGGAGATTTGGTTCAGGCTATTAACTAAACACTCTTTATGAATTGCCATGGGTCCTCCTAGGAGGTGAAAAAAACAATGACACAGTCCTTACTGTAGAAAATGTATAACAGTGATATAAAACATCATTATTCAAAGATATCTTTGAATTGCAAAGTTCTTCTGACTATATTACACGTTTTTCTAAAATTAATACACTCCAGAAAACTTAAACTACCAACTGCTCTGTAGAGATCATGCACCTCCTGATGAAGATCATAGAATCACAGTATTGTTTGAGTTGGGGACCCTTAAAGGCCATCTAGTCCAGCTCCCCTGCAACAGGGTCATCTATGGCTTGATCAGGGTGCTCAGAGCGCGGCCCAATCTAACCTTGAATGTCTCCAGGGATAGGGGTCCCCCATATCCCTGGGCAAAAGATGAGCTACAGTCTTGTTTGATGGATTGAGCATTACATTTTCAGCACTCTATCTTGTGCTTTTATTCATCAAGAGGATATGTCTCCACTTTTAGCAGAGAAATGTAATGATAATTTAGTCTCCATTCATATAGATCAACTCAGATCTATCAAGTCATGTTTATCCAGGAAAATTCTAGACAACATATACAACTACATGCTTCAATGACGTCCTGGAAGGAGGTAGATTCTAAACATATGCTTAGGTATATACTTTCCTTCCAGATTACAAGGTGCTTAACAGATAAAGTGCTTTGTTAGTGGCTACACTGCTCTTCTCCATTTTTTTTGCACATTTGACAGTTCTGTAAACCATATGTCTAGTTCAACCCCCAAAGTTATCTTTTTATCTTTTGTTTATGATCAACACCTTTTCAAACAGCATTTGAATCTAGAAAACAAAACCAGCATGCTCTTGGACAATACCCAAATATCACCAAAGATAATAGTAAGGATAGATATATGAAATAATAAAATCTAAATCTCATTATTTCTCTACCCTGAGCATGGGGGCAAACTGCCAGTGTTTCCTTCATAACATGAAGTTATAAACATTCAGACTAGCTCAACTAGATATAACTTCACGATATTTAACAAGTCTAGCACTCTTCCTGATTGATTATACTCTCAGACCAGATCATTGGTCTTTTGGTCTGTGAAATACAGCATTTACAATAATGTGGTTCTCTATTGTTGTGGTGACAAAAAGCATTTTAGCTGACTCACCACATGCCAGTGGAAAAGAAAAGAAACAAAAACAGTTCAAGCCAATTCCCAGGTTTTTTGTTGTTTTTGTTATTGTTATTGTTGGGGTTTTTTGTTTGTTTGTTTTTTTACAGCCCAGTGCTATTTGAAAAAGAAATGTTCGGTGCCCAACTTGGATAAGTATAGAGATCAAACAGAGGCACTATCCACGTCATAATTGCAAGCATAACTACAGCAACTCCGATGATGTTAATACCCAAACCAGCTTTCACCTAAAGGAGAAAAGAAAGCAAAGACTGACATCAAGACTGTGAAGAAAGTTTTTAAAATGGTAAAAATCAGATAATAATGTTGCAGAGTGATTATCAGAACCCTTAAGGGTGTCTTGATTAAAACTCACCATGTCCATCACAGTTAAATGACCATATGAAAATACAATGGCATTGGCTGGGTTTGCTACAGGAAGAAGAAATGCAAAAGAAGTACATAGTGTGGCAGGTATCAAAATGAAAAGTGGGTTCACGTGAATGGCTTCAGCCTGCAGAAAGTAAAACAAAAGACAGAGAAGTGCTGTCAGAGGATATATTTGCTAAATGAAATACATGAATACAAACTTCTCATATTAGCACAAGCAAACTGTGAACTGACAGATTAAATAGTGAAAAATAACCTTTTCTGGTAATTCCTTTCTAAGATTATAATTGGGAATGCTTCAGATGAGAAAAGGTATTTCTAACACAGGACAGTTAATGAACTAGAGCCACAAAGATGAGGGGCCTGGAGTATCTCCCTTATGAGGAAAGGCTGAGAGACCTGGGGCTGTTCAGCCTGGAGAAGAGAAGGGGATCTTATCAATGTTTATAAATATTGAAAGGGTAGGAGTCAAGCAAATGAGCCTGGCTCTTTTCAGTGGTGCCCAGCAACAGGACAAGAGGCAATGGGTACAAACTGGAACACAGGATGTTCAAACTGAACATGAGAAAAAACTTCTTTACTGTGAGAGTGACAGAGCACTGGCACAGGCTGCCCACAGAGGTTGTGGGGTCTCCTTCTCTGGAGATATTCGAAACTTACCTGGACGCTTTCCTGTAAGGAATCTACTTTTAGCAGGGGGCAAGATGATCTCAAGAGGTTCCTTCCAACCCCTACAGTTCTGTGATTCTGCAACTCTAAATTCATGCATGATTTTTCTCTAATTGCAGTTAAGTCACTAAGATGAAAGACTCTTGCAAAGATTTTGAGCATAGCATAAGCACTAAAAACAAAACAGTACAAGAAAGATGATTATATTGAATTGGTGTATAATGGGTTGGAGGCATTCAGTGAAGACATAATTGAATTTTCTTCTGTGAGTGGGAAAGAGGATTAGTATGTGTCTAGGCTGGCCGAGAGGCAAAGTTATAGACTAGAAGATGACCATGGTAAGTTTTGAAGTGGAAGAACTGGGTGTTTTGATAAAGATGACGATAAAAAAGAGGAGAGAAGAAATGAGGAGTACATCTAAAGTACATCTATTAGCCCTCTCCTCTCTTTGATGATAGCTTGAATGTCGTGGTGTTAGCCATTTTTGACAAAGATATGATCCTGAACTAACACTGACAGAGCTGGTCTTAAGTCTTTCCATTACTCTCAAATAGGAATAACAGCTTCTATTTTTGAGCGTTACACTTTTATTCTCATTTTCCTGAATTTACAGCATCTCTTGTAATGAATCCTCAATGAGCCACTCAATGCATACTTCAACACATCAACAAAACACAGCAACAAAAAAGCCTCACAAAACAAAACAAACAAACAAACAAAAAGCATGAACTATTTTATAGAGACTTCTTAAAAATTGATTCTTTGAGCAGCTATATTATTACATGGATGATAAAGCACATTCTGGTTAAAAACAGCCTCTATTATACTCACCAAAGGAGACAATATGGGCAAAAATATCGTAATGGTGGCTGGATTGCTGGCCACTTCTGTCACTGAAGTGACAATAAGACACGATATCAGGATAATCAGCCACAGGGGTAATGATCCTAGAGGAGTCAATTTATTTGCTACCCAGGCAGACAGTTTTGAAACCTGCACAAGGAATATGACAGTGTTTGTTTTGCAAAATAATGAACAGAAAATTACAGTTAAAATGTATATAACAAGAATTTACTCATCTATTAATTGTGATGCATTTGTATAAAAGAGAAAAAAATCTAAAATATTTCCCATGTTCCTGCCACATGTTTTTAAGTATTTTTTTCTAAGTCACTGTTGTTGTGTAAATACTCAAGCAAACTACTTCCCATTTATTTATATTTGCACTTTTGAGAAGATTAGAAGAGATGTACTCAGAAAATTTGTAATGTGCATACATTGGGTGTCATAACCAGAGCCGGGGCAGAAATCTGCTTGATTTACTGGAATAGGCAGCAGTGCTCCACATAGGAATCACCTCAGAAAACTCTGGACAACTCCTACCACCATCAGGCTTTAATTTAAGCAAATAATAAATAGTAATCATCACTGTATGTAGTGTTTGAAGACAAAGAATACTTTTTTTTAATTTTAGCTCTGCTTTCTGAACATCTTGCATATTCACAATTATCCTGTTCAATATCACTTCTGAACAATTTGCTAAAATAAGCCTATAATCTTGAATCCATGGCATGACTGAATTCCTTCTGATGTAGGTCATGCTAATTGCTCAGTATCATCTATAAATTGCATTACCTCACAGCCGTCTGCCAATGCAAACCCGCCACCAACAAGAATAGCGATTTCCCAGGGCATGCATGACTGAAATTCCTTCCAAGTAATCAGTGGAGTGTAACCAAAAGCAGCTAGAGAGAAAAAAAAAAAAAAAAAAAAAAAAAAAACCCACACACCAACATTTAAAAACGTCTTGAAAAATATCTTGAAATAATTTCTCCAAAGGAATACTTGGGAACTATTCCGAGGCAAACTCTAATTATTATAACTTGAAGAAAATCTTTGAGAAGAAAAACAGATACCTCCTGGTACCTGCTCTAAACTATCTCAGCTTGACAATGACAATGACAACAGTTTCCGCCAGTAGAGCATTGGCACTTCTACCTGGAAGACAACTATGGGATAACAATAAGACTAACTTATTCAATAAAATTCTACTGTTCAGACAGATTACTGAGCAAACTCTCTTTCATTTAGGCTCATTTAGGGTCTGACCTTACTTTCCCCGGGTTTCATTTATGTCAGTATTAGAAGTGAATGCAGAAAGAGGACAATCCAGAAGCATACCTTAATGGAAGTAAATTCCATTTAAGCAGATAAAAATAGGAACTGACTCATTTTCCATTTGGAATTTCATAGGGTACAAAAAATAAGCATAACACTTCTGAAATAAACCCAGCCCTGCCCTGTGTAGTCCTATTCAAAGCTCATAGCAGTCAATGGAAAACTGGTTTCCATTGGAGTTGGAGGTGTGTAGGTAGCAGGCTGCTGCACAGCACCAGCTCTTGCTGCTCACTTTGCCTGAGCGTTGCTTTGGGCTTCTTCTGGGACAGGGATGCGTTATAGCTCAGTAAGGCATAATTCTGCATTGAGGCTGTAACATTAGTATTTAAGAACATTCCTTGACAGAATGCAATTAATTATATTTATGGTTACCTTACTGTAATAAAATCCACATTAAAATATACTCAACTGCTTTCTCCATTCAAAGTCTTAGTCAATGTTTTTGCTGGAATAATAAAGAAGAGGAGGCCAATCACCAAGGCGGTTGTTGAATCCGTAGCATAGCCTTTATATCTAAGTTAACAAGAGTAACACAAGAAAAAGACATGTAAGCAGATATAGCCAGGACAATAGTCTGTTATATTGCGTGTTCGTGCCCAGGTGCTGGCGGTGGGCCTGCAGGGGTCTCTTTGAGGAGAGGGTGGGGCTGCCCCATGCCAGACACGTGGGCCCAGAAGCCAAAATGGTGGCAACTCTGTGCAAGCAGATTTAAGGAAGGGCAAAGCACCTCAGAGAGTGAGATGTGAAGGAAAAAAAGGTGTGATACAGCCCTGTGAAAATCAAGGTCAGAAAAGGAGGAGGTGCTGCAGGTGCTGCAGCACAGATTCCTCTGCAGCCCATGGAAGAAAGCATGGTGGAGCAGAGGAAAAAATATGAGGAAAGATGAACAGAAAGGAGCTCATATGGACTTAATACAACCCCAAATCCCCCTCCCCCTGTGCCACTCAGAGTGGGAGGTAATGTTGTCAGGGATGAAGGAGTAAATTTGAGCCTTGGAAAAGGGAAGGGGGGAAGGTGTTTTAAGTTGTCTTTGTTTCTCATTATCCAAATCTGTTTTAATTTGTAGTAAATTAAATTATTTTTCCCCATCTTGAGTCTTATTATACCCATGGTGGTAACTGGTAAGGGGTATCCCTGTCATTATCTGCACTCATGAACTCTTCCATGGCATTTTCTCCCCCTCTCTTGTTGAGGAGGGGGACTGAGAGAGCAGCCAGGTGGGTATCTGCAAGCAGGCCAAAGTCAACCCACCACATCCACTGAATTATCACGTCAGACCTCTAAATTAATCTGTTTGTGTCCTGAGGAAATGTGTATTATTTTGTCATACAGAAATAAGCTGGAGGAGGGAAATGTTTGGTAATAGCTGGTGTTTAAACTCATTTTCCTAGTTCAATGGTAAATTTAATAATTTTAATATGCTCTGTGGTAGATCCAGTCCAATAGGCCTGGAGCACTGTGCCTACCCACGGAGGATGATGCTCCTGTAGCTAAGAAAAGACAGCAGAGCTTTATTATCATCCTCCCTTGTCTGTCACCTCTGGGGTCATAGACACAAGCACCATGTTTACTTTGATAATTTCCTGTGCACGAAAACTCATTGCAGCAGTTCTTAAGTTGATCCAATTTCCTTCAAATTTGTACAGAGTAGCCACAAGATCAGGCAAAGTGAAGAGCTGACATATATGGCTGTTTTAGCACATCCATCTGATTCTGTTACAAATTGGTAACAAATCCCATCTTATTTAGTCAAGATAGTCATTCAATAAAATACAAATTTTGCTGAAGAAAGTTAAACCTAATACTTTTTAAGCTCTGTATTTTTATATGCTTTCTGTAAATTATTTTTCCTGAACCAATATATTTGTCCTCTCAGTTTCATATCATGTACCTTCCTGCACATGCAGCTGTAATAGGTATAAGCATAGCTTCCCAGAGGATTTCAGGCTTTTCATTGAATAGGAATGATCATCCCCTTTTACAGGTTACAAATGTATAATCTAATGGTTCCTTTTGCTTCAACAGTGTTAGGGGAGATTCACAAAACCTTAATGTGCATAGCACACTGACTCAGAGGGTGGTGAGGCACCGGCAAAGGCTGCCCAGATAAGCTGTGGATGCCTCATCCCTGGAGGCCTGGAGGCTCAAGGCCAGGTTGGATGGGGCCTTGGGCAGCCTGAGCTGGTGGGTGGCACCCAAAGCAGGGGGGTTGGAACTGGATGATCTTTGAGGTGCCTTCCAACCAAGCCATTCTATGATTCTGTGAGTATATGAGATCACAGCCAGTATAGCTTTAGATAAAACTGTCACAAACGGAAACTGCTATGAAAGGTGAAGTGGCTCTCTAATACATTTCATCTCCTGTTTTCTATTGTCTGCTAGCACAGAGGATGCTTTTAAGAAAAACAATTTATTATTTTGTAACGGTATCTTAAGGCAGAGGGTTCTGCCCATGAGACACCTTTAGCCTAGGTCCAGGTGCACTGGGGCTAAAAAGCAGAAAATACCTTCTTCTGGCATCCTATCCTGCATTCTTGGTTGGAGTTATGAAAGAAAACAGAATTTAGACATAGACGCAAATCGCACTGCCACATTCTTCTCTGCAGCTTTATTCCCTCTGCATAGTTCCATTACTCATAGAATCACAGAATGGCTGAGGGAAAGAACCTCTGGGTCCATCTGCTTCAACCCCTTCTCAAGCAGGGACACCCAGAGCAGGGTACTCAGATCCATGTCCAGGTACATTTTGAAGGCAGTAGACTTCACAACATCTCTGGGCAACCTATGCTAATACTCACTTATTCTCACTGTATACAGTGTTTTCTAATGTCCAGACACTTTTGTGTTTCAGTTTGTGCCTATTGTCTCTAGCCTTGTTGGTCAGTATCACTGAAAAAAGCCTGGCCCCATCCTCTTTGCACTTGCCCTTCAGATCATATCACAGAATCATAGAATGGCCTTGGGTGAAAAGGACCTCAAAGATCATCTAATTTCAATCCCCCTGTCATGGGCAGGGTCACCAACCACTAGACCAGGCTACCCAGAACCTATATGCATTGATAAGATCCCCCGGAGCCTTCACAGCTCTCTCAGATCTTCACTAAAGAAAAGCTGCTTTAGTCTCTCTGTATTTGTGGCCCTTTGCTGGACTCTCTCTAGTAGCTCGATGTCTGTCTTGTACTGGGGAGCCCAGAACTGGACACAGTGCTCCAGGGGTGGCCTCAACAATAGAGGACAAGGATCACCTCCCTCAACCTGCTGACAATACTTTCCTAATGCAGCCCAAGATACTACTGGCCTTCGCAGCAAGGGCCCATTGCCAACTCACATTCAACTTAATGTCTACCAGGACCCCCAGGCTCTTTTCTGCTGAACCATCTTCTAGCTGGGCATCCCCCAGCATATACTGATGTATGGAGTAATTTCTCCTCACATGCAGGACTTCGCCTGCCCCTTGTGCAATTTTGTTTGCTCACAAAAATTAATTGTTCCTCATGCCATACAGTTCTCAGAAAGCCTGCTTGGGACACAAACACAATATCCTAACCTTCAGTCTTACTTTTTATGGAGACTCACATGATAGCAGACAGCAGCTCTTCTATGGTAATTGAATTTTGAGGTAAACATTTTCAAAGTTCAGTTTTTCCAAGATGTAAAACAATTGCATATACAACATCTACCTGCTTGTAAAACTGCAAATCTGATTGCCCTATAAGGAAGTAAAAAACCCACTGGTTGGGGAAAATTCAATGTTACTCTAACTGATATCATTGTAGAGAAAAGGACTGTTGGCAAAAGTACATAGTGGCCTTGTATTAGCAGAAAAGAAAAGAAGAAACCGTAGAAAAATTGTGTATACCCTCAGGCGCTAATGTCAGGAAGAGTGAAAGAAGACCAACTTGTGTGAGTCAGGTGCAGCTCACTGTTGAAATCTTTATTTCTTATGAGGTTTGTAAAGTGTTAGCCAAGGACCAACTTGAAATTCATCTAATTGAAGCCAGTACCCCACAGCCTGGAATCAAGCCAAGACATGGTTGGAAACTGCTGTAGCAGAAGTGATGTGTGACCCTTGGCTGTCAACAGATGGAGAGAAAACAGGTATTTTTACACTGCACTTCCCTCTTTAATATTATAAACATTGATTAAATCATCCTGATACCTTCCTCCAAAGGGAGGTAACCGGGGCTCAGGGCAGCACAGCAATGTCTTTGATAGACTTATAAAATTTCCATGAGAAAAATTAACTTATAAATGTAACATAAGTTGGAAAGGTATTGACTTAATATGACCAACAATGCTTCTTAAAAATGAGCTGTACTCAGTGCTGATGTAGCATAATCATGGATAAGAAATGCCTGATGTTTCAAAAAATAGACCTTAAAAATGGAGATGATAACGTCAATCTTTCTGCTGGGTTCAAAGAAATCAGAATATGTATTTTAAAGGGGTATTCAGTAACTTGTGAGGATGAACAGAAGAGGCTGAGAATATGAACATGAGTGATAAGATTTGTGTGAATTTATTTCTTAAAGCAAAACTTTCCATGTAGTTTGTCAAAAAACTCATAGTGTGACATAATTAAACCAGGTAAGTATATCCCTAACGTACCTATCAGAAGAAGTTTTTAATCTAGCAGAGAAAGACAAGAACAGATGGCTGGAAGCTATATTCAGACATAAAACAAGGTGTAAATTTGTCTTGTTTATTTTGGCAACAGAGATGATTATCCATAAAACCAAACTCAAAGAAAGCAGTAAACTCTGCAATACGAGGAACCTATATTTTTCCACCTGGAAATCAAGCCTGGTTGCTTTCTGGGAATTCATATTCTAATAAAATACATCTCTACCAGGCTTGACACACAGAACAATGTAGCTGCTTCTGATCTTCAGCATGCTATAACAGGTGAGGTGACAGTACTGTTTGGTTCAAGACCCTGAGAGTGTGGTGACTACTACCTATGACCCACCCATTGGCCCAGAGGGTATTTTAGCTCTGACACTGCAGCTTTGTTCCTCGAGTCTAATAAACAATCTCATAATAAGGCCAAAGCTCATCTGTGCAGGTGACAGAATTTCCCTGAGACAGGCTCTAGACTGGGATAAAATGCTGTGGAAAATAAGCACTGTAATAAACATAAGGGAAGAAAACATTTTGTTACAATTGTTTTCTTTAGCATGTAATTAAGGAAGTTGTGCACATGCTTGTCACTATACTGAAATCCACAAGTTTTTTGTGCAGAGGTATTAGTGAACAAATGCATGAGAAATGTAAGCCACAGCTCATGCACTGTAGAAGCCCCTTGGACATGACAGAGATGAGTGCAATCCATTGATATAGGTCTTTTGCCTCTTTTTTGCTTTGCTGAAACATGATGGCTCACTATAACTATACCTGTGTTGGCTCTTTGTATCCTAACTGGGAAGCTGTTGATCAAAAAAGTAAAACCATAAAGTCCAGATTTGATTTAATGCCTATTAATGCAAATGATTGATAATTTAAAGCTATCTAGAAATAGGAAAGGCCTGAATGGTAAGAAATACTTTTTCCTCTTAAAGGTTTTGTTAGAGATTAACACAGGTCTTGATTCTCCTCAGGTTACCTCACACAAATTATAAGATGATTCAGCCTTATGTGACATGGCATGTATTTGCATTCCCTCTCAAGGAAAAAATTAGAGGCATCCACAAAGTAACAGCCCCATGCAGTAACCACACTTATTGTATAGATGTTCCGCTTTTTCTCTTTCAGTGAACAGAATCCTTAGACAGAGGTAAACAGAGAACTTCAAATAGGGAAAGTGTAGACCTATGGACTGAGATAATCCATTTGAGTCATAAGGCCCGAACCTGAGAGGTTGTTTACAAGGTCTGTTTTTCAGTATCAGGAATATTTCACTAAATTGTGCTCAACGAGCACTGAATGTTAACGTGAAGCAGAAAGCGAAGCAAAGCCAGCCTGATTGCCTAGCTGAAGGATTGCTTGATTAGGTCGACACTAAAAACCCTTTAAGAATACTGTGATTCATATGGGACGCTGATCATCAGTTCTATTGTCATGATGTTAAGATGAGGGAAAACCTGTTCCTTTGAAATTCTGGGCATAACTAAAAAGTAAATCATTTTAAAACAATCTTAGTTTTTATGCACTTCTTAATGCTATTTTTACACAAAAATATTATTTCAGTTCATTTTAAATCTTCAATGGGCTACAATTATTAATTAATTAGAGTACTTGAAGAGAGAAGGGATGATGGACACGTGCACATGTCGTTCATGGTGGAGACACAGAAACACAAAATGGAAAATTACCATCCAAGTCTATTTCTGGCCTTTGACTCAGTAATAAATACTGACTCTGTAAGGCTCTAAACAGCACAAAGTCCTGCTCCTCCCAGTCCTTCAACAACTTCCCACTAATCTAGAGCAAAATTCAGACCGTTGTAAAAGAAGGACAAAACCAAAATTACAGTAATTACAGCAAGAGATCAGGAACTATTACAGGCATCACAGCAATACAGATTTATGTAAGACCAAGCAATTTCCTAGAGAAAAAAATGTCTACGAGATCCTGAGAAAAGGACAGCATAAACAAGCTGCAGCAGAGGGAAAAAGAAAAAAGAAAAGGAATAGCTCCTAAATAGCTCCTGCTCTTTGGCAATGATTTAACTGTGACTTTTCACAAGTTATGTATGAACAAACAGAAATTTATATTAATAGCTAGAGAGCTATCAAAGTAGAGGATGTTTGCCTATACTCACAGAAGTTGGACTGCCAGTAACGGCAGTAAATAAAAAAATCTTAACCAAAGGGTTCTTGTAACTGTACATTTGATGAGGAAATAGGAAACAATAACATCAGTCATTATGCCTTCTCCATCACCAGATCAAGTCTAAAAGATAGGCATAATTACTTTTAGCAGACATTTTGTTTCATCTTGCAATGTGTTTGGGACATTTTAGATGTTGCACACATACATCTATGAAACCACTGGAGTTGTACCTATTCTGTATATACTAGAAAGCTTTTGTTTTTTTTTTTTAAATTGGAATCTTTCCAAAATATTAAAAGCATTATTTTTAATATATTGTCAAGAAAATAAGGTATGCTTTTAAGATACAGTGCTGCTCATGTTAGTGTATTAAAAAGATTACTTACTTTGGGAAAAGTGAAGACCATCCTGGAAAGAAGCCAGGATCTCTGGTAAACCACAGCAAGGTCATTAAGATGAATAGGACAAATGTAACAATTTCTGGGTAGCTATAGCAGAAAAACAATGTGTTATACATTTTCTTGAGTTCACATTTGGATTTACTTGTTCTTGTTTACTAATTTATAGTGTGACATACCTCATTGGTCCAAGCTTCTTGTATTCATCCTGAATCACCTTTGCTGAAGCTTCTTCTCTGGCTGTTTTTTTCTTGCCACACTTGAACATATTTTTAAAACTGGAATGTTAATCAACAATATTGGAGGAAGAATTAACAGTGTATACAGAAGAAAAAATGTCCACTCTTTTCAGCTAGTATTAGCACTTTACAAAATAAGTTTTTCACTTTACAATGCAGCTTCTCCCATTTAATTATCACATCCTAAACTGAATATATTGGAATTAATAGACAAAGTCCACTGGGAAATTGAAAGAGGCAGCAATTAAATGTGTCCTGCTATCGACCAGCTCATTTGTTTTCTCCTGTAATGGGTTTAGGACATTTCAGATACAGCACACAGGAAGGATGAAGCTTTAATCATGGGAACTAATTGAAACAATCAAATGCATAACCTATCTATGTAATGAAATTCATCCATGATTTTGCTTTACTCTGGTTTTTTTTTACGAAAAAGATAGTAATGTATAGCCTGCATACTGATCAGAAGAATAGTTGCTACAAGCTAGGTTTTCATTCTCACAGTGTTATCAAGAACACTATCAAATCATCCAAGAAAAATGAACCCATAAATGTTCAGATATGGAGTGGTAAGCTTGAGATGATATTACGTCTGCTTAAGAGTAGGCAATCTCAGTCTTCATCTCTTGTACCATACATAGCTGTGAAGCTGCGGAAGACAAGGTCCCTATCATTAACTCTGCAGGTATGAGTGAAATCATGGAGAATAAGGCTTTGAAGAATCAGCCAGAAAGGAATAGTCTTCTACCAAACCTTAAAAAAACAAACTTCAACGGGAAGAAAAAGCATTCCACCACGTATGCATTTTGGAAAAAAAAAGGAACTTTTTTACTTTACATTCAGAATTGGAGTCATCCAGCTTATAAAGCTGGTATTGCTCAAGTATTCAAGTCAATCTCTGATTCCAGTGAAGAGCAACGTTCTGAATGTCTTTACCATCTTCAGGTCTTAGGCTAAAATTCATGTAATTTCTATATTCTTTAGCCTTGCACGTATGCACTACTTAATGATAATGTGCGTATTCTTGAGGGGAAGAGACATAATTTGCAATATGGACTTTTCATGCTGGGCTGAGTAGTGAAGGATCTTTATTTTAGAAAATTCTTGTTTCCTCCAGAGACTTAGCTGTATTAATCAGAAATGCAAAATCACCGTTGCTGAGTTATCTTTCTATAAGCCAGTTAAGCTTAGATAGAATATTTGATCCTGGTACAATATATTTTATATCATACACCTTTAGCTTTATTGATTACAACATTTACTTACTCAAATCCAAGGAAAAGCCACTGGAGCCAGACCCAGCACAGCAGCAGAATAACAACTGCGATGGGGATAGAAAAGACAAACCAAGATCCAAAATTGATGCACTGGCAACCTGGATAACGTCTGGATTAAAGTGAAAAAGAAAAACCCAAACCACATTTAGTTCAGTTTGGCAAAGGAATAAAGACCTGTGAGAAGTACCAGAAAGCCCTGCTGCAAGAGAGTGCTTTTGGTTGGCAGCTGCCTTCAGCATGAGGTGGCCTCTGGTGTCGTCTACCTTCACCCTCCCATCCTTTTCCTGATCATCATAACTTCTACAGGAACTGGCCCTGCAGCTGTGCCACAGTTATTTAAGCGTCTGATCAGCAACAGGTCTGTGCATCTCCCTCTGATCTAGGTGTGTCTCACCTGAGTTGAGGAGGCAAGGAAGAGCCACACAAAGGGCCTTTGGGACTGCAAAGAAACAGAACTTGAAGAAAATTTGTTCTCTGAAAGGAGACTTTTAGCACAAGCAAATATATTTGAATTAACAGACTTTGATGAACTTAGAAGAGAGCAGTTGAGACAACACTGAGATATTTATTATTAAAGGTTCCATAAGGGATTAAAATGTCATTAGAAACGAATTTATTTCTACTACTTTCCAGGAGCGGTGAGACTGTTTATTTATCAGATGGATTGTTTCTCAAGTTGTGTTGTCTCTACAAGGCTGCCATCATCTACTGTTTACAGATGTGCATCTTTCAACCAGAGCTCTTCCTGCCACGTGTATTTAAAAAGAAAGAGTAATGGGCTTAAGTTTTCTGAAATAAATACATTTACTCTTTAAAGAGATAGATGCCAGATAGGCAAAAAGGGCAGTTAAATGAATCCTGCTTCAGTTGGCCAGTTTACTCTTTGAACAGTTTTCTCCATCTTTGAGCCCCTCCAGCTCTGCTAAGAGAGTTTTCTTCTAAAAGTGAGAAAATTCTAGCCTTCTTCCTTGGTTCAAAAATTGGATGAAAGGGAAAAAATAATGTCCAGAAGGAGGCTGCAATGACTATTTCCAATTTTTATCCAATCTTTTGTATTTCATGCCTTGCCAGAAGAAAAGGAATTGTGATGGCCACAGAAGTCACTGAGGTGATAAATACTTATTACAAATGTTACCTCACATGTTGCACAATTCTTAAGATTTATCTATATTTTTATGATGTTTACATACATTGCAATTAAAGTGGCAGCTGAGACTGAAGTAAAACTCCTACTCACTTCTTGAGGTGGATGTTCTAAATTCCAACTGTACATAGCACTGAGATAGTGAAACTGGAACTTGAAAATACATTAGGCTATTATATACAATTTATTGATTACATGGGGATTTAGCTTTTATTACATGATTAGCCACATCTATTTCTGAGTGTACGAATTTCAAGATAGGAAAATACTGACATCAGCACTGCAGTGTCCTAGCATTTAATCACTTGCTAAGTTTTATTATCTAATGTCCTCAATTGGACTCGTGATCTTTAAGGTCCTTTCCAACCTGAGTGATTCTATGATTCTATGAATTATGTGTGATATTACCTTACTGAACAACAAGCTCTTGAAAATTTTATCCTAACAAGTCAATTTCATTATAAAATGTTAATTTACGGTGGTCAGATTTCACAATAACTGAATATCTTTAAGCATTTATAGTAATCTTAATTAAGTTATCTAATCTTCTTTTTGATAGCAAGTATTCCTGGGGTAGATTGGTTGAAAAAGTATATATTGTATAGCACTGGCTGGATTATCAGTTATAGTTAGATTACAGGTCTTGCTTGAGGCAAGGACGGAAAAGGCACACTGAACTCATTTCATTGTAGGATTTGCTCTTCTTCAAGCACAGGAGAGCATAGTTTTCTCTGTGGTGCTATATTTTCTGGTGACTATTTCCCTCTGAAACCCTCTTTCAGTCTTCCTCTGACTCTGCTTCTAGGATCCCTGGCGCCACTCTGATATGGCCCAGTTGCACACCTTGACTTGTAGCTCAGGAGAAACTGCTTGGTCATGTATAAGAGCTGTGAGAAAGTCTGTACAGCAAGATAAGATAGGTAAAACTGCAGCTATGAGATATCTGACAGACTGCAGCAACCTGAACGACTCCAGAGGAAAAACACCAGTAGGGAAAAGGATAAAATAATAAACAGCATTAAAATATGGAGTCAGAAAAAGGGACTAAACACAACAAAAGATCTGTTCAGAAAGCAATGAGGTCTATCTCATTCTCCTGGCAAATAAAAGCTTCTGGGTGTCTTATGGAGGTGATGAGCAGACTAATGCTTAGCTGTTTAATGGGCATCTTCTCAGTATCATAGTCAATATTGTGTGTCTCTGCACACTATTAAAGAATGAATAGAGTGAATCTGAGAGCATCAGTAACAGTTCTTTCTTAAAAGGGAGCCCTTATGGCATGGGTGTCCAACCTTTTGGCTTGCATGGGCCACATTGTGTGAAGAATTGTCTAGGGCTGCATCTACAAAGGCTGCTCTGAAGTTACTGCTTCCTCTGTATTTCCATGGAAACTACAACAGATACAGAGAGCACAATAACACTATCTAATAGAGCAAATTCTCAACCACAAAACGCTCTTTTTCAGCATAGTCATCACCATCAGCTGTGCATTTTCACTAGCGATGAACAAGAGTCTGCATGCTGCACTTATAAAATTCTGAACCAGAGGAGGCAACCCACTGTTGCTGTCACCACTGCTGAAATGAACCACTCACTGCCTCACTGTGCTCACATCCATTGTTTGGTCTCCATCAACATTCAGCAAGCGTCAATGAATATCAGCGGGTACCATATTTTCCGCATGGAGGAGGTTAATGACACATCTTTGCTTCACATGCACTTCCATGTCAGACACCATTTTGTCAGACTGCCCCTCTGCTGTCATCTGTCACATGGCAACAACGTGTAATGGAGTACTGGTGGTAAGGTTCAGTCTCTACTGCTGTACCACCAACATCCACTATCCACCTCTGATGTCCTGCGCTGACATCATACACCAGGAGGCATTACTTTTGGAGCAGCCTTCATAAAATATACACTATAATTAATGTACATAAGTAAAAAATAATATTTTGATTTTTAATGTTTGTTGTTAAAACATATACAAAAGAGAGCAACAAAACCACAAAACCAGTGAGACATGTGACCCTGTTTTTGTGAAACTACTGCACTGGGCTGGTTCGATGGCAGTGATTGCCATTCTCAGTGAGCTCTCAAATTGTTCATCAGAGATTTTTGATGAAATTTTACTCTTCCTGTACTTCATCCTTGAAAATACTTGTTAAAAAAAGTACATCCAGTCAAAAGCCGAGAAATGAGAGAGGGGTGACTGTGAAGCAAGGGGTATTTCTCTCTGGTGAAAGATTATGAAAATCTGGTAAAGTGACATAGCCAGATTTTGGACTGCAACTCTATACATTTCATTTGAAAATTCACAAGTAATGTATTTATGTCGACTGAAAACGGAGTCACAAATAAACCAAAAAATTGATGATTTTTTTCTGTCAAGCTTGAAACCTATTCTCCAATTCCTTTATCAAAACCTAAAGCATGGCTGCATATTTTTCACTGTTCACAGGACTGCAATTACTCTGTGTATCAAAATCCATAAACTTGTTTGCCATCACTTGAGTTAGCACTGCACGGCACTCTGTGGCCTGGTTTCAGCCCAGATGGGGCTAACAGCACACTGATGTTCGGTTTGGTGCCGAGCTGCCACCATGATGAAGCAGCAGCAGAGGGCAGGCCACAGTGTGAGCCTTGCCGGGCTGCACACAGCCTGTGGTCTGCAGGTTGGACATGCTTGCCTTATGGAGGTGGTCTCACTGACAGGGATGCTTAGCATTGCATCGATGTTGCCACTGTGTGCTTCTGTCCTGTGGAACATGGCTTAATTGCATGTCCTAAGTAACAGCAGGCTGAGAATTCTCAGAAAAGAATGGGCTCCAGCCCTTACACAGACATACTAGCTTCCTCTTCATCTTTTCATGTGATGAATGAAAATGAGGGAGGGGGGAGAATAGTGAACACTGACTGTAGCCTACTTCATACTAACATCAGGTATATATATAGAGAATATAGAATTTCTTGGTGTTTTCACACTGAATAGAAAACGTGAGAGCATCCTTGGCGTGTACAGCTCTCTTGCTGAATTGTCTTCCTTACGATGCTCCTTATGATGAATTATTGTCCTTACAATGCTTATGATGCATAAAAATGGACTGCAAATGTGTCCTAGTCACACTAATGGGTCAATTCCTACTTCATTTAGGACATAAATACAATTGAGACCTCGTAGGAGAGGGTTGCAAGACAGTTAAATAGAAAAAATATTTGCACAGTGAGGTGGTAGATACTCTTAAGGATTAGGCTCAGTGCTTGTGTAAAGATTAAACAAAAACCTGGGGGAACATGACACTGTATTACACACAGTGCTCCATGTACACCCTATGTGCCTAGCAGAGGATGAAGACCGAGGCAGAGAACAATAATCTGCTCATTTTTTCTTGGAGAGGTTGTTAACAGTTAAGACAAACTGGAAAAATAACAGCTGCAAGCCAGTTTGTGTCAAGTTTCCCACGACTCTGGGCAAATGAACAAGAACAGTTCTTAACCCTAGCAATCAATTCTGGATTCTGCTGGGCTGGTGAGTACGAAGCCAGCTTGAACCAGAAACGATTGTATGTTTAAAAGTTTAAGTCTGAAGACTTAGAATGCCACAGTCTGCCCTGTTTCTTTGGCCCCCCCCCCCAAACAGGCAATTTCCATATTGTCTCTCTTGTTGCTGTCTGCACCAGACCTTCTCATAGCACAGACAGATTTACAGACCGTATTTCAGTTCTCTTTAGAAGTTTGCTGAAGCCAAATTTAATCCATTCACAGAACACAGATTGAAAGGAGACCTGCCAATGACTTGTCTTTCAATGCTTCACTGTCCTTAATAGAAAAATTGAGCAGAGGTTAATAGCAAGATTGTTGTTTCCTTCTTTTTTTTTCCTATGTTAGAGTTGGAATGCTTCTGACAATAAGTAGTGGAATAATAATAATAATAATAAAAGCAGTTAAATAAGATCTATTGTTTTTTCAAAACATCTGCCAATTGTAATTTCAAAGTTGTTTTACCGAGAAAAGAAATGTTAAAAAAAGAATGATCTGAATCCAAGGCGTCCAATTGAATATCAAGTTTCAGATTGGTTTGAAATCATTTGCTTTTTCTTTGATTGACATACCTAAATTCCTCATTTCAGGAACGCACTGAGCATAGCTTCCTGAAAGTCTCCTAATATGTTTTGCTAAATGGACCTGAACTTAGCTCCTGCTCTACTTAGAAATGAATAACATTCTTAGATAGTGTCTCTCATACTCATGTTAAGGTAATGCCTTCATCTTTTTTGCATACAGCTACTCAAAGAGCAGAGTACCACTCAACCAAAGAATGGTCATCTTTTTTGCGCCTATATTTGATGATCACTTACAGGCTTTCCCAGTGTATTCCCAGTTAAATACAACCATGCAATCTCTTTAACAAAAATAATGAAAAGAAAGTAATAGAATAAAGTACTATGAAATCAAAGGGTAAAGTTTCTAATGCATTTTAGGGGAGCCATGTGAGAGCTCAGGAAAGAATAGTTAAAATTCTGGATTAAGAAGAATACAAATAATTTAATATAGTCTCTTACGTATTGAAGTGCTCAGCAAAAATCAAATTAGTCGATGTTCCTGTGATTGTTGTCAACCCTCCAATGGTAGCAGAATAAGCAATACATAAGCACATCACTTTGAAAATCCCACTGTATTTGTCCTCTCTGCTTTTTCTCCCTGTTTCAGCAGGTGGTAGGTTCTGCTTAGTAAGAATATAATAATAATAATCAAGCACAAAAATAGGACTCAAAGATGTCCCAGAACAGTCTGACTATTTCCTGGTAATATAGCCATATGCTATGTGGTTTGGTTTGCTATTATTACAGTACTCTACTACAGTTATTCATGCAAAGAAACAGAAAGGAGAGTCAAATCTAAAGTCTTTTGCCTGATCTGCCTCACTCTTTTATGCAGGAACTTTTTTTTTTTAATATACTTTATCCTTCTTTTATATATAGCATGTGATATATAAAGTCTGTTTACTGATTTATTTAATTATATAAAATACATCTGGAGCACAAAATCACTAATGAAATAAATAAATAAGCAGCTGAATGTATATGCGTATCTACACATATATATCTTGTTCACATGAAACTGACTTAATTGATAATAGTGCTACGTTAGACGGAATGAGATTTGGGTTAAAACCAATTTGCACACATTAACAGCATTAAAAAAAAAAGACAATTTAAGTACCTGTTCCTTTTCTTTTTCATTTTCCTTTTCAATTGTGCACACAGTGCTCCCCATATCGTTGTCATATCTGGGAAAGCAAAAGTATTAATTGTAATAAACATATTCTATGATGGTTGCTTTGAAAGTAACGCCTCCTATTTTATTATGTCAGCTCACAACATCAGAAGCAGATGTTGGCATAGAGGCTCTTGTTCATCAGTGGTGAAAATGCTAATAATGGTGACTACATTGAAAAACAGTTTTTAGTAGCTGAGAATTTGCTCTATCAAACAGTTACTGTGCTCTTTGTATCTGTTGTATTTTCCACGGAAACAAATAGGAGGCATTACTTTCAGTCTGATCAGTGTACTTAAAAGAATTCTTAAAAGAGAATTTAGGAAATGAATATCCTACCCATTCACTTGTTTTCTTTTCTCTTTCCAGTCACTGTTTTCACTTTGTCCTATATTTTCTGTAAGACATTGACAGGAAAAACAAATAAGTGCTTAAGGGTACAAAACTGGAACATCTCCATCAGCATGTCTCATTCCATGCAACTTTTTATCATCACATGAATAAATTTCGAGTGCAAAACAGTTTCTACATGACTCCTATTACCCCAGAGTCTCAATCTTCTAATGATCTTCTCCTAAATTATAATTCATCTGTGTAGTTTAGATTTATTTGTTTTTTCAATGTTATCCTAGAGCTGAAAGAGCCCTTTTCTTTTGCAAACATTTAACCTCCCAGTGTATTTATATTCTGTAGTCATATTTCTTACCAGACTTAGTTTTACTAGTCTGGATAAGCCACCCTCTTGTCTCCTCCTCTCCTGCTGTATTCTGCACTTAGTCAGTTTTAATTCAGCTTGGTGAATGGGAGAGGGCTCATACACAGCAATCAAAGAGACGTCTCTCAACAAAACACATAATGATGCTATTACTTCCCTAGCTGTTCAACTTCATGTTAAAAGGTGTTTTAGCATGCTGCAGAGTGAGAGTGGGCAAACAAAACCTGCCCTGCATGTCTACCGTCTAGCTCCAGTGCCAGGTTGGTGGAGCCATTGGAGCAGGACATCTCCAGCATGTCAGCTTCTGCTTCAGCTCGGGTGATCTGCTGAGCTACAGCCTCCACAATTGGCATCACCATGGCAGCAGCCGAAGTGTTGCTGAGCCACATTGACAAGAAACCGCAGCTAACCATGAAGCCCAGAGTAAGCCTGGAAGAGAAGAGTCTGTTACTGTTACAGCAACATCTCCCATCACTGCTCTGTTTAGTGTAAATGGAAATCTTTTTCAACAGAAAGCTTGAGTTTAGGAAACAATAAGCATCTTGTAATTGACCTCTGTGGAAATTGATGAATGAGAATGATTTTGATCAAATACATGTTTTCTCTGAAACATATTTAGTAATATGAGTCAAATACATTTATAAATGGACATGGAAGCAATAATGTTTATTCACAGAATGATACTGTGTAAGAATTGTCTTTGAAGAAAGAACACCATGCATATCACAAGCTCAAATGAAAGTTAAAATGGCTATACTAGTGCTATTAGTGCTGTATTGTACAGGCTGGCTCAAAACTCTGGGTTTATCCCTTAGGGTCAGCCCTCTGGATACCAGTACAGATGTTGTAGGGAGAAGTATTGGCAATTTAGTAGGTGGTACTTAGTTCTTAATCCAGTCCCAAGACAGCTATAGGGATTATTTGTGCTTCAGTAAATGTTATATTAAAGGGGGAAGCGAAGGTCATTATAAGTCTCAGTCTTGTCTCGGCTCAGCTTATGCTAAATTAACTTCAAAATAAGAACTGCATTTTACTAGAGTGGCTCTAGTTTTATATAAAAACAAACAAACAAACAAACAAAAACAAATATTCCATGTCATATCTGGTGAAATTAGGTTAAATTTAAAATACAGACCACATTGTCATTTTTAATGCATCTCTTGGAGTTGTAAATGAGAGTTATTTCTCTTGATTTTCCATCCCAAAGTGTTGGCAGTGTCATAAGAATCCTGCCACAAATCACCACAGTGAGACAGCAACCAGTAGTGCGGGACTGTGGTGTCACAGCAGTTTCTGAGAACTCTGTGCAATTTGCAAAGCTCCTTGGTAGATCAAAAACCTTCCCAAAGGCTGTCTGTACAGGATTTTGTAAAAAATAATGTAAGCAATGCATTATTACATAAAAACAATTTTCAAAATGCCTCTTACAGCTCTCCATTTCAGCTATTAAACTTTTTTGTTCTTCAATAGGGGCACAAAAAGTTCAATACCTTTACACCCTGTCTTTTCTCCATGCACTCTTAGTTGCTTAATGATGAAATGAGCTGCAGATCTGCAACTGGTGGACATAATTAACAAACTGTCAGTGATAATGTGAATCCTGCTAACTTTATTCAGCATTCAGTTAGGTCCTGAGATGAAAGTTGGGTAAGAATTTTGTTTTCAGGAGAAACATCTGTGTAAAAAACACTGGTCAGGATAAGTATAGTGGGTATGAATGTTTACATTGTAGAGAGATATGATTTTTAGCACAACTTGAAAGACATTTTAAAACAAAAGTAAACAAAGCATTTGCTAACATCTGGTTTTGAAGACATGTTTTCAAAACATCATAAATTTCCAACATCTGATGGACTGATGGTCAAGCAACCATTTTGTATAGCGTGGTGCACACTAAAACAGATTTAAAAATAACAAAATATATCTTAACCCGTTAACCCACATTTTTTCTAGATTATTCTCACTGAGAGTTTATAAAAGATATTCTGCACAAAACCTTAGATAATAACTTAATTGATGCTCAACTCTGCTGTGTAATGCACCAGTGTTCTAGTTCTAGTCCCCACAGGTTGCAGAAGTGTATTACCTGATAGTCTGCCAACTAGATAGCATAGCTCACATAATGGGAAGCCTTTAGGGACTCCTGCTGCCCTACACCCAATACTGCATCCTCCATATCCTCTGCTATAGAAGCCTCCAACAATGATATCTCCATCCTGGGCTGGATGCACTAGTGAGCACAGGTTGGGTGGGGGTTCTTGCTTGTGGCAGTGCAAAAAGAACAGCATGCAGCACTTCGCATGGGCACACTGCTAACAAGCAACAGATGCTAAGAGACAGGAGGATCCTCTCCTTTAGCAACCACCTTATCATAATCTTTATCATAATTAGGAAACCTGAGATAGGAAGGATGCTGCTTTCTCAGGGCTACAAACTGGAACTGCTGCAGGTTTCCTCAGCAGTTGGACGCAGATTTCAGGGCCCACAGAAAGATCATCAGCAGTGCTCAGCACACCATCTACTTGTGTTCTCCTATTCAAGATTTGAACCAAAAGGTGGGAATTTAGGATTGATCAAAAAGAGACTGTGAAGTAATTAAACCTGCCTAGCTCAAGAATAGGGCAAATGTGATACAGTTGAATAAGAATGTAAAAATTATTTAAAAAAAAAAACAAAGAACAAAACAAAACACAAAGCTACTAGCTGTCAAAAGATGTGGGAAAAAATCAAAATACATGTGATATTTAAAATTAGGAGACACTAAGTCACAATGGAATAGAAATAATCCAGTATTTCTACGAAGTGTTATTACATCACCTAAGAGGCACTTCATGTTTTAGACCCAGCTCTCTACTTTTCTGACTTTTTACTTCCCATCACTTTCAGTTTCCTGACAAGGAGTCACATGCATTGTTTGTTCTGGGAAGCCATCTTTGCTCTACAGATCTTTTCCAAAGCCTCACTGATGTGCTGCCAGATGAGTCAGGGTGCATAAAGCTTTCCTGAGTGCTTGTAAAGCAAGAAAAGTTTTCACTTCATAAGATACATACACGCTGATAGCAAGTCAGTAGAGTGCGTAATTTCATTTCCCTCATCACCTCATCCAGCAGGGAAAGTTCTCATTCCTTTGATACTTTCTTCACAAGTAGAAAAAGAAAAANCAAAAAACCATAGAGACATTGTATTGGGTGTGTTTTTCATTTGCCACCTTGACTTTCATGATTTTCTTTTTTTATTTCTTGAATGATTTTTGTGTATTTGTGAAGCTTCCAGAATTTTGCAAACAGTGCTTAAGTATAGATAAACATAGCACAGATATTTGGTTGTAGGCATCAGGTAAGTACAAACCATCATTAAGACACAAAACCCTTATATTATTCACAGACTCACCAGGCTTTTGTTCAGAAAGATCCTTATAACGAACAAATCACTATAGGGAACTTTCAGTGTTGTAATTAGCATTTCAGTGAAATAATAAAAGTGTCATCTACAAATCAATCATATCATTTCAAATGTCTACCTTGTTTCAGTAGAAAAGAGAGGCTGGATTACTACTGCAGAATGAGCAATATGCAATTATTTCTGGAATTCGTAGCTTTCAACAAGAATGACTGTCCTTCAAGACACTGCTTAGCACGTACCATGCAGGGTTGACACCCACCAACATCACCATTTTTAAAGCCACTCTTTTGTGGAAATTCCATTTTTCTATTGATGTTGCCAAACAAATCACTCCCATCAGCAGTAGATGAAAGTCTTTAAAATAAGCAGATGCCACCTGAAAGAAAAAAACAAAGTTTTTTGTAAATTAAATGGTGACCTTCTATTAGTATTTGGTATTACCATTTCAATACAGACATATATTGAAATACACAAGGAAAAAGGATTATTGGTTTAAACTTAGACTGTTAGATTTCATTAAAGCTCTTAAGTTCATTTAATCTAAATAATGGTGCATTAAGATGGATAATGTTAAAACCTGATGAAAAGCAAGGCTTGTGCTATAAACATCCTAAGATTGTCAGTCACATCTAACATATGTTAGATCCAGCCAATGAAGTGCTGTCAATCCAACAGATAAAAGAACAATTTTAAACATAGAAATTTACAATATGATCATCTGTGGTGTAATCTCTTTGACATGAAGATGGATACTCAGCATTTTGAACATGGAGTCTTTATTCTGTCCTATCACTTCTGTAGCATTAAAGATATTTTACTTCTATCTGGCATTTTCTTACTGACTGGCATCTAAGTACTGAATAACAATATAGAAAATATTAAAAACAAAGATGAACAAGGCCTGAGGACAAAGTATGTGAGCTTGAGGTAGGCCTACTGAGACTGGCACTTATCAAATCCATGGATTAACCCATCAGGTTCTTTCTTGAGACATTTTGACATTGAAATCTTCAGTATGACAGGGAAAAAGGTTACCTCCTTGGATCCCATTATACCAAACAATGGGAACATAAAGGCAGGGAGCAAAGCTGAAACAGCCAGAGGCAAAGCTTCTGTGAGCCAAAAGATGGCAACTACAAACAGTGTGTATGCACATTCTGCTTCCTAGAACACAAAAAGCACCAATAAGAGCAAGTTCACCCAGGAAAAAATATCACAATTGCAAGAAGTCTGGCTATGTCAGCTGAGAGATTACCTGGACCTGTAACTGGTATGACTTAAGGGAGTTGGATTCAGGGTACATTCCTGCTATTGGTAATCTTGCTAAGGTATGAAACTGTCTGTAACTAGAGAGACAGTAAAATTACTTAAATTCCACCACTTATGAAAGAGCAGAAAGACAGCTGCTTTTCCCTTCTTTTCCTTCAAGCCCAATTAACCATAGAAGTAATTCTGGAGTCTTCTCTGACAATTAAAGTTGTATGCAGAATGCAACATTTAAACCTCTTGGAGTATTTGCACTCAATAATAGGTCAAATTTTGGTTCTACTGTAATCAATGAGATTTTGTCATCAGTATCAATAATGTGAGGATAGCATCTAATATGAAAATCAGAGAGAATTTCTCAGATCATTCATTCCCGTCATTTGCTATCATAAAACACAATATATTATGAACTTAACAAAATATATAATCAAATGAAAAGGTAATTTGTCAATTTAACCACTGTCAAACATACAGAGCTGTTTAAAAGTGGCTAAAATCTAATGGTAAGGACAGGATTGTCAAGGGAGTCTAGGTGATGTTAAATAAGAAAAGCATTTCCTAAACAAGAAAAAAAAAGAATTCAGAACTTCATACAACCAGTATGGAGTCTTAGATTAACCCTGTTGCCTTCTGTGTATTTCTATGAAAACACTCTGAGCTGACCAAAGAAACAAACAAACAAAACAAAACAAAACAAAACAAAAAGCCCATAATGCAAACACAATGAAGTAATTCTGAACAGATCTGAGAATCTCAAGGTTTACATAGCAGTGCAAAATAATTACCTCTCATAGCAGGTCACTTACTTTGGTTTTGATGATAAGTGGGAGTGGAAGTAAAAGCAGTGGAGTGAGGACAATGAGCAGAAACCTTCGGTAGACCAGGAGGTATTTAAGAATCTTCATGGCTGATGGCTGGTGCTGAATTTTCCTGAAGAAACTGCTGAAAAGATAGGTCTGACTTTAAATAGCTAACTCTGATTAATAATTTTCCAAACTATCACCTTTAGCCATTGCTAAAGTGGACCAGTAAAAGAAGTTAAAATTAAATCTTGCTCTTGATGGTCTTGGTGACTTTATTAACAGTAGGTTGATAAGATAAGTGTTCATCATAAACCAAGGCTAGTTGCCTCTCTCCTCATGACTTTCTCCCTGTGCCCTTCCTCATAACAAGTCTATGTAATAGGAACAGGTCTTAGGCAACTATATAACCAAACATTTCAGGTGTTCTCAGAGTCAACGCTGGCTTCTTTGGGAAATCAAAACATGTAATATATATAGAATACATGTTCAAGAGCAATTGTTTCATGATGTGAAAACTTATGTAAGATAATTTTGCTGGACAGAATTAAGAATATTCATCTCCATGTTTGGAGGTTTTCAGAACTTGAGAGGATAAGGTCCTAAGCATCCTGACCTCACTTTGAACTTGGTTTTTTTTTGAAAAAATGCTTGGTCTATATGAGCCCCAGATGCACATTTCAGCCTTAATCTTTCTATTGATTCTATCTTTTCAGAATTTGAAATACAAGAGAACAATAGGTTCTCTCTGTCTTGTCTGTCAAGAGGCATGTGATTGTTTGTTTTCTCATCTTCTTCTATTTGGGGGAAAATAGGATAAAATGTTCCATGTATATCACATAAAACTTTGAAGAATGCTGAGAATGGTAGAATTTTCAAGACAATAAAAAAAAAATACATCCTATTGCTTGATTTTCCTGTTTTCAATAAAAGAAACATAGTACAGTGTTTGTATATACAACAGATAGCATCAAATATAGAAGAAAAGACAGGAAAGAGGTTTGCACACATTGTCTGTGGGTGAAGATCAAAAGGGAAAAAATGCACTGTTCCATGCTCGGGATCTAAAGTGAAGTAGAAGACTGGAAGTGGAGGCATGAAGGAGTCTTTGTGCTACCCTCTGAAACATGAAAAGGCCAGTTAATAAGGTAGATTTTTGCTATCCATATAACTTTTGATTATATGGATCCATTGTATCAGGATACAGACAACAAAAGTGCTGAGATTACTAGTGCTGGGGACAAAGTTTTAGTTTCTGAAGATAGGACTTTGTTTTTGCTAAGGAAGCAGTATTTCAAACCTGGCAGGAAGAAATTGAAAACCCAAAGATGGAAAATAATTTGGAGGTGAAAGCAATCATGAAATAACAGCCTTTGCTAATTCACAGAGAGAAAAAAATGGGAAAATAGGCTTGACACAACTCAAAGAACTGAGACTGAGACATCTTGAGAAGATAATGTAAGGGATAAAGAAGTTCCGGTAAATTAGTAGTTTTTGAAAGCGTCTATTCTAAATACATAGTTGTAAACTACCCTAGTTTAAAGAGTTCAAAGACAGTGAGCACAGGGGGAAATTATGGTCAAGAAAGCTTAAAATATCCAGAAATGTAAAATGAATTGTTTGAGATTTGGGAAAAAAAAATGGTTGTTTGTGTCTGAGAACAACTATAAAGGAACAACATAAAGATGGGAGAATAAATTCGGGTAGATTGCAATATATTTCAGTTGTAGATATCAAGGAAAAATTCTGTAGAAATGTCAGAAGAAAACAGTGGAGAGGGATTTAGGAAAAAGAAGGAAAGGCAAATTGCAGACAGTGCTGGAGTATTCAATATATTTTTTGCTTGAGTATCTGCAAAAGTAAATGACAGTCAATTCTCTCATGAAATTAATTTTGATATGGAAAAAGGAATGCACTATGAGCATGGTGCTGGTGAGAGAGTTGAACATTTAGACTTTAGATACATATTTAAGTCAACAGTTCCAGATAAAATTCACCCATAATTCATTGGTGAGAATTCATGCAGTAATCTGAGAACTATTTTGGAATATATTTGAATACATTCTGAAGTGCCATATATTTGAAAAACTGTGGAGGTTTACAAGTTCCTAGAAAACTGGTCAGGCATACATGGAAATGAAATTTGGCTAAAATATGTCATGTAAAATTTTCTTCCCTTATGGGACAACTTGCTTAAGAATAAAACATCAATAATATGCATTTCATTTCATTTTAGTACACTTTTTAGCGAAACTAAGAGAAATTCACAAACAGGCACAGAAGAAATGCTCAAGGGATAATTACACTTGGGTGGACAACTAGTAAAAAAATTGTTCTTGAAGAGTACTTAGGAGTGTACAAAACTTTCCTTGTTGCCAGGATCCAGAAACAAATAAGGATGTTGAAAGCTGATTACAAAGACCTTAAACATACATCTGTGTATGGGGTGAGGAAAGAGGTTCTAATGTGATCTGAGATATTATTGTTAGCAGCAATGAAAAAAAAATAAAAAGGTGAACTTTGGGGAGAGAAAGAATATTTCTCATCACACCAGCCGCTGTATAGTCTGTGTCGGTACTGATCCTTCACTCCCTACCCTTCTTGGTATGCTTTATTTACATCTGTTATGTCTTGAGACAGCTGTGGACAATTTCCTTGTGTTTTCTCAGTAACCAATTTGACGTTTGCGGTTTATCTTTCTAGACTTTGAGAAGGCCTGTGAGTCTGATACTTTTATGCCAAAGCTTTGTCGAAGTTAGTTGTATTTGCTGCTCAGCTGAGGACCAATATTTCTCCTTCATTCTTAGTGACACGTTTTCTGAGGCAACACAGCAGACGGAGTGTTTGAAAAAGGGAAAAGAGTAATCCAGATTTTTCTGAAAGCTGGTTTTGCCATAAAACAAAGTGAGGTCAAAGGACCTACATAACAAAGAGTTTGGGGGAAAATAATATGGCAAAATTGGCATTTTTACATCTCAATAGATATGATCAATAACATAATAACCATACACGTACTAATTAACAAAAAAAAAAACCCCAAACTTTTCTAGGCATTGTGGGATTCTGGAGAATGCATATTCCAGGTTACAGTCAGCTTGTGAGTCTTCTCTATCAAGTGAGTTGAAAAAATTATTTGGCAACAAATATCATCAAAAGATACGCCCAAGTCATGGACTGAATAAAGTCAATGCACTTATTAAGAAAATCTTACAGTCGTGGCTCTTAGACAGAGTGATATTTGCATATATATCAAAGGAGGACAGGAAAGAGAGTGGTTGTTAACAAGGATTCACTGGATAGTATAGGACTCGATGCAGGTGATATGGAATAAGGGGTGTAGATTGTACTGGCTCTGACTGGGCTGGAGTTTTCTTCCTAGCAGTCTATATGGTGATGTGTTTTGGATTTGTGACTAAAACAGTGGTGACAGCATACCAGTGTTATAACTGAGAAATACTTGTAGAGTGTCAAGACTTTCTACCTCTTCCCACTCTGCCCCCTCAGAGCGTAGGCTAGGGATGTGGAAGAAGTTGGGAAGGGACACAACAAAAAGGACATTCCACGTTACAGGTTGTCATGCTCAGGAATAAAAACTGAGAGGGATGTTTTGAGATATTGAGGTATTGCATTATCTAGCTGGGGACTGGTCTGCTTGTGGGAGGTGAACAGCGATTGCCTTTGCATCACTTGGATTTTCTGTTCTTTCTTCCCCTTTCCTTTGCTTACTAAGCTATCTCCATGTTTTAGTTTTCTCACTTTTGCTCTTCCTTTCTCTCCTGTGGGTGGTAGAGTGAACAGCTGGGGGGTGCTTAGCTGCTGAGCCAAGTCAATCAACTATATCTTGTCAACACCCTTGTAAGCTACACTGCCACTCTCTATCTTACTTTTGTCTTTGGACATTACATACATAATGGCAACACTACTCTACAAAACTAAGAGGAACACTCCAGTTAGATGTTGATCCCAAAGATTTTCAAAACCATACAAAATTTTAGTACATGGTTCAGCAGGGCACTATCCTTGGAAACGTGGGGATAGAAATCAAGAAGAAGATCAGTATTTCATTATCAAACGTTGACCATCTGGGATTAGCAGGATATCTCTACAGAATGAGATGATAAGCAATATTTTTCAGCACCACATCTAATCTAGAAGCAAAGTATCTGTTATATTACTACATAACTAATTGTTGTAACAGGAAGGCTATATAGCTTTACAACAGCTGTAAAGTGGGATAAAGGATGGGCTAAAGGGAAGTGGAAGAAAAACACAGGCAAATTAACATTAGAAAAGCAACTTCTGAAAGATTTCGTGTGATTTATGCTTTCAAAAAAATTATTGATAATCGTCAAGATGATACTCGTTGTTGATAAAATCAAGAGGCACTGTCAACAAAGTAAGCATTTTAATACAAGGAATTGAGAGCTTTAATTCTGAAGGTACCATACTCTGAGAAATGTAATGGGCAGAGAAGAAAGCTCTAGAAGTGGTCTGAGTCAGCACTGTGGTGGAATTCACTTCTAATTTTACATGGACCTGTCAGTACTAGTTACAGTAATCTATTTTTTTCACAGTTTGCAGTGAGATATAAGTACTCTCAGCCTGCTTAACAGAGCTGCTTGTACCAGACTGAGGTGAATTGCACGCTAAAGATGGCTGTTTCTCCTCACTGATTATAAAAAGCCCTAGGCAAGTGCACTGCAAGCACAAACTTTAATATTTCTATGCTAGGACAGATATGTATTATTCTTTGCCTATTTGACAAAAAAAAAAAAAAAAAAAGCTTTATGAAATCAAGAATGGCTGCAAGAGACTTGGGACACTGCAGAAAGTAATGACTGTCTTTGGCTGGGTTTTCAGAGTTCATGTAAAGAGAATTTAGCACATCTTTACCAATTGTGTATTTATTCACTAGCATCTGTGATCAAGGTGTTTCTTTTTTGCTGGAGAAAAACTAACTATCTTTAGTACAAACCCAGTATCGATTGCCATCTTTTGAAAGATACCACTGAGACTATATGTTTTCTAAATGGAAAGCGTGGAAATTAAATCACAAGAACTAATTTCCCAAGATCTTTCTTATTCAGCAAAACTATCAAAAATCTCAGGAAATTTTGCCTAGCTGCTTCCCATTTTTACATCTCATTAATTTTCCTCAAAAGCATAACAGCTTTTGGGATTGAACATTTAATTCACATCTCCAGAAAGTACATTTGACGGGAAAGAAACTTTCCTCCCTCCCTTTCTCCGTTAGAGAAGTGAAAGCAGGGAAGTGAAAACAAACAGTATTATGTCAAAGATCAGTGGCAGAATTGGGTGGGCAGTCACAGATATCTCCCACCACAAAGGGCCTCCCATTAAAGCAGCGGTGAGGAGAAATGATGACATGAATGTGCTGGGCCCAAGATTCCCTTCTATAAAAAAAAACTCAAGGGAATCAAAGCACCAGATGTTGGGAAAATGTAATAGTACATCTAAGATTTAGCACTTAGGTGTGTTGGTGGGATGAAATTACATGCTGAAGCGCTCTCTTTTCCAAGTAAACACCCAACATGATGGCAGACAACTGCTCCAACAAACTAAATGCCCTAGAAACTCTCAAATTTCATAAATCCTTATGGAAATGTGATTGTTGCATGTAAAATTTTTTTTTTTTTTTTTTTTTTTTTTTTCCCATTGGTCTTTTTTTAAACTGTCTTCTAAGGAACGTTATCTTCTAAGCTTAGCAGAATGCTATCAGGGACAATGATATTTATATGGAAAAGGATGTAAACCAACATGCAGAGCGATAAGGGGAATATATTTTCACAGAATTCTAACATTATGATATTCAACACTCTGGACAACATGTGACTTTATCTCCAGTCAAGAGGATGGAAGCTTCTGAAATAATTTCGATAATGTATTCCTATGATCTCAGCTTGATTTGCTAAAGAGTAGCAGTTAAAAAATACCTACAAAGCACTGTTCTCCTTCCAATTTTCCTTGCATTTTTTGCTCCAAAATTACAGAACTGCTGGGAAAGTGATAGCTGTTTGGAAGAGATTACTGACAACTTTTGGAGAAGCAGTTCGTAGAAACCAAATGACATCTGTTTTCATCATGTGGTGAGAGAAGGAGAGACATTTCATACGTACATTCAGGCTGTATTTCTGAATGGATAGAACGTGATATGCACTGAGTAGATTTCCAGATTCCTTACTCTGTAAAAGCAAATAAATAAGAAGAAGCAAAACCCAGTGACTTGAAACTTTTTGACTTTAAGCATTTTAAAGACTAAAACCTACTGAAACACTATTCACTGTAAGTTCAGTGTATCACTTCTTTTAGTTTTGAGTAGAAACCCACTGTGCCTTGAAGGACATTACTGCCATGATTTTGCAAGGTGACCTGTACTCATAGACTAGTTCCTTGAATCAGTTTAAATTCTTTAGCAATTCCTTATGAAGCTGAATCCTCTCTTCTAATGATGCCAAATAGTACTGAACTCCTCCGCTATACTCATCCCAGGTAGGCTCTATTCCTGTGGGTTCCAGGATTCCCACCAGAATCACTGTCCCGAGTCTAGTATAGTGACAAAAAGTAGCATTTCTGAAATGCAATTTACATGTAAACTACATCCATATCTGCTTGTAAAAATCTAAAATACAAATGAATAATATAAATGATTTTAAAGTAAGAATGGGCCTAAATAATGGTCTCTCTCATACATAAAGAACACCCTAAGCGCTTAGTTGAGGCTCAAACAACTCAATATGTTTCTCTTTACCTCTGAACTAGCAGCAGAGAAGTTAGCTTCAGAACTGGAAGCAAATTACCTTCATCAGTGCAATACCGTGCCTCTGCTATATTAGTTCTGCTGAGAGCATTTCCTGGCTGCAGCATGACATTAATCAGGTGAGACCAATTCCACATACTGGAACCCATTCTGGAAACCTGCCTGAAAAACCTGACATGCAACTTCCACATCATACATTATTTACTTAAGACCAATCTTTCGAGCTCAGTACGGTCCTCTTTATGAAGGAACCACCAGAAAATATGATGCCCATGTTTATTCTTGTTGAACGATGGCCATGCAGTTGATGATGTGTGAATCTAAGACTGTTGTGTGCATGAGATTCTTTAACATAGAGTGAGTCTTCTCGGGCAAGTCTTTTTACCAGAACAGGCACTCCCAAAGTCTGGGCAAGTCTCTACATATCAGAGTGGCTACGCTGTCGTGTGTGGTCTAATGCTCTGCCAGAGTTTTTATAGAGACTTTTCAGGCTTCTCCCCACTCAAAGGTTTACATTTCTCCTGTATCAATGTGCTACTGTAAATATAAATTTGTAAGCCTCTTCATCTCATTAATTGCTCCTAACTTACACATCACAAGCAATGAATTTCAAAATATGTTTGTGAAAACAGTTCACCATTTTTCAGCAGATAATCTGACCGATAAAAATTCAGGTGCCACCTGATTAAGCATGCTTTTAATGTTTATCATTTTGGAAGATGAATTTTACTTCAAAATTAATGGCATGATATGACTCCCAGAAAAGGGCTTTCTCTTTTGAAAGACTGCATGTTTCATCTCACAGAGTGCAAAATAAGCAGGAAAATAAGTCTGCCTAGCATGGCACTGTTGATTGTAAAATGTGGTCTTGTTTGCAGGGAGCTTTCCTTATGTGGTCTTCCATCAACTAAAATTTGAGTCTATAATAATGTACCATAATGATGTGTGTTGAGAAGCAATATGAGAGGGGAAAATATTTAAATCATTTCATCAGTTGTTTGCTAGCTTAAGAGCTTTTTGTTGTTTAATTATTTCAAGAGATGACAGCTAACTAGAAGTGGTATAATTATACTTTCTGCAATTGATGTTGTCTGTGTGTTGATGGCAGGGTAATGTCATCAACCATGCTGACTTTTGTCTGAGATGATTGATCAGTTTATGTTATTCTCGAGGAAGGAATTTAATCAGGCAAAATCATTGACTATTATGTTTGATTTATCCTCAGAAAAATGTTCAACTTCCACTTCCTTGGAAGAAGAGAGGATAAATTACTGCAAAGAAGAGTACTACATTTATTCTGGTGAAACACAAAATAGGATCGAGATACTTTGTAAAAAATAGTATATAGGAAGTTTTGACCAATCAGTGTCACTGACTAAGATGCCTTGGTGGAATGATTATTCTAAACTGATAATTCCTAAGTTTTATCCTTTTTTTTTTTTTCCATTTTATTGTCATTATAATTTTGAGTTTGCCACTTTCTGAAAAAAAAGTACGTTTTAAATTCCATTTTTAATATACTTTAAAAGCCATTAAATTTATTTAATATTTCTTCATCATGTTTTCCCACTTGTGGGAAAAGAAATGTTGGTGTTTTTTTCATCTGATTGACTTTCCCAAGAGGCGTTTCATTGATCAGTTTTCACGTATCATTATATTACTTGCATGCTCTCTACATTCAAGCCATAGGATTATAATACCATTTTCTCTTCTTAGTGCAGATTTTTGGAATTCTTTATTAGATCTTCTCTTGCCTTGGCCCCAGACTTAAAACAAATACCTTATTCTCCAAAATGGTGTGTGTTTTTCATATTTGCATTCACATGCAAAATCATGTGAAAAAAATGCTTTTTATATTATGGTTAGTTATGCGTAAAGTTTGGACTTCATATTATTTCTGAATTTGGAAGTATATCTTTCTCTGTCCATAATCTTATTTACTTTTCATTACAGTGTTTATAAAACTGCTAGATGAGCTCATCCAAAATTTTCTCATTGACAGGCATATATGTTAGCTAATCTTCAGTCCTCTTATTTTCATTCCTTCCTTCAACTTTCACTCATCCTTTGCCTTCCTGTGACTAGGTTATCATCAATAAAATTGTGGCAGTCATTTAGTTTATATGTCCTGAGAATATTTCTCTTTCGTAGCGAGATCAAAGCTAGGTTTATCTTGATCAAGCTTTTACTTCCTAATCTTTCACTAATTTTGGACAATAAATGCAGACATATTTACTCAGGGATTCTTGGTAATCTAGAGTCTCTCAAAAAAATCTCTGTGAAATCTAGTAGCAAAACAAAGCAGACAAGTACTCTCATCTCCCCACGCACACTAGACTTTCAATAAACTTGGCTTGTGCAGTCTCAGAGCTATCTGAATACATTTCTTTTTAAAATTTGCACTGGGATCTCTGTCAATGCCCAGTAAGCACCATAGAGGCTTGGCTTGGTGGAGTTGGTGGAATTACCAACTTTTAACTCCAACTCCAAGTTTTACCTTACCTTAGATAAACAAAGTGTTTGCAATTCACTATTTCACTAAATCTGGGAGCAATCACCATTATGTGCTATGAGGTAGACATCAGGAGGCTTCCTGTGCCATGCTCTTAAGTGTTTTTTCCTTCCAAGAAAACCATTTCTTGTGGGATACTAGAGCAGTCATACAGGAAGAGAGCACATTTATATCAATGTCATTTAAGCAAGAAAGAAGGAAATCACGTATTTCAATGGAAACATGTATTTCTAAGAAAACAAATTTCAATGATTAAAGATTAAAATCCAGATGTAAAAACTCACCCTAAATCTCCCTCTGAATCCTGTAATGTGTTTACTGATGTAATCAGAAGAGAAAAATATTAATCAGTAATTGCTTAACCATTAATATTTTCTTCTAAAATAGCCCAAATACAGAAATCAGGTCCAGAGTTACATCGAACCATATTTTAAGGCTCTTCCAATTTGCATCATTTGAATTTGAATCAGTATTGAACTCTAACAGACTGAAAGATCGGGGAATACTAATCATGAGGTTTGGGTAGCAACCATCCCTTCTCCCTTTTTCTGAAATAATGACTTATTTCAAGTTCAAACAAGCTGTAAATTAAGATTGCAGGGCCATGCTGTTTTTCTGGAAAGAATCAGAATTCTTCTTAATTATACCTAAGAGGATACATGAAAAACACAGAAAAATGCCATTACTTTGTTGTTAAAAGTAATTTTGAGCCTGTACTAAAGATCTTAAGATATTTTAAGTGTTACTTGTTCCCTAGGCTTGCATTTAACATCTTAAGCAATTGTTCATTTACAGCCTGTGTCATCTTTTGAAGCCAACAGGACTTCTGAGTATACAGTGTGCACCTAAGAAATAACAAATCTGTTCATCAATTATAGTGCTGCACTGAGGGGTATTCACAGTACCCCAGGAGTTCATTATGATGGAGGGAGGATAGAAGACATACTGATTCCCCTCATAAATGGCTATGTGTAAGAAAAGCTATCTGAGCATGGCCAGAATGTTTGAAATGTGCTGTTTAATTGGACAACCTCCATCCAGAGCCTGGAAACATTCTGCAGATGACTCTCAGTCCTGGTGATAAATTTTGGGGCTCCCAGCTCCCTCCAGCTCAGCCAGGCAAGACCAGGCCTCCGGAGGAGGGTCAATGGCCTCACAGATGCACCTCAGTGCTAGGCCAGACCGCTCCAACAAGCCATTGCAACAAAGCTTAGAGGTGGATTTACACATCAGCTATTACACAGAGGAAGGTGCCCACACTAGATCTTGCAGTATCAATAACAGGAACACAGAAACTTGCTCAGGTAGCCAGGCTACATTTCCAGCAGCAGCCAATGCCGTCCTCAGCTGGACAACTTAATTTTGGAGATAACTCATGGCTTAGAAAGATAAGTTTTCCCCTCTCTTCAACTTCTTAACCTGCAACAATTTTTGCTTTTACTCTAGTTTCACTCTGATTCAAAACAAAGGTAAGTTTTGATACTAACTTCTCCTATGAACTGGAAATACGTTGCCTTGACCCACTCCAATGACCTGCTTGCCCAGAGGATCTGCTTGGGCCAGGGAATTCACATCAGATCATTCAGATCCAATGGCTGGGATTCAGGAAGGAAGGGGCACAAATTTCTTTCAAAATATCTTTTAAATCTATCGTAATTTATTTATAATATGATGATAATAATATAATATATTGTTATAATATAATAATCAATATTCTATACGAATGACTTCCTTTGTCATATATTTTCTATTCCCAAGAAAATATGCAGGAGCAGGATTATATACAGCTTCAAATATATTTAAAATGTTGCACTCTGAAATTCCTTAATGAAATTAGTTAGGGAGAGACATTAATCACTGTGCCCTCCACCTTGGCCTCAGGTCACTACCTTTATTCTTAATCTTTGCAAAGATTAACATTCAGCCGACTCACACGTAAAAGATTTACAGACTGAGATTGTAGGAATGAGCTTCAGATATCCCTGCAAGCTTCCCGTCTTTCTGGTTCTTCCAAATTAAATTCCCAACTGTGTTCTCTTTCTCTTCGTACAACAAATTTTTCATCTAGCTATCGTAAAATAACAATAACAATAATAATAATAAATTATCAGTAAGACTTTTTCAGAAGAGGGTCATTTTTTTCTACGGCATGTCCTGAGTGATTGCTACTTTACCTATGAAGAGGCAGCAGCAAATACTTTAGGAAAAAAGATTGTAATTGTGTGTGCTGCTGGATAGCGAGGTAGCAGTAGACCTGGGCTCTCAAGGGCTGTGTTCTTACAAAGCAAACTAAACAGTAGTAGCTTAAATGAAATTATTGGCCAACTGTTGGATAAATTTTAAACACATTGTCAGTATTTCAATGAAATTAACTCTTCCCCCCCCCCCCCCTTTCCTATTGTGTGACACAGTAATTTTCATGGGAAAAAAAATACTATATTATCCCTGGTCAATTTCTCTTATATTCTAAAAAAATGTGCGTCCTACTTGAGTCAATAGTTTAAAGTCTCATTATAACACATCTATATGTTCAGGACACAAAAATGCTTCTGGAGAACAAGAATGACATTCCCAGCTCTGGCACTCTGCGCCAGACTGATGCTATACCAACTATTCAGGCTCACCTGGTCCCATCCCTCAGCAGTCAACACACCTCCCATTTTCTGTCTCCTTTACTGAGACTGGCACAGTTGAGCACTGGCTCATCCCACATATGGGCTTTTCCAATGAGAAACCTACCCTGGGCTTGCTGCTTTTCCCAGAGGAGGGGAACTGCTGGTTAGCAGCAGTCAGTGCTTAAACAACCAAATTGCTCCAGCCCAGTCAGGAGGTTGCAGGGCAGCCTGAACTATGGTTTCCAAGACCAGATCCATCCCTTCTGACTTCTGAGGCTGAGATAGTTTGCAGTGGAGATTTCTGCTGTATGTGTTACCAGCATCCACCAAATGGGCTCCCATTTCCCTTATGGTTCTTATGCTCTAGAAGCACAAAGACTGCAAGTGCTGCTAACCTTCTGCAGCCAAGTGTGCTAAAGGGCGGTGATAGCAGCTCTCACTTACAGGATATATATGTAGTGTGTGCATGCAGACACGCACCTGTTTCCCAAGGTATTAAAAAAAATGATAATGGGGTGTTCATGAGTGTTTTTGTCAGATTCTGGAAAACTCTCCTGGCAAATCAAGCAACCTGTAAATTCCTCTGTCACAAGGTCCAGTGCTTCCACATTCCTTTGCAAAGCGTCAGGGTGATCTAACAACAAGAAACCTGCTGCTGCTGGTTGCAGAGCAACCAAGGAGAGAAATACTATTTTACCGCTTTGGTCTTCAGCTAGACTCAAGTTTGTGTTGCTGGGGCTGAGGAATAGCTGACCACAGCTGGGTGACGAGACTGAAAGCTGTCTGCTTTCAGTTCAGCTCTGCAGTTCTCTCCCTAGAGCAATTCCATAGAGTGGGAGCCTCAGAGGCAACCAAATCAAACCAAAAACAAACAAAAAACCAGCTAGGTTAAGACATTACTAAAACTAAATATATAATTAAGTATATAAATATATATTCATATATAATATATAAATAAATATATTGATTTAGAAATTTTCACGACTTCCTGACTATAGGAAGCTGCACGGACTCCAGCAATCTGGAGGCTTCTCTCCAGCCCTGCAGGACTGGCTCCCTTTCCCACAGCTGTTTCTGTCTCAGCTGCAGGTTCCTAGCTCTGCACCCTACTCCCCAGTTACCATTCCCTGCCAGCTCTCCTTGTTCTGAAGCACATCTGCTTGGGAGCAGTTTCCCTACCTTTCCTTCTTTCCAATTGGATGCAGCTGATCCAGTTTCTGTTTTAAAAAAAACAGCATGAAAACATTAGTACCAACAAAGCAAACCTCAAATCTGCCTGTCTGAAACTGACTACTTTTTGGCTTTTTGTTTGCCAGTATTCAGGAGAAGATTAGCTAGACCCAGCTGCTTAGCCTTGGAGGCAAAATCAATTGTACTGTGAACATCCACAGCCCTATTAATAGCCATACACCCTGATAATATCTCCTCTCTTGACAGGCCAAATGTAAAGCCAGCTCTGAAGAGAATTGCATAGAAAGAGCAGGCAGCAACACCTGGGCTCATGCTTTGGCCATCTCAGTGTCACCTGGGCTGTCCCATCACTACCATGCTTTGGTCACCATAGCTGTCTACTCCAGGATCAGGTCCTGCCCTGGCTCTGCAGGATCTGAGGCACACAGCAGCCAGCACAGACAGCAGGAGCTTGGGACATGGACTGCAGGGCCGTGACCACGCAGGCAGATGCACAGGACTCCCCAGGCCTATGCATACACAGAGGTAATGCACTTCAGCCCTGTTCTCTGTGAACTAACTCCAAAAGGAGTGATATTTTACTCCGAATTAAATCCCAGATCTGAAGGGCATCACCAGACTTTGGAGAGAGCCAGCTGCAGACCTGTAGAATCATTCAGTGCTGCGGATTGAATCATTTCAAAACAATGTACAATGTTCATCTTTCGTCTGTGCCCTCTGATACCGATACTGAAAGCAGTGCAATGATAGAAGTAATGATTAGGCACTAACACCCTCACGTAATACTAATTAATGGTGGCTAATCTCTGCAGCTGAACAGAGCTTTCACAAGGAATCAAACCCTCTGAGTCATTTGTCTCTAATATAGGTAACTTTTTAAAAAGTCCTATTAATCTTCATTCATTCCTTGGATAACGAAAAATAAAAGGTAGCATCATGCTCCTGAGGTTTACCAGTTTAAGGGTTATTTCCTACCCAAAGGTGGGCTGAGAGAGGACGGATTCATCCTGCAGGAAGAGATTAAGTGGGGCTCACTTCTCCTGCTTGCAGCTTTTAAAAATCCTCTGAATAAAAGATGATTCATAGAGATTCTCCTCATTTTTTTTTGTCTCATTCACAATTAAAAAGTTGGGATGTTTCTCTCCTCTCAGCAAATCACGGTGAAGCAGCGTGCATTAGATATCTGATGATCTGGCACCGTTACAGGTAGTCACTGACACAGGGGTTAAAAGGACAAGGAAAGCCAGGGAGACAGCGTTGAAGAAATTAAAATGCTCTGAAGATCTGACAGTATGAAAAATGTTCCTGATACCAAACCCAATTATATAACAGAGCAAATACTGAAGGAAGTTCATGGGAGTGCTGGGTGGAAACAGTGACAATGACGCAAGGTCCAAGGACTGACACAGTGATGTAACTGTCAGTGACAGAAGGAGCTGCTGTGGGGCTCAGTGTGCAACCGGGCCCAGCAATGCCAGTACTTCTTGTTTGCTCCAAGCGACAGCAAGGTGCTCAACTGCCGAGCATCAGTGTCCAGAACAGCAGCTGGGTTCCCAAATTTCTGTAAAACAGCCTATGTCTTTAACTGAATAAATACTGACTGAAGGCCTAGCTTTCCACAGCCCTTTGTTTTTGAGTCCAACACAGTGAATGTATGCAATTAGCTTATGCCTAAAAGGACCTGGGCTCCTCAATAGGACTGCAGCTTGGCATCCTTGTCTTTCTGCTGTAAAATCACATTCCTTTTTAGGAATTCCTAGAATTCCTGGAATTAATTGTAAAGAAAACTGCACATGAACTGAAAGCAGAGAGAGACAACAGAAGAAAATGAATTTGGCGTTTTTGTTTTAGGTTCAATAAACTGTGCAATCACGATGCAAAATATACTGAAATGATAAAATAAGAGAATAAAACAGTATAGAATCATAGAATCATCAAGGTTGAAAAAGACCTCTAAGATCTTCTAAGCCAACTGTGCACTTACCACCAATGTTGTCCACTAAACCACGTCACTTAGTACCACATCTGCAAATTTCTTGAACACATCCAGGGACAGTGACTCCAGCACCTCCCTGGACAGCCTGTGTCAGTACCTCACCATTCTTTCAGAGAATTTTTTCCTAACATCCAACCTGAACCTCCCCTGGTGCAACTTGAAGCCATTCCCTCTAGTTTTATCACTGGGTATGCGAGAGAAGAGGCCAAGCCCCACCTCTCCACAACCTTCCTTCAGGCAGTTGTAGACTGCGATAAGGTCTCCCCTGAGCCTCCTCTTCCCCAGGCTGAATAATTCTTGTTCTCCCAGCTGTATTTGGCAATCATTGGGATGTCAGGGCACTTGGCCTTTCCTGATGCCTTGTAGGACCAGCTAGACACAAACTTCCACGAACAAAGGCAGACAGAATTATAATTTTTTGAAGAACTTGCATCCCTTGCTCTGTTTCTCAAGAGCAGGTAAAAAATGGTAGGGGAGGGGATGGCATCAACAGCAACAACAATAAAGATCCTCCTGCTTCCAAGTGCTTTCGCATTACTCCACTCTGAAACGCAAACCAGGATGCAATTTGCTATGAATTCTTTTGAATTCTGGAAATCAATTTTTTTTTCTCAATTATTTAATTTTCAACAGCGAAAGAAGCAGGAAAACCTCCTCCCTGCAGAGAAATGCTCAATTTACACTACAGAACAGGATATGTTATTAAATCATCTAAGTAAATGAACTTTGAACAAAGTTTTAGTTTGGGGGGGAGCGGTATGTTGCTGAAATCAGCCTTATTCTTGTACTAAATTATTTATATTGCAGTCAGTCCTACAATGCTCAATCTGAAACTGAGGGTGCACTGCACTGAGGGTTTAATGCCTAATTTCTCTTTAGCTTGTAAATTGCCTTTTTCTTGAAAAGAAAGGGGAAAAATGCAAGAAAACAACCAAAACAACATCAGAAGTTCTTTTTTGTTGACTTAGACAAAACAAAACTGACTTTACCACTACAGTAAGTGAGGGGAAAATTAGGACTGCTGTCAAGAGTCTAAACACCATTTAATCTACAGTGTAATTGGAACTAAAAAATGTCTCATTTTCCAATTTATTTTAAAAGAATGCTGTTTTTCTGACACAAAAGAAATAATTATTCAGGTCATTTACCTGCAAAAGTAGATGTTTGGCTATCAAAAGAAGCCAAAATCCTTTGCAGTGGCACAGTATCATCTACCTGATGATCTCTACCTACATCTCAAGGCACATCTCAGTGGTTCGCCATTTTACTGAAGCAGACATCATGGCACATAGAGAGGAAGGTCTGAATTTTTTGAAGCATCCTGTCATTGAGATAGCTCCTGTGTCAGGGGCTCATCTTCAACAGGGCTCATTTCCACTCAGAACCTGAAAGTTTAGGTTCAGCTGTCACAATGTTCAGCTATTGGGCAACTTCTGCTTGCATTAACCTGCCTGATGTCTGAGGGCTTTCAGCTCAGCTCTTCATCTTTGTTCCAACTGCAGATATTAAAAAAATTGTGCCCAAAATTGGAGACTGAGGATTTAGCACTGAATGACATGTTGTAGATCATCAGTAGACCAAATGTCAGTCAGAAGAAAACAGATTTCCTCAGTTCTAAACTCTAGGTAATTTTCCTCCCTGATCCAAGTCTTCCTGATGTGCTCACAACATTCTGCTTTGAAGAACTGTATTTAGGAGCGTAATGTTTTAAGACCTAAAGGGAAGTGAGAAGGAAGTATCCCAAGCGTCTGCTTCATATCAAGTAAGAAAAAGAGTGAATTTAAAACCATGCTAACACATGAATATATGACACATGAACCATGCTGCCAGGGACACCTACCTCCATGCTGGACCAAACACTGCATTGCAGTACAGACTTCTGTGATATGCCAGCAATGGGAATGAGATCACAGCTCCTACAATCACCTTACTGTGTCTTCTGCTGTATAAGTTGAAGTTACTGAAGGCAGAGTATAAAATTATACGTACTGAAAGCTTTAAGGAGCAGCAGGTTCCCTTCTTTACTCCCAAAGCTGCCTTAGAAAAGGCTTGTGGCATGAGTACCAGAGTACGCAAGGGCTGGCCAAGAGAAAGCAAGGAAGGGTAAACCTTTGAGCTGAGATGCCTGGCTGTCAGCCCTCCACTGGTTTGCAGCCATCGAGTGAGAGAAAAACTGAAAATGATTAGGCTAACGGGGCTGACAAGCACTTCATTTCTGCCAGTAGGTTCAAAAATTGAAAGTCACAGTGAAATGTGACAGTCCCTACGTTGTTTGCTAAAAAATGACCAAACCTCACAGACTTTCTTGAGCTCCTCAGGGCGAAGGCTACACTGTCAGAGATATGACAGAAATACTCTTCAAGAATAATTGGTTTATCTAAGTGGCACACTTCTAGCAATAGACTTAATTAAAGTTTTAAAAGTTCAGGCTTCACTTATGGAGCTACTTACCCAGTTACTTGCATCATAATTGACTCAAATGCTGTCATTTGTATTTGAAGTTAAACACAAACCCAGTTGCCTTTTGTGTCTTTTTATTATTTTATTATTATTATTTTTTGGCACATCATCCTGTAGCAGCAATTTCTGATTTATTTACTGGAGATGCATGGCATAAGATTTTATTAATGAAACAAGATCTGTTTTTTCCTTAAAAAAAAAAAAAAAAAAAGAAATGAGCCACTGGATACGTAGGCACTGTGCCCTTTTTGGTGCTACTTGCATGAGCGAGCCTAAGGAAATGGAATAAGTCATACCCAGAACGCAAAAACACAAAAGTAAATCGGTCCTTCTGTGCCAGTGGTGAGGGGTTTAAGAACGCAGTGACTGGATCTGATTCGGTCTGGGAACATAAGGGGTTTGCCCTTAAACACAGCAGGCGCACAATAATTCAGCCCCGTGTTTTGCAACCTCTGACTCAGTCTGCTCTGCAATGAGCCATGCCAGATTTCTAAGATAAGGCCAAATCTGAAGCCTTCAGAAGGAGATGGAAAAATCCAATGCCTTTGAACTCTTGTTTCTAACTAGTGCTGCCCCTTAGATACAGTTATTGCTGGGCATCTGCTGGAATTTGGGCATTGTCCCAGGGCAGCGTAAGGTGCTGGGCAGGGAAGGGCACCATGCTGGGCTGGTACATCCCCATCCCCACAGAAACAAGGATGCCTGAGCACTGGGGAAGTCAATGCCATTTGTCCATAATAGCTCAGCAGTACAGCGTTTACTTCAGTGATTACTTTATCAGTTAACTAACAGAGGTAACACTCAAAAGTTAAAGTAAACTTCATAGTATTGCTACGTTTAATTTCCTCTATTCCATTTCCAAGCCATTACATGATCTGGTGAAGTCCTGCTTTGTTCTCTTGGAGTCTGTTGCCATGGAAGTGACTGAAATATCACAAGTTAAACATTATAGCCTCTATTTCCTAAACAAATAAGCAGCTTTTCTTTCTGCAAAGGATGGCAAATGGCACTTGTGTTGTTCTCAGATAGACATTGCACTTGCCAAATGTTTTTAAGTGCTGTGCTCAACTCCAAGCAACTGGGTCACCAAACAGGAAGGGCCAGCGAGGAGGCGCAGCCCTGGTTGTGGGCCGGAGAGGATATTCTGGAGTTACCGACATCCCAGCATTTCCAAATCAAACCTAGTTTACCCTTTTGCTGAGTACACAAAAACAGACCCATTGCAAACATGAAGAAAGGGGGAGACAAGGTGAGCTTTAGCTCAGGTGAAGCTTGAAGCCAGGTGTCCAGGTGGACACCATAACCCCCTGAGTAAAAACAATGAACCAACATTAGGCTTCAGCTGCCAACCCAGTTGTGCCTATTAGGAAGCAGGGTGATGCCTTTATTTACTGGAGAGGAGGGCTAACATCGCTTGATGTGTTTTTCATAAACACTGAAGTTCAGCAGAGCATCAGTACTTCTGCTGTGCAGAGCAGGGAGATGTTAATCTGAACAGCCTGCACATTAGTCCTTCAGGAGATGGAGGAAAGGTGCTAATTTCAGTATCTTTGTCAGACTGTGCAGCCAGTGTTATCTGAGGTATAACTATGTTCTTCACTTAATAGACAACTTCACACAATGCTGTAGCACAACAATAGAGTCAGTCAATATATTCAGTCAGAAAGCTGCTGTCTTTCCATACAGTTGAAGCAACTTCCATCAGTACATTTTGATTTGGAGACTTTTTCTGTATGAGAAGCATGCATTAGTATTGGGTATTAAATGACCGCAGCGCTGCCACTGAAGCAAGGTCACTATATTCCTTAACAGCATTATAAGGGTCTAATAAGTGATTGTTTAACATTAGACTTTTTGTTTAGAGGGAAAAGATCACCCTTCTTCCAAATGCACTAAAATAATAATAATTAATTACAATAATAAAATGATTTCACTTGGAATACTAACAGACATTTCCTCTGCTGCGAGAGCTCCTTTCCCTTTCTTACAAAGGGTACAAAAGGTGGAGCACAGATTATAATGCAGTTGAAGCTCTATGTTGTTCACTTTGAGATAGGAAGCCCAATATATCAAAGTATCAAAGAGGAACACCTGAGCTGTAATTTTTGATTAAATTTGCATGTACAGCAACAGTCTCACTATAAACAGCTTTTGGAATGAGTCACACTGCAATGCACAGCAGCTGAATCCAGTCCTGGGTTTGTAGTAGGCATAGACACTGCTGATTAGACAAGATGCAGACTTAATGAGTAACATGCAATCTTTCTTACAGAATCTTTGAAGTGAAACCTTTGGCTATTCCGGATGAAAACAATGACATACTAAAAGGTCCTTCACCTTTCTGATAAGGGGAGGTGGTAAAAGTAACAAGCTCTTGTGCTAACCAAGAATTTCACAACAAACAGAAGGTGGCTGTTATTATGCAAAATGCTGTCTCATTTAAGTCTTAGACACTAATTTTATTCCAGAAAGTGTTTCAAATATTACAATTCAGAAAACTATCGGTTAATCTTTAACTCCTTTCACAGCTGCCAGAAGCATGCTTAGCCCTTTCTGCTCCCTTGAACTTCAAAGAGTGCTACAAAAGCTATTATAGCAGAAATGGGTTAAAATTATGTCAGAACACGAACAAACCCTGATTTCCCCCACACATTCAATAAATCATTGTTGTGCTATTTAAGGCAAACAAAGGCAAGGCTTGGCGTTCTTTCTCTCTATTTAGGTACCCAGACATCACCACTAGGCCACACAAGCTTGTACTAGTAAGCCATTAAGGTTTTAAATTTTCACAACAAATCAGCCAGTACACCCCCAAAAACTTCTGTGAAAATCTATATCAATGAAACATCATGCAACTGTGCCACTCTTGCCGTGTAAGTATATATCCTCAAAACCTGTACAAGAAAAAGCAGGCCATCTGTTCTGTAATTGTAATACAAGCTAGTTATAAAGAGATAGATAAAGCCTCAGACTTTTCCATTCAAAATTCAACTGCCTGTGCAAACCCTCTGGGGACCAATTCTGTTGCTTCATGCGTGTGGTAAGACAAATGCAGAATACCCTGGGCAGGGTTCCCCCTTCCCTCTCCCTTTCAGACAGCTCAGGCTCCTGGAGGCCTGCCGAAGCATAGGCTCTGGCCTCAGCCTTCAGGCAACCCTGGCTGCAGCTCTGGGAGCCAATGCTGAAGACTTGGGAGCCTTCTGAGGTAGCCCAGCATCACACAGGCATGCATGCCCTCACCTGTAGCCACAGGGCCCTTCGTTGCCACCTATGCTTGTCCATTGGAGTGTAGGACTGGTGGCCTATTGAACGGGTAAGGACTTCAACTCAGTCTATTGAGGAAAACAGGATGGCCCATATTGTCCCTTGTCTTCCTCTTTTTGTTAAAGATAAGGGTTGAGACCATCAAAGGACTGGGACATCTCTATTCAACTGCATTGTGAAGAGATAGAGAGGTCCAGGCCACACCTGGACCACAGGCCTTCTATGTATCTCCAGCTTTGAGTCTATGCAGCAGGATACAAGAGCATTCCTGACACTGCCCTCATATACGTGGTTAGCTGCACTGCGTTCAGGCAGGCAGAGACAGAAGACAACGCCCAGAATAGAGCTGGTCCTGCCTCTCAGGCTGCCTGCAGTGTGGTCCCTGACCGTGACAAGTCACCTGGCTGCTTTGGTCTCCCCTTTTGATAAGTATGACAAAAATCCTTCACCAATATCAATGTAATGTGTTAAAACATCAATGTTTGCAGCTATCTGCTTTGCTCCTCAGCCAGAATTTTATTACTCAGCTGCAAGAATGACAGACCCAGACAGGCACCTGCGTCTCATCTACTCTTGTGCAAAATGATGTATTACCTCCTTGGTGGAAAAAGAGAGCACAGAAGTGTGAACGGAATGAACAGCTGAGGCACAGTTACACATGGATGAAAAACAAGGAGAGAAATGTCTAAAATCACATCAGTATGCTCCACTGAATGATATCCATTAATTGGCGGAATTATCAATTCACTATATATATGTATCCCAGATAAATATGATATATAAAATTACAATTCTAACATTACATCAACATGTCCTTAACTTATCCATCCTCCAAAGGAACTTTTATGAAAATTCTTGTGAGCTGTTTTTCTTTTCTTTCTTTTTTCGTTCTTTTTTTTTTTTTTTCCAAAATTTAAAACATTATTATTGCAGTTTTCATTAACTAACGAAAACTGCATATGATGTCATGGTCACTGTACTCTATTCTATGTGATGTCTACACAACTAGTTACAGGAATACTAAGACTGGAAATGGGTTTCACACCCACACTGCCATCTGCAAAGCTGAAAAGATATGTTCATTCATTCATGGTAGTAATAAATTATATATAAAACAGTCTAAAATTAAGTTCAATTATAATAATTCAAGAACATACCAGGTCCAGGGGTATAGAGAAATCCAGCTAATCTAGAGCAAGCAATCTTTGTTCAAATAGAAGGTGTACAAAAAGTCGTGATGAAGAACAGGAAGCCTCTTCACTTGTGGTACATCAATAGCAGGTGATACGCTCCTGTCTTTCAGTCAACACAATAAGCCTTCCTTCCACCCACATAGGTAGGAAGACTAGGAAAGACACTGACCCACATTCTGGAAGTGAGAGACTAGTTACTTAGGGAACCACCCCTTGGCAAGATCTTGGTTCTTTTTTTTTTTTTTTTTTCTCCCTACACTTCAATATTTTTTTAAGCTTTTAGAAATCTGAGTTATAAAGAAACAGTTCTTTCCTCTTTGATTTTACACTACTAAAATTTGATAGGGAACAAACTAATGTGAGAGAATATTTATTAGCAAAAAGAATAAGACTGGGTTCCTTTACTCAAAGATTATTAGAATATTTTGGCATAATTATTTTGAGCCAACTGGGAGTGTTTTGTTTCTCACTATCCCACCTATTTCAATTGGCAATAAATTAATTTTCCCCAAGTCTGTTTTTGCCCATGACAGTGACTACCTAAGTGACTTCTACATCTTCATCTTGACCCATTATCTTTTCCATCCTGTTTTCTCTCCTGGCCTACTAAGGACAAGCAGTGAGAGAGCAGCTAGGTTCGCTTTGGGTATTTGGCCACAGTCAACTCACCTCAAGATACAGCAGAAACAGCAGTGTGCAAGGAGAAAAACTTCTTGCCCTCTTGACTAAGTGCATGTTATCTGCTTCCCTTGGGTAATATAAGGAGATTGTCACTACACTTGCTCCTACAATCGTCACCACCTGCTGAGACAAATGCTAGCATTCTGCCAGCAGTAACCAATACCCAATATTCAAACTTCCTCTTGTATCTTAGGTTAGCTTCTCATAGTCACGCTTTTTTTTCCCTCTACTTGACCATAGCTTACGTTGAAAGAATTATGGAGCTCTCTAATTTCCAGACACTGCCTAATTCAGCTGATACATATTTGCAAATTAATTATCTACCAGGCACCCAGAAGAAAGGAGGGAACCAATTACTTAATCGAGTCTTACCTTCACAGATGGAATGACTTACCTTCCTTTACGGTCTATGTACTACTGTTAGACTGTTTCTATTATATTCTGTTTCACTGCAAATGATTTCTGGGTTTCCACATGGTTTGTGAAAGAAGCTGTTTTACAAATAGAGAAACCAGTACAGCAAGACACAAAACAAACCTGTACCCATAGCATGAACAGGAGTCAGAAGATTCAGACTGTGGCTTCATCTCTGCTCTTCCCTCCAACAAGTGATCATTGCTGAGTTTTGAGATGAAATGCTTTAAATGCCTTATGGCTTCAATACTTTTATGTTCGGTTTGGGTTTTCTCTGGTTTTAACCTTCTTGATTTCTCACAGATAAATTGATTTCTTCTCAAGTTGCACTACAGGTTTTGGGTGGCTTTGGTTTGTTTTTTTTTTTGAGAAAAAAGATCAGAAACTACCAATAAAGTTTCATTTATTTATGGGTTTTTTTTGTTATTTTTTTTTTAGCTGTGCTCTTTGCCACCTTCCCCTCTTTATTATTTTGTACTCTGTAGAAAATGAGCTGGCACTCACAGAAGTCCTTGGAAATACTTCTGATAACTTCAATGAGCTCCAGGGTAAGTCATGACAGCTCGCACCTTCCAGACACAGCTAATGTTCTTGCTGGAACTGTTCCTGAAGCAGGCGTGTTTTAACAAGTGCACCTGTGATTAAGCTGAACTGTGAAAACAGAAGTACACAGAACTGAGAGGCCCCTGGCAGCTTTCTAACTTTATTCGGCAAGGTAGGCAAACACAGGCAGGTGCAAAATCCTGCTAGAATTTCTGGAGGCCTAGCCCTGCTGAAATCAGTGCCTTGTCGCTGTCCATGGCTGTAGGGCAGCGTAACATACAGCTGCAAGTGTTCCAAAGGGCACAGGGGCTCTGGTGGTGCACAGCCCCCTGGTGTGGTGTTTTGGGTGTCTGTGTCCCAGTGCTGGTAGCGGAATGCTGTGGGGGGGCCTCAGTGAAAAGAGGCTACTGTAACCTGGAAAGTGTAATGTCAAACACAGCAGATAGTTCAGTCTGCCCTTTTTCTAAGGTCTCCACTTTTACTGATGCTAATCTAACAAACCTATCTTCCAACATCTCTTCCAATTTGATCTCTTCTGGAAGAGGCCTACCTCTTCACTGGGGTGCAGCCTACATGAGACTACTTTCTGCTCTTCTCCAAGTCCAGCCTAGGCAAGCAAGGGAGGGTAAGTGTATCCTCAGTGCCACACTTTAGTCAGGATACTGTGAGCTCGAGGAGTCCATGGATTCAAGGGGAAACTGGACAAATTCAGGAATATAGATATACCGAGAGTTATTAAATACAATGACCTTCTCTGGCTGAGGAAGCCCCTCAATTTAAATGGTTGAGACCAGGAGAATGTCTGCAGGAAGCACTATTCTTGTACATGCTCACCATACTCATACTGCTGCTGGATACTGGATCCTGATCTAGGTGGCCTTGTATAGCTGTTCTTCAGTTCTCATATATCATCACCAGTGAACAAAATCTGTTTCAAATTTTGTTGAATCTAGAGAATAGTCATAAGAAAGCTGTCTTCTACAAACCAAGACCCTTGTAATGTCCTTCATCTGTTCTAGCTATCAGTTTCATGACTATTATGTCAATTTTCAAGGAAGACTCATTCTTTAAAGGAAGTCACTTTCTTTAAAGAAGGAATTAATGAAGTCCAGTTATCTCTCCTGGCAACTTATTTTTGCAAAGAAAAAGTGCCTTTCTAAAGCTGCTTTTTTTTGCAGATTAAATGCCAGTATTCCTCAAGGTTATGAAAAACATCTGAGGAAAATACTACAGCAGTGGAGTCACCTTTCCTAGTTACACAACAGTTTCCTTTCTGTCTTCCAAGTCAGGACTGAATGATTCAGAAGGAATAGCTTCAGATAGCATTTAACTTAGTTCTGTGGCTTCATAGCAAAAATGTAGCATCCAGAAATGATGAGTATAAACTATTACTGGTTTAGCTAAATAGCTGATTCTAACCATCTTTCCTCTTAATCACTGTCCTACGAGATGGACCAAGATTAAAAAAAAAAATAGAATTTTTCTCATGTGACAAATGTAACTGTTAAATTGTATCTTTTTGTTCTTTAAATACTAACAGAACATGTGCAGTCTTAACAATACACTGCTAACAAAAGAATAAAAATATTATTTTACCTTTTTATCACCATTTTACCATTTACTGTCCCATAATATTTAGCAATTCCCCCCACAGTCAGATTGCTCATTGAGAGGTTGTAGTATCTTTATTAATTGCAAAAGAATTAATCACACTGAGCTCTATCAGGCTTCTGGAAGCAGTGAGATGACCATAAACACATTCAGAGTTAAACAGTACAGTACCACTACCTTTTTTCCCCTTTTTTGTATAACCTTCAAAACTACTCCAAAGATACCTGGCAAAGGAAGAATGCTAAGAAAATTACATTATTTCCATCTGCATTGGCACATTTAATCATACTTAGTATGATAATATGTTCAGTTTCTTATTGAATTAGTTATTTATAAATCCTTCTCATTTCTCTCTGTTGTGATGATCTTTGCCAAAAATATTTAATCTGAAGGCAGCTTGTTCTGGTCTTTTTAATAGCTAGAGTAATAATCTTGACAACCTCACCTTAGACCTTAATAACGAACATTATTAAAAAAAATGAAAGTTAATAACAAGTAGAATTATTATTATTATTGCTAACCATAAGTATCCTTTTAATATGTCTTTTGATTATCCTTTTCCGCGATGACATCTTTTTAGGTTACACATGTCATAAAGTAGGAGGCTTATAAAAATCATAAATATCAACCCAGGAAAAGCAGAAACAGAATTAAATAAATCCATGGCTATTCTGTCTGAGGAACTGACAGAGCTGGACCTTTGGGATCATCAAATCTGCTGTTTGTTGTGAGCTGCATGATCATATGGATTCCGTAGGTCAGGATCCACAGTAAAATTACAGATATCACCAAGCCCATCCAGATTTCAGGACTGAAGAAACCTGTACAGTCACTAGCATAGGAAAACTGGCCATTTTCCACGTTGAATCCTTGAATCTGAGAATGAAGAAAGACAGATGAGTGAAATTAAATGTAAAGTACAGACCTTACTTTCAGGATGTATGCCACTCTCAGCCATTAAAAAAGAGTGAGAACAAATATTTTGCATAACAATTTTCCAGGTCTCCTTTCCACTTAAAATTTAAGATGCAGAAGTTATGTGTTTGGCAGGAGATAGGCTGTGTTCCCACTTCACAAATTTGTGTTAGTTTTGAAAGTAGAGCTGAACAGCATGTGTGATCAGCATAGCTCGATGACCACTTCAGAATCAGGAAATTCAAGGGCATGTGAGGTAAGGCTCCCTAAATGATATGATCTGTCAAAATATCTTGAGATTTTTAGATAATAACTCCTTGATAAGTAGAACTTCTAGAGCCTACTTTAAAATACATTTAATGATACATATTATTTTAGCTGAGTTTTAGTAAAAGTTTAAGAAGAAAACAGTTGGTAAGGTTTTTTATCCTCCACTGAGGTGTGGACTCCAGGCTGTGTATTCACATACTGAAGCCCATGTATGGAACTGGACTTGGTGAAGGATGTGAAAAAATAACAAGAAGGGATTCTACAGGTACACTGGGCAGAGGAGACAGGCAAAGGAGAGCATACCTCCTCTGACTAATGAGAAGTGAGAATTACCTTCAACAGGCATGAGAGGTACTAAACGGCTTCTTTGCCTCAGTCTTCACCAGAAGTCAGGCTTCCCACATCTCTCACATCCCTCTCATCCCTCATTTACTCCTCTTGGAGTAAGCTGGGGAAGCAAAATCTCACTCAGTGTAAGAGAAGGGCAAATCCAAGACCACCTCATGAGGCTGAATGTGGACAAGTCTATGGGGACAGATGACATGCATCCCAGGGTTCTGAAGGAACTGGCTGATATGGGTGCCAAACCACACTCCATCATATTTGAAAAGTCGTGGCTGTCAGATGAAGTCCCCAGTGACTGGAAAAAGGGAAATATTGCTCTCATTTTTAAGAAAGGGAGAAAGGAAGACCCAGAGAACTACAGGCCAGTGAGCCTCACCTCTGTGCCTGGTAAGATCATGGAGCAGACTCTATTGGAATATATGTTACGGCACGTGCGAGATGAGGACATGATCCATGACAGCCAGCATGACTTTATCAAGGGCAGACTGTGCTTGTCCAACCTGGTGGACTTCTACGATGGAGTGATGGCACTGGTGGGAAAGGAAGGGCAACCAATGTTGTCTACCTGGACTTCTGCAAGGCCTCTGACATGGCCCCACACCACATCCTTATCTCTAAATTGGAGAAATATGGACTTGAAGGCTGGACTATTTGGTAGATAAATAATTGCTTGGATGGTTGCAGACAGAAGGTTGTGGTCAACAGCTCTATGCTCAAGTGGAGGCTGCTGACAAGCGATGCTCGAAAAGGGTCTGTCTTAGGATTGGTGCTCTTCAGTGTCTTTATCAATGACATAGACAGGGGGATTGAGTGCACCCTCAGCAAGTTTGCTGATGACACCGAGCAGAGTGGTGCAGTTGATACAACAGAAAGAAGGGATGCTAAAAAGAGAAGATGTTTAGATTGGATATTGGGAGGAAAATTTTACTCAGAGGGTGGTGGGGGACTGGGAGAGTTGCCCAGAGTACCTGTGGATGGGGCTCTGGGCAGCTCGATCTAGGAGGTGGCAACCCTGACCACAGAAGGGGGACGGAACAGGATGATCTTTAAGGTTCCTGCCAATCTAAGCCATTTTATGATTCTGTGATAAGCTTTTCATGCGCTTAGGGAAACCTGTAATATTTCTCCTGTGATTGGTTTCTTGAGATCTGCTACTGGTTGAGCTCATGCTGTTATTATTATCCTCAGAAAAGTCAACTAATTTCGTGATCTACTTGGGGATCTATGATCTATCTATTCTGATAGATCTCCAAATTTTGCAAAAAGTATGAACAAATTGAATGCCTTTGAGCCTGATACTATACTTAAACTTTTGTTAAAACCAGTTAAAGGATTTGAAAGATACAAAGGGAAGACAATTTGCCATATACAAACAGGCACATAATGACATAAGCACCCACTCCTTCAGAAGGAAGGGAAACTAGTGGAAGAAAATGAAGGAAAAGAAGATCATGGATTTTTAATTTCTGTGTTCCCATTCCATGATTACTCTATGCTTTAAGATAAATTAACATAAAAATTTTGTGTTAATAATTGATTTTGCACTTCCTACGAAAGACGCTGCACAAACTAAAGACATTTGTCTGTGGCTTGTAGATAACGCTACTTCAGTAAGCACTCTGAGTTTGAGTTAATTCATGGTTCAGGCAACTGAAGTTAATGTGCATATAATATATGTTAAAAGCAATGCCTATACCTGGTGGAATGCTGATTAATAAAGCTATTATCATATACAGAAGTAAGGCACTATGGAGGTGAAAATAATTTTAACATCATGAGATTTTTTGGACCTCGTAGAAGAACCTTTCTGAGTGAGATCTCTGCCACTACTTGCAAATCCTAAATGCTTTCACTATAGGCAGTCAGAGTTCTGATTAAAGCAGGATTACTGGCAGTAAGCTTTTGGGTTGGATAACTGTGCAGTTTCAGAGAATACAGGTGCTTACCAAAGCTGTTTCTTGTTAAGCCACTGCTTTGGCAACAGATGAAAATGTAAATAGTAGTCATGAAATATAATCTGAAAAACTTATTTACAATAAAAAGCAGGTGATGACTTATGTTATTTCAGTAAAAAAAAAGACTGAAATTCTGAAAAACAATGCATTCTCATTACCATGTTTACAGGAAATCTCTGAAGTACTAAGCACCCATATTTGCTTTAGCAAGACATTACCATTTCTAGTTTAGAGCCAGAAATACTGTATTTTATTTTGTTGATCCTATTGGTGGTGGTTTTTTGTGGGTTTTTTTGGTGCTTTTTTTTAAGAATGATTATGCTTATTGAACCTCTGAGATGAAAGCTTTAATTGTACATTCTTAAGATGTGATATCTACTTTCAAGAAGAATTATATGCGGGATTCTTTTATTGCTTTTCTGAAGCTTTATCATTCCTGTGGGGGTGTTACATCGCAGCTAGGCGATAAAAATGTCATTACTAGCAGCATTTCTACCATGAAGAAATTAAGAATACTTAAATTTCTCTAATTTTTATGAATACAAAATATAGCATACAGGATCCGAGGCTCACTTCCTGTGGAAGTTTTGGTTTTACTGTTTGGACTAGCATTATTTGTCTTGTCCATACTAGCAAGCATTTACTGAACATGGTTTCCAGTATTTGTCCTGAATTGAGTCTCCTCATCATCTGGCCTTCAAGTAAGATCTCTTGTTTTCGTTGATCTTAAATGTACAGCGGACATCTAATTTTTGAACATAGTAATATTTCAGCCATAAAGAATCCTACTAAAATTAGTACCTTTAAAGTTTTTGGCAGTTTTTGTTAAGAGCAAAGTGGTTTAAAAACCAGTATGACACATAGTAAAGAAAAGCAGTATTTGGTGGTTGCTTCCTCTTTAATTTCTTAGAAAACCCTTGAGTGCCTCAAAAAGATAAGATTTATAAGGGCAGAATAACCTTTCTTGCCACAAAAAAAACATAACAGTGATATTAGTACAGTTTACATCTGTAAGTGGTGACACTGTAGGCCAAGGCTTTGTCTGAACAGTATCCTACTGAGGTTCTTTACAAGGCAGTGATCAACTTAGCTCCAGAACTAAAGCAATGTCTGCATCATTTCAGCCTGGTCCTGGAACATACTATGGAAGTTTTCACTGTGCAGGTGCCGCAACCTCTTTAGTATGGTGATATTATTTTGACCATCCAAAGTAGTAAAGTGCAATTGTACCAGCTAGATTGGTCCTGATTTCTGATTCACTGCATAACACTGACAATGAAAATCGTGTTCATCAGTGTCAGCAAGCAGATTCTGTGCTGGCTGCAATCACTAAGCACATCCCACGTGCTTTTTTTCATCTTGCAACACAGCTTGGGAGTTAGCAAATCTCATTCTTGGACAAAGACCAATAGTGATACCATTCAGACTTCTTTGTGTATCAATAGACGATAACTGGGAAGGTATGATCTAGCTTAGACAGATCTTAGAAAGTGGTCAAAAATTGTGACATTCTGGCTTGACGGAGAATCATATAACAAAAATGCTCAGAATAAGACTTTTCAGGCTGTTTTTAACACCTAAGACTTGATTAGAGAAAAAGGCCTTCTTCCAAAGGAAAGTTCTGTTGTCTGAACAGTGGAAGCAGCTGTTGCTCCACAGGAGTGAGGAAGAGGGTGGGTAACCTACTACTTCTCCTCTTATTAAAACTAGACTGAAAGGATGTCTGCTAAAGATGGAACAAGACCTCTCAGTAGGCTTTGAGAAGGTAGCAATTCATTTAGAAGTTCTAGGAAAAGACAGGTTGTTGTTGTAAGTGGACCCTTTGTATTTTCACAGCCCATGTATTCTCTCAGATCACAGACTAGTGATGTCAAAGTCTGTGCTTTGCACTTCAAAGATTTGACTAGACAAGGTCCAGTTGCATGGACTCAGACATCTCAGACATTTTCAAGCCTTTCCATAAAACACCACCATCAGGAGGAACCTTCACAACAATGGTATGTACTGCTGTATTGCTTCTCAAAAACTGTGGGACTTAATCTTTGGGCCTGCAAAGGGGAGGATAAAAAACAATGATTCAAAAGGAAGGCTGCCAGAGATACTTAGGTCTAGTGTTTTTGTGTGGCTGAATAATGACTAAAGATATCAAATTTGCATTCCATCTTCTTTTAGAATCCGAATCTGCGATGGACCTAAGCAGTTCTGGGTAGTAGGGGGAAAGTAAATCTCACTACCAATGCTATTCTTTTGAGATTTCAGTCTTTAAACTGAAATATCAAACGTGAATTCAGATCACTGAGATTTTTTGATAATGAAATTATTAATATGACCATATTAGCATTTGTCTCCAGTTATGAGATTAGCTCATCTTTGACAAAGAGAGTCCAGTTTGCTGATGTGCCTCTCCCTAACTGAAAATCAGTGCCCACAATGATAGTCAGTCACCTACATCTACACAAAATATAGGGAAGATCTGTATTTCATTAAAAAAAGAAAAGAAAAAAAAAAGCCCAGCAAAATGTTTTCCTTCTGGGCCATGTGGTACCTAGTATTTCTCCTGATTGAAATCCACGGCAAACCTTCCAACCTTCCATTACATTTAATTCTACTGGGCATTGTTTCTGTCTGTAGGAGTTCAGACTATCTATGTCATTGAAAGCTGTAACCACACTAAGCTGTACTTTTCTAGGTAAACAAAGTGCAAAGAAATCAAATAAAAACAAAGTAAGCAGCATAAAGCCACCCACCTAAGAGGTCTACATTTCCAGCAGCAGCTCAATTCATTAAACAGGCATGGAGACTTAGTCATTCTTTGCCTGATTAAGCACATTTGGTTTTATTGGTTTTTCTTTTCTGCGGACAACTTTGGAGTTTTTGTTTTTCACAGCTGCACTTCCACGTTCTTACTGTTCAGCAACTGCCATCTCTTTTACCCCTTTTTTGAATAGCTCACCTAGGGGGAACAGATTTTCTTTTACATTTTTCCTCAGGTTGAATTGAAAGTAAGGACATTATGAATTTGTGTCATTCGGCACCTACAATAGCAAGTAATAGTTCTTGGAATTATCTCTAGCAAATAGCAATGTGTACTCACTTGGAACCTGGAAATGAAAACATCCCAGTTGATTGCTTCCATGTTGGATGGAATCAGCCTTGCCAGATAGAGACTACTTGTTCCCACCAGCTGACAATGAAATGAGTACTCTGCAGGAGCAGAGATGACAGATACATTATACTTAGCAAGTTTTTCTTCATCTTGTACAATCTCAACTGAATCCAAAGTGAACCAATTTCTAGCTGAGCTTCCATAGAACATATTGGTCATTAAAAACCTAAAAAGACAACAGAATAAAAAAAAAGTCCAAATGCCAGAAGGAAAAAATCAACATTCATTTAATAAAGCACTGGTGGCAAATAAAGGTACATCACAGCTGGTGTCTCACGTCATTAGGACTGTTCATAAGTGAATAGCCTTTGTGAACATTTCTACTGCTTCTTGGGGTTTCATCTCACAAACTGTGGCAGGTGAGGAGCAAGAAAATGTGATTTCATTCTTCAAGGGCCTACGCCAATGCAGTATCTCATTAGTTACCAACAGTTTATAATGAGCAGACCAGAACTTAAGACACTGTCAATAGGCCTGTAGTGGCTCTCAATAAACAATTTATGGGATTTTTTGAAAAAAATTGCTTTTATGATAGGTACAGCCATGATAATCATTTTGATTTGTTGTAATTCTTCCTTGATTGAAGAATCAATCAAATCAATCAGCCCTGCTTTCCTAATTTGTAGCTGTTTAGCCACAAATGAATATTTTCTCATTTTGCAAAAAACAGTTTCTGGTAGTTTACAACCATGGGATTTAAATAAGTGTTACTACCACTGCAGTATGAACATCTCCCAAATGTTCTGAAAGAGAAATAACTGAGAATACACAGAAGTAAATTCTTATCTGTAGATACCAGGACTATGTCCTAATCTTTACCATTTTTATCCAGTAGCTTTTAGGCAATCAAGTTATCTCTTCAGGAAATGATAAACTTTTCTCCTTGTTATATTTTGCTTCATAGTTAGTCCCCACTTGTTTTGCATATTTATCTCCCTATTGTTTGCTGAGTCATATAACCACAAGGAGTTTATAAGAGCAATCCATTTATCAATAACTCAGACTTGATACCAAACAAAATATTCTAATCCACACCACTATGGGCATCACTATGTGTGGATTTTAAAATCTGGGGTAATATTGAGATGCAAGTATGACAGGTTTGAAAAATAAGCAGTCACCTATAAATGAGGCACAATATAGAGTAGTAGTGTTCTCTATTGATTGTTTAAATCATTTGCTTTCAGTAGCATATCATCCATTCAACTTAAAGTCTAAACTCAATACAATCAATGTTCCTTAGGAGTAAAATAAAAAAGTACTACATTGAGCAGTTTTCTTGTGTTGTTTTGTTGTTGTTTTTTTAACGATCAGTAGCTTTTGATTCATATACTTTAATAATCCTGAAGAGTTTTGAAATTCTCAGAAGAAATCACAGAACTCAAAGCATATTTCAGGTGAGAAAAGGATGTTTGTCTTTTGTCATTCTTGTCTTGAACTTAAACTGCTCCTTCCACACTATATTCAGCTATAAACATCAGTGAAAAAAGAACATATCCTTTGAACTGCATCTCGTATACAAGTATATATGGAAAATTATCCTATTGTTATAATGATAAAGGTGCAAAATTTACAAATGTATTAGCAGAGATGCTAATTGTGAGAATCTTTTCCTGATATATAGCACAATTTGAACTGAATTTTCAGCTGCAGGCACTAAAAGAACTTCAACCTAAAGACATGGCCATTTATAAATATACATAAATATGTAATATATACATAACCATAATTAAATCTTGTGCCAGCCACAAATGCCGAGTGTGCTCGGTACCCTTGTTAAGAAGGCAAGGAAGTGAAAAGAAGGAAGTTCTTTGGAAACACACTGTATGAACAAACAAGTTTTACAAGGCTATGTATCTTGCCTTTTACAGGAAATGCTGTGCTCACACTGAACATTACAGCCAATGCAGGAAGCAAACTTTCACAAAGCCATTATACTGTTTAAGTATTGTGGCACAAACAGTTCTTGGCTGCATGCTAGACTCCCTTTGTGGTGGATAACCCTGTGAACTCTAACTGTCACTACTTGTTACTGATCACCATCTCACGTGGCTAGTCATTGCAAGGAGAAATGTTTCTGAAAAGGAAGTTATCTGGAATTACCATTGTTCCAAAGATTGTAAGAGAAGCACAACTGATATGTACTAGACTTTACACCGCAGTTCTTGGAGCAATTCCATTTAATACATGCTGTACAAGAACAGTCACATTCTTAGAAATTTAAGTAGGGAAAAGAGAAATGAAGCTCTATCCAGCTAATGCTCTGCACTTCTGTCCAATTTCGTACCTTTCTCCAGAGAAGATGACAGATGCATGAACAGCTGGATGTCATCAGCTGCTGAGAAAGCTGAGGTGCTTCTTCCAGCAAAATCTATTGCCCACTGCTCCTTCTCATGGTGAAACATTACTTCACTTTTCTCAAAGTAGCACAGCCAGAAAACCTCAATAACTCGCCCTTCTACGGCAAGTGCAGGAGGCTGACTACTGCTCTTGCTAGAGGGAAGAGAGAGGCATGTTTCCCTAAGAAAAGGCAGCTACTGCAGCTGCTTGTAGGAGGTAGGATATGCCTAGCTGCTCAGTGTAATGTGGCTTGGGGTGGTAAGGACAAGCTCTGGATTGAGTTTATGCTACTGAGATTAGAGTTTATTGAGCTTAGTGAGAAACAAATTGAGCTATTTGACCATGGTCCTGTCTGGTGTCATTTTATTTTATTAAATGACCTTTACAGAGAAAAAATAATGCAGTTATGGCTCTATCTTCTGTTCCTTTTCACCTCTTTGCCCTGCTCATGTCCTGTCTACTGAGGCAGAATGTAATCTTACTAAAGTCATCTTCAACAACAAATGTAATTGAAATGAACAAGAAGGGGAAAACAGAAGTTATAATGTATCTCTGCGGGTTTTAGTTCTTGAGAACAGACATGCTGGGATGAGCAAAGTAAATAAGGTCTTCCTGAATCATGAAAAGATCAATGGACTGTTCTGGTTCTGTTAAGTACATATTATATACCATGCAATATTGTATTATGGGAGGTAGTAGAAGCCTAAAATGACATGACTGTCTCTTTAAGGAGAGAAAGTGAAATGAAAAGAGCAGGCTACATTGACTTTAACAGAGACTACGGAAAACATTTTACTGCTGTTCCTGCTGCTGAGGAAAGAACTGAGGTTTGTGGACCAGTAGCTATATGGCAATCCTCACAGCAGTACAGATGCTATCCTGGAGTCCACCAGCGACAGCAAAAGCAGCATGTTTTCCCTTCGAGTTTTCATCCCAAGTCTTCCTGTTTCCTTATTTTCCCTTCCCTATTCTTACGGTAGAAGAAGCTTGCTCTTGCCATCATCTACAGAGCAGAAAAATTATCAGTTTTTGCAGCCCTCATTAGCCACAGGCTAACTCCAACAGAGTACATTGGTAATCTATATCAGGATGAAACACAAGCCTGGCAAGGCAAGCAGACTTCAGCTCCTAGAATTATTTCCAAATTAAAGTTTGATTTCCCTAAGATGGGAAATCCTGTTCTAATCCTACCAGCAAAATAAGATGTTTCATGTGCTACCATCTTACAGAATGGTTGTTTACGCTATTTTTCAGAACTTTACCTGAGCATGCTTAAATATTCGTTACTATATGGTAATTCCTCAGCAATAAAAAACAAAACCGTGATTTTAATAACCTTTTCACCACATTTTTTCTTTGTCTTAATTTACAAACGGGCTTTGTACTTCACAAAGATTTATTTAAGAATAAATCATAAGTTACCTTATCTCTAGGCTGTTGATTCCATTCACTGGCTTTGTGTATTTTAATGACAGTCTAAGAGTATGAAAAGATTTTTAATGTTAGAGTAGTCAGCTTTAATTAAATCACTGTGACATTTCAATCAGAAGGAATATTCTAAATCAATAGGCAATTACAAAAGTCACGTAGAAAAGGTTCACAGTACAAAAAGCACACAGAAAAATATGACAAAATATTTCTATAGCCTTTTTTTTTTTTTTTAACCAAGAGCAGGTGCTTCAAAACAAATGAAAGCAGAGATCATGTTTCATTAATGTATTTCCAAATGAAGTACCACCTACCAAATGGCAATACTGCACTTCAAGGGAATTTTACAATGAAACAATCATCTCGTTAATGCTAGTGGAGATCTCTGTGATGGCAAGATCAGGCACAGAGAAACCCATTTGGACCAAACATAAACAAGCAAGCAACTAAATAATGCAGCAGGAAAAAACAGTAAATATAGAGGCGGCATCTGAAAAATTGTTGTGGTCTTGACTCAATCTTCTTCTTTCAAGAATATTGAATTTAGTTTTTTTTATTTTGTATGCTTTAGTAGAAGAAAATTAAGTTTTTATTCTTTCCATTGCTTTATTTGTTAGCTTGCAGAACAATATGTATGTGAAATTTAAAATTTCTTGTTCTACTCACGTTGCGTTGGTGTCTGAGCACGTAGAGGATGAAATATCCACACTCCGGGTAACAAATGTCGCATTTGTCAATTCTATTAAAACTGAACCACTGCCAACGAGGCTGAAATTACTAGCATAGAAAAGGATGCATGTATTATTTCCAGTGGTCACATTCAGAGGTGGATATGATAAACCGTCTTCTTCTTCAGTAGCCATTAACTGTCGTCTTAATTTCCACATCACATCAGTTTTTCTAGAAATCTGGAATAACAGCACATTAACACTTCGTAACCTTTGAGAGAGATGTCAACTGAACACAGATCTTTACCATTCTGTCCCATGAACCTCTATCCTTCTTAAATCTGCAGTTAAACTTAACATTTATAATTGTCTGCCTTTTTAACAGACAGCATGGTGGCTAGCTGGGTGGTATTAACTTTGGTTCCCATATGAGTACCCCTTATATGAGACAAATGAATATAAAACTATGCTAGTGCTGCCTTAAGATGGTAGCATCCATTTCTGTTAACATATAAATATATATACGTAGTTAGATTACAGAACAATATAGTGAAATAATTTCATCTCTTCTCTGATCATACTGCAAGAAAATTTCAACAGTTCAGTGACCATGTTCCTTGATAACAGTAACAGTTTTCACACTCTTCATTCTAATAAGCAGGAAAGAAGACTACTAAACTACTGCAGTTCTGTATTTAGGCTCTTCTGATGGCTTCTGGAAGAAGATCTATGCTCAGTTGGATGAGAAGGCAAACTTTTTTAAGAGACTTCACTGCAGATACATTTGCTTTAAGGAAGCTTCCAGGAATTCCTTTAATTGATGCCTTCCTGCAAATATGCCCAGGGCATCTTTGCTAAAAAAAGCCTCACTGATATCAATAGTAAAAGCTATCTGGTTGTACTGGATAAAAACTTTATCTTTTTGTTCATGTCTTCACTTCTTACTCATACCTGTACTATGCCATTTATTTTTAACACGTGCATCAGCTTAACAACTTGATTTCCTACAAGTGGCCTCTGCCCTTGGATAATGTTAGAATGTAAGAAATGAGAAGTGTCACAGGAGTTACCAGAAGTGTAATTATGTTGATCTACTGCCTGGAACCATATCTAACAAGTTTAAAGATAGGTAAGGACCTTTTTTTCCAGTGTGGAAGAGAAGCTATAATATGACTTTATAACCTGATTGTGGAGAGGAGCCCCCAAAGGATTTTGTCACATTAAACTGCTGCCCTCTGAAAACTGTGGGACATCTGTTATTTACAGTGTGTCTTTGCAGATAGCTATCTCACTCTAGGAACAAAGCAGAATGGGTTCAGTAAAAAACCTTTAACTAAACACTCAAATGAAGATTGCAATCTTCCGCTCCCATACATGCATACTTTATGAATTTCTTTTTAATGCAGAGTAGTGCCTTTTCAAATACATCAGAACATGCATTATTTTAAATGAATACCATTTCCTTTAAAAGAAGAGTGCACAACAAAAGAAAATATTCAACTTTTGATATAAAACTTTTAATCTTCCCTTAGGCTCTCCTGAAATGTAATCATTTTATTTCAAACTGAGAGGAAGAGCTGAAGTCTAAATTATATCCTGTCTAACAATTGACTTCACTATGTAGGCCCCGCATATCATCTAAAGAGGGCTTTAAAAACCACCTGCTAATAGCTGAAAACAATGCTGCTTTGGAGACTGTGATTGGGCTGAGTTTGGGGATTAGTTTAAAGTATCTTAAAATAAAAAGAAAGCCATTAGGATATCATCATGAGACCGCAGCTTTATTTCTATTGCTCTGCTGCCAGTACTTTGTCATGAAGCTTTCACATAAAGATTCCCTTTGGTCTCAGAAAAAGCATATAAACCAGAAAAGCATTTACCTGTAAAGTAGGGGTGTCAGAGACTAAGAAATCCATTCGTTTTCCCCGACTACACCTGTTCTAACTGATTTACTCATGCTGAAGAAGGGAGTCAACACAGCTTACCAGGCACGTTTCTAAAAGCGGGCTTTGTTTCAGTCATATTTGTGACTGAAAATAGAGAGAGTTTCAGATTGAGCAGGCCAGCAAGTCCTATGTGCACTGCTATTGGTAGGTAGCACTACACCACCAAACGGGAGCCTGAAAGTGCCACCTCTCTGGAGGAATGTCCTCCAAGTATATTCATCCCATCAGCCTGCAGGTGTATAAGGTACCTGTGGCTGAGGTAATTTAGCACATTCAAAATCAGAAAGTAGCAATTCAAGAAAAGCTCAGTTTTTCCTGAGGCTGGAAGGAGAGGGTCTGAGATACGCAGCCCAGGAGCTGCTGGAAGGCCGAGGACAGCGATGGCTCCTTGCAGCATCCTGAAGCTTGGGGCGGGCAGCTCTCCCCAGATGTTCCTGTCTCCCTGTTTCAGAATAAGCTTTCTTTTGTGGCTGCACAAACATGAGATTACTGAATTAAAATTTCTCCCCATAACATATATTCCATGCTGAGCTATAAATGACCGGATACTTCCTTGAGACATTGATTGTATTTACACTAAATTTTTGTAAATCAATCAGATTTTTTAGAAACAATCCACAGTATCGGTGTTCTCAACCATTACACTCTATTTTGTTTGGTGCCCCCTTCAGCTTTACCTAATCTGAACTGTACATACTGCAAGTCACTGCCTTGTTTGTCTGGATTTAGCAATGGCATTTCTGACCTCAGATCTGCAGTGAACAATCAGAAGACAAGATCAAACAAGATACAGGGGAAAGAATGTGCAACTGACATTGTCTTAGATCTCAACTGAACACCATGGTTCCTAACTGAACCTGCAGTAGAAGTTTGGACATGATTCTTCCCTTTGATCTGGTTTGCAATCATCTCTCTTGAAAAGGAGAAAGCTAGCCGATCTGGCTACATTTTGATGCACAAACATGCTGATCTTTTTTCAAAGGAAAAAGATCCAAAATTATTCATTTGTTTTGTTGTCATTGCTGGCTTATTGTTGGCTGTTCCAAAACAGAATGGCTAGGGACAAGAAAAAAGATTTGGGGCCATTTTATGTATCTGAAAATACAAACATGTAGAAATTCAGTGCTTGCAAATACATGTAAAAAAACCACAACAACATAAAATACTGGGAAATAAAATTTAATTGGTTGAAATTATGCATGGTAATGAACAATAGAAAACAGGCTACATTTTGCACTAGTTTGAAAGCGAGATTTTTTGGATAACAGTTCAACAGATGGTTATGCCTTTTTTTTTTTTTTCAGTCTTGTACTTACTGAGTTGTTAATGGCTATGTTTAAGTGTGAACATCAGTAAGAATACAAATTGTGTCCTGAAGGTGTCCAGTGCTCCTTTTCACCTCTACCATTATAAGTCTGTAACCACATCTCTGTGGAGTTGTTGCTCTTGTTGTCAGCTACAGGAAACGAAAAGTCATTCTGTAGTTTCAGGGAAAGGAGGGAATGAGGAAGAAGGTTACGCTTCCTTTCATTTTTTGGGTTGTATCCCAGTCCTTGCCCCCATATTGGTGATCCGCGATGTGTTCTCTGCATATATCATGCTTAGATGGCAAACGATCATTTTTCTCAATGTGGTCGTAATACAGTTAAACGAGTTGTTGGAATCACAAAACTACATAAAATCTCAGCTTCCATTACAAGCAAAACAAAATAAAATAGAGAAATGTAGTATAAGAACCAGGTACTAGCTTATTATCTTATTATTAGGTTATTCTGATAAGCAAAGAAAAGAGCCCAAAAATATTTAGGGGCTGTATTTCAAAGACGAAAACTCAAAATGCATTGTGAGAGGGGACATAAAAAAATCCTGGGTCACTTACAAATGTAAGCCTGAATCATGAGCTCAGTGTAACATCAGAGGAGGGGAAGGCACTGCAACCATGTGATCAGAGCACTACAAAGACAAATACTTGGTATCTGGAGTAGAACTTGCCTCAATATCTTGAACTGCATCTACATTTAATGTACCATCAGCAGAGCTCTTGACAGGACCCCAAGCTGAAATCACAACTGCAATTTTTTAATATGAGGGACCATTACAATGTTTACTCACAAGGCATCTTTTTAAAAATGATGTTAGAAAGCTGCTGTATGCCGAGTGCTGTGGTGCTGGTCCCAGGACAACGGCAGATAATCCTGCTTGCTGGGGTTTTGTTGTAGCATATCAGAGGTCACTCAGTATTCATGTCTCAGCCAAGAATAAGCACATTTCCATTCCTTTTTCTGAAATTTCCATTTTCCTTTTGTTCATGTGAAAAAGGTCAGTTTCCTATGTTTTTTTAAATTGATGTAACATCACAGCCTCAACACAGACAGCAACATCATCACTAGTCCAGCCCCAGCCCTGCCAATACATCAGTTCGGCTAAAAAATACTGCATCAAAAATCTGAGCTGCGGGCTCATGGTAACGATAAATCTCAGAATTCAAGATCACCACAGATACGTTATTTCCAGAGTCAGGTTTAGAAAAATCACATACAAGCAGAAGGAATGTCTTTGCTCAAACCTATTTCATTGATCCATTGGCACAGACCTATAGCCTAACAGTACTTTGACCTGTACAAAAGTAGAATGTCAAGCAGTTACCAGTTATCTCTGTTTCTGAGTTTGAACTTTTCAAGGTTTTTATGATTTCCATTTTGTTGTTGTTGTTGTTGTTGTTGCTTTTTTCCCCTCCTCTGGACTATTTTAAAATATCATCTCACTTTTGGTGTTGCATCTGGCTAACTTTGTGTTCCATTTAAATCTCAAGCTATGTCTCTTTTTTTTTCCTGAGCAGATTGGATGTACCTTGGATTCATTCTCTGATACACCAGTGGGTTGTGCTGCCATCCAGAGGAAATTTGACAGGCTGGAGAAACAGTCTGACTAAAACCTCAGCAAGTTCATCACAGTGAAGTGCAAATTCTGCACCAGACAAAGAATAACCCCAGGCATCAGGTCACACTGGGAGCTGCCCAGCTGGAAGGCAGAAAAGAAGCTGGGAGTCAAGGTGGACACCAAGCTGAACACGTGCCAGCAATGGACCCTTGCCACAAAGAAAGCCTGTGGTATCCTGGGCTGCATTAGGCAAAGTATCCCCAGAAGGCCAAGAGATGGGATCTTTTCCTCCTGCTCAGCACTGCTAAGGCCACGCCTGGAGTGCTGTGTCCAGTTCTGCCCCCTCCCCAGTAGAAGTGAGACATGGAGTTACTGGAAAGAGATGCTGAAGGGACTGAACAACTCTCCTGAGTAGAAAGACTGAGAGCACTGGGTCCGCTCGGTCTAGAGAAGTCTTGTGGTGATCTCATCAATGGGTATACTTACCTGAAGGGGGCACGCAAAGAGGACAAAGACACTCTCCCTTCTGTGGTCTGCAGTGCCAAGACAAGAGGCAACGGGCACAAACACTGGAGGTTCTAACTGGATTTCTGTACCATGTGGGTGATGGAGCACTGGCACAGGTTGCCCAAAGGCTGTGCAGTCTCTTCGTTGGAGATTTTCAAAAGCCACCTGGGCAATCTACTCTGTGTGTCCCTGATGGAGCAGTGGTTGGAGCAGATGGACCCAGAGGTCCCTACCAGCCACAACCATTCTGTGGTTCTGTGTGATTCTGTCCTAATCATCTAAAGATGTAGACATCGTAAATACTCGACTAGGAGACATGATGGGGAAGGCTTTCATCACAATGTTCAAAGCCTGGGTTCCTGTACTTCAAAAGATAAAAACCCCATACTGTTAAGATGCAATTTCCTACCTACTAAACAAACTGCACATTTTTTCTTCAATTCAAAAAATTGCTTTTTGCTATTCCTACTGTCTGAACTGGCCAAGAAGGCCAATGGAATCCTGGGGTGCATTAAAAAGGAGTGCGGCTAGCAGGTCAAGGGAGGTGATCCTCTCCCTGTACTCTGTCCTGGTGAGGCCGCATCTGGAGTACTGCATCCAGTTCTGGGCTCCTCGGTTCAAGAAAGACAGGGAAATGCTAGAGAGAGCCTAGCAGAGGGCAACAAAGATGATAAAGAGTTTGAAGCATCATCTGTATGAGGAGAGGCTGAGAGACCTGGGGCTGTTCAGCCCAGAGAAGAGAATACTGAAAGTGGATCTGATAAATGTTTATAAATATCTAAAGTGTGAGAGGCAATTGGATGAGCCCAGAACAAGGAGCAATGGCCAAAAACTAGAACATACAAAGTTCCCAACAAACATACGGAAGAACTTCTTTACAGTGAAGGTGACAGAGCACTGTAACAGGCTGCCCAGAGAGATTGTGGAGTCTCCGTCTATGGAGATATTCTAGACACTTTCCTGTGCAACTTACTGCAGAGAACCTGCTTTAGCACGGAGGTAGGACTCAATCATCTCTAGACATCCCTTCCAACCCCTGAAATTCTGTGATTCTGTGTGAATTAACTTACCAATACAATGTGTGAACCCTAAGATCCATGTCTGTCCATCATCTACACAGACATTAAATCAGAAATAGTACTATACAAAAAAAGAACCTGATTCAGAGTAGCAAAAAATTTTGAGTAAGTTCAAAATCAAATGTGAACTTCGATTTGTAGGAGTAACTACAGTTTTTCATACTCAGTTGCAAATTATCTCACCTACCTGCAACTAATTTTGACATTCATTCCTTAATACTAAAACTGACAGAGATAACATTTCTGTGCTGCTGCAACTGAACCCAGAGGATGTTTAAACTGCATTTTCCACCAGGAATGTTTGTAGGATGACATGTCTGTATTCAGAATCTTCTGAACATTTCCAGTAGAGATGCCTAGCTTATCAGGAACTACCAGAAGCTCATTTGAATGAACCTTTCTTGCTCCTTTAATTATCTCCTTTGAAAGCAGTAGGTTATTGCAACTTCAAGGTGGTTTTTCAAATCTGAAGTTTCTATTCATACTTAGATCACCTGATATTTTATAACTTGAATATTAATACAGTAAAACATACATACCTTAAAACTGCATAAATCCCAAGTAATTGCACGTGCTGGTGTTATCAGAAACAAAACTAAATTTCCAAATCGTTCTTTCCTTCCACATTACATCTCTGCAATGCCAACAGCATAAGGTAAAGCTAAAATAGAGTTTTCAACAGAACAAAACAGGCAAAAATGCGCACTGCATAGATTTGGGAAAATTTAGAACTTTGGTTTAGAAAAATCCATTTCCATACATACATATCTAAGCCAGAGTAAGCACTTTGGATTGAGAGAGTCCTTACATTTTTTTACTCAGACACACTTCCTGTCAACAGTTTTTTTCCTAAATAAAAGCATCAAACTGACCAGAATCACCAGTGCACATAGAACAAGCTAGAAGGCAGGTAACATGCTTTTCTTACAACATAGAAAAGTTGTTCTAAGAAACAAGCAACAAGAGAAACATACTTTAAGAGATAGCATCTAATTCAAAATCTATGCATAATTGAACTATGACAATACGTGGGGTAAGTATGGACTTGGTTGCCTGCAGTGTTCACATATGTATGTATGCAGAAAGAATTACACAAAGTATGAAGATCCAAGTGCACCGTGCAGAAGGCTGGCTCATGGAAGAACAGGATTCAGCAAATCAAAAATATACTTTGAAGCAGACAATTCCTTACTCAGAAATCTCATTCTTATCCCAGCTGACTGCATAGGTCTTCAGTTGGATCTAGATGTAGAACACAAAGCTGCACATCTAGTGGCATTTGCAGGAGGACCAAAAGGAGCTTAAGGTGGTCATACTTAACAATGCACAGCAGGAATCATGTTTCCAAAATAAGTTTAATTAGCATTGCTGAAAACGGAATGGGGTCCTCACCAAAAAAGAGGGAAATGAAACTTCTAGAAAACGGCCTGCTTCTTAGATTATACCTTCCCCTTTCCATTTGCAGTTCAGCAGTTGATAAGAATTCATTAGACCACTGATGCTACCACACTGAAGTGAATTGCATGCCATTTCACACCTTTGTAAAGCAGTTGTAAGCCTAATCAAGACATTTGAATAAAAATGAGTAGCATGTCCTTTCGCTCAGTGGAGTTCTTAGCTTCTTTTTCACATTTTTATTAATATTCTCACACAGCAGGGAAAAAAAAAAAGAATGCATAGAAATGAGGGTTATTATTCAATAGCAATCATGTATTAACAATGATTACTAACACTTTAGTGCCTTGCAGGATATATGACCAAGCTTACTGGGTTCACATTATCACCTGATGCCTCCTTCCCCAACCACAAATGCTTCTATCAGCAGCCCAAACAGCTCAGGGACTATGACTTGCCATTCTGCATCTCATCTCCCAGAATTCTTCACAAAAGTGAAAATATAAGCCTGACTCTAAGAGATAAGGCTCTCTTCTATAATTGATTGCATTGTTACAACATTTTGAGATCTCTGGTTAGAAGGGACAAGAGAACTGCAATATAACTGCTGAGCTCAGTGGCCTGTGTAAACATAATCTGCAGTGTTATTCCGTATGTTCATGGTTAGATGTGTTTCTTCACAGGTCTGTCCTTTTGCAGCACTGGGCTGTACAAGGTCTCTTTACTTATGTTTACCAAGCGCATGGCTAGCCTGTGCAATTAAATATGGTGCAGACGTGAACGAGCTAGTCCACCAGAGCCATAGTCAGCCATGGTTCTGGCCAACCATGCACTTACCAGAACCCAGAGCAGGGAAATGTGCTGAGATGCAGCACTTGAGATAATAATTCCACTTAAAGGGCCTTAAAAAGATGCATGGAATGTTTTGTGTGTATAGGCTAACAAGCATATCCACAAATGCCAGAGTAGTCTCAATTTTTCTGAAGGAAAGTGCAGTATTTACTGTTATTTTATTGCTCCAACTTTTAATTGATTTTTACACTACACTTTTTCAGTTAACTTGCAGAAGAACAGGAACTGGTCCATAAAAAAACTCTTGATTTTAGAAAGTAAAACACAGCATGTATAAAACAGTACAACAAAATATGCGTAAAACGGAGTATGTAGCACTGGAAAGAGTGGCCACGCTTAAATTCACCACTTATATTTCACTTATGACAACTACCCCAAATACAATTATTGCAATGTCCTTGTGGTCATCTACCAAATTGTTAAAACTCATCTGAATCCTTTTAGCGAGCCAAATTTTTTAATCTAGAATACAAAACAGGGGGAAAAAGTACAGAGAACTTCTATATAATATACATTTAATCCTGCAAAGAATCTACCAGATTTATTATTAAAGCAATATTCCAATGGCAATATCCCCGGCTTTAACATTAGAAGTTGGGCCTGATTTCAGGCAATTCTGCCATAAAGATAAAAGAAGCTGCAGATTTTAAATCACTCTTAGACTGCTAAGGGGAATACCCACTCCATCTAACTGTTTTCCCCACTTTCTTATATCTGCATATAGAATCCAAGTTGCCATGGGAGATGTGAAAAAGGACAAGGAGTCTGCTGCAGGAAGAAGAAAGAGATATGTAATGAAGGTTAGACTGAGATTAGACAGGGGTCTGGTGGGCTACAACACTGAAAAATGCAGACAGGGTAAAATGCATCACTCCTAGGGCTGGGAGAGTTCATAGAATCATAGAATCATAGAATCATAGAATGGCTTGGGTTGAAAAGGACCACAATGATCATCTAGTTTCAGCTCCCCTGCTATGGGTCGCCAACCACTAGACCAGGCAGCCCAGAGCCACATCCAGCCTGGCCTTGAATGCATCCAGGGATGGGGCATCCACAACCTCCTTGGGCAACCTGTTCCAGTGTGTCACCACCCTCTGAGTGAAAAACTTCCTCCTAATATCTAACCTAAACCTCCCCTGTCTCAGTTTAAAACCATCCCCCCTTGTCCTATCACTATCCACCCTCGTAAACAGCAGTTCCCCTTCCTGTTTCACAGAATCACAGAATCACAGAATCACCAAGGTTGGAAAGGACCTACAAGATCATCTAGTCCAACCATCCACCTATCACCAATGGTTCTCGCTAAACCATATCCCTCATCACAACATCCAAACGTTCCTTGAACACCTCCAGGGTCGGTGACTCCACCACCTCCCTGGGCAGCCCATTCCAGTGCCTGACCACTCTTTCAGAGAAGTAGTATTTCCTAATATCCAGCCTGAATCTTCCCTGGCACAGCTTGAAACCATTCCCTCTAGTCCTATCACCAGTTACACGAGAGAAGAGGCCGACCCCCAGCTCACTACAACCTCCCTTCAGGTAGTTATAGAGAGCAATAAGGTCTCCCCTGAGCCTCCTCTTCTCCAGACTGAACAATCCCAGCTCCCTCAGCCGCTCCTCATAAGGCCTGTGCTCCAGACCCCTCACCAGCTTTGTTGCCCTTCTTTGAACACGTTCCAGGGCCTCAATGTCTTTCTTGCAGTGAGGGGCCCAGAACTGGACACAGTACTCAAGGTGCGGCCTCACCAGAGCTGAGTACAGGGGGACAATTACTTCCCTGCTCCTGCTGGTCACACTACTTCTGATACAAGCCAGGATGCCATTGGCCTTCTTGGCCACCCAGGCACACTGCTGGCTCATGTTCAGCCGAGCGTCAACCAACACCCCCAGGTCCATTTCCTCTACACAGTCTTCTAGCCACTCCGCCCCAAGCCTGTAGCGTTGCTTGGGGTTGCTGTGGCCAAAGTGTAGGACCCGACATTTGGTCTTATTAAACCTCATCCCATTGGCTTCAGCCCAGCTATCCAGCCTGTCCAGATCCCTCTGTAGGGCCTCGCTACCCCCAGGCAGATCGACACTTCCAGCCAACTTGGTGTCATCTGCAAACTTACTGAGGGTGCACTCAATGCCCTCATCCAGGTCATCGATAAAGATATTGAAGAGGACAGGCCCCAGCACCGACCCCTGGGGAACTCCACTCGTGACCAGTCGCCAGCACCGAGTTTATATGTTCCCTTCAAGTAATGGAAGGCTGCAACGATGTCTCCCCAAAGCCTTCTCTTCTCCAAGCTAAACAAGCCCAGTTTCGTCAACCTTTCCTCATAGGAGAGGTGCTCCAGCCCTCTGATCATCTTAGTGGCCCTCCTCTGGACCCGCTCTAAGAGCTCTGCATCTTTCCTGTACTGGGGATTTGCCAACACTCTTTTTTTTCCCAGTGTAGAGTAGTCACAGGAGAATTAGAAACATGAACATCCATAAGAACCTCTCTTCCTCCACTTAAAAATTTGATCCCATAGATCTTTGGATGACTATCTGCAAAACAGGGAAGCCTATCATCCTGCCTGAAGAAAGAGATGTGGACGGTAATGACAGTATTATATGCTACACTTACATTTTTACTGAAACTTCAATGAAATTATTTTTTTGCTTTAAAATTTACATATTGTTCTTACTACTCCTTGGGTTTGTCTGTAATGAATGAAAGTCCAAATACTGGTATGTTTTTCAGATGGTCCCTATAAAAATACTATGTTCAATGTGACAATGACATTCTTTGCTTCCAGCATCTCCATCTGTTTGTCACAACTCTTTCGGAGAAAGTCAGAACTTGCACTGAAGGAACTTGTGAGGGGAGTCTGGCACTGTCTGTCTAGTTTTGATGAATCAAAAGGCAAAGGCCAATAATTCAAGCAAACTGCATTTTTTTGAACATGGAAGTTGAAAAAAGTTTTTTTTTTTTTACAGAAAATCAATAAAAAAGTGCTTACTTTCTACTCTGTTTTCTTAAACTCAGTAATCCACTTTTAATTTTTCTGACAGTTGCGTATAGCTGGAAGGTATATATATAAATGAAAACTACATCAGAAAGTCTAAAAAAAGCTTATCTTAGAACTAACAGCCATGCATGTTGGAAGATTAGCACACTTTCTTTTTTTCTTGATAAACTTAAATGAAACATTACAGGTTTGCCTCAAAATAGCTGTATTTCCACCAAAGCTTAGTTAATTCACCCAGTTAACACAACTAAGCCTGAATTATCAATCTCACCTTTATAAATAACTTCCTTTATCTTCTGCCAGTTTCCAGCCCATGCAAGCACCGCCAGCAGTTGGTTGTAACTGCCACCTCTGAAGCTGTTAGTTACTGACCCTTGCCATACCCTGATAAACTTTGAAAAACTGAACTTTGCAAGATGAGGTGTATCAGAAAACAAAAGACCAATGTCCTTCCAGCACCACAGAGGGGTTGCTTTAGTGACCCCACACCTAGTGCTGTTCTTACCCCATAGCCAGGCAATTCTGAGCCTGTTTGGGGATTTGGTTCAACCACCAATTGCTCCCGAAGGCAGTTCACACCCTGAGAAGAACTGTGGAGCAGTGAAAAGGAAGATAATTAGGTTCATAAAGAAAGCACATACTGAGAAGGAAAGAGTTTTCAACAGAGAAGAGGTAAAGCAGGAACGAATATTCACCTTGCAACGGTTCTGCTCAACTTAAGGCAAGAAATCCTCCTTATTCTGTTCCAGATTTTATCAGTGTTTCATCTGAAAGCCCCAGAGGCAGAGCTATCTTGCTGTTAGAATACCAGGGGTTTAACTTACATGCTGTACCGCACTAAAACATAGGCTGCTGCTGCTTATGAATCATTAAATATCTATCTGTGAAATGACTCAATCATTTGAGTTAAAACAGAAATCCCATCAGAGAAGAACAGCTGCAATGTGGCTAAAATTGTAAACACTGAGGTTTTAGAAAAATGACAAGGACAGAACAAAACATGCCATGTAATATTAAATCTGATGTCAGGTACCACTTTACAATAATGCTCCCATTAACAAATTAAACAAGATGCCTATGGCATTTTGGCAGGAAAAGTATGGGTTCCTTGTCTTTTTTTTGTTTGTTTTCCAAGTTTGACAACTTTCTAAGCCAAAATGGTAGCAAGAAAGATACCGTTTATTATCTGACTGAAATTCTATTGAATCAAAAGCTGTCAGCTACAAGGCACAGGTAGTATGGTCCTCAGAAAGGAAAAACTTCTACTACACAAGCATTTCTGTAACAGGCAGTATTTTATTACCGACCTGGCCTAATTCTTAGCTTCGTCTGCTAAAGCTTTAATGTGCAATCTTTGTGAATAAAGGCTTGCATGCAATTCCAGGTTAATAGATTTTTATGGAAAAGCCTGTAGTATTTAATAAAAGTAACTTTTAGAGAGAGCATTTCAGTAGAGCTATCCATCAAAAGCAAGAACATATTTCTCTGCTAAAGTCATAAAAACACTTCATTATTAATTATCATCTCCTACTTTAATTTTAGAGGTGTGCAGGCTGAACTTAAGAAGTAATGGCTGCATATGTACAATGGTTATGCTTGAGTAATGACAGCCTCTCTTTCTGCCTGCTTCTAATGGCAGAAAGTCATTAGCTGATGGCTTTGGATCAAATCTAATACTTCAGTGGATCTCAGACAGAGTAAGAGAGAAAACACAACTAGAACATGCACAAATATGACAGATCTAGAACGGCTCCACAAAATGTCTCCCTACCAAAAAACACTGAATTTTTTAAATTTTAACATTCTGTTGCACTATATAAAGTGAATAAATTATCTTCTAAAATGAAGGGAAAGATGAAATACAATATGCCAGATGAAATGAAAATGAAACAACTTAAATTTCTTCTAATTAATTATAAGTGTTACAGATTGGATGCACTAAAACTTAGGGGTTTGTTAAACTGCCTTTAACCATTAGATCACAAACACCTCCCAGGGATATCACGGATATATGCATTTTACTGATTGTTGGTAAATTTTTGTCATGTGCTGGTAAAGGGCGTCTTTGTCCTTCTAATAGCTCTCTTTAGCACAGACAAGAGGCCACACTAGAAAACAAATGATGCAGGATATAAAAGCTTTTGCTTTAACTTTCTACAGAGGAAAGGAACACGGGAAGTGCTGCAGGTTGGTGTTTCAACCACATGCATGAGCATTCTTGTCTCACAGCACAGAACTTCTTGCTCTTCAGATCCAGGAATATACTGGGAAGAGACACCAACACTGTGATTCTCTGGGTGGATGGGATTGGTTTCCCATTTCTAATCTCTCACTTCCTCAAAATGGGAATGCATGTTTACCTCTGAAGATTGTGCCTGTTAATCTCAATATCTGGAGAAAGTGGGAATATAAATTTCATTTTGATCAGAATACAAAATTCCCTTTGATCAGTAGTAGCAATGAATAGGGAAGGGATTCCAGAGCTCCAGAAGCAACTTACAGATCTTTACCAAGGCAGGGGTAAAATCTTGAAAATCCAAACTGTTCCACTACAGTGAAGTAGGGAAAACTGCACAGAGTTCAGGGTGAAACCTACCTGATTTCCAGCTGACACGATTGTTTCTTATTATCGATTTTCCAGTTGCCAACAGAACAATGATTTATGTGCAGCTGCCATGTTTTGATGTGGCAATTCTACACCAGCCCCACAGGCAAGCATGAGGAGGAAAGTCCGTAAACTTCCTTTTGCAGAGCTTTTTTTAGTCTGTTGGCTGCCTCTTCTGGCTAGTTAAATATGTTACATATTACCTTTTACATTCCTGTTACAGAGAAATGCTATGTCAATATCCCAACCTGCCATCACCAGGTAAAGACACAAGACAGCCACAGTCTGTAAGATCAAAGGTCCACCAACCTCCCTCCCAGTGCTACTGATCATAATTGGACGATGAAGAATAAGAGAAAGGTACATAAAAACAATTGTCCCAGGATACCCTCCTTGATTCCTGACATCTTGGAATAGAGACTTTCAGAGTTGAAGGCTGCATTTCAAATGAATGTGGGCTCTTCCTTCCATCTTTCCTTCCTTCCTGACTTTCTTCTGTTAGTTTACCAAATCAGAGAAATCAATGTTCAAGTGCTGCTTTGAAAGAAATGCCTCCTATTTTATTATGTGGGTCAACAAAGTCAGAGGTGGATGTTGGTGATACGGTAGTAGAGGCTGAGCCTTTCTGCCAATACTCCATTACATGTTGTTGCTGTGTGACAGATGGCAACAGAGGGGCAGTCTGACAAATGATGTCTGACATGGAAGTGCCAATGCAGCAAAGGTGTGTCATTGCATTCCTCCATGCTAAAAAAGTTGCACCCATTGACGTTGAAGGATGCTTGCTGAATTTTTTTGAAGACCATACAGTGGACGTGAGCACAGCGAGGCAGTGGATGGTGCGTTTCAGCAGCAGTGACAGTGACTGACCACCTCCGCTGGTGCAGATTTTTACAAGTGCAGAATGCAGCCTCTTGTTCATCACTGGCAAAAAATAGTGTTTTGTAGCTGAGAATTTGCTTGCTCAAATTTTGTTACTGGGTTATTGTGCTCTTTTTATCCGTTAGTAGTTTCCATGGAAATAAATAGGAGGCGCTACTTTCAGAGCAACCTACATACTTTTGTCATCCTAAGATAAGTAATGTGAAAATCAGTTCATTTTGTTTCTTTTAAGGAATTTGATGCTCCTGATTTCCTGATTGCAGTGTGTAAGTTCTGATCATCATCAACAACGGCCAGAAATAGTTAATAATTATTTCCTGTTTAACTTCTCCATGTTACTGGTGTTTTTATTTATTATTTCCCCTGAGCTGCTGCATTTTCTAGATGAAATATTTATGTCTTGTACTGATTTCTAATGTATCCCTTTGGAGATGGGGTAGCCAGAATTGCACACGTTATGTCACTCACAGACTTGCACTCACCAAGAACTTACATAGTGAAATAAATGATGCTTGCTGCTTTACTCTCTTCCTTTCCAAATAATTCCTAACTTTCTACTTGCTATTCTTCTCACTGCTAAGCACTGTGATGTTCCAGTAGATGTGCCCATAGCCACACTATAATCTCTCTTCTGAGTAATAGCAGCCTCTCACCACAGTGCAATACGCATATTTAAGGTTTTCCTCATGTGTGTTACTTTCCAGTACACTGGATTTCATCTGTCATTTTATCACCCAGTAATACAGTGCTGTGAGTTGTTTCTCTAACTCGTCACCACATCAACAAACCGCAGTACCTTCAGATTCTGGCCCCCCTTCCATACTAATAGTGTCTCTGTGGAACAGTACACCTCTATGTAATTCTACTGATAATTACTCTCCATTGTAAACACTAATCCTTTATTTTTATCCATGATTCTTACCTTCAATTATTTTCTTTTTATTTCTGCTCTCAAGTAACCCCATTTTTTACTGCAGCAACAGGATCACCTCTCCTATGTATATTATGCCTCTCAAAGAATACTGAATCCATACTATATTTTCCTCTTGTAGCCACATAATTACTGCTTTATTTTCAGCCAGCTTGACCATTACAGGAGATAGGTTTCCTGGTTGTATTCTCCAGAAATATGGAACCTCTTTTGAAAAACCATGTCATACCTGGCAGCTCCTGTAGCATGCAAGTAGATATATGTGCTATATAAATTATAATGCATAATTTAGTCGTTAGAAATCATAGTTTGGCGGTCTCTTATTTCCTTTTACTTAGAGCTCCGGTGAAAATTACCTTACCTTGGTGATACAAAACTATTTTATTGATATATTCTGGAATCTATTCTACCAGCTCAGTAACTACAGAAGAGGCTGGATGATTATTGGAAAAGTCTTCGAACTGAGAACTTCCATCACAGAGATTATCAACACGGAGATTCATTTGGCTTTGTACTGTCACTTACTTTTCAGATTTCCTCATTATGATTAGAACCAATGCTCTCTGAAAGCATTCCTGTCTACAGTACTTCTGTATTTTTATGTCTTTTGTACATTATTTCTAAGAACGTCTGCCTTATGATTTCACACTTAGCATGCAAGAATTTATATTCCTTCCCATTTTCTGTAAGCATACAGAATGTTCACTTTTTGAAGCACAGTTTTATTACTTTCAACAGCCTTATCTCCTTCACTCTATGGTTAATCATGACCGAGTTTGGGACATTTTCATTTGGGAAGGAGGGCAAGGGGAAGAGGTGATCTTTCAAAAACAATTTTATACATTTAGTTTGAACTTCTAATTTGTTATCTTTAAACAGTTTGCATTCTAAGAATCAGTCGACATAATTAGAGGATAACTGGGCAACTGACCGTATCACAGATACATGAACTGTTTCAGTTTTAGGATTAAAACTTTACATTGAAATCACATCAACTGGATGCTATGTACAACCTGTCTTCCAAGACACTGCGGGAAATCCTAGAATACTTATCTTTCTCTCCTTGAATTCAAACTTTAAAAAGCAGTCCTTTGCCAATCTGTCATTCCAAAAGCATCTCTATCTTGGTAATTTCCTTCCACAAAGTTTTTAACATGCTGCCAAAATGTCATATCAATATGCTTGCTTGCTATTATGTATTCCATTTATCCTATTTTATTTTAGTCTTAGACTTAATTTTTATCTGAATAATAATTTTGTTGACCTCTAGCTGTAGATTAATGTATTTTTAGGAGTCTTCTTGGCAGTTCTTATATCTACAATTTACCAATTTCTGGTATTTCATTTTCAGACATCCCAGTTTTCTTGGTCCTTAATTTCAAATGCCCTAAAGATTTCTAATATTGTTTCCATGGAATCCGCCTATACCCTAAAAGTTAGAAACTGAAAAAAGACTGTTGTCATCAGATAAGAATAACAGTTTAGTTCTGTGCTGCCTTTCATTTCTCAGGGAAGTCAATGTACATATATATATAAACATAAGAATAAAATGGAAGCAAAGCTTGCAAAATATGTTTAAATTAAGTGATTCTTAACGCCTACAAAACAGTAGCACAAAGTCTAGGGTTAAAGGTGAAACACTACCTTGCAGTTCCCCACTAACAAATGGAATGAATTATACAGAATTGCTGGCTAGCATTTCTCAGCATTTCTCACATCCCTAGCATTGAATTTCCACACTGATTTGGCTAAATGTTTTGTTCTTTTTTTTTTTTTTTTTAGAGCAACACATAACTGGCTTCAACCAGCCTTAAGCAGTTCTTCTGTAATTATTTAAATAGACTCTACCTCATCTAAGTTGAAAAAAACTGAGTTAGCTGGGAAATAATTAAGTGCATATTCTTCATCTGCAAGTTAAAGTTTATTTTTTTATTATAATGGAATTTTAAAGAGAGGGAGAAGACTTAAGGATGAAGAATTCATGTGTTTCTTATGTTGGAAGCCCTGATGCTTTATTATACTATATCAATCTATAATTGCTCTTTCAAATGTGAAAAATAAAAAAGTAAATGATTAAGGGTCTTTCCCTATTTAATGATGCATGAGGGCATCTACCCTACAACCCCAACTTCAGTAAGTGGTATTATAAGCACTTTTCTAACATTTGGTTCACAGAAAAGCTCCCATTATAATGTTTCATTATATTTAACAATTTAAAGCATTTCATTAATCAGAAGCTGTGAAGTCAGTGGGGTGGTTGTTGCAGTGTTTAGTCTCCTCAGAGTGGTGAACAAAAGAGAGGAGCTGCATGCCAGTATAAGATGCAGCACTGCAAAATGCACTTGAAAAAAAAATGCAGTAGCTAAAAAGCAGAAACAAAGAAATACAACCACAGATACTTGCCAAAGAAGATAAAACCTCTTCCAACTCTTTTTAAACTGAGGCTCATTTCTGTATCACCTGAGGATCTACACCTTCAAGAGACTTTCTGAAGAGTCAACCATTTGTGCTGCCCATGTTACTTATGGTTGATCTTGCAGTTCAGACTGCTCGTCTCTTCATGGGACCAAAGATTCAAGAAACTTAGATGCTACCTAGAGCCGACAGCTCGTACAGTGAAGCAGTCAAAAGCCCACAGTAGATGAAACTCTCTGAAAATGTGGAGGCAGTAGAGGAGGTTTGAACAGCACTTCACAATGCATCTGTAAAAAGTGGTGTCAACAAAATGAGCATCAACTGGGAAGTAGCCATAAATCTCCTTTTGGCAATATGTATCCCCTTCAGAATTCAATCCAACTAGGAAACTATAAAACTGCCTTGCAGAAGTTTCAGAAGCAAACTTGTAAAAAACTGACATGGACAGCACAAAGACCTGAAGGATGGGAAACATCATGAGATTCACAATTTAAGGCATACCTATCTTTCAGTCACCACAGTCTTCTAACCATTCCAATTACAACAGAACAAGCAATGTCATGTTTACAAACGCAAGCCAAAAAAACCAGCTAGCAGTGAGCACAAGTAGGAGGGGTGACTTTGGTCACAGTTCCCAAAACCACTAAAATTCATAAATTCAAGAAGACTCAAAGTAAGCTAAACCTGATCGTAGCCCCTTTATGATATTGGCATGAGGATTCTGTAAGCTTTCACCAGAGAACACAGAAGTAATTTCCTTGGTGAGCAAGATTTGGTGGTGACAAACCAGCAGAGATATGCAGCACAGTCTATCAATAAACAGACTGAATCCCAGCTCTTCCCATCCTCCTCTGCTACAATTCTAAGGGAGTTTAGAAACAAGAAAGGACACCCTGCTCCGACAGGAGACAGCAGTGCATGGCAGTTTAGGCCAGCACATCTCCTTGTCCTGATTCTCCAGATGAGAGCGCTCCACCATTCCCAGCATCTCAGTCTTCAGAGGAACTGAGGAAGAAAGGAAATACTCCCTCTGGAGGGAAGATGACTTCCTGATACAAGAGTGGAACAGAGACTGTGGAGGGGGATGATTCTCCCAGAGAAACTAAGCTACCAAATGAGTTTTAAGGGGAAGAAAGGTCTTGGGAAGATACCCTCAAGTCTTGAGACAAGCTTCTGTTTTTTAATGGAAAACGAGATTACAGCTATTGCTCAACAAGTGCTGCCTGACTAAACACCTATGCTGAAATTTGACATAAGCATGTAGATTGTCATTACGCTTGTCAGAGACAAAGGGTGCATTTCCTCTCGTCCTGTGGTAATCATCTATAAGAGGCAAAAGAAATAAATACACCCTAAAAAGACCATTTCAGTCAGTCCTTTGAGTGTAAAGAGAGCCTTGGTTGATGACATTTACATTTCACTTGCCCAGAATTAGATGACACAAACCGGTCTCTCAGTGCCAGCCCAACTCAGCCAGACCTCAAGGGCAAAGCATCTGAGAAGGGTGACAAGACGTGGCACTTGCCTTGTTGGAGGAAGGCAGCTCAGTTATACCACAGCAACTGAATAGTGAAACCATTCCATGTATCAAACAGACTCTGTTTCAAGGTCTTAATTCTGTCTCCGAGCTTCAAGTTCTGAAACTGGAACAGAACAGGAACCAGGTGGAATAAATCTCCTTCATGCATTGAGGTTATTAACTGATAACTATGATAGCCCAAAGGGATCTGTGGCTACATTGACTAAACTGAACAGCTCTTCCTCATCAAATCAGAATAGGGACTTAGTCATAGGACAGTTTTGCTTCCTGTCTCATTAACTCACTTTCTGCAAAGCCAATACCAGTCTGGAATCTTTTCCAATATATGCGTTTTTCACATTTATTTTTCTTTGCTTGAGGCAATGGAAGAATGAATGAACGAAACAAGAAGATGCTATGAAGCCAATAACTGTCCACCAGCAGAGGTACAGCTGTCAAGACAGAAATATCTCACAACCTCAGAGTTTGGAAGCTTCATTGCATAAAATTGCTTTAACCCATCAGAATGAGATCTTCTTTTTTCCTTTATTCTTGAGAATGCCATGTTTAAAGCTCATTTTCCTCATCAGTGGGAAAAAAAAGCCCACTTAGCAAATGCAAATCTTTCATAGGAAATGATTGGTATTGATTTTCAAAGGTACTGAGTAATGTGAAATCTTTTCCCACACAAAGAAAGCCTTTTACTTCTCATACTGAGTTTTAGGTTATCACTTGGGAGTGACCCTGTAACTCCTAGATCATTGAATATGGTGTCTAAAGCTTAAGTGGAGGGAATCAGTCCTCTAACTTATGGCTGCAAAACAGTTCACATCTTCCACAGTTCAAGCACACCAAAGATATGTAATATGTACTAAGAAGAGGTTACATGCAAATACAGACAGACCTGAAAGGCACTTTCCATTTTGACTCTCCTAGCCCTGTACAGAAGTTGATAACCCTGAATGCACTGCAGTAACTTAAAGTAATTGTATATAAAATGCTTCCAATAGTTTTATATGGTATTAAATTCACAGAACTGAGAAAAGTTGAAATTGCTTACTTTTTAAAAAGCAGAACATCTAAAATACATTGCTTTAATTATTTAAAAGTTCTTCAGTTGCTCAAACTAAGTCACTTTAATTTAGAAAGTCTTTTGAAATCCGCATAGTTTTAAAATTCAACAAACCTTTAAAATTACTCTAAAAATTCCTTCTCTTGGTACCAATTCTTTCATTAATTAAAAATATTTTTCATTCTAATTGTTCTAAATGCAATTTTCAGCTAAGAATGCCCACTGTCCATGTCCCTTTGATTTCAAGAGTAAAGAGACATAATAACTGAATAAAAAATGCAGTATTTGAAAAAAAAAAAAAAGGAGATTGGAAGTCCTGAACCCTCTCCTATCCACAAGAAAAGCACATCACAAGAGTATCAGCGTGAGCTTCCCCATGCTGCTCTGGTGTCTATGTGTTCTAACCCTGGTCTTGAAAACTAAGTCTCTGGAAGTGAAGTTTACAGTATGGATGATTGAAGAAAGTTATGTTTTTCTACAGTAGCATTAGCCCTTTGCCTGCAGTCTGAAGGGACTATTCTGACTATCTAGCTAGAGGTTCAATATGCTTCTTCCTTGCAAAAACACAGGTTATTTCTGATCAAACCCAGGACACCTTTGAGAAACCCACCCAATTTTGGCTTAAAAAAAGAAGAGCATTTATGAAGTGCAGTCACGTTCCCACTTGCTCTTCTTTTGGGTGAGCTAAACAGACTTCAGTCCATTTAAAGCAGGTTTTATAGGTATTCTTGGGCTACAAACAATTCAGAGCGTTTGTAGTGTTCCCTCCTGAAAACCCTCCAGCTTCTCAAGATCCTGCCTGCAGGGCTCACTGGAGATCTAGACAATCTCAGTAATTACTTTCCTGTTCCCAAACCCAAGAAAATTATAACTTCTGTATTTTCAACTGGCATTATCCTGAGCTTGAATTAAAACACTAAACTAAGCATTGTATCAGCAGCTCAGTTGTATTATCCACTGGATCAGATAATTTTCATTCAAAGTGGCTACTTTATGGGATACAGAACATCCCTCCTACGCCTCTCCTGAGAGGGAACTGCATTCCGTTTTCCTCAAGTCATTTAATTAAATTAAAATGTAGATATTGCTTCACGACAACCTGTATGTCATACAAAACAGATAACATAAGTAACTATTCTGCACTGCTACTTACTGCTAACACGATAGGATGATCTATACATGATGTTCTGACTATCAGCAATGGTGGTGGAAACTTTGTGTTCCAGTTGTAAATGCTAAATATTGACTAAAGGGAATTAAACCAGTTACTTTAAAAATAACTAAATTAGCAGCCTTCAGTTAATTAAATACGTTCCATCTTTACTGACCTGAAAAAGCCTAACAATGCTCCACATAAAACTTACTATAAAACTATTAAAAAACTATTAAACATTATAGTCATTAATAATAAGTTCTAAGGACAACTAAAGACATAGCAAACGTATAGTATCCTAGATTTTAGTAGTTTTGTGATACAGCTATTGCATATGAAAACTCATGCAGTCAGTTCTGGTCAAAACCTCATATAATACAGATTGCTTGCACGTGTAATCTTGAAAATCAGCTGCAGCATTCTTCTGTAAACATTAAGTTGTTAGATGACAACCATTTGACAGTTCTAGGCACTGAAGATTACTCACTCTTGAAGGTCTCACTGCAGTATAAATTGCTGAAAAATGAATCCCTCGCTCCTGCAGATCCCTGGTCAGTCTTCCAATTATTTTGTCTATAAATAGAAACATGTATAATTTAACAAATGCTGTATGCTGAAGAAGCTATAATCTTACAGTAGTCGGCAAAGTAATGAGCTAGATGTTTAAGCTTATTTAGTTTATTTATGCAATTTAGTTGCTGGTACCATTCATATATCAATAGGTACAAATGGGATAAGACGTGTTCAGTGTCCTGAAAAACGAACAATTCAGTGAGACAATACAAATACAAACGCGTTAAAGCTGTTCAGAAAAAAAATAGGTAGTTTTGAAGCTGACAAGTAAATACAAGAAAAAGAATACCTGAAACATAGAAGTTTGAGAAATTCAATGCAAGAGAAGAATAAATCCTTCAAGAGATGAGAGCAGGATGCATATCCTGTCAGTCAAGTGACCAGTTAATAAATAAATAACTAATAAAGCTGAACTAGTACCAGTCTGTGAATTACAAAGCACACAGAACAACAGATCACCGAGAAGCAATACTCAAAATAGCAGCAGTACTCAGTCTGGGGCATGATATGTATAATATTGGCGGTGACATTCCTTTTTGCTTCAGTGGATCTAAAGCCTGATTCTGTACTCTCAACAGAGTACAGAATGGAAAATTTTGCTGTTGACTACAGTGGATAGCAAGGTAGAAATACACTGACAAATTTCTGAATAAGGAAGGAAAATCAAATAAGGAAGAGAGGACCTTTCAGTGCGGTCCAAGGAACTGTGCAGAAAATTCACTTTTAGCTCTGAAATGACAGGTAGTTGTGACAAATACTTACAATTAGTAAATGTTTTCAACCTGCATGCAGAAATATTAACATCTGCTTATGATGAGGAACATAATAATTGTGATTCAAGAACTGATATTACAATTGTCATTAGGACTCAGAAAGAAATAAGCCAGCAGACTGACACAGACTGTTTCTGTGCCATTCCACTACTCGTCCACCTAATGTTCTAGTGAATGGCTATTACACAGCCTGTACAAGCAGGTTTCTCAGATTACAAGGTTACACTTTACAGAAATTATACTTTATTTTCACGTATTGGAAGTGGAGCTTATATTATTACCCTTTTTAACCTCTTTAACTTACAGAATCACACAGACTCACAGAATCCCATAATTGCAGGGTTTGGAAGAGCTTTCTGGAGATCATCTAGTCCAATAAGCCGCTAAAGGAGGTTCTCTAGAGTAGGTCACACGGAAAAGCATCCAGGTAGGTTTTGAGCATCTCCAGAGAAAGAGACTCAAAGAGACTCCACAGTCTCCCTGGACAGCTTGTTTCAGTGCTCTATCAGCCTCAAAGCGAAGAAGTTTTTCTCATGCTCAGATGGAATTCCCTGTATTTCAGTTTGTGCCCTCTGTGTCTTGTCCTGTCTCTGAGCACCACTGCTGGCCCCATGCACTTGAATGCTGCTCTTCAGATATTTGTAAGTGTTGACAAGGTCCTCTCACAGCCTTCTCTTTTTTAAGCTGAACAACACCATGTCACACAAGTCACTCAGCTTTCTCTCATACAGGAGATGCTCCAGGCCCAACATCATCTTTGCAGCCCTCCGCTGGACTCACTCTAGTAGTTTCCCTTCTTTCTTGAACCAAGGAGCCCAGAACTGGACACAGTACTCCAGATGTGGCCTCATCAACACAGAGAAGAGGGGGAGGATCACCTCTGCTGCTGGCGACGCTTTTTTAATGCACTCCAGGATACCATTGGCCTTCTTGGCCATAAGGGCACGCTGCCGGCTCACAGAAAATCTGTTGTCCCCCAGGACACTCAGGCCGTATTCTGCTGAGCTACTTTCCAGTAGGTCAGCCCCAAAACTGTACTGATGCATGGTGGTTATTCCTCCCCAGGTGTGGGACTCTACACTTGCCCATGTTGAATCTCATCAGGCTCCTCTCAACCCAACTCTCCAGCCTGTTCAAGTTTCACTGATTGGTAGCATAGCCTTCTTGTGTGTTAACCACTCATCTCAGCTTTGTGTCATCAGTAAAACTTCTAAGGGTGCATTCTATCCCTTCATTCAGGTCATCAATGAAGAAATTGAACAAGATGGGACACAGTACTGACCCCTGGGGAACACCCCCCAGCTACGAGCCTCTAACTGAAAATCATGCCACTGATCACAACCCCCTGAGTTGGGAATATGGCTTCCTGGCTGAGTAAAATGCCTAGCTTTTGTGAAAATATAAGTATTACTTTTTATGTAAGGTTGCATAACAGCTTGGTTGCAAGCTGATTTCCTCACGTCAGTCAAGAATCATAGCTGTGTAAAGTTTCCTTCTAAAAAATTACCATTAAAAACATCTACTATTAAATAAGCAGCAGACTTGGTCAGAAAACCAAGTGCCTATATACTACTAGTGAAATTTTACTGGGTGTAGGTGTCCAAGGAATTACATAATGTAGATTAGTATGCAAATCTAGATGCATTGAGGGTAGTTCATCAGAAATTCTCAGCAGCCTCAGCCAGAACTTACAGGAAGAAAAATACTGCATTGAAAAATGCACAGATATCGTGGGGTTTTTTTTCTTCCATTAAAACAACTGATTGCCTTATGAAATAACACACTATTTACATTTGGCTTCACTAAGGAGCTACATGTAACTATAGTTACTGCTAAAATCTACAATTTTAGCCTTTGGGAAGATTCTAGAGGAAATTTCTTCATTCATTCATAGTAAAATTTATATAGATCTTTGTTTTTATGTGATCAAGACTCTCCCAAGCCAGATGCCTTTCTAATGAAGTATTTGCAGATCTCCCGGGAAAACGGTTAAGATTTGTCCATTCTATCTTGAAGTACTGAAACTGCTTGCCTACATGAGAACATTAGTTAAACCATGTAGTGGAAAAAGAGGCATCTCCAGATGGTGTTATTAATGTTAGAGGGATTTTAGAGTGGCATTATTGCAGGTGATTTAGTCAGTATGAATCAAAGAAACACTATGTAGGTCTATGAATGTGAAACAGTTTGTCCAGGATAACCCTCTGCAGTTAGCTTAATTGTATGCTATGCTCTGGTGGAAGGATTAAACCTTTCCATCTCATTGAATTTCACCAGGGACTGCAGGATTAGTGCTGTTATTAATTTCTAATCTACTTTACTTTCGTTGCATGCTTATACACATGGGTGGAAAGGATAGAGGAACTGAGAAGCAATGTTCTGGAAGGAGAAAAGGAAAAAGAAATAAATAATATACACTATGGATAAGAGGGAAAGAAAGGAATAGAGCAAGATGGGGGGGGGAGGGAAAGGGAAAGGAGAAAGAGTGGAAAAAGGGACAAACTGAAAATCAGAGCAGAAAGAAGAATACACACAGAAAGAATTAAAGAGCCTCTTACACAGAGAGTCACAGGCAGCCTTGACATTAATTCTGAGGTACGCTGCACACAAAAGGTAAGACTGATAAGGCATACTGCAACCTTCTCCTGAGCAGAGAAACATTTAGGAGAACTGGCAAAACCTGAGTAATAATCTCAAACATTACTTCATGCAAATGAAAGTAAGAAATACTGAAAAGCAGCGCGCACACACACACACACACACACACAAAGAGCAAAAAGCAAGAAGAAATGTACATTCTGGCTGAGAAAGGAGGATTCATTTTCTAAAAACCTTGTTACAATAAAAAAAAAAGAGAGAAAGAAATAGTATTTCTAGCAACTGTTTTATAGAAATTACCCATCTGCCTATCTATGCATGTATGAAGGGAGAGACTGGAAATAATTCTGAATCTGCAGAACTTTAAGCAGGTTTGAATTCTGAACTCTAGTTTGGATTTTGTAATGAGTCTCATTTTAATGATGTGCTAAAACTCCTGCTTACTCTAGCTTCTAGAGTGCTCAGAACCGCACATTTCCTTTGGGCAGAATCTGAGCCCATTTGCTCTGTCTAACAGAGACTGCTGTCTGCAGTGAGTAAAACAGCAGGAGAGATTTCTCTGACGTCTTATTACAGCAGATTTTAAAACCCTCCACAGCAGAAAAGAATTAAGTTGATGTGACGAACATAAGAGTCTTTGTGAACTTCTAGGCAGCATAATACAGATCTGCCCTCGTTTACTATGGGTTTACAGTTAATACTGTTCAAAAATTACAAGCAGTATTGTACCAGTTAACAATTCTCTTGTCACGTTACAGGTATGTGACACACAGCATTTTTGGTTGCTTATCTAGATAGTGCTAGCAGCACTCACTCCATAACAAACACCAATAACTCATGGCCTTGCAAGCCCTTATGACCTTGACAGATGTCCTGGCAACAGTATTCTGCAAATGGCTATGGTCATTCTGCAGCGAGTGCTTGGACACCCACACCTGCCTGACCACATGAATTGGGACCCTTCTCTGGCAGCTTTGCAGTGACCCTCCCGAGTCTGTCCTTTCCACTGCACAGACTTCAGTACGACAACTTGAAGGAACTGCAGATCAGCAACTTGCATGTGAATTAAAATGCCCTGCTGATGATATCTGCAGGTTCTACTCTGCAATGTGTTCAGTGGCTGATTTGGCAGATGTGCCAGAACATGAATATTTAGCCCACATTATCACTTTTCTAGAGCATAACTGCAACTCTGCACACAGAGTGAAGATTTTGCACTTGGCCATATGAAGCAGCACATCTTCCACAATCCACACACCTTTTTCCTGATAGCAGGTAGTTGACACTAACCACAAAGGTGGTGGTATAGCCTGTTCCTGTGTCATTCCAAAGGTCTCCCATTAACTTCGCTGTTCCGAAACAAAAGCAGCCTGAAACAGGCTCTGGGAGGCCTGTTTTTGAGCTTGTGCAGCTGATGAAAGAAATGTCCCATAAAAAAGAAGGTAATGTTTAGCCAAGGCCAACATTAAGCCAAAGCTTTTAGAGACAAGAAGGAAGAACTGAACAGTAATGGGTTTAAACTGAAAGAGGGTAGATTTAGGATATTCTGAATACATTCTTTACTCAGAGGCTGGTGATGCACAGAAATAGGTTGTCCAGAGAAGCTGTGCATGTCCCATCCCTGGAAGTGCTCGGTGCTAGGTTGGATGGGGCCCTGGGCAGCCTGATCTGGTGGGGGGTGCCCTGCCCATGGCAGGGATTTGGAATGCCTATGGCAGAGGTGAATCATCACCACATTTCAGGGCACAGAGATGTATCCATTTCAGTGGATTTTGAATTAGTTGCTCAGTACTTCAACAGGATGATAATTGGCTGCTTATAGGTAAGTAGATGGCAGAAAAATCTTTAAACAGTATTACAACAAAATCTGGAAAAAACAGGAAATACAATCTGTTCAAGCAAAAACAGGCTTAAGTGGTGAAATGTTTGTTATGTCCTGGCTATATTGCTTACCATTTTCAGCAATTGCTTCCAGGGTGGAAATCTCATTTAAACCACTACAAAGAAGTGGGAGAAAGATAATTAAAATTTTTTTCTAGACAACAATATGAATCAGAAATGTATACAGGTACATACTAATCAGCATGTCACTTTCAGCAGACTACAAAGTTTTTTCATCTTTTTCTCATCTCCTCTTTATGAACTTCTCCTTCTGCAAAGCAGTTCATACAAGGACTACATCTTTAGCTGATTTCTCCAAAACCTCAGACTTCCTTCGCTGCAAAGAAGCCAGGTTACTGATGTTCTTTTGACCATTCTCTCCTCAGCTTTCCTTGCATTTGATGGTGTTAATTTGTCTGAAAATTGTACATGAGCTCTTTTTAATGGGTATCATGTCTTTATTTGTGCAATTTTTAATTGCGTTCTCTTAGGACCCACCCATACATGCACCATACAATGACATGTATAAATGCCCAGGAAACAGTCTAAGAGGAGGAAAGTGCAGGATAAGCTGAGAAGAGATGCCATGCTCACTGTACCCACACCTTATACTTCCTAGATATACACTGATACTGTTGTCCTCAGTATGACTTCACAGCTTTCAGTCTGACATGATACAAATAGCCGACAATGTAGATCAGCTCCATGACCCACACCCAGTGGCCAGGAGCGCTCTATACCAGACAACCCACAGTGGTGTAAAAGCCCTACAGGTAACAGCCAGGCACTAGCATTCACCTGAAGGGACAGACTCTGCCTCCATTAGGCAGCAGTTGTTACAGGTCAGGAAACAGGAAGCTTTATAGCCTTCCTACTCCTTTAAGATTGATGAAAACTAGTCTCATTATTCATATTAAATTCTAGGATGTTTGGATGTTTATTTGTTTATGTTTTCTGCCAGTTCTTTGACCCCTGGAATGTCTTCTAGCAATTAATTCAGCAGGTTAATCACATGTTGCATAAAATAATTCAGCTTTTCTGCTTAAAGAGCGCTGCCATTTAGTTTATTAGTTGTCCCTTTGTTCTCATATAATGAAGCAGACAAAATAGTAATGCCTGACTGACTTTCTCAATGTAATTCAGTTCTTATATCTGGTAAGCTCATCAGAGGACATTAAAAAACACTGAATTCACACTTGCTGGAAAAATAACTTTGTTAACTCTGTAAGCTACTCTTTGGATTTTTAAATTTCCTGAAAACAACAGATATTTTCAAAAAGCTGTAAAAAACTTGCATACGTTTGGGTCAATGTGTTTGTGACAAGGTCCTACCTGGTAAGTGGTGGTAGCTGAATTACAAGTAAGTTTGGTTTAGATGAATTCACTTCCAGCTGAGAGAGATCAAGATTTGTCAAGTTTTTCAAATTCCATTCTCCTGATGCCTGAAGAAAGCTCAAAAGATCCCTGGTAGCCTTGCAGTCAACAGCAGGCAACACTAAAGATGAAGGAGAAGACTGAAGAATTTCCTGTAACAAATTTATGGACAGTTTATTTAATTAGTTAATATTAAACACAAACCATTTCTTTTCTCATCTAATATTAAAGGTGAGAAAACAGTGTGGTAAACACTAAGAAGTGAGCTCTCACCAGCCTGATGCTGGCTGCAGGCTGCTCCTGGAAAAGTGCAGTGAACTGACATCTCCATCACTCTTATTCCTGCACTGTTTTAGAGCAAGCTTAAGACACACTGTGACCTCAAAATCTTACTGTCCCTTCTATGGGTGTAATGGAAAAGGAGAGGCAGCTGTTGTAGTTCTCAAGCTGAGGAAGAAGGTGGAGAGTGTACTGGAGAATATGAGGCAAAAAGATGAGGCCTTGGAGGACTATCAGACAGGAACTAAATGGCCTCGTAGGTGAAAAGCATCAATGCTGGAAACTTCACATTCCATCAGCTCTAGTTAGTAGGGAGTCATACTTCACTCAACAAATTCCCTTCTTTTGTGTACATGCTAGTGGTATAGCAGTACAGATGATGTCTAATTTGTAACTATTAATTAAATAAATCTGCATATTTTAGGATCTACACAAGAGTTGTCACCAAGTACTCTAAGAGAGCAAACCTTAAGCATCCAAGGAGCTAGTTCACATTGTGCCCTGGGGATCTGCTTGAGAGGGTTTATGGACAGCCAGGACAGCTGGCTGCTTTACAAGAACCACCTCTTAAAAGCCCACGAGCATGTAATCCCATTGTATCACAAGTCAAGAAAGCTAAGCAGAAGACTGGCTTAGCTAAACAAGGAACTCTGCCTGGAACTACTTTGAGTACTGTGTCCAGGCCTGGGGCTCCCAGCACAAGAAAGATGCAGAGCCCTTGGAAAGAGTCCAGAGGAGGGCCACTAAGATGATCAGAGGGCTGGAGCACCTCTCCTATGAAGAAAGGTTGACGAAACTGGGCTTGTTCAGCTTGGAGAAGAGAAGGCTCCGGGGAGACCTCATTGTCGCTTTCCAGTACTTGAAGGGAGCATATAAAAAGAAAGGGGGAATGGCTGTTTATGAGGGTGGATAGTGATAGGACAAGGGGGAATGGTTTTAAACTAAGACAGGGAAGGTTTAGGTTAGATGTTAGGAGGAAGTTTTTCACACAGAGGGTGGTGACGCACTGGAACAGGTTGCCCAAGGAGGCTGTGGATGCCCCATCCCTGGAGGCATTCAAGGCCAGGCTGGATGTGGCTCTGGGCAGCCTGGTCTAGTGGTTGGCAACCATGCCCACACCCGGGGGGCTGAAACTAGATGATCTTTGAGGTCCTTTTTGACCCAGGCCATTCTATATTTCTATGATTCTATGAACTAGGGCAGAAAAAGAAAAGATATGACCTCTGAAAGTGAGGTCTAGCTTCTCAGAAAGAGTACAGAGCTACAGTTCGCATTTGCAGGGGGAAAACAAGAAAAAACAAAGCTCAGCTTCAGTTGACACTGCCACTGCGGAGGCAGACAAATAAGGCTTTTTCAAGTATCCCAATAGAAACTGGAGGTCAAAGGAAAACACTGGACTGATTCTTGGAGAAGATGGTCACCTAAGAATGAGAAGGAAAATGAGGAGGCATTTAATGCCTTTTTTTGCTTCAGTATTTAACAGTAACAACAAATCTTGGGCTGCCCAGACCTCAGAGTTGGAACACTGTGAGTTGGGGAGAAGTGACTTTGTAAAGGATTGGTTGTAACAGTTCAACATTTACAAGTCCATGGGGCCTGACAGGATTCACCCTAGAGTGATGAAGGAATTAGCAGATCATGTAACTGAATCCCTCTCAGTTTACCAAAGGTTGTAGGAATTTGGTGAGGTCCTCACTGACTGGAAGCTAGTCAATACCAGTGCCATACCCATCTACAGAAAGAGTATGAGAGAAGACCCAGGAAGCCAAAGACCTGTTAATCTAATCTCAGTGCCTGGAAAAGTTACGGAGAAAATTTTCCTGGGCGTTAAAGAAAGGCAACTACAGAAAAAAGCTATTACCAGGGATAGTCAGCATAGGTTCAGGAAAGGAAAGACCTGCCCTCTATGGTAAGGTTATCTGCCTGGTGATGAAGGAAAGGTCGTGCACACAATACTTCTAGATTTTAGGAAAGCCTTTGATACTATCCTTCATGGCATTCTTCTGCCTATTGTCCAACTGTGAGATAAGCAGGTTTACACTATACTGGTGATGAACTCTCCCAACAGTAGAGCTCAAAGTGTTGTAGTGAATGGGCTGGCAGTTGGTCACTAGTGGGGTACCCCGGGTCTCAATTCCAGGGCCAGTTCTGTTCAATATTTTTATCGATGGTGTGGACGCAGGAGTGGGATGCATTCTCAGTATGTTTGCTGATGACACTGAACTAGGAGGTGCTGTTGGCTCCCTGGAGGGACAGAGGCCTTGTAGAGGGATCTGACAGATTGAAATATTGAGTGATCAGCAGTGATATGAAGTTATTTCATCAAAGGAAAAATGTCAGATTCTGCACGTGGAACAGAGCAGGACTCAGCAGGAAGGGATCTTGGGGTGCTGATGACAGCAGATTCAGCAAGAGCCTGCAGTGTGCCCAACAGCCAAGAGGGCAAAACACATTTTGGGAAGCATTAAGCACAGCATATCCAGCTGGTCCAAAGAGATTATTCTCCCAACTATATTTAGTGTTGGTGTTACTTCACCTTAAATACTCTGCGCAGCTCTGGGCTGCACAATCTAGAAAATATATAAAAGTCCTTGAAATTATCTAGAGGTATGCAACAAAGCTGGTGACAGGGCTGGAAGGTATGTCCAGTGAGAAGAGAGGCTGAGGACACCTGGGCTGTCTAGACTGGAGAAGAGGAGGCCAAGAGGCGACCTCATTGCTCTCTGCAGCTCCCTGGGGAAGGGAACTGGAGAGGGCGGTGCCAAGCTCTGCTCCTGGGATCTAATGATAGGATGCATGGGAACAGAGCAAAGATGCACCAGGGCAGATTCAGACATGACAGTATGAAAAATTTCCTCACGTTAGAAACTGGAACAGACTTCCTATAGTGGCAGATGCCGCCCCATGCCTGTGAATGTTAAAGGGGTATATGGACAATACCCTCACTTTAACTCCTGACTGGCCCTGAAGAAGTCAGGCAGTTGGACTTCTGAAGGTCCCTCCCAACTGAACTGAACTGTTCTATTCTTGGTATGGAGGCACACACAAACTTCATATTGTGTGCTTTCCATTTATTCAAAACACAAATTATAAGGCTCAGGCTGAGCCGGCTCAGATAATGAAGTACCAGGGTATCTATTACTTATAATTCTCATAGTTGAGTTTCTGATGAAAACACTTGAGTAAAATGAATTTTAAACATTCTCGTTCTATAAATTTGAAGCTGAAAAACACCTTCCCAAAGATTTTTCTGAATGCTAAAATACACTTGGAAAATTCCAGGTAAGAACATAAATGATAGAGAGTTGAGAAGGATCAAAATTGATGTAGACAGAATTTCATATAAAGATTTGAAGATTTTTTCCTGAGTTCTAGTTTACAACTTGTTAACTTTGCTTTCACATTTTTTATATTTAACTCTTAGATCAAGTCTGTCACTTGATCCAACACTCAAATATCTGAGTTGTTAGAGACTCTCTCTCCCACTTAGTGATAGAAGTGTTGTGGTGTTGCTAACACTTTTCTCCTCCTACTCTTTTTTCTTTTTGTCTGTTCTCTGACTGCCTACCACTTTTCTGGCCTCCTCAGTTCCTTTCTAAATGCTCGCACATTTTCCTTCCTAAGTAAAGGTTAGTTATTTCCACATTTCTATAGATGCTCATACAGGACGATTATGTAGTATTGTCTGATTTGCCATACTGATAGAAAAATAACTACAGAAACTAAAATAGACCAGAAAACACTGATCTCATTTACAAGCCTTTAAGCAGGGTGTTCAGCACCTCCTAGAAGGAAAGGACAATATATTCCCTTTTAGTTTGTTTTGCACAGATGAATTTATAGCTAAAATCCTGAACAACAATCCAATAGTCAATTATTTCTTTATTTTTTTTATTTTTATTTTTTAATATTTTAATCCCCCATTGCTTAGCAGCAGCCAGAACGGCAGCAGCCAGTTCTACCAAGGATATATATTAAGCAGTTTACTCATTTATTATAAAATAAGAGATAAAATGCACAATTACTGAGTAATGTCTGAACTGTGCCTCTGCTTCTAACCAATCCTGCAGTGCCATCTGTCTCAGCTTCTAGCCACTTGCATTCAACCATTTTCCATTCGAAGAGCACACACAGCTGGATATCTCCTCATTAGCATCAGACAGACATTTTGATCGCATGCATCTTGACATTTGACCACTGCACGCTTGTTCTTAAAATACCAGTATGTTGCTGTAGGCATTCTGGCATTTCAAGTACCATAAGCATTCAAAATACCAAACCTCCAGAAGAGGACAGAGAATGAAGAGGACTACTGAGAAACACCGGGCACTGCATTTTGCAAAATGTCTAAACAAAAAGGTACAACCACATGGTAGCTGGGAAGGGAAAAGGGAAAAAAAAATCCTCCTACTGATCTGATGACTGATAGCACAAATTCCTACACTGACAAGAGAATTTTTAATGTATCTATGGATAAATTGCTCAGATTAATTTGCCTTCTGTAAGGAGGCCCCTGAAGGACTTCTCATGAGTGAAGCGCCATGGCTTGTTTACATATCTCGCTGTTCAGGTTTTTTTGAAGGTAGGTGTGAGAACTGAGAACTGAGTGTCATCCTTCACATGCGAAACTTAGTGTCAGATCAGTCTCTGATAGTGATCAAAACAAAATACTAGCAGGTTTTTATGGAAAATACTAGGGAATGATACAGAACAAATCATCATGGGACTGAATAAATTATGATGCACTTATATCTTGATGCATATGCAGTTCTGCACGTTCCCTTGTTAACAAAAATAACCCCAGTAATGAATAAAACCATAAAACTAAAAGAGGTACATGGAATGGCAGCAAAGACAATCAAAACTACAGTAGGGCCTCTATGCTGAATGTGACTGAATGAAAAATGACTACTGAATGACGATATGATCAAGATCCAGAACCACAGCAGGCAATGACTTACAATAATAATTGTGCAGCCACCCAGCCAGCAACTAATTGGAGTTTGCTACTGTACGCTGCAGTTCTAAGAAGTTCAGTTATTGCCTGGGGAAAGCCAATGTTAATATTAAAGAAAAACAGTTTGTAGAATAGGTGACTACTTAACACCAAAAAAATCCCGAAATGCTAATCTTTGTATTTTATTATTTAATTAAGAAGTTATTGAATGTTTAAGATAAATGATCTATTTACAAGATTCCTTTCTATATTAACTGGAAATAGAATTCTTTTATTGCATACGAAACCACTGATTCCAAAAGTTCAAAACAGCCGTTAATGTAGCTGAACAAATCTAATATCTGGAAATGTGGTTTACATGTCTATAACTCTTGCAAATACTACATTGTTTTTGTAGTACACATGGTGCTACATGCACACACACTCTCTAAGTGAGATCTCCGGTTTAAGTTTGTGAATAAATTTGAATAGCTGAAGTTTAAAAGGAAGATGCTGGAGTGGAAAAAGAACATGTATAGAGGTTTAATGAATCACTTGTATAGCTTAGATTGTGAAGGTATAAAACTTTCAAATTATGCAACATGAAAGATTCTAATTTCCCCAGTGAGAAAATCCAGATCTGACCTTTTCTTTGTCCAGTGTTCTGTGAATATTACCGTATAGTCTTTTATAGCATGATTAAGAAGGAATTTCTTTCCCAAAGTAACTCAATTGGAGCACAACCAATGCGATAACTACTGAGCATATTTTTGTAGTCTTTGTTCCACTCAGGATGGAACTGGATGATTAGATGATCTTTAAGGTCCCTTCCAATCCAAACCATTCTATGATTATGAAGATCCCTTCTAGACCTAAAAAGCTACATGATGATGCACACAGATACTGTCAAAATTATGCATATGGGCATGTAAATGAAAAACAAATACTTCATTTATACATCCCCATTTTCTTTTTTCTAAGAGCAACTCACCCTCACAAAACTATGCTGGATAGGTGTTAAGACTGCCCTATCCAGAACAAATCTAGGAAGTGCTGGAGCTAAGGTTACCAATTTGTTTAAAGAAACTTTCCAGTTTCAAAGAAGCTGTAATTGGAAAAAGTTTATCTACTCCAAGACAGAAAAGAAGCAGAGTCAAGGTCTGAGAGCAAACTGTTACTGACATGAGTTCAGCTTGCTGAGAATGTGAATTCAAAACTTTCTTCTGCCAGATACAGACCAAAGATTTACTTAAACTTGATCAGTGGATGTAGACCACGACATCATTAGGGACTTGCAGCAGTCATGTACACACAGCTTCTTAATAATAAAATCAAACCAGCTTTACAGCTATGTAAACACAAACAAAATTTGGTTCAGACACCATTGTGCATAAATTTGGAACCCAGAGAACGTATAGCATTCCAGAAAAGTACCAATACATCTGCCCGAGGATGGAGTCACTAATCCTTATGCTACAGATAAATATTACTCCCATTCATGCCTCAAAAAAGCCATGTACATACACTGAATAGTTGTTTTTGTTCCAGCATCACTGTTAAAATGCTGTCATATGGCAAAGAGATGAAAGTTAGTATTAGACATACAATGAAGATGTGAGGTTCCTACACAGTATAGAAATAGAGAAAGGTAATATGTGAATATTTATGTATTTGATTATACATACAGCTTGCTGTGTGGTGCCTAGGAACTAACACTGCATGTGCTCTGATATCAGTTATATTACTAATAGCTCTGTTCCTTCTGCACTGCCCACAGGAATGCCTTAATGATTTTCAGGTGTGAACACTTCCCTTTTCCAATTACAATTCAATAAACTGTCAAGCAAGTACAACCAGAGATACTGAGCAAAAAGTCTATAAACCTCTTCACTGGGAACAGAAGTTTAAGCTCATGACCAGCTCAGATTCTGTGCCTGGAGTTCATTTTGGATTACTCAAGTAGCACAAATATTAAAGCAATCCAGTATCTAGGCATATATTCACACTATTCAAACAGGGAATGACATAGAGCTGCGACAGGGGAAATTCAAGCTGGCTATCAGTAAAAAGTTCTTCACCAAGAGGGTGCTCAGGCACTGGAGAAGCTTCTCCCCAGAGAAGTGGTCATGGCACTGAGCTTTCCAGAGTTCAAGAAGCATTTGGACAGTACTCTCACACATCGTTTTGCGTGGTCCTGCGTGGAGCCAGGAGCTGGACTTGATGATCCTTATGGGTTCCTTCCAGCTCAGTATATTCTATGATTCTAGGAATAAATTAGCTGTCTTGATGAGATAAGTCAGCTTCACTTTGCATGAAAATAAAATAAGTATTCAGTTTTGAAAATCTGGAGTACATACTTGATTCCTCACTTCTTTTCTTTGTGTGGCTTCAAAACACTATTTTGGGGCGTCAGTCTGGGAATTATGTCTGTGTCTAGACATAGTTTTTTTTATTATTCAAAATTGCAACATGCTTAGAAACAATATTTTCAGTTAAGATAATTCCGAAAACCTGTTTTTTGAAATAAAATAGCAGCAAGAGACATTTCTGCATACTCGGTTGTTTTTCTTTAGCCCATATGCTCAAACTGAAATAATCTCAATAAATAAATTGGCAAACTGCTGCAGTTCAGTTTAATATTGCCAGTTATTGTCTGTTTGCATCCTTCTTACATAATTTTTAATTTAAAAAACATGCATATAAGGAAGTAAAAGAGAGAAATGCTTGCCTGAACATTTTGAAATGGATTCTTGTTACCATAGGATTCACTGTAGTACGTGAAATCGTCTATGCTAAGCTGAAAAACAAAGAGAGCAGATTGGTGAGAAGGAGCCATATTATCTCATTCAGATACAGTCTTATACTTGGCACTGCTAAAGGAAAAGGAATTAATGTTACATACCCTCTCTTGAAGGAACAAAACAAGGTTGCTGGGATTTGGAGTAAAAACAGGTTGCAGGAGTACAGCCAGCTCCTGTGCTGAGACAATGTGTCCTTCATGCAAAGCAGGGCCTGGATTCCACTGTGATCTGCAAAGAAAATAATTTTTTAAACATTAAATTTGCTGCCAGTGATGACACAGCTTCTTTCTTCAAACGTACAGAACTAGTTCATGCTATCATCACCTTTGGATTAAGATCAGGTCTATGGTTCAGTTTACTTTTATTCCACTTAAGAGGAAAAGAATTTGCCCATTTACATCCCTATCCTGTTAACTGGATTACAGCAGGCATAAAATTTGTCCAGACAACATACAGTTATTCTCTACAATTACTAACTTTTCTTGTTTGCGTACAACATCACACCTACATCTTTCAAAAAAATTAACTATCAGATAGAATGAAGAATATGTTGAAAACCGCCAGGGAGAGGTCCCAAAGGGAATCCCAACTCCCAGTATTATTTCCAGTGCCATCAGTCACCTTGATGGCTAGAGAGCAACAGAAGTCAGGCCAGACCAGAAGTTATCACAAACTAACATTTTCTTCAAAAACTTCCTGTTGAGTAAATGATTATCATTCAAAATATGCCTCTCTCCTAAGGCTTTCATGGTGAAACAACCATCCCTTCAGAGGCAGCTCAGAATAAAACACCCTCCCAGAAGCAAGAGCTCTTCTGAACAGAATGGTAAATGACACTGAGAAAAGCTTACAACTCTTTTGCTAACCTGTCTTTAGGAGGCCTGGACAGAGAAATAACCTGGCCACTTAGTTTTATTACAAAAAGGAACAGCTATGGGCAAAACTGGAGCTGGCGTTATTCTTTCAGTACCTGACCGGGATCTTAGCAGCACGCAATCTGCGTGTACAGGGACAAAATTTAATATGAAAAATTTTGTCCTGGGTGAGCTGACCAAGGCAGTATTGTTGTGCTGCAGAAACTCAGACCAAGAAGCTTTAGCTCCCCTCTTCCACAAGCACGTATCATTTGCTAAGGCCTGAAAATCTGGTACCTTGGTCCCTCTGAATGGAGCTATTTGCAAAGAACAGAATATAGCATCAGCTATTACAATGGTCACAACTTAGTGAATTTGACATGCCAATGGTATTTTCTAACCCAAAAGCAACTCAGAAATGACCCTTTCCGCTCATTTATGAATGAAAACAATCTTTGTTTTCATCATGTTTTCTTCATGTTTTCTGCTTTCATCTTGAGATGGAGGCAGAGTAGGGGCAACGAACATAGAGGGGCATTCTGAGTCATTTCTCAGATAGGGAAAACCCATATTGCACTTCAAGGCTTGATGATAATTCGAATGGAAACTGCAGAGAGGGAATCAAAAGCCTCCAACTGCACCCACAGAGAGATAAAAAAGATGTAATTGTACAGCAGTAGATATCTGCAGCGTCTGATGCACGGACTCAGATGTGAACGATCCAAATCGTTTATTACAAGTTCTCACATCACTTATATACTTTCACAAGTTTTCTTTTTCTAGCTTTCCCATTTGCCCCTACAACTTTCCCATCCACCTTTGCATGTCAACAGAGCATTCTACAAAACGCTCTTCAACCATTCATGCAGGTGCTTATCTAATCAGAGCCGTGAGATGTTCTTTCTTCTTCTAGAGATGTCCTTGGTTCTCATGCTGTTTATCTTGCTCCACAGCTGCTGCTCTGAACAGTTTTTCTTGTATTCCCACAGATATCTAACTTCCTTCAGATGTGGGAAAGTACTAGAGCCCACACTGTTTCTGGTGGACTTTTCCAAGACAAGGTGCTGTGGATGTTCAAACTGGATTCTAGAATGCCTCTTGCCTGTCTGTTTTTCAACTTTAGATGTAAACCTTGCTGTGCAGGAAGGAAATTTCTTCTGATTCGACAGAAATTATCATTCAACGTTTTCTTAGTTTTCCTCAGCTCCTTCATTTCTATGTTCGTTTGTGCTTGGCAATACACATTAATTTGTACTTCTGAAGACCATGAGCTTAGAAATTGTAATACATGTGTTAACTTTTCAAGAAAGCTGACCTCAGGATGTCAGAGATTTAAATACAAACTTTAAGAATAAAGTATTTGAAGAAAAACTCTTGAAGATCCTGAATTCAGTAACTGAGTGACGTTTTAGAGTGACATTAAGGAGTGCATGGCCACACCAAAATACTAGTAATAGTGAAGGAAAAAAAGATAGATTCAATTGGGAAACGTTGAAGAACTGTTTGTATGAAGGGAAATTATAGTGAATACCTTGTTATATTTATTTTTGCAAATCAGATAACTGGTAACATCTTTTACGTGCCTAGCATTAGAAAAACTTGAAGATTTTGAGAACCCTCTGGATTTTCAATTAAGTAAAAAAAGTAACAGAGAGAACATGAAACAAAACTAATTCATTTGCAGCAGCACAACGGCAAAGGCTTTTGTCTTAAAACCCTCTAAAATTTAATGATCCTGTTTTAAAACATGCTTCTAAGGCTTCCTTGTTCCTTGGAGCAGCCCTTGCTAGCTATCTAACCTGGAAAAGCACCTTTTGTGAGACCTTTTAGCTTTCAGACACCAACTTTAATAGCTCCAGCGGCATCATTAGAAAAATAAATCTCCATCAGCTGGCTAATAATTCTACTACAATACAGTGTTTGCCTAATCCTCCTATTTCCCGTATGATACACATATTTTGTTTCCCTTTACTAGCTTGCCAGGTGCTGCACAGTGTGCCTCACCTAACGAGCCTGTACTGTGGTGCAACAGAACTCTCACCACGGGTCAGATGGGAAATGTCAGATGTGTTTTGCTGGCTGCTTACCATTAAGTGCAGAATGAAATGGAGATATGTGCCCACGTGGTGGATATGCTGAGGGTGTGCATTACTGCCTGCAATGAACCCAACTATTCCTTTGAACTCTTCACCTCCAGCAGCGTCCGAGTGAGGGATGGCAGAGGATGAGGTAGGCAGTAGGCCAGCACACGTATCGATTGCTGCTATTTACTGATGGCTCACACAAAATGTGACGCCCAGAGCAGCACAGCCGTATGCAGGCCCAGCAGGCCCTGCCTCCTGCAGCACAGCCGTGTCTCAGCCATGGGGATCTCTGCTAATGCTCGTGCTCTCCTTGGGCTAGAAATGCAGCAGCTCAATGCTCAGCTGCACTCTGTAGCCAGACAATGTGGTAAAGAAAGGAGGTAGCTATGCTTGGGAGTTTTTTGCTTCCTTCTTGCTCTTAACTGATTGGGCAGACAAGAAGTCTAAGCACACAGACTACTACAACACTGGGGTACATTTTCCAATCTGTCTTCTGCCTAGGTAGAAGGGGGAGCAAAGATTTCAAGAATTCTTCTATCTGGACCTTCGAGAGGACAGATGCCAAACAAGCAGGGCTTCCTTGCTCGGGCCTGTTGTCACCAGTATGCACTTACTCTGCAGCTGCATTCTCAACTCCCGCCTACAAGTTATTCCTGTCCGTTGTCTCCTTTAGCCACTATTACGACATTTGATTACCACATAAGAAATAACGTTTTCCCCTGCACAGAAGAAGTCAGTAAGCTTATTAATAACATTTTGGAAATGATCTTCTACACAAAAAGCTCACATCACCATTCCTAGCAGCACCAGTACAATGACAACTGGAAAAAAAATTCAAAGGGTTCCTCAAGCAAACACATAGGCTCAGAGCATCAGCACAGAAGTCCAGAAAACTTACAGCTAAAATCATTTTCTGTTTTCACCGTCTCCTTTCTAAGCTACACCTCCTCCCAGCAAGATTTTTCAGTAAATTCCTTGCAGCTTTAGGAAACATGGCATATGTCCCATTTGGCACTAACACTTTCTCAAAATCACTTGTAATCTGGATTTACCAGAAAAAGATTCACAGCATAGCATAAATGAAGGTAGTACTAAATTATCAGTGACTACAAGCAAGAAACAGTCTAAAAGAGACACATGAAGGGCAATCACAGAAGCTACTTCTAATGAGTTTATTTCCTCAGGCTCTCTCTAATCTGTGGAGAGAAAGAAATTCTTTTGAATACTGTTTCAAAATGGCTAAATCATGTTTCCGTTCTGAATCACATGTAAGAGGAACCTCCCCCCATCCCTCCTACTCTGGGAAGCAGCAACATTAATGGCTTCAGCTTAAAGTCTGATTTAAGATAACGCTAATTTTCCCAGGGCAAAGTTATTTTGGAAAATGTCCACTGATAATTTGGTATCCCTTTGTGAAAAGCAGGACACTGTGACCTACTGTCTTATTCCCTTCATCTTTCTGAGTGCAATGGAGGAAGATTGCTGTTTGGTACAAAAAAAAATAATAAACCTCTGCATCTGTTATCTAATATTAACCTTGAATAGCATGATCACAGCAGTATAATAACACATGAGAGATTTTAAAACGTCACATTCTCCTAATGCAGCTCTTCAGAGATACCACTTTACAAATGCTGTATTATCCCTGAAGGATTCAGTATGGTATCCTGACAGTTAACCCAGGAGCTGGTGATGGAACAGATGGGTGCATCTGAAGTCCTGTCTGGCAATGAATGAAACTGAAATTTTAAATTGGAGGAATTTCTTCACAAACTGAATAGAAATCCACTGATAATTACTGTACTTCTTCAGTCACCCCTCCTGAAACTCTCAACAGTAGCTCCCACATTGCAGCAGGCTGTAGAACACCCACTGAAAACCTCACATCACCTCAAAATACCAAGATGCAAACAAAAGTTCCTGTTGCTGTTTCTTTATTTTATAAACTAACATAAATCTCCTTTCATGTAGCTTCAGAGGATTTCACAAGAACGATTTTTTCCCTCACAAAAACTTCCCCTTTCAAAAACACAAAGGTCATGGGAGGAGGAACACTTCTATTCTTCTATTGATGGAAACACAAAACTGGTTTAAACAGTCCACCATCCTGATTTTCTTGCTCTATATTTGTATAGACCTGAACAATCCGCAGTAGAGCAAGTTGCTAATTGCATCTTGGTGGAAAGTTTGCTTTATGACCTCCTTGGGACACTGCTTATATTGACAACATGTGTATTATTTACATAAACTAGGCCAAAGGCAGCACTGGTCTTTTCTCAGATTCTCAAGATCGCTTTTATTCTAAGAACAACTCTCTCCAACACTTACTTTGTTTTTAGATATAGAGCTAGCTCACATTACTGAGTTATATCAGAGTGAACAGATTAAGTATTTTGAATACAAAAGACCTTAATATTGAAATATCTGTTTATTTCTTTTGGGGGTGTGGGGTATGGAATGGGTCAGTTACCTAATCAAACTCTCTGAAATGGTAACGTTTTCAGGTACTTGTATGCTGTGGCTGCCTGGGGCCAGAGGAAGTGCTTAGGAACACTCTGGAAACTTTTAAGAGATAGGCAGACATATATCAAAGCTGGTATGCATTACCGCTGAGAAAGGAATACAAAGCCCAGGATACATATAAAAGAAACCCAACAAGCACCTCCTACCTGTATGTCTTCAAATGCAATTTATCAGCGTCTCTCAGCATAAAAAAAAAAGAGTACCATGCTTGTCTGTATGGCACTACACATGGAGAATTCCCTGAAGAACTTAAACAGCATAACTGCTAATGGTCATTAAGATATCTCCATCTCCTTTTGCTGTCTTAAAACTACTGCATTACGAACTAAAAAACAACAGCAGCAACAAAACCACAAAACACAAGGATTTAGCTCTGAGACCTTAATTTCAGTAATCTTGCCCAAAGACATGAGATGTATGCTGAGATAAATGACAGCAGCATTCAGCCCGTCTGCCTGGTGTCGCTTAGATAGATCACTGCGCTTAAACATGTTCATCAGCGCAAAGTCTCCTGAAAGGCAGTGAGTGCAGCCCGACTGGCTGAAAGGGCGCTTATCACCAATAAACCATTGATGGATTCCCTTCTTGCTTTACAGAAGGGTAAATCCGAAGTGTACATAGCATTGAACCCCTGGCTGGAGTGTGCCAAATTCTGACTGTGCCTATTAGAGAAATGAGTAAGAACCCAGCTGCGAGAAGGCCTGCTGCTGAACTGGGTATAACACATGTTGTGCAGAGGGCAGGAGCTCTCCATTGGAAGGTTTGCAAATTAGATAACGCTCAGTTATTCCCAACAAGTGAAAACTGTGCACAAAGAAGTACTTCCTATTAAAATAAGGAAGTGTATTGAAAAGAAAAGGAAAGGAAAGAAGAAGAAAAAAGAAAAAGAAGAAAAGAAAAGAAAAGAAAAGAAAAGAAAAGAAAAGAAAAGAAAAGAAAAGAAAAGAAAAGAAAAGAAAAGAAAAGAGAAAGAAAAGAGAAAGAAAAGAAAGAAGGAAAGAAGGAGAACAACACTGAAGAGAAAAACCAGGGTGGAGGAGCAGCAGGAATGAGCCCGGCCCGCAGCTCCTGGCCAGCTCCTCCGCGAGGCTGCCCTGCGCTACGCCTTTAAGCCAGCAGAGCTGCAGCAGCGCGCTCGGGGGTGCCTTGGGGTGGATAAAGCCCAGCCACTGCAGATCTGAGTAATATGGGTCTTACCGCCCGGTTCAGAACACCAACATCACAAATAAAAACGGGCAAACCGTCCAGTTAGGTAGCGTGCCCGGAGGCAAACTGATTCCTTGGGTCAGTTCGCTGCCAGCGGTTCTCTCCCACAGGCGGTCACGCAGAAACACTTCCCCCACGGCCGCACGCACGCAGAGCGGCAGGGTCCCTCCGCTCGCTCTCCTACCTGCCCGTGGACCACAGCAGCGCGGGGACGTGCTCCGCGGGCAGGCCGCGCAGCAGCAGCGTGCCCAGCAGCAGCAGCAGCAGCAGCGCGGCGGGCCCGAGCCCAGCCATGCTGCCGCGCCCGGCGGAACTGGCCGGCCCGGGGGAGGCAGGGCGCGCGGCGGCACCGGCACGCAGCACTTCCTGCTCGGAGGCTGCTCGGGGCCGCCCGTCACGCGGCGGGCGTATGCTGCGCGCGGGCTGCCCCAATACGAGGGTGTCACAGCCGTGTTGGGCCGCGCTGTGCGCGCTGGTCCCTCTCATGCTCTGACACCTCATGGGTTCACGGCAGACTCGTGAATTCCAAATCCCTGTTGCCTTGTTTTCTAGCTCCTTGATAACAGCTTTGCTCAACTTCAAAGTGGAGTTTGTAGGAAAGTTTTCTGTGCTGCAGCAAATGTATTCTGCAGCACTTATCTCCCTGCTGTGTGTTACTGTGTCCCTCAGCTCCTTCACATGTGCTGAGAGCTGGTGTCACACATTCGGGTGTTGACAGGTTTGAAATCTGCAGCAAATCTCTCCTCTGTGGTTCCAGCAAAGGAAGAGAGAGTGAGAAAATTGAATCATAAGAATGGTTTGGGTTGGAACATCATCCCCTTAACATCATCCAGTTCCAACCCCCTGCTATAGGCAGGGACACCTCCCTCTAGACCAGGTTGCTCACAGCCCCATCCAGCCTGGCCTTGAATGCTTCCACGGAGGGGGCATCCACAACGTCACTGGGCAACTTCTTGCAGTGTCTCACCACCCTCACAGTAAAGAATTTCTTCCTGATATCTAGTCTAAATCTGCCCTCTTCCAGTTTAAAGCCATTTCCCCTCATGCTGTCACTACACACCCTTATAAAAAGTCCCTCCCCAGCTTTCCTGTAGGCCCCTTCAGGTACTGGAAGGCTGTTACAAGGTCTCCTTGGAGCCTTCTCTTCTCCAGGCTGAAGAGCCCCAGCTCTCTCAGCCTGTCCCTGTAATTGAGGTGCTCCAATGCCTGGAACGCTTGGAGTGTATCCACTAAAAACATGGGACTGTTCCGCTACCTTCTGCATGGAGTGATACTGTCCCAAAAATACCAAATTTCAAAAGAACTTGGCTTGACTGTTTCACAAGTTTCATGCATGAAGAAAATTGTCCTAGAGGTACTCTTGCTGCTGGGGAAGTGGGTCCCTCTGCAGTCCTCCTTCATCTCTGTCTGTGCTGAGCTGTCTCTGCCATCACCTGACAGCATGAGGCAGCAGGAGTCATGCAGCACATGGTGAGCACATGGGTGCCTCATGCCAACCACAGCAAAATAGTAAGGATGCTACACAAAAGGAATGGTTAGCTGTGCTAAACCAAGTTAGAACAAGGGAGAAATAAGGAAGCACAATGAAAATTGTAAGGGAGGATGTAAACACCAGCTGAAGACATGCAGCTCTGAATCAGAGCACACATAGCTTGACTCATCAAGTCCATTTGCCTTTATTCACAGTGTATTATTCCAGCACTGTTGTCTAATACAAGACAATTCGTTCAATTTAAATCTCAAATCAGATTTCAGATACAAAAATAATATTAATGAGGAAAGTAACGAAGCAGATCTTCTCTACATACCTTTCCATAACACTGAAGTTAACCCTTTTATTGCACTTTCCCCTCCTCAGAGATATTTCATAACTCCTTCATCTCCGTTTTCACTGCATGTCTGAGGGAGCATACATGTAAGGACAACCAGATCACAGAGGATAGACGTAGAATTAGAGCACCCTCGAGAGAATTTAGTATAGATTGGAATCATTCAGGCAACATAAGCAAAATTCTTTGTAGTTCTAGAGGTGGTTGACTTATCCATGGTATCTTTCATAATGTGAGATACCTGCTTTCTCACATAACTGTCCAGAACAGCACTGACAAGTTCTGCATGCACCTCCTGCCCCCAAAGTCATGAGCTAACTCCTCCTGTCTGCTTCTTCCCTTTAATCTTCATATCAAAATCAAGATGAATTGAGTGTCAGCATTATATAAACCAAGAGTGCACAATGTGGTTGCCCACGGAATACTAAAGGAATCACAGAATTTGTAGCAAATCTTTCCATTTTGTAGAACAAACTAGATCTGTACTGCAGTTGGCAGTCTAGAGAAATAGCATGGTACTGCTCCTACCCTTGTTTTTATCCCACTAACCCATGCCTTCTGAGGTTGACTCCATTCATTCTGCAGCTCTCACAATGCAGAGATGCTTATTTTGTGAAGCAGAGAAGTAAAGCAGCCTATTTCACTATTTTTCAAACAGCCATTGAAAAGTAGGCTCTAGTGGCTCTCCTCTATTCCTAATACAGTTGATAAACATGACCAACGCTGCCAGGACCTTCATATCTGAATAAGACTAACAGTCTGACCTGAATGTATGGAATTGAAGGCTAACAAATACACAGACAGATAATGTGTTATACCCTGACAGGAACCTAACCACAAGAGCAAATGATTCATTACCATTTGAAGATTCCATACTTTTTTTTTTTTTTTTTAATGGGTGACTACTGAATTTTCATAGGGCTAAAAAATTACAGAATCATGGAATATCCTGAGTTGGAAGGGACCCACAAGGATCACTGAGTGATCTTGAAACTACTGCCTCCACACAGCACTTGCACCGTTTCAAAACTCCACTGCTGGCATGTGAAACTTCTTTTGCAAGTCCACGCTCAAATGCTGACAGCATGAATTAAGAGCCCAAGTCAAGAGATTCCTGGCTTCTTATTCCTGAAATGGTTGACATAGACTGATGAAGACCAAAGAGAAGGTGATACAAGGGAGAGAATTGTAAAATAAAGGCATAGTGTCCTTGTTTCTGGCTGATAGTATCTTAAGAACTGATCATCCCTTGGTTTGAGTGGGATCTTTCAGAGGGGATTTGCACACTTTACCCAGATCACACAGAGGTGAAATGAAGCACAGCTGGTGGATATACTCTCCATATTCTGACTTAGAGAAACCATCTTAAATTTTTTTGAAACAAAAACAGATTGTTTTCTCTAAGATTACCACATCACTTATGATCAAGCTTCCAACTAAAAACAAACTGAATTTTCCTTTTTAATAACTCTCCACAAACCACAGTCTGGGAATGACTGAAGTGAAGAAAGCTCTAAAAAAAGGAATGAGAAGAACCCATTGACTTGGATCTTCATCTGCCTCCCCCAGAAAATTTGGCTGTTGAATACTTCTGCATATATTTGCTCCTTTTTTTTTCTTCACTTCTAAAAATAAAAATTTCTTACCAAATGATAAAAAAGAACAGCTACTGCAAAGAGAGATTTTTCAAAAGATTCCTTTCTCTGAATTAATTAAAATGAGAAGAGATCGCAGAAGTTCTTTTATCTGTGAGCAGGAACCTAAATACAATATAGACTGATATCTTTCAATATACACAAAAAGCACACTCGATTTACTCATGCATTTTCTATACAGGTTTCTCCTTGAAAACCCACAGGTGTTCCTGAATACAGGTTTAAAACTGCTTGTACACGAAGATTTTTTTTTTAATCTAGCACAAATCCAAAATCTTGAAACACAAAATGCTGTGAAATCACTATAAAACTGCAATAAAGAAAAAAACAATTCCATCACTATGTATCTCAATTAAAATAATTTTATTAAAAGAAGCTGTAATATTGACATACCTTGTGTTTGCCTTCTACTCATACCCATTCTTCTGAATTTATGCATGTTTTCTTTTACAACTGTATTCATAACACATATCCCACATATTTCTCATCCTGTCAGAGTCGAAACAAGGAACTCAAAAATAATAGGAAGAACAAAATGAAGTAGGCTTAATTATCATAGAATCATGGAATGGCCTGGGTTGAAAAGGACCACAAGGATCATCTAGTTTCAGCCTCCCAGCCCCCTGCTATGTGCAGGGCACCAACCACTAGACCAGGCTGCCCAGAGTCACATCCAGCCTGGCCTTGAATGCCTTCAGGGATGAGGCATCCATAGCCTCCTTCGGCAACCTGTTCCAGTGCATCACCACCCTCTGTGTGAAAAACTTCCTCCTAATATCTAACCTAAACCTCCCCTGTCTCAGTTTAAAACCATTCCTCTTTGTCCTATCACTATTCACCCTTGTAAACAGCTGTTCCCCCTTTCTGTTTATATGCTCCCTTCAAGTACTGGAAGGCCACAATGAGGTCTCCCCGGAGCCTTCTCTTCTCCAAGCTAAACAAGCCCAGTTTCGTCAACCTTTCTTCATAGGAGAGGTGCTCCAGCCCTCTGATCATCTTAGTGGCCCTCCTCTGGACCCCTGCCAAGAGTTCCTGAAAGCTTTTCTTTAGAAAAAAACCTAATTCTCTCAACTTCATAATTCAACATTCCTGATGTAAGAACTGCTGAATATAAAGAAGTGTTAATGACAGATCTCTGTGGGATGACCATAAAGTTAGAACTGTAAATCAGACTAAAAGGGATCACTCTTGTAACAAGGACAATTTACAGTGCAAGATAAGCTAAAAGAATTATCTACAGACCTGTGATAAAAATAAAGGCCAGTCATTTTATATACAAATATGATTCTGTAGCCATAGGTTTGGGATCTAACACGGTATTGCAGCAGTATATTAAAAAATCTTTTCACCTAGCTCAGACAGTAAGCCTATTCAAATTTAGGCTCTTAAAAAAAAAATCAAGATTTAGATGATATATATAAATATATATATAAAAAAGTTACCATTAGAAAATACATTTTCAGTAAGAAATAATACTATATGCCAAATATTGGCTAGCAACCGCTTTGCTACCCTCACATATTTTGTCTATAATACCATTTTATCAGTGTTTACAATCACATTATAATACAAGAAGGGAATTAATGCTTTGTTAATTGGGAGATCTTTTGAGGTCAAGGAGGTGGAAAGAGTGATTACTTTGAGTTCCTCTTCTTTTGGGAAATAAATAGGGAAATTTACATCATCGAAAAAGCAGCGTTTCCTCTTTGGAGTGGGTAGGAAAAACGCCTGTTCGTTGCCAAACTAACATATTATTCACTTCTGCATGTGGGAGGAAGGCTGGAACTTTTTCTTCTGGAAATGGTTCTGGTAGGTAGTGAGAAGGCAAATTTTCCTTCATTCTTGAAAAGTCCTGCTCACAACACAGTCTTGCAAAGTAAAATTCAAGTGTTAACTGTCCAGGTGTCTCTGCTAGTGCAGAATGAGAAATGCAAGCCACGTGGGCCAAATCCCTTTCCTTTTAGTATCTACGGGTGGGAAAGAACTGAGGCAAAGCCAGTATTTCTCACCAGCATTTCTGGAGTCCTCATGGACTCAACCTTTAAGGTAGAATTTAATATAGTTTCATAAGCCACATCCCCAACCGAAAGGAGGTCAGAATTTCATCTTAGTGTTATCCTTTGAAGAGGCACTGATGTTTTACAATAATTTGTTCTCATTATCCAGGAAAAATCTAGGCTCCAAAGCAGGGGCTATTACACAAATAGATTCCAAAATCATCTTTTGTGCAACTCTGAAATTCAAGAAATGATGATCAGCTGTGCTTTTAAAGTATTTACTCAGTTCTAATAGAAACTGGCAGATCTGACCCTTTATCTGAACAGTTTTCTTCTCCTGATGAAATGCAATGACAATTGAAGGTAAATGAGCCTAGGCAGATTTCCCAGAAAATGTCTCCTAGAAATAGAATGTCTCTGATCTGACTCTGATCTCCTGAGTTGGAATCTCCAGCCTTTACCACTGTCCGATGCAGAGAAAACTTACATCCTTCATACCTGTCCAGCACCTTTTGTAACCTGTATAAACAAGTGAACCAACACAGCAACTATATCTAAAAGTTTCAAATTAATGACTTTTCAAAGCATAATACAATTATAAATGCTATGGACAAGTAATGCTAAAAATCTTTTTAAAAAATTCAGTAACAATATAAAAACCCCATGTAAGATGATGAAAGTAGCAGTCAAAGAAGACTATTACGGTTGTTCCAAAAGTAATGCCTCCTATTTTATTATGTTGGCCGACAACATCAGAGGCGGATGTTGGTGGTATGGCAGTAGAGACTGAACATTCCCACCAGTATGCTGTTACATTTTGTTACCATACAACAGATGGCAGCAGAGGAGCAGTCTGACAAATGGCGTATGAAGCAAAGGTTTATCACCGAATTCCTCCATGTGGAAAAAAATGGCATCCACTGACAACCTTTGACACTTGCTGAACACTGATGGAGACCAACAGTGAGGCGGTGGGTGATGCTTTTCAGCAGCAATGACAGCAGATTTTTTTACGAGCATGGCATGCTGGCTCTTATTCATCACTGGTGAAAATGCATAGCTAATAGTGGTGACTATGTTGAAAAACAGTATTTTATAGCTGAGAATTTGTCCTATCAAGTAGTGTTACTGTGCTTTTTGTATCCATTTTGCTTTCCGTGGAAATAAACAGAACTCTCAGAGCAACATACGTAGCATGAAATACTGTATGAGAATTTCAATCATGTTAGATTTAAAAAGTTATTCTATTTTAGAATTGAGGTGACAGTATTTGGCTTTCATCTAACAAAGAGTTTCGACTAGATATCCAATAAATTGCTAATTTTAAATTTTTCAACAATGTTCTTTTCAATATACCACATTCTTCAAAACACTCAACTTCTATGCTTTCAAAGCCATTTTTTGACACCAGCTTGAAGGAATACATGAGTTTTCACTGTATGTGCAGGTAGTTATTTATTTCTTTCCCCTGAAAGTTCAAAATCACAAGACAGCCATATCCCAGATAACAGTCAAGTGGACTTCTGCATAAACAAACAAAAAAAACCCGTTTGTGAGCAATTCTCTAGCAGGCTAAAACAGGCCTGGTTGCTAATGCTCAACTGAATGCAGAATCTAGAGCTCCTTAAGCATGAATTCATAACTCTGCATTTAGTTTCATGTCCCTCAAATCAAGAGGAATACTATAAATGGAGCAAGTTCAACAGCATTCCACTGAGAAGCAAAGGAGGCAGAAGCACTTGATGTAGGAGGAGAGGCTGTACTTGTTCAGCCTGGAGTGCAGAAGGCTTAGGAAAATCCTGATAGAAGCTTTCTGAAATTTACAAAGAGATTATCAAAATTAAGGCAGGCGTGCACAGTAAAAGAGACAGCAGACTTCACTGAAAGAAAGCAGCTTTCAACTGGATAGGAGTGTAAATTTTTTTTTTTAAGGTGAGGACAGTCAGGCACTGGACCAGATTGCTACTAGAAGTTGTGCATTCTCCATCTGTGAACATTTTGAAGATATGAATGGATAAAGAGCTAAGCAATTCAGAGAATCATAGAATGACTTGGGTTGGAAGGCACCTTAAAGACCATCTGGTTCCATTTCCCCTGCAATGGGCAGAGTTGCCACCCACCAACTCAGGCTGCCCAGATCCCATCCAACCTGGTCTTGAGCACCTCCAGGGATGGGGCATCCACAGCTTCACTGGGCAGCCTGTGCCAGCACCTCACCACTCTCTGAGTAAAAAATTTCCTCCTAATACATAATCTCAATCTCTCCTCTTTTAGTTTAAAAATGCTCCCCCTTGCCCTATCACTATCTGCCTATGTAAAAAGTTGATCTCCTTCCTGTTTATAAGCTCACTTTAAGTACTGGAAAGCTGAAACAAGGTCCAACAGTTCCACATCTTTTTATAAGGGCATGTATCGTCAGAAAAGGGGTAATGGCTTTAAATTGGAAGAGGGTAGATTTAGACTAGATATCAGGAAGAAATTCTTTACTGTGAGGGTGGTGAGACTGGAACAGGTTGCCCACTGAAGGTGTGGATGCCCCCTCCCTGGAAGCATTCAAGGCCTGGCTGGAAGACAGGTCCTAGAGGGAGGTGTCCCTGCCTATAGCAGGGGGTTGAAACTAGATGATCTTAAAGAGGCCCATTCCAACCCAAACCATTCTATGGTTCTATGAACGTACACCATAAAATATTTTCCTCTCTAACTATAATCAAACATAAACGTAACTGTGTAAGTTTAGGGAGGCAATTAACTTTTACTTTAAATAACATAAGCCTCTCAAAAAATAAACAAGTTCTGAACAGTCTGCACTGTGTATTTTCAAATGTTAAGGCTGATTCACAATAACTTCAAGATCTTGGATCCGATAACTGTATGCTGGCAGTTCCATTATGACCAACAGGATGAGCCACAAAAAGATTGGTGACTTTTTTACACCAATGTTTCCAAGGCAAAGTTGCTTTTTTTGGAAGAGAATATCAATTTTGTTTTTTGATAGGTTATGATATGATGGGTTTTCGATGGGTTTTCTGCCCAATGCTTAAAACCAGAGAAATAAATTTCATACATTTAGTATTACTTTTATAAGTAAAAGACAACAAAGATTTAGCTTAATTACCTCATCAAAAATATTACTCTGCAAACAAAATATTCCAAGTAACACAGGCATACGTAGCAAAACAGTCATGGCTCATGGATGTCAACAGCTCATCGACAATATTCTACCTTTTAAATAATGAGGTTACAAAGCATAAAATACAGTTACATGGACTGGTCAGGATCAAATTATTTTATACTCAGAATTTTATTTTGATCTATGTAATACAGTTAAGGTGATTCCTTTAAGCAGAGGAATTGTATTAATAAATAATTCAGTGAACTTCTATGACTTCCGTTACCTTAGCTGAAGAGTTACGTTTTCATATCAGTAGGAATATGGATAGCTATCAAAAATTAACTTGCATTAGCCTGCTTGTCACTCCTGTGGAAAAGTGATGTCATCAATGGGATCTGAGCAAAGTACTTTTTTGCCCGGATATGCTTCTGCTTTATTCCGTGAATAAATGATGCTTCATAAGCCTGAAAGGAAAGAAAATCCAAATCCTATTAAATACAATTAAAATATTCAGCAATATACTTGTTGCTTTATATTTTAGACGATATAAATAGCAACTCTTTACTGAAGTAAACCATATAATAATGTATTCATATCTAATATAGAATGAAATAAAACATTTTATAGTTCTATACTGCTACCTTATGGTGAAAATCACTAACCACTCCTGGTGAAATATTAATCATCTGTTACAAACAGAAAAACTTCTGGCAGTTTTTTATCCATCCGAGGTAAGTTTCATTTATTTCTTTTCAAGTAAGAACATTTCAAAAAAGCAAATGGTTAAATATCAGCACTTGCAAGGTAATAATATGTGAAATTTCCTTGGTAAGAATCAGAATGATTATTTATAAATAACCATGGCAGCAAACATTTCACTCTGTTTGAGTCAGCATATTTTCCTGATTTCTTATGATCAGTAGTAGCTCGGAAGATGATGTAAATAGCCAGAATATTTAGTTGAAAAAAATGTATTTTTTTGCTATCTCTGTAGTCATAGTTATGAATTAGAATCACTACTAAATAAAGTGCTTAAGAGGCCATTTTCTTTGTTTCAGTGAATGACAAACAACGATTCAAGTTATGGCATTTTAACTTTGCCTCATTTTCTCTTATTTATTTCACAAACATTTTTTGAAACAAAGCTTTGGCCATTACCACTGAAGAAAAGCAACTCCTCGCTGGCCCACTTCCATTTCTGCATCAAGAGCTAACTGAAAATAACATGCAACTTTAAAGTAGACTTGTATACCTTATCTGCTGTTCTTCTGGCCTATCTCCCACCCCCACTGAAGCAGGAGATGTGGAGGCCTTTTCCTATTAACCCTCTACTGCCCACTGTCAGTCATACAGAAGACAGCTGAATAGTTCAAAAATTTTCATTTCCAACTTAGAATGAAAGCATTTGGAATAGGAAAATTAATGTTTCTTTTCAAGAGTGCACACCAGCTTAGAACACATTTAATAACACATGCAATTCAAGGCTTCTCGTCATAGATGAAGTTTGTTTACTTTCATTGTACATGAAAAATGTAAAAATGCAGAAAAAAATTTACTCTGTACATTATCTCATGTAGTTTCCGTTTCATTATTTGGAATAAATCCAGTTACAGAGAAAGTGTAAGTCCAAATCAGAAAATATTTCTATTTCTATTGTGTAAAAGTAATGAAATATTTTTTATCAGAATTTATCTTTCATATTAAAATCTCAAATCTAAGCTTTGGACCCAATCAAGTTAATAGCATCTCCGACAATGACAATCCAGCCTTAAGAAGTTAAACCAGGAAAGTGCATAAACAGAACATTTGCCTGCCATCATGCCCAGAAGATAGAGTTATGGATGCAAAGGTGTATTATTAGATAGAGACTGCCTGAACAGCCTTGTTGACTGGAAGTGAGACAGGAGTTAATAAAGGAATTTCCATCATTAAACTGATTTTAACTTTTAAAGGTAATGCTCATGTAAGCATGTGTCTGCTTGAAAACCCAAGCTGGGCAGGCACAGAAAAGATATGGATAGCTGAATTCCCTTTACATTTCAAATTCACTGTATTTTGTTCCCAAAACAAAACATTCATTGAGAGTCATTTATTTGCTTTGTCAATTTAGCTCTCGAATAATCTCAACATTTCCAAAATGAGTACCATCTGAAGCCCATGCTAGATCAAAGGTACACAACTGTTACAACATTTACAGTTAATCCCTAGTAGCTTTTTCATCTAGGCAGACTACACCTCAGCAGAAATGAGGGAGCGTCACAGGTACGGCACTGTTCTCACTAAGCAGCATTGCTGAGGCTACTAAGCTTCTTGCATTTCAGGTGCAAGAACCAAAGCAAGACAGTTAGGTATGTACTCTGCCAGCTGCCCTCTGGACTGCTCCCTTATCTATTTAATAGCACAAACATAATCATTTAAATAGTCACAGTGGGCCAATTTAAACATGAATGAGTGTAAGGACTTTGGCCAAACATCATTACTCACAGGATTCTACTAAAACAGTAGAGTTACTGGAAAAAAATAAGCCATCCGATATTACCTCTTGAAGGTTATGCAGCTTAAGATGTGCATCTGCTTCATCTTTAGTGAGGAGAATAGTGTTCCACGGAGACCACTCTTGCTGCTTATCCCATCTGACCATAACCAAATCATAGAGGTCGTTGCAAGCACTGAGAGCTGACTGACAGCCCCATATGTTCTCAATCATGTACTGCAGATGCTGCTGCTGAAGTGGAAAACAAGAGTAAGAAAGAAGCGTATTTCATTCTACAGCAAAAATGGTAACCATTTAAGAGTCCAAATTTTGAGTAAAATACTTCTGTGCATGTCATACAATCACTTGGCTAAAGAATATCGAGACTTGTGTCTTCCTTTAGCAGGGTGTGGCAATTATTAACTTTTTTTTTTTTTACATCACTGCTAAAATGCTACATTCTTACTTGGTTTATTTCTGCCAATGGCAATTTCCTATCTTCCTTTGACATCCTAATTGCTTAAATGCTCTTATAAAGCTTTTTAAATCTCTTTTTCTTTCTCATGTAGCATGCTTTAACCTGATCAGACTTCTTTGGTTGATGATAATAATCCATCCCTGTTATCCCCCATTCAAGAGCTCAGAATTACTGTTGAATAAATAAGTTATTATACTACTAAATTACTTAAAGTTTACATGTAATCAGAATAATCTGGCCTGAGAAATGTGGAAAATTACGACAGTGAAAAGTCCTACCTGTGACAGACCTTAAATCATGGCCCACTCTGCTTTCTTGCTCCCACTCTGTTATTGGCATACTAAGAGATTACTGTGTTCATGATACTGTCACTCATTTTACCAAACGTGGTCATCTAAGATCAGGTAGTTATACTACAACATTAACAAAAAGTAATGAAAGGGCTGTGTGTGTGATGGTTCTCTGGTACAGAAAGGTCTTCAAGTATACTTTTCAAGTTAATTTATATTGATCTTAATTTGTTTAATTTTTACTAGCCATCTGAAATTCCTACAAATTCTTGATAAAAAAAAATCATACATAACAACAAAATTAGGAGAGCAGTTGCCACTGAACTTGGTGAGTTTTTCAGTCGCCCTATGTTGATTCTTCTCCGTCTCAGTCATGGAAACATTATTAGAAGATTGTTATCTATAGGAGCCTGTATTCAGCAGAATTTAAACAGGTTTTCCTCCAGCAAGCCATCTGAAGAAGGCTCATTCCTCTAAGGAGAAATCATGACTTATTTAAATTAGTGTTTCCATGTTACATATTAGATCACTGACAAAATATGGATGGAAGTATACCAACACAGTGCTCATGAAGTCTCATGTATTCTCAACTACCTTGCTTCCAAAATCCAGGAACCCACCTAAATTTTTGCCAGGAAAAATGGATGATAAAAGTTGGGCTTAGAACATCCATTATAATAACTAAACGCTTACTGATTCCAAGAACATAAGACTGCTGCTACATCTGGTCTTAAATCTGGTCCTCCTTTATTAGCTTTCATTAATTGGTGTACATTTTCAGTATTTCCTCCTTTTCACAACATTTTAAATAACACTTTGAATAACTGTATCTTCTTCTAAGAAGCCAGACATTTGTAAGTAGACATATTGGCATGTACTACCTCTTTTTTTTTTTTTTTTGCTAAGCTGTGAATCTCAAATAATTGGCTAAAATCTACGTTGAAGTATATGAAGTACCATCTAAAACAGAGCCACAACCTGATCCGTCATTTCTCCTGGATTACAATTTTTTTTCTGCCTGAAAAATAGACAAAAGCCTGTTCTGTGTGAAAACTTCTCTGGTGAGGGAGAAAAGTTTGATTTAAGAGACAACTTCTGCACTTCGTTAAGGCAGATATGCATTTTGCTGTGAAAATTCACAATTCATATCCCATGACACTCTGTCTCTCCCCCCCGGTAACTTGTTTTGCTCTCACAAGAAACAGAAAAGTCTTTCAACCACAACCATCTGACAAGTTGGGAGCAAGTATCATAGAATACTTAGCAGCTGAGACTGGGAAATGAGTGAAGGCAAAGAATGGATAAAGGAGTTCATCATATTCATTAGTTCGAAGGAACACTCCCATCAGGATGTTGCTCTTCAAGAAAAATCAAAGGCACACTTTGTACCATTGATTCTAAGGAGAACAACATTTTAACTACGTTAAAAATTCCTCTGAAAGAATAAAAGGCAGCCTCAGGACTTGACACAGTTGCTGAACTGGTTCATTTTGATACCAAAAAGCAGGTCTTTAGCTGCAGTAAACTGAATTTAGTGGAGCTTCCATAACATACACCAACTGCTTTTTTGCCTTAGTAGCACTCATGGTGATTCTAACCATGAGTTAGCATGCAAGAAACCTGAAGAAAAATCTTTTGACACAGAAATCTTACATCTATCCACAGACAATACAATCAGAGCCTATTTTGGTACTGAGCTGGGCAATGAATGAAGTCATAGCTGCTGCAAGACTTCTGGTTGTGACAGTCATTTCTGGATGAACGACCGCTGTTTTCTGAATAGAAGTAGAGGACAGAAAGTTGTTGAGAGGTGAATAAAAAAGCAAATAGCTCAGAAAAAATGAAACAATTTAAGTAAATGTTAGGAAAAAAATAAGGAAATTAGTAGCTGAATATAGAAATCTCAGCTGTTTAGATATTTATAGCTTGAAACAGAAGAACTTGAAATTAATTAGGCTAAAAGTGTCAGAGTCACAACAATAGTCATTGTTCTTTTAGAGATTATGCCAGTATCTTTAAGCAACAGGATGGCCAGGGTAGTACCAGAGAATCTGGATCATGTGATTCTGTCAGCCAGACATCCTGTTTCTTTTAATGTATTGCTTGTAACCACTTTCGAAAGTACAGGTATACTTAAAGAGCTTAAGTGCTTTCTCTTAATAGTACTGAACACATCACATAGGAAGTTTTCGTAGCTTTTAGCCTATTTCTCTCCCTGTCAGCTACATCCACAAAACACAAATTATACTCAAAGCCGCTAGTTTCCATAATTAGCAGTGCTCTTTCAGACGTTACCTGAACTAAGAAAACAATTCTGGCATCATCCTGATAATCAGCTTCAGACTTTCTGAGACTTTCTAGAATAAGCCTGTACTTCAGAAATGATTCTCGTCGCCGAGCCTCATTATCAAGCTTGCAACACAAGTGACATCTGCCAATGGTGCGGGAATTAGCAGGAATAGGAAAATCAGTAGCTGGTAAGTAATTTTCGCAGCTGCGACAGAAGTGAATGTTTTTATAAAGCTTTAAGGGATCTGGTGGAACCTAAAAGATAAAATTAAAGAAAGAAGTTATTTTCTCACAACTTACCTTACTGTGTGTCACCCAGATTCTGGTAGGAATAGATTTTACACGTTTATGAAAGTAATATTTAAAAGCCAATAATTTATTTCAAAATACTCAATAGGATATATATATTTTTTTTAACAGAAGACTTAAAAGAGGTGCCTACTGCTATTTTTACTTCCTCTCTGTGTCTGCTTTTCAGGAAGTAAATATTCTTCCTTTCCGGACTCATGGGATCCTGTCCTTCTTACAGTGGAAGAAAAAAATGCTTTCAAATCTCTCTATTGGTTCCCCACTTGCTATTAAAATTTACTGTTAACATTTTTAAGATGTGTAAGGCCACTTAAAATGCCGAGATTTTTCAGTTCCTACCTGGAGATCTTGGCTCGCTCCCTACTCCCTACTACCTGACAAATTGCTAAAAACATGTCTCTGCTTCCTAAATGACTGTATAAGTTTATTTGTGTGATACTTGTATATATTTTTACTTCTTGAGGAATACCCACAGCAATTCTACAGCAAAAGGTTATAGGAAGTAAAAGAGCATTCATGGCTTTCAATTCCCCTTCTCTATCCTTAGTTTCATAGCCATTAAGTCAGATTGCAGTCTAGGAATACTACCTTAAGTATCCTTGCAACTTCAGGGTTAAACTTCGGAATTTTAATATACTGAAGAAAGAGTGTACAAATTCTTATCCTCAGTCCTTCTAAGTTGCATTCTTTTACTTCTCTTGACATAAGATCAACTTCCCTGTCAATTAATTGCACTATTTCCTCTGTTAATTTACATTCATGTTCCTGAAGGAAAAAACAGAATTAAAAAGGAAAAGAAAACGCAACAATAAAGAAGCAAACAAAATAACTCTTATCAAAGGTAAGAAAGCAAATTATGGCTTCTATGTAATTCATCAGAGTCACAGCTCTGTATGTTCACTATAAAAGAACCCTTGGTGTCTTAGGAAAATAACCTCCAAGCTTTTTACTAACGTAAAAAGTTAAGAAAAAAACAAGAATACATACAGATTTTGCTTTAATGAGCCTGTGTATACACTGAAGCTGGGAAGAACTGTAAATCTGGAGGCACCAAAAAATGCTACGCATCTAAAATGAGGCTGAAAACTGTTCTGTTCTGTTCCTCCAAAAGCCCTAAGAAGCATCTCCATAAGAGGCCTCCTTTGGCTCTGTGATAGGAAATGTACATACACTGGTAGAAAGGAAAGGGGAAAAGGAAGAAAAAAAATAACATCATAAAAGGCCTAAAGGACTTACAACCATGCTTGAAATTAGTCCTTTCAGTGCTTCGAATACTTAGAGATACTCCAGAGATAGAACTCAGGTGACTTAGATCAATGTTTCTTCACCTGAAACATGAGTGCTAATCTGTAGAAATTCTAGAATTTGTTTACTACACTGTATTGAATTGCATTAAGATGAACAGAAGTTCATAAATTAGCAATGCTCCCAATGTCATATTGACTTTAAATCAAATTCTGCTATTACCAAAACCAAGAGCAGGACATTCATTTCATTCCATGAAACAGCATTCTATTCTAACTCGCTGTCAACGCTGTCATCTCAAAAGTACTTGAAAACTTATCTTGGTATTCTTTTAGTACATGAATATGAAAAAAAGGAGAGAAAGAGAGAGATTAGAAGAAAGGCAGACAAGTTTTTATTCCACTGGGAATAATGGCAGCATCTAGAGGGGAAGCGGAAGAGAAAAGAATATCAGTATTTGCCAGCCATAGAAAGTGGCAACAAACCAACAGAGATGATAAGGTTCTAGACAGATATGTCAAGCAATTGAGAAAAACAGAAGTACAGTAATAGCCATTTACATTTATGTCATGATTTCCATCAGTTTGTTACAAACGTTAAGCTAAATTTTGTACTAAATTTGTATTATGTATTAATACACACACAAAAAAAAAGACTAAAGCCATGGGGTTAAAATCCTAATGCATCCTGAAGAAAAATGAGTACATCACAAAGTGCAACATGAATTTTAAGTACATGTGGAATACAAATCATTCTCTCATGCCAGTTGGTAGACTAGACTTTCTCTTGCTGCCAACTGATCTCCCTGGCACCTATTTGCCAGAAGAAGCATTGCTTATGTATCAACATAATTAAATCACAGAATCATAAATGATCGTGTCTTGTGAAAGTGCAGCTTAAATCCGAACATAATTAGAAAAATAAAGACATACCTTCACTGTACCTCTGAGCATTAACAGCACATCTCTTCTCTCATCTATCGGGATGTCATTCATGCTAACACTGCGGTAGATTTCAAGTAGTTCTCTGGCACGGAGTGTGTATTGTGTATCCATCTCAGTGATTTTTCCATCACATGCTTTCCATCTCTTAGGTTGTGCACACTTCAGAAACAATTTGTACAACTGAGCTATTATAAACTGATCACCAGCTGAACAAGTGTATTGTTACATAAAGTTTCACCAGAGCGAACTGGGACATGACTTTAATGCTTGACTAACACCAAAATCTAATTCTATTGCCGATACTTCTACAGTACCTTTTCTACCGCAGCAAGCATTCCATCGCACACTTTGTTTAAAATTGCAGGTCATGGAATTCTGGAGTAAATTAATAGTAAATAATATTGTCCTACAAGGATACGCTCTACTTCTTTAAAACAAATTTACTGATGGTGGTGTTAGAATACATTCGCTCTGTATTTCATCTTGCAGTCATAAATCCCTCTGAAGTATCAGTAAGATCAATGGGACTGTTGACTGTGTAAAGATCGCAAATTTAAGCCCTCAAAGTCTGCTGCAGTACAAAACATCTCCAGGGAGCTGCTGTATTTATGCTAGCTACACAGACATCTGTAGAAGGAATAGACTTTGGTAAACTAAATTACAAGAAGACTTTACAGCTTACTGGGTACTTGAGCTAGCTCCCTGCTCGCTAACTTAACTACATAACATATGCCTACTACTTCAATTCTCTTTGCACATCTTTATCTTCTAAAGACAGTGAGAACTTACATGGTATTGGTTGCACTACTCAGTTTGAAAAGTCCAAACACTGTCCTCTTCCTACAGGACCAGCTCTGAGGGCTAATTACCCATGGAGGTAGATATCTAAATCCAACAGAAATACAGCATCCTAAACCCTCTCCCTGTCGTTGCCCAATTCCACTCCCTGTCCTTAATCACATAGCGGGACAGTTATTTTGAACTTCATTCTCTGTGTTAATTATTCACTTTCACTGTATTTGAAACTTGAGTATTCATAAACATCCGTGAACTTCACTTTGTGATTTCAGTGGAAGTTAGCTACAGAAACGCGACGTGAAGCCTTCAGATACTTCAGTAGTTTTGTGGAGAACACCCTGGTATCTCTGTGATCATTATTATGATTATTATTATAGGCCTTCTATGGTGATGTTATAAAAACAGCAAGAACATTAGATAGAACATATATGAACAGTCTATATAGGGTTTTCCACTTTTTAAAATAAATTATCAACTTATAAAAATAGGTAAGCAAAAGAAAAACAAAGCAATTGAAAAGGGAGTCCAATACTGAATAACATTTGATTATGTTATCAGCAGGGATGGAACTACAATTAAGCTGCTGCTTATCAACAGTAACAATCCAGAGCAAAAACTGATTACAAAACACAACAGCAGAACAGGTAGTAGTGAAAAATAAAACTCTTAGCTCCTTAATTAAACCTTTGAACTTATGCAAAACTAGAAAGAAGTCATTTTCTGTCTTAAAAAAGGAGCACTCCACCATATCTTCATTACTTTCCTACACTAACACTGCACATTACCAGAAATGCTTAAAAAAAAAGAAAACAAGCAAACAACAACAACCAGCAGTTTAGGAGAAGTATCGTGCTGCAGCTTTATTGCACAGCAGATAAGCAACAATCCCTGTTTTCCATGGGGCACTTGAATTCATTACCTTCATTTGGTCCTCCTAATGAAACCACTCTTTCTAAGACAGAAGGGTCATTTGCTTACACTACGAGCACAATGAGACTGTGAGCACAACTTTGCCTAGGAAATGGTTATTAAAGCTGGGTTCCTCTCATCAGTTTACACAACCCATATATGAACTAGCAGCCTCACTATTCTACACTGAATACAACCTGTAACGCGGGCCAACTATATTATGATCACATTTAAATTATTCAACTCAAGACACGATATCTGTAAATTCTGTCATTTTTTCCTCACTACTTCATCAAAACTGAGTATTATATAAATTTTAAAAAAAGAAAGTAAACAACCTTCTATTGAAAACAAAACAACAGAAGTCTCATCATTACGAACAATATTTCCAGTGTTTCAGAAGAATTCCAAGTAATAAATATATTTGCTTTAAACTGTTCCAAGCTTCTTTTTCTGAGATGACAGAAGAATGTCAAATAGTGGAAGCAAATATTTAACAACGAAATGATTTATAGTTGTGGTATCATTTCTAAATATTTAGTTTCCTGGCATTTTTCACTCCTGAAAGCAGTAATAGAGAATTCAATCACATCACAGCAATAAAGCTCGTAACAGTTCCACCAATATTTCAGATAAGTAATCTATATTCATAATGAAGAAAGATGATATATTTTACCAAATCAGTTTTTGTGAACCTGTTCCCATACATCAATAATAAAAACAATGAAGTTTCCTTCGTACAAAAGAGTCACTTTTTTGAGAACTAAGTAGTCAAAGTTAAAAAAAACCCAAACAACTTAGATATTTAAAAACTCCTGCTCTTGCAGTATATTTTTTCCTAATTATTTCACAACTATGAAAGCAGACAACAAAAATCTTCTGAAAGGATGGATTGCTGAAACATTGTTTTAACTTAAAAGGACTTCTCATTGTATTTTACATTAAAGAGCCATTGAATCTAATGTCACTCTAAACCATCTTTATGGAATGAACTGAATGAATTGAATGAATTCTCTTTGTCTTTTTTTTTTTTAAATAAGTTTTATCCTCAAGATTATACAAAAATAAATTCTCATGTAAAATTTGTTGTTCATCTGAGAGCAGTCAATTAATCACTGAGATCAATAAGATTCAATTAAAGCTCTCCTGGGTTTCTATCCTGTACACAAACAGTGAATAAATACTTCCTTAAAGTCAGAAATGATGACCTCGGAACAAAGGCCTGTGCTGAATGGAGAAGTGAACAATAAATCTAGTTTCTGCAGGATAACTTTTTTGAGGGAAGAAAAAGAAAAAATAATCACATAATTAATTCTGTGGGGTTTAAGATTAATTTTATAAATACTAAATACATGCTTAAAGTTTGCATTTAACTGCAATAGCAAACATTTCGCTCTAGAAGGCAATGAACGTAGATAGCAGAGGGAAGGTCACCTAGTCATTAGTTTCACTTAGAGAAACAATGTTTTTGAAAGAGAAGCTTCAGGCAGATTTCTAAAGATTCAGAAACTGATTAAGACAGATCACAGTTTCATGCATGAATTGTTATAGCATTCTAATTCCCAGAATACAAAATACAGAATGATTTGCAATGCTCTTATGTTTCATAACCTCAAATTAGCCTTTCTGAATTCTGTCAGAATGATCTTACAGTGCCATCAGAATTCCATCCTTTATGCCAGATAGTTAAAGGATAAAAAATTCATCCACTCGGTGCTAAATGTTTATATTATGTACACAACTAGTTGTGTCTATGGTAAATCTCACAATCTTAATGTTGCACTGTTTGTCTTTTGATCATCAGTCACGGAGCTACAAAAGTTACTTCTGGCAAATGGTTTGCAGATGCCTTTTCTGTTCCTGTACTTTGGAACTTTCTTTATATTCAGTCTGAAATTATTTCACTGACCTTGTCCAGAAAGTGCAGTACTGCTTTTTGCTGATGCTCCTCGTCTGCATTTATCTTGTGTCTCCCAATGGAAGCAATCAGCTCTGTCTCTTGCTCTAGAAGTCCACAAAGTGCTGCCTTTCTTTCAGCTCCACTAAGAGTTCTGTTAATCCGTTCCGTCTCCTCCTGCCTCCATGCTACAGATACAAATATTCCGGGTAGTTTTTTAGAAGATGCTTTCCAGTGAGATTTCTACTTTCATATTCAAGAAATAACATAATTAATTTCCTATAATTATAATAATAAGTTTTTATATTAGCAAATTGATTATTATGCACAATACACATAAAAACAGCACAGAAAACAATGCCAAGGATAAAGATGTTCTGAGAGTGCAAGTATACACCAATTCCACGCTGCCATGAATTACTGCAAACTCAGAAATGGTTCAGGAGAAAAATCAGTGAGAATTTAGGTTCTGTGGAAATGTGTGGTGCAGTGATTTCTTTATGATTTTGCATGTAAAAATAACGTTAGGAGTTTCAAACAATTCCAAACAATATGAACACTAGGAACTTCTTAACCAAACATCGACCACCATGAAGATCTTCTCAACAGATTAAGAACAGAACCTTACTGTGTTCCCACTATTACTCGGTGCTACGGCTTCTCCCTGCAGAAATGAGTAAAGTCCAAACAAGACTGACTGACAAGTTTAGCACTCCAGGACTTAACAGTGAATATTGAGTGGTATCATCTTTTGCCACCAAAGGCAGATGGATGCACATTTGTAATTAGACGATCATTATTTTACTCTCCCTTTCCTCTTCTGCAGCAGAACCCTTCCAGTGGAAGGAAGTGATATACAAACAAGCTGACAACAGCAGCATGTGAATCAGTAGATGCTGTAAAAACATCTGGCCTTCTGACTCAGGGGCAAATCACCAAACCACAGGTATCTGCTGCACTTTGAAGTAGAAGCCAAACTACGTAATGACTAACATGCAGACACATCTCTCATGGCTTATTTTGCAGTACCCATTTCTTGACTCTAACTGCTGACATCCAGCCTGTAAGCCCTTACGGAAATCTCCCAGTAAAATCACCATTTACATAATACTGCTTTCCTTTGCATCCATCATAACAATTCCTGCCTATTTTGAAGGGTACGCTCCATTTCAAATACATCCAAAGGTTTCTGCAGGGAGTTCTGTGAGATCCAAAACTACCACATTCCTGAATAATATCTCAGTTATTGTTTCAGAATATTTATGCGAAAGAAAAACAACACAATATGTGATGAACGCCTACTGAAAAAAAGCCTATAACATCCTGTATCAGGTAAGATTAAAGGCAGGAGGAAGGAAGGGAGGAAAGTTTATTTTCTGCCTGTGGCTTCCTTATCTACAATGCCTTATGTTTTATATTTTGAACTATTTCATTCATTTCCTTAAGGCTTTCCAAGCTTTGGTATTAATGTGACAGCTGTCTGACAAGTTCTGAGTATCCAAAGATATATTTTTAAATAAAGCCATTTCAGCAAATAAAAGCTCCGCACAGAATTAATTTACATGAGACTTTATGTGCCTGAAGGGGGCAGCAACTTCAAAGGTAGAGTTAATAAATACAATAAGCAACTTGGTACTTGCAGAAATGAAGGGCCTGTCAAACAGTTACCCATACTCATCTACTGATTCACCACGTACATTTTATCAAGTCAGACTCTTAGACTGTTTTACCTATTTCACTCGTATTTTTTATCCCAGTGTTTATAAAGCAAATGAAGTATTTCACTTTTCAAATAAATAATGAACGTGTCTATATACAGACACACAGAATATTTAGATACATCTCATTTGCACCATACAGTCAACAGGCAAGTTTTTGTACCAAAAGGAATTGCTTCTCCTGGCTGACGCTGTAATAGTATCCCTATGTTGTGATCAGCAGCAATAACCTTCACAGATCTGTAGAGGACAATAACCTCATTCTATTACTGTCACAATGATTTAGCTTGCGTAGACTGTTGACACTGTAAGAATGTAAAAGTAGTTTCAGATGCAGGTAGGAAAAAAAAGACTTCCTAGAACCACCAAGCTCTATTATAATAAAGAGCATGACTGCAAGTCTCCAGAGAAGCAATGAGTCAACAACGGTAAACAAAGACCAAACGATATGATTGATATTAGACAATTATCTCCAACAAAATGTTAAAAAGACATTTCAAATATCGGTGTTTAGTTTATTCCTTTGCAGCTCTTGAAGTGGCAAATGCTTCTCAGATCTCCTCAATATGCAAAGCTGGACTTTTTTATTGTTGGTGAATCCAACCATACTAAATTAGGCAAAAGAGATGTATGTAACCATACATTTTAAATCTAAAAATATCAGGAAAAAAAACAGTGTGCTTATTCAAAACAACAAATCCCAGGAAGATATAATGCCCCAAATTTAAAAGCTTAAGAAATAATTTTTACATTTGTCACAAAGAACAGTAATATTTATGTCATTTAGACATTTAGACGAAGCAATTTGTTCAGTGCCACACAAAGTATGACAGAATTAAAAGATAAGTGTATAACCCGGGATTTCTTGAATCATGAGCTTAGGCTCTATGAATAACGCATGCTGCCAAATTTATGCTCAGTTTACCGTAGGAAAAATAGCTAGGATGGTTTAAGGTAGGTCCAGTAGCTTTGCAATGAATCAGGGAATCCATTCCATCAGTTCTGCTATAGGGACAGCAATGTAAAAACTGCCAAAGAGTTAAACCATAAGCAAGCACTTAAGCTTAGATAAAACGAGCTGTCCAAAGTGACAATGCAAATATTTTGCTTAAAAGGGGTCATTCTAAAAGAACTACTGCCGTTTTTCGGGTTTTTATAGGCCATGACATTGTTTTCTACTGCTTTCATTTCTCCAAAAGGGCATATGTTAATTTTTTGTTATAGTTAGAAGATCATTCTTGTGTAAGCCAATTATTTGCAGTATTCACCTTATTTTGCCAGGGAAGTTTACAAGTGCTTGTCTGCAGACACCATCCACTCTGCTAGGAGAAAGATTTCATGATGCCCTTTAGGAGCTTAAAAAGATGTTCTTAAGATTTAATAATTTTTTTCTTTTTTTTTTTTTTTTTAAGATTTTAAAAATATTTTAAAATATTTGTAAATTTTTGACTGCAGTTACAGCAGTTCTGTGAATAAAATACATTAGAAAGGAGAAGAAACAGCAGCAGAAGAGGACATGGATAAAATGAAGAACCTCATTTACCTTTCATAAAATTCTGGGTAAAATTTAATCCATTATGAAAATTAAATGGCAAATGATGGATCTTAATTGCAATTTCTTCATGACATTATTTTTGGTTACATAAATGCATCAGAACTAACTTAGTCTTTTGATCCCTAAAAGAAAACAGTAGAAGAGTATTGTTCTTCTCGTGGACCTATGTCAGGTTGTCTTGTTCCTCTAGCTGATCTTACATCATTACAGATGAATGGGAAAACAAACAACAATACCTCCAAAGTAACAGCTACTAGCAGCATTTTATAAGCTAGGTTTTTTGGTTTTTTTTCCTAAAAAAGCTTCTAGAAATATATAAAAGGCAAGAAAATCTTTAAAAATGAAATAAATTCCACTGCATAGAAAAAGGAAAAGGAGATGGAAAAGGAGATGATCAGAAAGGAAAGCAGACCTGCCAGAACCAGAAAACTTGGTTCTAAACTACGCTTTTTTTGCTGACTTAAGAGTGCCCCCTTAAGAAAAACTTACATTCTAAAGTGTGGTAAAGCAGCTCGAAATCTTCTTTGGTTTTAGGGTTCAGTTTTCTCTCCTGCTCCATTCTCAGTTTGTCTTCCTTCTCTTTTTTCCTTTTTAACTCTTCTTGTGCTTCCCATGCCAGCCTTAATCTCTTTTTTTCCTTCAGATTTTGTACTAGGTTTCTAGCATGCCAACGACGGAAATATTTCTGTAACACTATTACCTACATAAGATATAATATCACAGAACCATCAACTTAAAACCAAACAGCACAGCATTTTGTTCTTAACTGTTATTTTTTTAGTGTTTTATCTACATTTTCTAAGATTTGTCTTGTACTTACACTAATTTAAATGCTTTAAAAACAGTTATGTACCATTAGTCTAAACACTAGCCTGCTTACTCTTTTAGTTAACTGCAAGAGTGTAATCAGTGGAAGAATTCATTTTTCTTTTTCAAGGCCCCCCTTAAAAACTGTCTTTTAATCTCTTCCCCTCAGCTGTGTAGGCAGAAGTCTTCATTTTAGTACCAATTTATGCTTTGTCAAAATTGGGAAATTAGATTCATATTTGCAAACTTAAATGTCTTATTGAAAATGAAGAAAAAAAAACGACAGCCACAAAATCAACTATGTTTTATTTGTAAACAAAGAATAAAAATGAAATTAACACTGCTGTTATGACAAAACTTTAAAATATATATATCCACCATCCAAAGCTATGGCTATTAAAGACTATGGAGCTAGCCTAGATATATCACAGCAGGGAGGACAATACATAGGCCTGAACAACTTCTGCCAGCTGAGTTAGCACCTGCACCAAAAGCACTTGAGCCACATTAATTTAATGCCATTTTGAGTTTGTTAAGCATCATTCAGTGTAGAAGGCCATCAAGCACAAAACCATGCTGATACAGCTAAACAGCCTCCAGAGATACCTTAACCTAACATTTGCCTTGGATATGTCTCCAGTTAGTATTTCAGTTTAGAACTACACTATGCTGTGCAAATCCACCAAATTGAATCAACACCAAGCTGATGTCTCCACTGTGCTCTATTCCTTGACACAGGTGCACTCTAAAAATAATTTTAGAATGTTATATGTCAACAATAAAAAAATATTCCTGTGTTTTTCTCACACTGTGAAAAAATACATACAGAAAACTAACCAATACCCACGGTATTAAAACCTGAAGGTCAGTCTTGGTTATAAGAAGCCGCTGTGAAGAGAGGAAGTATTTTTGAATACGTTTGCAAAGTGTTTGCTTTTGAAGTGAAACCCAAAGAAAATCGTTCTGCAGTAATGCTGCAGTTTATAGCAGCATTATAGGTTACCTACAGATACATTACAGATTTCAGTGAGTAGCACTAACGATCACAGTAAAACTTACTCGTAGTCCTGAGGAAACAGTTAACTACTTGGGTTCCATTCCTACAAGATGCTTACTGCTGTCAGCTGATGCTGACCAAACAAGAATTTCTTACAGAAGATTTTAACAAGATTTAAAAAGCGTCTTGTCAGCCACATTAATACAATGATCCCACTTAGACACTTGGGGAAACCAACTTTTTGTCCACTTAGTAAGACTCAGACTGCTTATTTTAAGCAACTAAATTAGGAATTAGAGCATTTACAAAGCAGCATCCAAGCTAACATGATGACAGGGAGTAATAAGATAGGCATGCAGTCACTGAATAGGTGGTTTGCAAAGAGAAGTTCAGAATGCCTAAAAAGACATTCTCTGTACAATAACTACACAGAATCTGTTGTCAGAATCAGCTATATTGAGCATCTCAGTGCACCAAAAGGCTCTGAACCAAAAAAACCAGAAGGCCACAGCATTAAATAAATAAATACATACATACAGAAAAAAAAAGCCATAAAATCCAGAAGTTGAATGTAAGTCACGTAAATCCTAAACCAGTATTCTAGCTATTACATCATACATGGCATTAAGCATGTAGTTCGGGTCCTTCTAAAAGTGATCAAGAGAATGCCAATGGGACAGGCCTATTTTAATACCTAACAGTACACATGAAAGTTTAACTTAAGATAGAAATAGTAAGATAAGATAAGTAAGTAAGATAAGATAGTAAATTCACAATGATTAATATTTAAGAAACTGTAAGGTCTCAAATGTTGCTGAAAACACCAGTACTGTAAATGTGCACACACACACTTACCCTATATCAGAAAGATAAGGAAATGTGAACATTTTAAAGTTCACTGTTAAAATCACTCTTTGGACACTCTGAGCACTCATTAAATATTCAGATAACCTTTCTGCTACTTTTCTTTGCAGATACAGTTGCAAACATATGAGAACTTACTGCTTCAAGTCGACGCTTATGGTATTCCTCTGCTGTAAGGTACCTTCCAGGGGTTATTAGTTTGTCACTCATGTTTGACACATACAGGCCACTTTTAGTCATCTGTGTTGATGTTGGATTTGTTGTTTGTTGATATCTATTTCTTTCAAAAACTGTCTAGGAAAAAAATACACGTCAAATTATCAGAAAATAAACAGATTGTTTTCTCATTACAAGAAGTAAAGAACAAAAAATCAGCTATTTATAAACCCAAATCACAAGACTCATAATATAAATCCAATTAAATATATTCAATTGCATACTAATTGTTGACTTATTTACTTCCTCATTCCTGTTTGAAATAATTGTGTCAACATTCTGTTGTTTGGCAAAATAAAATATATCTTAAAAAGACACTACTGGACCATTACCTGTGTTTCTCTACAAAATAATGTAGTTCCTTTTTCGGGTCTTTTTTTGGGTAACGTTTGTGACCCTGCATTATGAAATTCCACTCCTGTTACTCTGTTCTTAAATCCACCCAGAAATGGTTTACGAAAAGTAGGTCTTTCAATTTTCACAGCTACATCGTGGAATGAATCAGAATCTGTTAAAATGGAAGTGACAGGATAGAAACATTGTTTCTTTTGGTAACAGATTGAGATTACAGCAGGTTTGTTTGTTTATCTATCTTTATGTAGATATCCATAGGTATACAAATATATCTACAGATACATATTTAAAAGTGCCATTTACCCATTTGTACTCTGACAGTGATGACATCTGGCATGTGGTAATCCTGCTTTGCTGCTTCGCTCGGTAAAAGTTCAAGACACAACTTCTCAGACCGGATAGTTTCATGAAATTCAGCCCTACTCCACATAACAGTTTGAGTACCCTCAGTTATGCTTCCTAAAAGGTAAAAAGACAATTTATCATATGGTTCTCAAACAACAACAACAACAAAAAAGCTTTTCAAATTCATCTCCAGATGATTTTACTGAAACATTGCAAGGGAGAACGATCATAGATTTTTGAGCTGAAAAAGTTTTCTTCAACAAAAATTTGAAACAGTGTTATACACTTTAAGAGAGATCTAACATAGTACTGTCATCACATAAAAATTCATCCATATCCCAATCAGAAAAGATACAGTAAGTAAATATCTTTATTTGCGAATAGAGAATTTTAAATCAAAGTTACCCACATACACAGTGAATGTTTATTGAAAACCTTACCAAAGCCTGTTCCTTAGCTTAGACCTAAGCATACAATGGCTGAATCTGTGTGTTTTTTTTCACACAGTACTTGACTTTGTGGTGATTATTCAAAGACTACATTCTGAACCAGATTTACTTAGCTTGATGCTCCAGAAATAAATTTGGTTTGATTTAGAGATACAACGTGCCATCTGGTACAGTGCATTTCCCAGGAATGGATGGCCAGCTACTTGAGAATAAGAGCATCTGAACACAACTCAGGCAAGAGAAGGCAGTCAGCAACTCCATACATATCCTGAAGGGTCGGCCACTGTGCTCACATGTGGAACGGGATGTGTTGCCTTCAGCTCTGAAGGCCTAAGGAAGTGGGGCACTGAATTGAAAAGGGGAAGCAAGACAGGACACCCAGAACAGAGAACAAAGTGCAGGAAATGCTGGACTGTTTCAGGGACTGCAGGAGAAAGGCATGGAGGGTGGCTGGTAAGTCACAGGAGACCTAGGAGGTAAAATAGTAAGGTGATTGCTATGATCTAGTCTAAATTGATAGCAGTTCACATTGTATTTGAAATATGCACTGCTAATTTTAAAATACCTGTACAAAAGTTATATGCATTTCTAAAATACAAGGATCACTCGATATAATGTCATGTTAATCCATAAATTGCTATCAGCATATAATATAAACAACACATCCCTCACTTTTTCAATCACATTTCATTTAAGAATTTAAAAAGTCACCTCAAAACCAAGAACCTGCAAACGTAAACAGACCAAGAGTGCAGGGAGCACACGAACGCATAATCAGATTGAAGCAAAGAATCCCTTTAGAGCAGTAATGTCCAACATTTTAACAACTTCTTTACCTGTCCCTGTTGAACTTGTCACATTCTCTGACAGCGCTGCATTTTGAGATGTTTCTTCTTCCCTTTCTGAACTTCTTAATTCAGGTAAAGTAGAGGAATTTGTAACAGCAACAGATGCATTCTCAGGTGACGCACTGAATGGGCCCTCTGGCTCAAGCACACCTTGGTCACCATCTCCCATCGCCTCCTGATGACTGAGTCCTTCTCCAAGCGGCTCCCGCAGAGCTGCCCCTGCCTCCTCCCAGGAGGCCGGCAGCTTGCAGCCCTCATCTGCCCACCTCGTGCTGGCAGCAGGGCGAAGCAGGGCCTCGCCAGATGGCTCCGTGCTGCCGGCCTGCCTGGGTCCTGCAGGAGGCTGCTCTGCTGCCCGTGTTCCTGCTGGAACAGCTAAGGGGCAGCTCTCTGAGGCACCTTCCATCTCCAAAAGATGAGCTCAACTTTTTAACCTTTCTGCAGGAATGACTGCAGTACCTGTTAAAAACACATACTGGTTTGTTGTTATCATCACAGGAGCAGCAATACCCTGAAAAGCTTATCCTAAATTCTTTTCCAAGCAGCCTATTTAGAATAGCTTCAGATCTTAGTTTTCACTCAATGCAAAACGTTCAGCATCTTCTTACTACTCTGTGACAGCCATAATGTGCCAGCAGGCAGCCAGCAGAGCCTTTATATATATATATATATAGGCATGAATATACATGAGAAGGAACACACAGGTATGAATATTTTATATACATTGATAGATAGATAGGGGAGATTCGGGAATCCGCGGTAGAGCACGCCCAGCGGAGTGCCGGTGGGACGCTGGCCCCGCCCACGGCCCCGCGCCCCCCCCGAGGTGCATCCGTGCGGCTCTCCCAGCACGGCCCACGCCAGCGCCCTCACATCGGCCCTCGCGCCAGGTGCTGGGTACCGCTCAGCGCCGCCGGGCACTCCACGCCCCGGTGCTATCTCTGCACGGCTATCTCAGGACCTCCCGTCCCGGGCGGCTCTCCATGGCGGCGCCGCACGCGCCGGCAGCGCGTTGCGGTAGCCATGGCAACGCAGGGCGGGGCTGGAGGAGCACTTGCGCATGCGCAGTGGGCGCGGTGAAGCCAGGCAGGGGAAGGCGGCGCCATCTTCGCGGCAGTGGCGCTGAGCAGTCACCTTCGTGCGCGGTGTCCCGCGCTCTGTGCGAGGCTCATTTAGGTTCACGTACACAGGCCTGCTGCCCTGCAAAGGGCAGACACCAACCCTCAGTACATTCTTTTCTCTAAATACTGAGCTGAGCCTGAGCTCAGAGCAGAAAGAGATGGGAAGTGACTTACTCCATGGAAAAAATGATAAAAATCTGAAAATCCTTCTCTCAGTGATTTCTAGACTTTGGCTTCACAGTAGAACGTTTCTCATACTTAGGATAATTGATTCCTAAATTAAAGTACGAGTGAAAGCTAAATCAGTGTTTTGGATAGATAAAAAAAGTGATCCTATTTTGAGAGATTTGAAAGAACCATTTATAGAGCAGCCAAATCACTGTGGATATAAATAGGAAACATAGCTCTAAAAACAGCCCCTCAACACAGTAAGTTAGTCTGCTGCAAGGACTTATTTCTGCATTTGAGAAAGGGAGAAGAGGTGAACTTCTGGAGAGTGGAACTCTGTTTTTAATGCTGGCTAGCAAATTTCATCACTAGTGGGCCAGTAAGAGACTTCTGCCCTGCAACATAATTCACAAGCTCATAGGAGAGATAATTCATATGACAAATACAGCTTTAGAAGCAGAGTATGTAACGGAATGAGAGCTCAGCTGTCTCCATAATGAAAGAATAGAAAAAACTGCAATAGCTGTTACGGCATTTTGCCAATGTTTCCAGCTCAAGAATTAAAGCCAAAATACTTGTTTTGGGGTCCCCCCCTTCCTTCTACTCACACGAGCTCAATACATACTACCTAAAACTGTCTTCATTTCTCATCTGACATCATTCATGCTTATTCAGTTTTACAATCCTTTAGTATTTCTCATGCAGAAATTGTTTGCAAGGCACAGTGAAGTCCTTTTCTATAATGCCACCTAGTGGCTTTATCTCAGAAGAAACCAGCTTTTACTTTTCACAAGGCTGAAATAGCTGTCAAAATCAGCCAATGAAGAATAATATTTTCAACTTTTTGAATTGTCGAGAGTTTAAGACTTCTGTGATTACACTAATAATCAGTGGGAAAAATCCCTCTAAAGCTGCTGTAGAAGTAATTACTCAAGTCCACAAAAGCAATACATAGTTTATACTGGCTACACCCAGTAGCTTCTCTTCCACTTGTCCTAATGCCCTAATGCCTTACCTATACACGTTATATATAATTAGTCATAGGTAATTAGACAGAGGTAAACTGATGGTTCTAAAGTCTATGTACCTATTACAAAGTACGTATGTAATGTAATGCACTGGAACTGTCAACCTTTAACAAGCTATAGATTTTTGTCATACAGCTCATCCTTAAATTTGCATCAACTTCATTAATGGTACTGAGAAACTCTGAGCAAAGACAAACTTGCACATTGTTCTTGGATCTAATTTGCCAAACTCACATTTGTAAAAGAGTTTTGAGACTGGAGATGTGTGGCTAGGTTCTTCTTTCAAGCATTTAGATGGAAAGAGCACACGTCAACAAAAATCCATTATTTTTTCTTAATAGTAATATTCCAGGTCTGAATCAGTAATATACAAATAAACCTATGAAGTACATGCTTATATACAAAACCAAATTCTATACATACAAAATTAGAGTGATATTAAAGTTTTGTGCCATGTATATCATGCTAAGTATGGTAAGCTACCTGCAAATCAAGAAACCCGTTCCTGCTTCTCAGCACCTCCCTGAGCCAGAATTAGTGCTTATATGGCCAATGGAGTCAGCTAGAGTTTGAGACACTGATGCAACTGAAAAATGTTATTTTTGGTAAGCCTGATTTGCATTACATCAGATCCCTAATACTGGTATCTGCATGGTCATACAGACATTGGTACTGGCTTTCAAAGTTGGCAAAAATATACAACCATCAGTGGGAGAAAAAGGCAGAACCATGCTTTTCTACAACTTTGATTTTGATTTCAAATGAAATACCTGTATCTGCTAACATACAAATACAGATTATAACATTATCAAGCACAAATACCCTGTTAATCAGCAAATGACAAAAAGAAATGAATCAATGGTTGTAAAGCAGCTGACTGTTCTTAAAGCCATTTTTGCAAGAAACTGGTAGCAACCTTTAGATTGCTATATATAGTGGGCATTAAGACAAAACATGGTTTTATGAAGTCACTTTTTTAATTTAAAGGTACTGTCAGTAATAGATTATATTTTAACTTCTTTGACTTTCAAGAGGTTACACCATTTTCAGTATTATATTGGCCATCTCCACTGGTCAGTAGGAGGTTCTTCAACTAGAGGCTCCCACGGTTTCCATTGTAACATTTTTCTTGCCAGGGAAAGCTCATTTTCAGCCTGTTAATAAAGACCATAAAATAAACAAATTCTTAAATTCTATACAACTGCCAGAATATTAAACTACCTTTATTTCAGTTCATCATCTCAGTGATGTGCCACTACCTGTCGCAGTCAGGGACAATCTCAAATTTTATGTTTAAGTGTGGAATTTCTTTTCCCCCCAAAAGTAACTGTGTGACTTTAAGATGTGCCAAGTCACTCCCAAATGCCTGTAGTCTGTTCACGTACTCATTCCTAACGACTACTTTATGATAAGCTCATCCCCAACATTTTCCAGACTATTTGGATTAACCTCCCATATCATTCTGCCACCTTCTGTCCTTTTTTTTTTGTTAATTCAGACTCTGCAAGGTAAGTATGCATGGTATATATATTAGGCATAGTACAGTAAATGTGAATTATCGTGCTCATTTTTAATATGGGATAGTGAATGGGAATTCACTGTATGATGATTCAGATTCTTTTAATATATATATTTATATATTCACGTTTATATGATGTTGGTTTTGCAGCACAGGAAAAATATGGAAAAAATGCCCATTTTCTGAACAGCCAAAGAAACACTAAAAATCACTAACTCAACTTATACCTGATCTTAAGTTTCCTTCTTTTACCTGTACAATGACTTCTTCTATTTGACCGCCATTCAGTTTGTCCTGTAGTTTCTGCACATCGGTTTCCTGAGTATTCAAACAAATAAAGATTTTGCTTTACTGAAAAGTAGAAAGAATAGACACACCATGACAATACAAATTTGGGTAGATCATATTCCAGCCTTCCACAAAACTACTGTTTAGTTAGAATCATAGAATCATAGAACGGCCTGGGTTGAAAAGGACCACAATGATCATCTAGTTTCAACCCCTGCTATGTGCAGGGTCGCCAACCACTAGACCAGGCTGCCCAGAGCCACATCCAGCCTGGCCTTGAATGCCTCCAGGGATGGGGCATCCACAACCTCCTTGGGCAACCTGTTCCAGTGCGTCACCACCCTCTGTGTGAAAAACTTCCTCCTAACATCTAACCTAAACCTCCCCTGTCTCAGTTTAAAGCCATTCCCCCTTGTCCTATCACTATCCACCCACATAAACAGCCGTTCCCCTTACTGTTTATATGCTCCCTTCAAGTACTGGAAGGCTGCAATGAGGTGGCCTTTGTCATTTACGTTACAAAAAACAGAAAAAAAAACAAAAAATCCCTCACAGGCTTCTTATTGGGAAACCAAACATCAACCTCTCCATGAGAAATACTAAAATGGAGTATTATTCAATGACATCCAAACAAGCATTAATAACCAAGGGCTGCAGTATATAATCTTCAAAGATTTTGATCTTAAGTTTTATAGAGAATGATATGCAGCCTCCGAATAGTTATGTTATCAGTGTCAGTATTGTATGGTTTTAATGTACCAAAACCTGCTTTTAAATGTCCAAGACAAAGACTGTATTAACGTAACACACTGGTAAGAGGACACACAGGTTTTGTGCTAACATGTGAAAAGTACATACCAGCTTCATCAATCTTAAAAAGTACTTTTTCTTCTAATTTTCACAGGCAATATGATTAAGAAAAACAATTATTTCTGATGTGCCATTAAAATACTCAATACTGTGATTACTTCTGAATTGGTATTTCAAAGTTACTGATACCCCTGGAAACAGGAAGTCATTTGAAAACCTTTTTCTCATCCTGCAAGTCTTTCCATGCTAACACCCGTGGCGCAGCCCCGTACTTACTGTCCGCACCAAATTGTATCGCTGATTTACAATCTGCTCAGTGTACTTCCTGTACGCTGCATCTTTGGGAACGTTCTGCAGGACAGCAAGGATTTTGGAGTACAGTAACTGCAGGCGCTGAAACAATCACAACACACGGTTAAAATCTGCAACCAGAATTAGACAATTACTCATCCCACTAAACCTGACAGTGCTGTATGCTTTGTGTTACAGTTAGGGTATTCAAATGGAAGATTAACAAAATGACCAGGCCTGAGACACAGAATTCTGCTGTAGATGGGACTGGGATTTGTCAGAACCAAGAAGTTACCACTAGCAGATTCCTCAAAAAAAAAAAACCAAACTGCATATTTGAGGATATCAAGCATATTTAATGCAAAGCTGAAACAACAAAGGCTGCGGGTCTAATACTAACCATACTTTTCACAAACCAGGCAAACTCAGGTTTAAACCAGCTTCTGAAAAATCACCTGAGAAAGACAGAAAGAAGCACATAATCTTCCAGAGCATAACCTGTTTTTTAATTTGGTGGTGGTATTTAGCACTACTTCTTATGCTGGTGCAAAGTTCTGAGTGATAACCAGATCTAAATAAAACTAAAACCTGAAACTTCTAATGCTGAATTTAAAGGTAGCGATGAAGGCCACGTGAGGATCATGAAGAAATTACACTTTTGTCCCATTTACTGGGTCACTATCTACCCAAAGAGCAATGGACATCCCATAGGAACAATATGCAACTTAACTGCAATACTGCAGTGATAAATACAAAGAAGAAAACACAGAAAATGAAAGGGGGAATGGCCCAGAACCTATACTTTTAAGCACAGCACTAATGATTTCTCTGCTCTAGAAACTGAATCATTGGGGAAAAAACAACAAAATTTATCAACTCCACCTAGAAGGTAGAAACAAAGCTGTGAACTAGAGTCATTTGCTTATGACAATATTGTGTCACAAACAACAATTGTGGCAAACTATTTCTAAATATTGGTAGCATTTCTGAAATAGAATTGTTGCATAGTTGGGAATTTCAAAGCAGAGAAAAATGAAAGAATTACTCAAGTCCTTTCAAAGCTCATGCCTCCTGAATATGCAGTCAAGATGTGGCAAACATACTTTCATTACTGACCACGGGGAGCAAAAAGCAAGCAACAAATTGCTACACAAATCCCTGTCTGTAGTTCCTGAGAACCACTGAGGTATTGCAGCGCTTGCCATCAAAGCTCTGAGCTTGTTTTGCAACAAATGTGCCTACTCAGGGTGAAATCAACCTTCTCCCTTGGCACAGATAGAGGTTATTTCAGCACTTTTTGGAAACACAGCACAATGGGGTAGGAAAACACCTGTATGCTTCTGAATTCTGCGGGTGCCGTGAGCCAGCAGTGTGCCTTGGTGACCAAGAAGACCAATGGGATCCTGGGGTGCATTAAAAGAAGTGCAACCAGCAGGTCAAGGGAGGTGATCCTCCCCCTCTACTCTGCCCTGGTGAGGCCTCACCTGGAGTATTGTGTCCAGTTCTGGGCTCCCCCATACAAAAAAGACAGGGACCTCCTGGAAAGAGTCCAGCAGAAGGCCACAGAAATGACAGTGGGCCTGGAGCCCTCTCTTATGAGGAAAGGCTGAGCAACCTGGGCTTGCTCAGCCTTGAGAAAAGAAGACTGAGAGGGGATCTGATCAACGTCTATAAATGTGTGAGGTGCAGGAGGCAAAGGGATGAGACCAGACTCTTTTCAGCAGTGGGGGGCAATAGGACAAGGGGAAATGGCCACAAACTGAAGCATTGGAAGTCCTGCACAAATGTGCGTAAGAACTTCTTCACAGATGGAGCACAGGAACAGGCTGCCCAGAGAAGTTGTGGAGTCTCCTTCTCTAGAGATGTTCAAGACCCACCTGGACACCTACATGTGTAACTTGGTCTAAGGAGCCTGCTTTGGCAGGGGGGTTGCGCTAGATGATCTCTAAAGGTCCCTTCCAGCCCCTAAAATTCTGTGAATTGGATGTTACATTTATGAAGGACTGAATTTAAGGAGTTCTTCACTTTTACTTTGGAGAGAGATAAATCAAGCACTGATTCATAACAGCACTTATGCAAGAAAGGTTTGTGAAATCAACATTTGCAGCAAAAAGTACACGTGCAGAATAACTTCCAGTGACCTGAACTAAGTTATCAGGAATTTGTTTTCTTTCTCTCTCACTTGGTAAAATTTCTGAAGCCTGTCATTTAGTTGGCCCCACTTTACAGCACACGCTACACCTACATGCACAAACACTTCAGAGAAATGCTCTCACTGACAGCATGCACTAGATTGGGAATAAGACACACAACGTACCTCATGGGGGTTTTCAGCCACAGCCAATCCCACGAGCCCAGTGGTCTGCACAAAGCACACAAAACCACTTATTACAGCAAAGCCATCACTTCCACACCGGCGCCTCCCCGACCCAGCCGTGTCTGTGACACGAGCCTCCCTCCTGCCCGACGCATCCGCTCCCACGAACCTGCAGCGCTCTGAGGGCCGCACGACAGGCGGGAGCGAAGCGGGCCACGCTCAGTACAGGCCGGCAGCCGCGACGGCTCTCGGTGCCGTGACCTCGGCGCACCGCCGCGCGGGCCGCGCTCCGGCAGCGCTCCGGGCCCGCCGCCACGCACAGGGGCACGCAGCCCTGTCTACGACAGCCCTTCCTCCCAGGATGCCCGCTCGTCCGCAGCCCTTCACTCCGGCGTCCCTATTCCCTCTCAGGAAAGCGGCCATGGCCCAGCTAAAAGCCTCATAAGTGCCTGCTCACCTTCCTCAGCGCCCCCGCCATAGCCGCGCTGCGCTGCACCACCGGGTACCGCCGGCACCGCCACCGACAGGGTCGCCAGGCGCATGCGCGAGAGCGCGCGGGCGTCTGAGGTCACCAGTTAGAGGACATGGCGAAGGGCGCTGGACTGCGCATGCGCCGTAGTCACGCTAATCCGAGAGCGGAGCCGCCCGGTCAGTAACCAACACGCGCGCATCTCGGCAATGCGTGTGGCTTTGCGCATGCGCTGTTAGAAAACGGTGCGGCTGCGCGTGTGCGCTGTGACGAAAGTGAGGTGCTGCGCGTGTGCGGAATTGAAAGGAGAGGAGGTGGGAGTGGGCTGGGGTAGGCGGGGCTGTTGGGTCTGGCACTGCGTTAGTGTGGTGCTCGTTTGCCAGGCGGCAGGCGTGAGGGTACTCCGAGCTGTGCTTCTGGAAGCACCGCAGGCCCCTCGAGCACAGTGTGTGCCCGGAGCGGAGTGCGGTCCGAGTGCGGTCCGAGTGCGGTCCTGCATCAGCGGCCCGGGGCGGGTGCGTGGGATGGGTGTGCCATAGGAGTGCGCTTCCGCTCGCACTAACAGCGCTTACTTGCCGAATGAATGCGAATGTCCGCTTTTAAATATTAACGTGTTGTATTATTTAGAGAGATTTACTTGTAGTTTCCAAATAAAAACCTCACGATCAACCTACAGTGAGCCACAGAACGTTTTTATTAAAGAGGGTGCAGTACTAGGAGCGCATCCCGCGGAAATCACAAGGGCTGTGTGTTGCAGTCAGGGCTTCAGTTCGTGTCTGGTAAAGGGAAAGCACGCAGCACCAATGATTGGTGTGCTCTGCAAGGCTGGTGGAAGCAGCTGATCTGTACGGAGCAGTAGCTAAGTGTAACTGCCGGTAATGGTCTCTGCACTGTCATGTGTTTGTAGCCTTCACTTTGTGATTTGTTTCCCCACGTGTTTTGCACTCATCTTTCAGCATACAAGCTCCAGAGCTGATTTCAAAGTTCCCTTCATGAGTCCAACAACTATATGAAGCCTTAAAGCTTTGAAAGCGTGTTTGGCCGCAGCTGAGAGTGCTCTTCATAAAATCACAGAATGGCCTGGGTTGAAAAGGACCACAATGATAATCTAGTTTCAACCCCCCTGCTATGTGCAGGGTCGCCAACCACTAGACCAGGCTGCCCAGAGCCACATCCAGCCTGGCCTTGAATGCCTCCAGGGATGGGGCATCCACAACCTCCTTGGGCAACCTGTTCCAGTGTGTCACCACCCTCTGTGTGAAAAACTTGCTCCCAACATCTAACCTAAACCTCCCCTGTCTCAGTTTAAGACCATTCCCCCTTGTCCTGTCATTATCCATCCTCATAAACAGCCGTTCCCCTTCCTGTTCATATGCTCCCTTCAAGTACTGGAAGGCTGCAATGAGGTCTCCCCGGAGCCTTCTCTTCTCCAAGCTGAACAAGCCCAGTTTATGAGATTCTTGTGTGATTCTTCTCTTTGAAATAAAAATGATTTTGTCTACTAAACATGAGATTTTAGTATAGTGGCTGTCTTTTAAATACGTGTCAACTTCTGTTACTCTTTCATGAAATGATTCAGTACCGAGGCCTTGGAGAAGTTTTCAGTATATCAGTACTGTTTTCCTACAGCAGACGTTAAAAAAATACTGAAGTGGTATGTGTGCATTGAGTAATCAGGTCTTAACTAAGGTCAGAAACTTTCTACCTCGTGAATACTCATAAAGTGGGGTCAATATTCTGGAATTTGTTTCGTAACACAAAGTGTGCATATACCTTTTATGAATTTGCTCCATGGAATTGGTTGGCTAGGAACTGCAGAATCAAAAGTAAGGTTCACTGGAGTAGAATATAGTAAACAGGCAGTTGCTGAGTTAATGTGTGTGAGGACAAAAGTAAAATACTTTAAAAAAAACACTTCATTAAGGGACTTGTGATAGAAGAAGATAAATTAGCAATAAAAAGGCATTTTAAGTTATCAGTGAATGTTGGACAAAATAGTATTAAAAACAAACTGAAAAGCAAAACAATGCCATGTGTGTCATATTGATATGTACTAGTTCTGATAGCGCCCTGGTTACATAAAGGAATTGAGGTGAGCATTTAAAATCTTTATGTTCTTTGTAGGTATTATAAATCTATATATTTAAAATATTTTTCATATATAAGGATATATTCTTGTTCTTATCAGCTGTTAGCCAGCAGTCGAGCAGGGCCTCGGCACTGTTCATGCCTACTTCTATTGCACTATATTTTGAAGGCTCACTACACTTGTCTGAATCACACTAGCAGAAGTTGCATTTAATATTATTTATCATCATTTAATTACTTTCTTGATCTTGCATCCAAAGATTAGGTGCATGTCACACATTGGTTAAGTTTAGTTTCACAGTTCTATAAACATGAATGAATTATGGGGAACAGAAGAGCAATGGAGTTGTGACAGTTTGTTCTATCAGGAGTTCCCAGTGTGAAATTGCATTGTATCAGATAGTTATATTAACAACACATTGGACGTTTATTGTTCCAGTTTGTTTTCCCTTCTTGTGTATTCATTTCAGAAAAGATAGTAACAGATCTGGTTAAAACAAAAACAAGACAGAGGTATTGTATCAGTGATATGACTGAGAAAAAAAAATTAGCTGGAGGGAAAAAAAAAACATCCAACTTCTTCCACACTTTCTGGGTACAGCTGTTCTTCATGTTACTCCTGGATTACTGTGGTTTTATATCACTTCTACTTGCACTATAGAATGACGGAATCATAGAATGGATTGGGTTGGAAAGGACCTTTAAGATCGTCTAGTTCCAACCCCCTGCTATAGGCAGGGAGACCTCCTACTAGACCAGGTTACTAAAAGCCCCATCCCACCTGGCCTTGAATCCACAACCTCACTGGGTAACCTGTTCCAGTGTCTCACCGCCCTCACAGTAAAGAATTTCTTCCTGATATCTAGTCTAAATCTGCCCTCTTCCAGTTTAAAGCCATTTTCCCTCATGCAGTCACTACATGCTCTTATAAAAAGTTCATCCCCAGCTTTCCTGTAGGCCCCCTTCAGGTACTGGAAGGCTGGTGTAAGGTCTCCCTGTAGCATTCTGTTCTTCGAGCAGAAGAGCCCCAGCTCTCTAAGGCTGTCCCTGTAGGGGAGGTTCTCTAGCCCTCTGATCATCTTTGTGGCCCTCCTCTGGACCCACTTCAACAGCCCAATGTCCTTCTTGTGCTGGGGGCCCCAGGACTGGATGCAGTGCTCCAGGTGGGTTCTCATGAGAGCAGAGCAGAGCAGAGATGCAGAATCTCCTACTTTCTGCTGGTCACACTTCTCTTTATCCAACCCAGGGTACAGTTGGCCTTCTGGGCTGCAAGCGCACATTGCTGACTCATGTTGAGTCTTCTATCAAGTGAGACCCCCAAATCTTTCTCTTCAGGGCTGCTCTCAAGCCATTCTTTGCCCAGCCTGCATGTGCTTGGGATTGCCCCAACCCAGGTGCAGTGCAGGACATTGCATTTGTGTTCTGTACTGTGTCTCCTGCTTCTTTGACAGATTTCAAGTTATTGAATCTAGGCAAGTAAGTGCTATGACTGGCGGTCATCAAATCTTTAAAGCTTTGCATCATATCAGCTTCAGATACAGTGATTACTATTTGGCCATGTAATTTGTCAGAATCTACAAATCTACAAATAGTTAAATGTTAAACCTTCCCAGATTCCTTTTAATTTTTGTTAATATGTTACAGGACGTTAATGTTATCCTTGAAGCCAAGTTGGCAATTACTTTATGATCTTAATAAGAGTTGTTGAACCAATGAGGGCACAGATAATCTTACTATACCATCCAGACCTCATGTTACATTTGATGAGATTTTAGAGAAGTCATATGTAATACTTTCCTGTGGGTTGAGTCTGCTTGTGTTACAGTTGTACAAGGTCAGACCTTAATTTATCAAGCAACTGCGTATTTAATTTTAGAAATATCACAGGACACATTAGCTTGCAGGTCTCTATTCCTGGCTGTTCAAAATGCAGGCCCCAGACTAACAGTGGCAAGATAATGGGTTGAAAAGGTGAGGCTCTACGTTGTGCTCGCCAATTAGACTAACGGTGAAATCGTTTAAAACTGTAATATTTAATAGACTGAGTCCAAATTTAGACCGCTATTATTTTATTGCTGTGAATAACCTCTTTGCATGCCTAAGGGCCTTCTGTTTCTAGGGAGAAAAGCTAGGTTTGTCTGGTTTATTTTAAGGATAAGAAATGAGAATAACATAAACACGTTATTAACTTTATGTGTTTAAAAGTGATAAACGTTCATCTGTGTGTTTAAAAATGATATGTTCTTGAGATGCTTCTTCCAGGGAAAGACTCAGCACTCATTATTAGCAGGTTGTTCAGGTTTTTTTGAGTAAAAACAATGACTTTAAGATGGAAAAGCTTTTTTCATTATTTTTTTTGTATGCAAAACAATAGTAAGTAATCCCTTTTTTCAGGTAGAAACAGAAAAAAAATATCAGAAGAGTATCAGGTTACTCCAAATGTTATTTAAGTAAAATATTCAATATAAAGCAACTAAAACGTAGAGTAAGCATCTGTAATTGTTTCTTATGATCTAGTGCCGGGTTCCGGTAGCTGCCAAATACCCATAGCTGACTGGAAGAAAATTTTGCTGCTGAGCTTTTTAGCCTTTTCACTGCTGCATTGCATAAGAGGGACACTGCTGCTGCTGCTCGGCGTGCCGGCTCTGCTGCTATTCTCCTGTGTGATCCCAGTGGAACATCCACGCTTCTGTCGGACCTTGTCACTTTAGCACAGCATATTACCAGCAGTGATATAGCAAATCAGGCCCTCAAGGCATGTATAGACCTCTAGCTATGTGTCCAGCACTTGTGCTGTGGTGAGCCATTTACATTCTACTTATTCTGCCGTGTCAGTCAGTTGCTACCTTGCTAAATTTATCATTTTACAATATACTATTAATTTTTGTGTGATAATTTGAAAATGGCACACACAACAATTTTAAAACACTGCTTACTTAACACCGACCTGGTTAAGTCTGCATTCAAGCAGAGCTCTGGGTTGCCTGTGGCGTTATCGGTTCCGCGGATTATAACGAAGCAGGGGATAGCTGGCAAAATGGGCATAGGAGTTGTATGACCAGAAAAGAGCTACGCATTTAGATGATGACTAATTTCATCCCCTCATTGTCTGGAGATAAAGCGGAGGTCGAGAAGCAGTATATATATATTTTTTAAATAAAAGAACTTTCTTGTTGTCCTGCATTTGACTATCCTACAAGCTGTTCTGCGCTCTTAATCCCTCTTGGAATAAGTGAAGCTGGATGGCAACTTGCAGGATTAAACCATTTGTGAACATTTGTGAACAACAGAAACAAACTCAACAAGATGTTACAAAACTAAAATAAATTGATGGAAGCAATTTTGTTATTAAAAGCAAAAACAAAAACAACAACCTTAAGTAGTGTACAATCCTAACCAGTATATTTCTGTGTGTATTTCAAAACAGCATGTGAATATAATTTGCCATAAAAAATGACGGATGAAAGTGAAGATGTGGTCGAAGATCTGCTCACCGGGTATGCCATACAGCTTAGCATTCAAGAATCAAATGCAGCCAAACCACAAATGTCCAGCTTTAGTGACAGGTACTGTAAATTCAGAGGTTATGCCATACTTTTAGTGTTTGTTTTGAGATACTGACATTTAGTGCTTGATATTGTCCTTAAAGCAGTTCTTGGTTTGGCTGTTATGCATTTTGCTCAGTGAAACACTGCCTGAAAAAATAAACAAAATAGAAATTTGTTAGTGAACTTCTCTGTACTCACTCAGTACTCCCCAGTGCACTCAGGTATGTAGGTGTACAAGAAAAATGCAAACCAGAAAACCAAAAGATCCCACGGAAGTGTTCAGCAAGAGTTCACATGTGACATTAAATTAGACTGATTGAGTCCTTTGATTAGTAAATGCAGGCTTCACATAACTGTGTGGGATGATGGAAATCATCTCCCTGGCATCCCTCAGGGCTCTGTGCTGGAGGCAAAGCTGAGATCCAGAGCAGGCTTCTGCTCTGCTTTGCCATCTGGAGCAACCCATCTTCTGGATGAAAAAAACTGACAGCTGTTTTTCAGGGAAAATGACATCATTGACATAATCAAACTTTCATTCATTAACAAGTATTGACATTCTGATGCCATGTTTTCATTAGCTCCCTAAAGTTTCTGAGCCTGAGGGGCTCGTTTCTGTGCTGTGTGGTAAATAACGCCTTTTTAGTCCACAGGAGAATTCTTTACCAAATTAAGAGCTTTGTCAGAGCAGTTCACAGCTCCTCCTTGAAATTGCCACACCAGGGGGGGATAGGAGAAGGGACACAAGGCACATGTTTTGGGGGCTGCTCAGGAAGCCAGTCAGGACCTGCACCTCCCTTGAGAACTTTGGCTACTCTGAAGGTCCGTGGTACAGGTGTACCTTAAGGGTCACAAGGCTAATGGGGATGTAGATGATATAAAGGAAAGTTGGCTTTTTTCTCATGGAAAATACTGAATAAATAATGTAACGTATTTACTATTTGTTTACATTTTCTATTTTCTGTTCTCTTTTGGCTAGTTTTGTGCCACCTAGTGAGGAAAATAGGAAAATTGTAACAGCCATAAAGGAAGGTAAAACCCCTGCAATAAAACTGTCCCTTTGCAAAACCGAACTTTCCTCATAATATTTTTCAACTGCATCTCATTTATCTATTGGATTTCTTAAGGTCAAATATTTGGGCTCCAAGACCTTGTGAAATGGAAATATGCTTTGGATGAAGCTGATGAAAGAGGGTGGTTTCCTCTGCACGAGGCTGCAGCTCAGCCAATTCAGCAAATACTGGAAATTATTTTAGATGGTGAGTACATGGGGATGTCCAGTGAGACAGAGGAAGTAGCAAAGAAACACAGAACAAAAAAACAGACACGGACAGCAACAGGCTAGAACTGATTGCTAAAAAAGTACGAAGAAATCCTCTATGGAGCATGTCATTTACATCTCAGGCAAATTTCATTTTGGGGATGTTATAACAATTTACACTAGCAAAGAGCTTGGAGTCTTATTTAATGCTTTCTTCAGAATCCTACAGAATTATCAGAGCTAAAATGAATATTCAGTATTCAGTCTGGAAGTACAAGGTAGATTAAGATAAACATAATTACAAGCAATTTTTGTGAAGATTGAGGACTTAGCAGTCCCTAAATTAAAGCATTTAAGGACTCCTGGTTTACATGTGTGCATTAACAGCCTTTCACTTGAATTTATGTTTTCTCGCTTTCTTACTTCTAGCATCCTATAAAACAATGTGGGAATACAAAACATCTGATGGAGAAACACCGCTAACTTTGGCAGCCAAAGCTGGCTTTGTGGAAAACGTCCGAGCGTTGCTGGAAAAAGGCGTATGGCCCAACACCACCAATGACAAAGGCGAGACTCCGCTCCTGATTGGTAACTACCTCCTTTCCCTGTGCTGCAGCCCATCCACTCCACTAAACTGGCACTTCTGCTTCATCAGACTTGAAAGCTAACCCTGACAAGGGGAATTTAGCCCCATGTCTGTGAATCCTTATCACCGTGTGTAATTCTTACTCACTCCACTACTCCGTTGGGCTGTATGTTCTGGGTGTTGGTAGGTGAAGTGAAATGCCCAGCACTTTACTGAAATGTACCCAGTGTTCACTTCAGCAGGAATTTTACTCTAAGTCATTCCTGAGATGCACTGAAAGATAATCCTGAGAATGTGACCTTTTTTTTGTTTGAGGCATCTTCTCTGTGTCTTCAGATGCTGTAAGGCCATTAGCAAGCTGTCCATCTTAAGGTTTAAGTCAGGTACAAAAATAAGCCATTACTTTAACTTGAATGTACTTTCTGTGGAGGTCTGGAGGTTACTGAAGATTTTTGTATTTTTGGATGGTTTCTTCAAGAGCAGAAAGGCATTTTTGAATTCAAAGTCTCCCATCTCATTTCTCTTCCTTCTTGCACTGAAAGTAAGCTTCTACTGCATTTCTAAATAACATCTCAATCTAAAGAAAGCTGATTCTTTGGAAGATTTTATGCTATTAGTAGACTTAAATGAGCATCGGTATATGTGGGTAGCTTAGCAATTATCAGCTTCTAGTTGCTGTTGAAAGTCAAATATCTCCATTCTTCTGACAAGAATAAATCTCTGAAATTAATACAATTGACATATATACAGCAAAGTACCATTATACTGCATAATAAACTGCAGTCTATATTACAGTTAGCAGTATTAAAATCTTAAGTTCTATGAACTTTTGTTAACTTGATAAGTTAATATTTTAAGGCTCTGGGTTTTTTCTAGAGTTTTCCTTTGGGGCGTCTTGCTTTCCATTGTTTCAGCTCTTTTCAGTAATTTTAAGTCTTTAACTTTTAAGCTATTTTTAGTTTTTGTTTTAATGAAACTTGGAAAGAATAACTAGGGCAGATGGAAAAAGAATTCCCCTTATAGTGGCAATTTATTTTCCTAAATATTTCTCTACACAAACTCCTGAAAATGAGGTTTGCCAGCTGTGAACTGGTTATGTGATGTTTTTCGTGTTTTTGTGCCACTTAGAGCTGAGAATGTGGACGTAGATGTTGCTGTGCATCACACATTTTAGCCTTATTGAAACAGAGAATCATTTGTTTAACACTTAATAGATGATGTTGAGAGCTGAATATCAATTTCTTTCTCCTTTTAATTCTAAAACTCTGGATTGAAGGGCTCTTCAGTGTAAACATAAATGCTGAAAAAAAAATCTAGTGTGATAATTTCTACTTCCCACTGTGTTCAGTAATGCTTCTCTTCAAAGCAAATGTGAGTAATTATGAAGACTGTTGCTTCATAAAAACCTTCATACATGTTTAAAAGGACATTCACTGAAGTTAAATTTGCTAACTCTGTGATGCTGACCTTTTTCAGCTGCCTTGCCAGTCAGAGAAGAGATCTGCTATTCCAAACGGTAGTTCAGATGTGAGATTAGACTCCTATCTGGATGACTGTTTTATATGTGAATAATTTGCAGGTGTAGTTATCTATGGCAGTTTCAAACTTGAAATGTCAAAAGGGCAGAATATGGGATGGCAGATGTCAATTGTGTTTTGGCTAACAACAGCCACTGAGTACGTGCTAGGATTAGAGCTACCAGATGACTAAATCACAACTGAGATTTTGGTGGATGTTGTAATGTTTGCATCAATTTTACAAGTAAGGTCTATTGTCTAACACTTTATTAATAGTTTTTATTGTTGCTTGCAATTGATCTGATGCTGCTTTTGTCTTCCATATTCCTAACTGATATTTTTTACAGATTAAGATGGTTTAGGCAAAGTACCTGATAAGGACTGCTTCTTATACACAAAGCAGCTTATGATAGGCATTACCTGTGACTATGAGCTTGAATTTCCTGTGCAGCTCACATCATCATTTATTTACCATTGAATTGGACCCCCAGATTCCTAGGAGTGAAAGTCTTTTGAATTTCCTCATATCAGTACAGAACAAAAAATTCCTCTAAACTTCTAGGTATCTTTAAATTTCAAGACAACATACTTGAAAATATAATTGTATTATTTTTTTTTCCTTTTTTAATATCTTCAAGCTGTAAGAAGTGGCTCTTTTGAAATGGTATCTACTCTGATTAAACACAACTGTAGGATCCACCAGCCATGTGTAAAACGTTGGTCTGCAATGCACGAAGCTGCAAAACAGGGACGCAAAGATATTGTTTCTCTTCTTCTGAAGAATGGTGGAAATGTGAACCTTAAGGATGGATATGGAGTAACACCACTAGGTGTTGCTGCTGAATATGGTCACTGCGATGTGCTGGAGCATCTCATTCATAAAGGTATGTAGTCAGGTAAAAAAGAATTGGGCCTCCGCTGTGGCATGCATCCTGCCTGGTTGCTGAGGTGTTTTAGAGTGGTAATGGAAAAGGAGAGAAATAGGAGCGATGAATGAGAAGATTTGGTTTCTTGGAAAGAAAGGAAGCGTATGTGAGCATTCCTGCACTTCCATAATCCATGTCAGAGGAGTGATAGAGTTGATACCAATCTATTTCAATCAAGGAGGGACCTACGGTTATACATGTCCTACTTTGCCTTCTTCTGTTTGCTCCTGTCCCATTTTCTTCATCTGTTTCCTTCCTTTCAATAATGTACAGAATTATATTGGTACTAATTAACGCAATTAAATATTTATTTAAATAGGCCAAAATTTTGAAAATCCTCAGTTATAACCCTTAGGGCCAGAGCAGACCTCGCTCAAGTGAGCGTTTTCATACATCTGAACTTGAATCTATACGATTTGTTCTTGCCTTTGAAGGCTAAATTTGTCACAGGAAGTGACAAATTCTTGTTTACATAGAGTATTAATTTAAATACATTTAAAAATATGAAGGAGAGTATTCTGGGCTTGTTTCTATGTTGATCTGCAAATCAATTTGGATGTAATTCTAAACTCTCTATTCTTCTTCAAGGTGGTGATGTCCAGGCCTTAGCAGATGATGGTTCATCAATATTATTTGAAGCAGCAGGAGGAGGAAATCCAGACTGCATAGCACTTCTTCTGGAGTATGGAGGAAGTGGCAATGTGCCTAATAAGGCAGGACTGCTTCCCATACATAAAGCAGCTTTTGAGGGGCATTACCTGTGAGTATGAGTTTGAACTTCACGTTTTCTTTAAGATATAGTATTGCTCAGGGTCACACTGGAGAGCACTGTTAAACACGAAAATGTAGAGACCACCTTTATTTCAGAAGTGGCTATGTTGCATCAACTTGAATCAACTTCTAAGTGTTATTTTAGCAGAAACAAAAGAAAATGTAAAATATACTGCTTTAGAGCTAAGTGAGAAGCACTGAAACGTCTTAACGACAAGGTCCCATTTGATACTTCCCGAACAGGTGCTTCTGTGTTGGGATTTTCCTGTGTGAAGTGTCTGCTTGGTAAATTAGCATATAACTGTGTGATGGTCTTTTTCTTAATGCAGAGGAGTGATGCCTTATTATTTTTCTTCCTGTTTTTTAGGGTCCTGAAGTATCTCATTCCAGTCACATCCCAAACTGCAATCCAGAAAAGTGGGATAAGCCCTGTTCACTCAGCTGCAGATGGCCAAAATTCGCAGTGTCTAGAGCTCCTTATTGAAAGTGATTTTGATGTCAATACTGTCTTGGATGATCACATTTCAAATAGCTACGATGATGAAAGGAAAACTGCACTCTATTTTGCTGTTTCTAACAATGACATCCTTTGCACTGAAATGTTACTGAAAGCTGGTGCAAATCCAAACAAAGATCCTTTAAACTGCCTTCTTGTGGCAGTGAGAGGTGGTAACCACGAAATAGTAAGGCTGCTTCTCTCTTATGGAGCAAACGTCAATTGCTACTTTATGATGGTTAATGATACGCATTTTCCCAGTGCCATCCAGTATGCCTTGAATGATGAGGTGATGCTAAGGCTCTTGCTGAATCATGGATATAATGTGGAGTTGTGTTTTGACTGTACGCATCAAGATATCTTTGGAAATTCTTTTGTGTGGTCAACTCCAGAGGAAGAGATTCTCCCAGGGTGGACTTCTTCTGTAATAAAGGATAATCCAGTAAATACATGCCTTCCTTCTTTTCGCTGTCTTCTTTCCATTACCCAGCTTTAAAACTTCCATATTATTGTACAGAATTAAGCTTAGTATACTCGCAAAATCTTTTTAAAACAACCTAGAAAAATAAAACAGCCATTTTTCATTTTTGACTCTGAGATAGGGAAAATTATTTATGTGGAGTGCTTTAGTTTGGTGCCTCTACATTAGAGATTTGATAAGGAAGATTTAAGAAACTGCAAATCAGGATATTGTTATTTCTGTTCCTATCCAAACCAATGGAAGGCATGCAATCCCAAAGAGAGAGATCAGTGTTGTAGGAAAGAGCGCTGGAAATTATAGCAACATTGTAACGGCTGTTTGGCCTTCGAGCCTGTCCAGAGGAATTAAGAGATCACAAAGACTAATCATGGAAACAAATGTAAAGTAATTTACATAGGCATTCATTTATGGCTCTTAAAGCTCACTCCTAATACTTTGTTTTAATTACCTTTTGTAAATGCTTTCAAATGTGTTATTTTGGCATTCCACTGCACATATTTTGAAGTTATTCTTTGATATGTTTTCTCTTTCAGTTCTGTGACTTTATCGCTGTTCCTTGGTTGAAACACTTAGCAGGAAAAGTTGTTCGTATTTTTATAGATTACATGGATTACGTTCCACTATGCACAAAAATTAAGTTTGTTCTAGAAACACAGAAGGAATGGACAGAGATACGTCAGATATTGGGTAAATATCTAACTTCCAATTAATTATGTTATGTTTTATTATAGGAGACTTTAATTGCTCTTATCAGGTCATATTAGTCCAAAATTTGATAGCAGTACAAGTGTGTACCAGCTTAAGAGCCAGGTTGTATCCTTCATCCATTTCTCAGATCGAGACAGATCTTTACCTGTTTCCACTGGTCATAGTAAATTGGACTGGAATATGTTAAGTGTGAATGAACCTGGTGTGCACCTTACCAGTCTCGTAAGGAATGTCAATGTTGTGTGGGAAGCCTCTTCAGTTAAGCAAGACCATTGGGGTACTTCTCATACTCCACATGAAGCCTTACAATACCAATCATTGCACAGCTATGAGACACATTTTTTATGGAGGAATATTGCTGATACTTCATCTTCTTTTCCTCCCTTGATCTGCCAAGTCTATCAGTCATTCAAGGATTATCTTAAGAGCATGTTTCAGATGCTATTATGTTCAAGATGAGAGGTGTTGACAAAGAGCGTACCATCACAGTGTACCATCATTTCCTGATTTACAAGATGTACATTTAGAATTGCCATTTAGTAATTAATACTTCTATGTATGCTTTCTCTTTTGAATCTCTACAACCTAGTTTAGATATTCTGCTGCGGGTGGCACCAGAAATAGGTTTCATCCGCCTTAGCTTTAAAAAGTTGGGAAATATAGGAAAAGCTCTCTTTGCAGGAACTAATTTTATTTGACTGTCTTTTTCAGTTTTTTAATAGAATTTTGTTCAACATCAATTATAAAGGAGCATAACATTTAAATTTTAATCCGGTATTTAATTTTATTTTGATGTTTTATACAGAGGAATGCAGAGGAAGCATTTATTTAGTGTTAGTGTCATAGGCACATCAAAATAATTTGGTTGTCTTAACTATAGCAGGTACGTTGAAAATTGTTGAAGTGTTCAGGAAAGCTAAATCAAACCAAAATCTTCCAGTGATGTAAAGTCTGGTAAGAAGTGTTGTTTTAGATCCAAGCATGGTAAGGTCTGGTCCCAGTGCCTTATTCACAGAGCAGAAATGGAAGTGCCAGGTCATTTGCACAACTGGTTTCAACCTGCAAATTTTTTCAATATACACACAGAGAAAGGAGAGATCATTTATCAGTTTCCACTGATTACGTTAAATAATGTCCAGCTTTGGTGACATAGTTCAGTGTGCATATTTCTACAAAGGAGGAATATAGTGTTAGGAGAAATCCAAAAGAAGTTTGATTCATATCAACAACATGTCACATCACATATTCAGAAGTGGCAAAATTATGCCCCAAGGTAGATTTTGATATTAATTTTATTAGGGCAATCAGTCATTGTTAATGGCATTGTTTTTTTCAACTTTTTTTCTCTCACTATTATTTTTAGATAACCCTCGCCCATTGAAACATCTGTGTCGCCTGAAGATACGTAAACTCATGGGGTTGTGGAGACTCCAGAAACTGTCGTCCATGAAGAAGTTTCCACTGCCACCAGTTCTCAAGAACTACATCCTATATAAAGAATATGATCTGTATGGAAAAGAGATACATTTAGAATAGTCTTTAATAATAACTGTGCACTATTTGTAATTTCTATTTTTTACTATCTGAAGATTGGCTTGATGATTCTATGATTCTATGTTTTATATGTGTTCACAACATTCTGCTATTTATTGTAATTAGTTCTTTTATGGGAACAAATTTTTCTTCAAACCTAGTGTGTTTTAACACAAGATTGTACTATCCAAATCTAGGCTAAAATCACAATGAGGACACTATAATAATTATGTAGAAAAGAACAACTCTAAATGGGAATGTAAATGAATAAAAGACAGAAGAATTTTCCTGATAGTCTTCCCAATGAGGATGATAAATGCACGCTCATCTCAGCTTTTGGCATGAGTTTATCTAGAAAAGAGAAGAAATGCCTAATTTAACTTGGTAAGGAAAATTAAACCTCTAAATGCAGTTCTCTGACATGTAGTTGGCAGGAAATACAGCACATTTTGTATCTGGAAAATCATTATTCTATTATAAAATTCTCCAAACACTTCAAAAAGTCTTTTTAGCTATTTTTACCAATGAGTATTCCCAGGTACATCTACTTGTCAGTACAGTGTGTCAGCATAGAAAGTTTTAATGCCCAGCAAAGATCGAGGGACTTCAGGCTTTTTTTAAAGAAAGAGCAGATTTTGACCAACAAACCAAGCAGGAAATCAAGTAGTTGAGAAACGGTACGATGTCATAATTGAATCATGATTCCTACAGAGTTTTGTCAGATCATTTCTCAACCAGACTAAACAAGACCCTTCGTCACATACTGTGATATGCTTGGCAGCATGTTTCTGTGCATGCCCAGAATAAAACACATCTGATTAAATATCCTTTATATTATTCCATTAAAAGTGGATTGCACTTATCCTTTTGCTACGCACACAGACGCAAGATCAGCCGAAGCATCCTTCTGCCCCATTCCATAGGCTGGCTTTCCATGTTCTCCAGAGCTGTGTGTGATTGGCATATATAACTTAACACCTCAGTCAGAATTGTGAATTCCACTTCCAAAAGCAGATGTATCAGTCATTTGTGGGTCTGTCCTTTCTCACAACATATTTACAGGGTAAAATGGAAGAATTGAAGATTATTGGTCAAGGACATGAAGAGTGTTTTAAAAGAAGGCTTAGTTGTTGCTTCTGCTCTCACTAGGGCTAATACTCATCTGAGTTTCCAAGACACGTCCTCTGTTGGTTTGCCAGACATTTTTACTAGGATAAAGAGAAAGAATTTGGTGATTTGTACAAAATCTCTAGGTATCTGGCAGACACACTAGGCCACTGCCATGAGAATGTCCCAGGTGATCAATGGCTCCACACATGGCCTGAGGCTGAGTGCTCGATGAAACCAACATGGCTGTCTGCAGGCAAGACTCCCCAGGCCAACTCATCCTGGGCACACCAATCTACATGCATGTATGCTGCATAACCTATAAGCTGGTTTCTCCATGTGGGGATTTCTAAACAGAAATATAGGCTTAATAAGCCTTAAATAGTGCTAGCTTCAGTGAATCCAGTGACCACAACATGCGGATCTGAATAGTCACATATTTGATACTGTATACTGCAACCAGTGAAGGAAACAGGATCAAATGGGCTTTAGACAGGAGGCTTAAAACCCTTTCTGTGGCTAGAGCCAAATTCCATTAGTAATTTTAGTTCATAGACCAAGGTTTATATTTAGGGCTCTATGAACTCCTCAGGCAATAGTTACATCGCCTCTGGCATCAAAGCATTCAGCTCTAGGGCAAAGTATTGCCTGAAATGTTTAAAATATCATGGACTGCTCCCTAAAATATCATTAGATAGGTTATAAGGCCTTATTGTGCTTATCTTTTTAACAATGCATTTGGGCCATTTTTGTTATTTGTCATCCTGTTGCCACAATACTGTGGCATAATCCTGTGTTAAAGTTTTTCTTTCCCTCAACACTGAAGATGCTTATTTATCAAAGACTTCCCCCTCCCTTCAGACCTTAAGGGAGATATAACATTATAGGAGAGCATCTGGAATGCCTCCAAGGCACCTGTGGTCTGAATGGAGAAGCAAGGGGCAAAACTGTGTTTTAAATGGAATATGAGAGGAGATATATGGATACAGAAAGGAAGCTATTTAGTTTGTGCCATACTTTTGGCAAAGATAGGAACTGAACACAAGCCTTTTGATTCCCATGTTTTAGTGCCAGAGCATTGAATGCATTTGGGGAGTTGAATATGTACTACTGAGAGCAGGAAATGTGTGAAGAGAAGTGAAGGCAGCAGCCCCAGCTGAGAGAAGAGATTGCTAAGAAAAAAATACTCCTTTTTCTTTCTATCTGGATACTGATTGAACCTTTGTAACGCTAGGTTTTCATTTTCTCTGCTATTTGGGTGTGTCTCATTGGGTGTTCCATTGCAATCCAATTCCATAGCATGTCTACCCGATGGGCGAAATTGGCTAGATGTAATTAAATGCCATGGCTTTGATTCAGGCATGCTCTGGGGTACGGACTCCGATCAGTTTGGGGGCAATGTTTGAAAGCAGTGATATCATTTGGTCTCTGTTTCTCATAAAATCTGACAGAAACAGCTGCACCAGGCTGATCAGCTCTCCGAGGAGCCAGGCATTCAAGTGTGGTTACATCAGCCTTTGCAGCACCAGTGAGATGGACTCTGTAGCTGTGTTTTCATAGCTTGGTATAGGACCAAACCACAACCATGAGTTATAGGACCAGCTATTCCCTTTAGAACCCTAGAGTAAAGTTGCTTGTGCCTTCCATAAAGCTCCCATGTACTGGCTACCATCTAATCTTGAAAGCTGGCAGGGCAGATCCCTGGATATCTGGATATCGAGTGGGAGACAGTTTCGCTGTTTCTCTGCAGGTGTCAGTGTTCTGGCTTGGGCTCTTCGTGCCTGAGCTGCCTTTTCTCAGATTACTTCTGATAGCATGTGAGCCATGCATGGAGAAACTGTCACAGTGTAGTGCTCTTTTGTGTCTACCTTTGGTTAGGTAAAGGGATTTTCCTAGCCTTTATTTGAGGTAGAAAAAGGCTTCTAAAATAGCCAACCATTTAGCTATGGTTTGCATGGGAGAAGAGTGGTATAGACTCATGAGCACTTATCTCTGTAGTAGAACAGGTCTCATCCCTATAGGCTTTTCCAGAACTCCCTTTAATATGAGCCTGGTCATCAGTCTCTCTACCTCTGTCTTCTTTGTAGCCAGCTTTACCTCTCTGCTGTACTCAGCCACAACTCTAGTCTGCCTGCTGAGTCAGTCCATTTAAAGCCTTCTTCCCACCTTCTTACTTTTGTTATTCATATGAGCCTTAGCTCTGATAGATCTTTGCTCAAGAAGTTGATATTAGGTAAAGTAATATCAGCCAAAGGGAATTTCAGCCTTAATGGCTCTATTCTGTCTTGTTCTCTGCCTGACCTTTCCACTGGAAATCATTTGTTTAGGATGCAGGAGTTAAAACTGGAATGTTGCCATCCAAGTTTTCTACCCTTTGGAGTCCTTTTTTGCACCTAGAGGTAATGATCCTGATTAAAAAACACACCCTCTGTCTCCAACTGCTCAGAACAGTCTTCAAAGAAATCCATTCTAATTCCTTACCAGGACAAATGCTGAACAGATCAGAAAGAAGTAAATGGGTAACTGCACCAAATTACTGTTTAAATATTTAAAGGTGTATATTGCAATAGGAAACATTTTCTCTCTGGAGTGTTCCCTTAAGCGTCACTCACATCAGCAAAAGAGGTACTTATATCAGGAGAAATATTCCCTGGGTAACTTATGTTTTGTGATTTTCCTGAAAAGCTGGAAAAATACATTGTTAGTAGCTAAAAGGCTGATACGGTAGTGTAGCTCTGGTGACATGTACAAAGTATTTAATTTCATTTTCAAAGTTCACATTTTCAGTAGAAATCTCTACAGTTGATCAAGTCTTAATGCAAAGCCATCGACTTCTCAGTGACACTCTGCATATTGTGTGCATGGTAGATACAGTGCCCAGAACTCCTATCATCATTAATATGGCCTATTTAAAAATAGACATAAATAAAGAAAATAAAATAGAGAATTTACTTCCTACTGTTTTCATTCCTTATTATTTACATCATTGATTTATATTGCTAACGCACTGTTAAAAATACTCTGACATAAGAATAAGGAAATGCTAATAATAGAAGTACATGTGTTGCTCCTTGAGTGTAAAGAAATAGAGGTGTTTGTTTTCTTCAAATCTGAAAGGCAAACGGTAGGTTTGGCTAAGCTACACAGGAGAGCTGGGCCTTTGGCATTCCACAAAGATTAAATCCATGCACTTTCTATAATTACTTAAAATGTAATAGCTGCATACTCTCATCTGGACATATGACTTACAGTATATTTACAAATGCCGTAAGTATTGCAAGGCTTACATTGGCAGATGTTATATATTTTATCATACTTTTGGGGAAAGAATAATCTGACTACAGCTGTCTAAATAGTGTCCCATGGAAACTAAAAACTGCTTTCTGTGTTCAAGAGTACCTCTGCTCCTTTCTCTGCAATACAGCGCCCTCTATTTCCTGCCCCAAACCATTGAGCAATATTGCCCTGTAATTCTACACAGCCCGAATGTCTGTACATCAGCAGTGAGTGAAATGATTTCTATATATAGCTCGTAAATCTGTTGGCAATGTTTGTAAAGCACACCAAGATTCTTTGGAAAGATAGGAGCAGCTATACGAAAGCAAGAGCATTAGGATCATCATTGTGTACAAAGCAATTTATCTTTTTGGAGTGGCTGAAACTGGCACTGGGGAAATGGACACTCATTAGAGATGTGGAGAAGAGCTTACAATGAGCAATACCGTGGCAAGAATAGTTTGTGCTGACAGAGATAAGCAGGTTCATCACACCTTTTCCCTTTTCTTAATCAAAGGCTGGGGACTTTGTTAGTCTGGAAATGTTTTTATTTGTACTCAGATGAATTTTTTTCCCTGATGCTTCCCAGCAGTCAGGTTCACCTCTCGAGTCCCCTTCCAAGATGCATCCTTGCATGTTTCCCTTCACCAGTACTACCAGAACCCATTCATTTATTTTCTATGACATGTATTTCTATGACTGTTCTGTCTTCTGGATAAGCACAAGGCAACCCAACACTCCTGCCATCAAAACACATTAGATTAGGGGTTGCCCCGTGGCTTGGTGGTATGTGATGTTCTCTAGACTTCTGGTTGCCTTCCCAGCAGCTGATACTCCCACCTGCTGTTTTCAAAACGAATCTGAGCAGCAAGGCAGTCCACGTGCACACATTTTTGAGTGAAAGCTGATCATTGTTTGTGATGGGTCTGAGTTGTTAAGCTACAATCAGGACCTGGAATCTGCCCTCCTATTGGCCTTAGGGTGTGCTGCCAGGGGTCGGCAGGAAAAATCTGTCACTGAATTAGGTTGCGGAGCCTGACTCCTGAGCAAATGCTGCTTTTGGTTCACAGTCATCTTTGAACTCATCCCACATTTATTCTTTTCCCCAGCAGAGCTAAAGGGAAAGGTCTTTTTCTCTCTGTAGACTCCCTGTTTACAACAACACCAGTAGAGACGATGGACAGCAGAATAATTTGGCATAGAGAAAATCAGCTGAAAAATTGTTCTTTCAAATACCTTCAAGTGCATGCTTTATCCCATTTGCAATGCTGATAGCACTGTTAAATGTAGGTGATGACACATCCTTTTCAAGAACGGTACGATGTGCACACTTTTCAAAAGTAACACTGGTCTGTCAATAGAAAGAGCTACAGCTTGTCCCATCAGTCTGGCAGTCTGGCAGTCCTGCTTGGATGCCAGGTGGCTGACCCTTTGTCTTTTCTGGCCATTTGACTCTGCATTCCACCTGGGCCTGCAAATGCAGTATACGGAAATTGAGATAGATAACTCTATATACATATATATAGGGGGAGGATGGAGAAAGGAGTGTGAAGCAGGAGAGGGGTGTGGGACGAGGTGAGGGAAGGAGAGGCCAGGGAAAGGAGGCATGGAAGGCCACAGCAGTGAGGAGATTGGGAATGGAGCCTGGGGGCCTGCAGGAGGGCTGTACGCCAGGGAAGGCACTAGGTAAGGAATAGGGGTGCAAAAGAGGTGGGGAAAGGCAAGAATGCACAGTGGGAGGGAGCAGGAAAGCCCAGACCTGCTGTGGCTGCATTGTTTTTAACATGCTCTATGGCAATTGGACCCATTCCTGCAGCGTGGGCTGGCGTTTTGATACAAGCCAACGCATCTGTCTGACAGGCTGTCCTCAGGAGCTGTGACTGAAATAGCCAGTGTCCTGGGGACAGGCCACGTCCCACTCCTGAGGACAAGGTTGTACAACACTCACTGTGCCTTCCTATCGTTTGCCCTGCCACCAGACTAAAAGTGAAGTTTAAGCTGTAGATTTTGCTTTGGTTGAGAATGCATACTGCCTGTCTGATGTTGCTCTCTTCCTTTCAACAGCTGCGCCAACAAGTAATGGAAACTTGTGAAAAGCAGAACATTTCCGAAGCCACTGCTTGAAATACATAGATCACTAAAAAAGTAATGCCTCCTATTTATTTCCACAGAAACTACAACAGATACAGAGAGCACAATAACACTATTTGAGAGAGCAAACTCTCAGCTACAAAACTGTTTTTCAGCATAGTCACTACCAGTAGCCATGCATTTACTCCAGCAATGAGCAGAAGCCTGCATGCTGCTCTCGTAAAAATCTGCACCAGCAGAGGTGACCCACTGTTTCACAGCTGCTGTGGTGGCGTCATTACTAGAAAAATGTTGTCCACACAGTCCATCTTCCATTGGCCCGAGAAGATGAAAGTCAGGAGGTGCCAAATCTAGACTATAAAGTGGGTGTGGTAGGACAGTCTAGCCAAGATTGGCAATGTGCTCCAGAGTCTTCAAATTGGTATGGGGCCTGTCTTGTGTTGCAAGAGAAAGGTTTTCTTCTCTGGCCTGACTCTGGAAGTTTGAGCTGCAATGTAGCAGTCAGAGTTGATGGTTTCCTGGTATTTCAGGATATCCAGAAGGATTGCCCTTTTCATATCCCAAAAGACAGTGCACATCACTTTACCCACTGAGGTCTGTGTCTTGAACGTTCTTTTTCTTCAATGGGGAATTCACATATCACCACTCCATGGACTGCTGTTTTGACTCTGGCTTGTAGTGATGACCACTACATCTCATCCAGGAACATGTCACCTTCAGACTCATAATGGTTCAGTAGATCCTGACGAACTTGGTGTTCTTTCTGTTCCTATGTGAGCATTTGTGAGACCTACCTGGCACAAGCTTTGCAATATTCCAACGTTGTCACCACCATTTTCAACAGCATTGAAGCCGATATTCAGCTCTGTACACAATTCCAGGTCGTAATTCACTGATTGCCTGGATGAGCTGGTCAAGACACTCTTCATTTCAGGTGTGACAGCTGTGGATGGCCATCCAGAACATGGCTTGTCTTTCATGTCACTGTCACCGCTACTGAAATGCACCACCCACAACCTCACTGTGCTCACGTCCATTGTTTGGTCTCTATAAATGTTCAGCAAGCGTCAATTTATGTTAGCGGGTGTAATTTTGTCAGTGAGGGAATGGTTTTAAACTAAAGAAGGGGAGATTTAGATTAGATGTCAGGGGGGAGTTTTTTACTGAGGGAGTGGTGAGGTGCTGGAACAGGCTGCCCAGAGAGGCTGTGGATGCCCTCTACCTGGAGGTGTTTAAGGCCAGGTTGGATGGGGCCTTGGGCAGTCTGGTCTAGTACTTGTTGTAGTGGTTAGCAACCCTGCCTGTGGTGGGGAAGTTGGAACTTGGTGATCCTTGAGATCCCTTGCAACACAAGCCATTTTATGATTCTATGATTCTATGTAATTTATTTACCAACTCTGTTCATGAAAATTGTACTCACTCTCCCCATACTATTTCCAGTGGAGCAATATGAATCGTAATTAAACTGAGTAAACAATTTGGCTGAACACCATGCATCAGTTCTAGTGCCGAATCCATACTAACCATAAAGAGGCAATACTGGACAAGAGCATTGTTCAAATTATTTTCAATTACATTTACATTAAATACTGATTTTACCAATTAAAAATTAAAAAAAAGTTTTATCATTTCATCATTTTAACATTTATCATTATAGATGACGTCTTCCTTCCTTGTACCAAAACCAACTCTGTCTTTTTTTCTTTCTCCCGTTCTCTCCCAGAGCACTGGTTTGCAGATATTGCTGGGCTGGGTGGTTCAAAAAACCTCACTTGTTCTATGTTAATAAGGAGAAAAACGACAGTGGGAAGTTTAAGCTTTCATTCTGTAGTTCCTTATATTGGAAGATACCTCTCTCTAAAAATAATGTCAGAATAATACAGTAGAAGATGTGATAATGTACATATATATACATTGTTCCCATATATTTATGTTTGTGTGTGAGAATATTATCATGTACCTATATCAGAAAAATGTACACACAGATATATGCATACACACACGTAAATGCAGATATGAATGTGAGAGTGTTCTCCAGCTGCCATCTGTCACCTCTAGCGAGCCACAGCTGTTGACCAAAATGCCCACTAGAGGCCTTCATTTGCTAGAGTCTGTCCAATCTACTGAAGCCAGAGCCACGAGGGCCCAGCTGCCCCAAACCTCGGTGAGATACCACAGCATACAGCCCTCTCCACTAACAACATCTGGCAACAGCTGCAAAGGAATGACTTGATCCCCTCATCACTGGAGCAAGGCAAATTGACTGGCACTCCACTGAGCGATGTGTGGTGTGTGAGGCATGGGCTGCCCACCTTCTCCAGCCGCCGCCCCACCGCTGCAGCCTCCTGCTGATGCCTTGCTGTGAAGGCAGTGCCACCAGAGTGCTGGCAAGGCTGTGGGGCCCCACTGGGCCCCAGTGAGCCCGTTCCACTCACAGCCCTGTGGCAGCCTGGGATTATGTGGATTTTCACGGCTCTTCCCTCCTGTTGTTAGAGGCGAGGCCGGCGCGAGGCCGGCAGCGTTCTCCCCACCCCCCGCAAGCCCACTGCTCTAAATAAGGCAATGGTCACTGTGTCAGTAATCCCCTCTTCCAAGGACCTGCAAACACCAGTGGAGGGACATTCTTTCTGTTCAGATGTCTGGCTGACGTCTGATGCTTAAAACGGAGCATGCTTTCATCCCTCCATGCATTGTCGCAAGCTCCCGGTGGTTACTCTTAAAAGGGTGCCTCAGCTACGCAGGGAAACAGTTGCTGACCAAACGGGACACGGTGTGCTCAATCCAGCCCTCGTGAATGCCTGATCCTTCCAGCTCCGTACCAGCCTGACCCAACGGGACCATGTCTACCTTTGGCTACAGAAGAGAGCTTAGCAAATATGAGGACATTGACGAGGATGAGCTCCTTGCTTCTCTCACAGAAGAGGAGCTGAAGGAGCTGGAGCGGGAACTGGAGGACATCGAGCCTGACCGCAACCTCCCTGTAGGACAACGGCAAAAGAGTCTGACAGAGAAAACACCCACCGGGACTTTCAGCAGGGAAGCACTGATGGCCTACTGGGAGCGGGAGACCAGAAAGCTCTTGGAAAAAGAGAGGCTGGGTGCGTGTGAGAAGGTAAGGCACCAGGTGTTCTGTTCCCTGGAAGTATTAGGGCTTGTTCCTCCCTGGCGAGATCTTTCTGTCTCTTGCAGCATTTGTAAGGCTATTGTCAGCGATATGTTTATGTCTGCTAAAGCACTGCGTGTTAGCTTGGAGAGTTCTTGTGCCCTCTCTGGAAGTACATGGGAATCTTAGCTGAGAGCAGATCAACTTCCTGTAAAAAAGTATGGGTAGTGATTTAAAAAATGGCAGGAATACAAGTTTAGGCCATAGGCTAAAAATTACTGCCAACAAAAATTATTAGACTGTGTTTAACTTTTTCTTTTGTTTAAAGCCTAACTGCTTTAAATATATATATATGTATACATATATATATATATATTGACTTCTGGAAGGCATATGAAAATGAGGATTTTGAATACAGTGCATATCAGAAGTTGAGTAAGTGGCTGAGAGGCTCCATGCTCGCTGGAAGGAAGCAGCATTGCAGCCAGAAGGATTGTCATGCCTTGGTGCTGCTGAGCATCCTTGGCTCCAGAATCTGCAGCGGTGGTCAGAAGGTGGCTGTAAGGTATTCAGAAGTTGGCCTGGAGCAGGGAATTGGTCAAACACCTGTGTTCCCCAAAGTACAAATGACTGCTTGTCAGGCAATTTGTTCCTCAAATAAAAATTGTCATAATAAATGCTGATTCACGAGCTATAACAGTACAGCTAGGACTCGGTCTTAGCAGGTGATGAGCACTCTCAGTCTAAGCTAATGTTCATATTGGCATCCTCTGAGCCCTTGCAAAAACAGACTGTGAGCCGGGGCTCATTCAAAAAGCAGTTTTTGTCTTCATAAAGGCTCTGTGTAATTTCAAAGCAAAGCAAATCAATGACTTGGGGATGTAAGTTTTTAATCCTTAAACACTGCTCCATATCAAGTCCTGACTTACAAGGACATGCTTTCCTATGTTTAAATAATTTAAAAAAATTTAAAAAAAATAAAAAGATAAAGAAAGCAAAACTGTACTTTCAACTTCAAACAGCCTCGATTCAGGAGTTCAGTTCATTTGCAAGGAAATAATTACAGTCAGTGCATTAGATAAAATACTTCCTTAGAGAAAAATCACTTGGACTTTAATTAGCTTGCAATAATAATAGTCACAATTGCTTTAAATGTTTCTTTAAATCAAGTGTTCTTTCCTGCTAGTGAATGGTGCTGTAGGGACTTTGCAGGCAAGCACACAGAGCACTAGCTGTCATCAGACCATTAGTATCAGCTTGCAGACATGGGCTTCACTCCCTGTTTGTCAAGTCCCAGGAAGGGAATGGCAAGATTAATGTTTTTTTCAGCTGAGCCTGGAATCCGAAACCTGGACGGTTCCAAAAACTTTCGGTATGGATCTTGTTCCGTGTCACATAAAGCTTTTCCATGCCTGTATAGCATTAACTAAACCTTATAGTGTTCAGAAAAGCCTTTATATTTTCAGATCTGAGAAGTGGATTCCTAAATGTGTTCATAAATAGGAAAATGTTCACATGCTGATGTAGAAGGTACAAATGCTCACTCTACTAAAGGCAATAAGAAACACCTTCTGAGTTTCTTGAAAGCAATCTTCTTGCCCTCAAGTGTCTGAAAGTTAGACACCTTACTTAAGATAGCTATTTGTGCCCTTTCTATAGTTAGTGGTGAGACGACAGCCCCACCAGAAGGCAAAATCCTGTAGATAGCCATGTAGGGGGAATGCCTTGTCCTCCAGAGGTATTTCTCTCTCTGTATTGACTATCTCAGGCCTAACTTTTCATCAAGCTGCTACCACACAGTAAGATGAAGCCCTGCAGGCTGCCAGCAGCAGTCCTTTATCGAAATGCTGCCACAGTACCAGGGCATGCCTCCAGAGATCTGCAAAGAAAATAACTCAATTTCAAAATTATTTTTCAGATTCCTATGAGATACAGCACCTCACAACGTATGCTATGGAAAAATAAACATCTTTACTCCTAAAAGTGCCATTCCAAAAATTCAAGGTTTTTTTTTTTTTATCATTAATCTGGTGTCATCAAAATATACCACCAGTCTTTTCAGAGGCACAAGCTTCTGCTCATATGTAGCTGTGTTGAAGGCTGTAAGTGTATGTGTCTGGGTAGATAAAAGCATACCATAAAAATGGCTTCCTGGATAACTGATGTTTTCAGCTTTTAATAAGCTGCATACATGTGCGGAAGCTGCAGATACAAATCTCAGTGTCATAATGAACCCAGCCCTGTTTCCATTAGCAGTGCAGTGCCTTCCTGCTGAGAATCTGCAGTACAATGGGGCTGGACCCTGCAAGCCCTCCAAGCACCGTGCTCTCAGGGACAGCGGGTTGGAACAGTTTGATGTCTTGTTTCATTTGAGTCATATTTATCTGAACATTAAGAAGTACCGTATGTTTTGCATGCATCCCAACACAGAAATCTGCTCAAGACTGTGAAACAATACCATGCAATCTGTCATTACTGTTATTTTAATCTTTCTGTGTTTTTAGATCCAGATAATTAAGCAAACTTAAAGCTGCCCATGTTTTCTAAAAATAAGCTACTACATTAGTAAGAATCGTGTTTTCCAGAAATGTAAAACCCAGTCACTGTGTCTCCACAAAGTGTACCCATTCTCCATTTAGTATTTTATAAAGACTAAAACATGGATGTTGATAAGGTAGTTTATGCAACCACTATTCTACCTGTAAAATTTTATAAGCATTTACCAGTGTAAATAAAAAGGGTTACAATGTGGCTTGTCCAGTAGACTACAAAGCACATGAGCGATCTTTCTGGGCAGGAGGTTGAGGGCTGGTTGTAGCTTGAGGGCTCAGTCAGGGCCCATACCACACAGCCGTGCTTCTGGAGCTCTGCATGAGGAGAGGGGGACTTCCCTGGGGCATAGGCCTTGCTGATCCTGCATGTGAAGTACGGTCCTCTGCAGCCAAAACTGCTGAGTGCCCCTGACAGAACTCTGAGAAGTGGATCCAAAACTGACGTTTTGGTGCTCACAAAACACACTGAAATAACCTTGGAGTTTAGAAAAGAAAGGACTGCTTGGGCAATGAGTTCTAACATGTTGCAGTGTTGGAGCTGACCTGACAGCTGTTTCAGAGCAGTGTCTTATCTCTTGGCAAACCTGAAGTGATCTGTGTCTTACTGAGATGACTACTTGTTAGCTGTGAGGATGTGTCTGACTCTTTTCTTCACAAATACCTGTGAAGTGCGTATTGAACCTTTAGTACATCCAGAGTATTTTCTGTGTAACTCCTGCAATTCTGTATTATTTTGCACATCAGTACGCATATTGACACATGCAGACACTGTCTGTATTCTAAATCATGGTGTTCTTTAGCTTTTTGGATGTGCTAATAAATGAAAGGGAGACTGAGCATTGACACAGCTGTCTAATGTTTATGAATCAGGAAATTTGTTGCTCACAGATCACATTCATTCTGAAATTGCAGTCTTGTGTTTCCGCTGGCAAGGATGGTTCCATAACAGCCCCTTGTAGACATGCCAAATCATAGACAGCATGAAGTTCATCCATATCATAATGTCTTGTATCAAGTTTTCTCTTGGGAGTAATCTTTGACATCAGGAAAGCTAAGCCAATTTACATTAAGCATATGTATTTTAAAGAAAATTAAATAAATAATGATAATAATGTGTTAGGTGCTGAAATAGTTTTTCTGTTCACTTAACTGGCTTTGTTTGTGGGGATTTATTTTTAGCTTTCAGCATTAACTTACATAGTTTCAAGATAATCATTTTTGAAAAAAAGGCAGTAGCTACATTACTGCAATCATTTTAACACCCTCACCTACATTCCTGTTCAGGATTCAGAGCAAGAAGAAGACAATTCAGAAGACATTCAAGAAGAATGTTTCACAGAAAGCAATAGTGAAGTGTCGGAGGAGGCATATACTGAAGAGGATGATGAAGAGGAAGAAGAAGAGGAGGAGGAAGATGAAGATGAAGATGACAGTGATGATGAGGATGAGGAAAAGCAAAATTTTGCAGCTAGTGAAAGACCTGTGAATTGTGAGGATGGCAGGAGTTCTGGCCACGTTAGACACAAGAAGTGTAGCAATGCGAAGAACAGTGAAAACTTGCTCAATGGCCACGATGGGAAAGACACTGAAAATCTGAGCTTTAAAAGCAGTGCCATACACCCATGTGGAAATCCAACAGTTATTGAGGATGCTCTGGAAAAAGTTCGGAGCAATGACCCTGAGACCACAGAGGTTAATCTAAATAACATTGAAAATATTACTTCGCAGATGCTTATACAATTTTCTCAAGCCCTGAGGGACAACACTGTAGTTAAGTCATTCAGCTTGGCTAACACACATGCTGATGACAACGTCGCAATAGCCATTGCTGGTATGTTAAAAGTAAATCAACATATCACTAGTCTGAATATTGAGTCAAATTTTATCACTGGCAAAGGAGTACTGGCCATCATGAGAGCTTTGCAGCATAACAAGGTTCTAACAGAGTTACGGTTCCACAACCAAAGGCATATCATGGGCAGCCAGGTGGAAATGGACATAGTTAAACTGTTAAAAGAGAACACCACTCTGGTCAAGCTGGGGTACCACTTTGACCTTGCTGGCCCAAGAATGAGCATGACAAGCATCCTGACAAGAAATATGGATAAACAAAGGCAAAAGCGCATGCAGGAGCAACGGCAACAAGAGTATGGTTGTGATGGAGCTATCAACCCAAAGACCAAAGTCTTGCAGAAAGGCACTCCTCGTTCCTCACCGTTCACGTCACCTAAGAGCTCACCTTGGTCCTCTCCAAAGCTCCCTAGGAAATCAGCACCAGCAAAAAGTCAGCCTCCAGCTCCCGCACCTCCTCCTCCCCCTCCACCCCCACNNACCCCCTCCTCCTCCCCCAGTTATTCCAGACAAGAAAGCACCGACCAGGAACATAGCTGAGGTTATCAAACAGCAAGAGAGTTCAAAAAAAGCCTTACAGAATGGACAGAAAAAGAAAAAAGGCAAAAAAAGCAAAAAACACGAGAACAGTATATTGAAAGAAATCAAAGATTCTCTAAAATCCGTCTCAGACAGAAAATCGGAAGAAGGTTCACGGCCCTCCACCCGACCCTCCACCCCACAAAGGTCCCTCCATGACAACCTTATGGAAGCAATTCGAGCAAGCAGCATAAAACAACTAAGGCGGGTAAGTAAGAGATCTTATTTCAGTAACTGGCTGTGGATCAGAAATAGAACAAGCTCAATTAATTTTAGAATATAGATATTTAATAAAAACACTCCTAGAAATGTGAACATAAAGTACTTAGGAGGCTGTTTTCCTCTGATTAGGCTTTTCTCAGCTCACTGATTTCTATTTAATTGGGACTGTGACAGAAAGTGGGTTACTTTCCTAGTTTCAGGCTTGTTACAGGACATGCATTAGCAGAAAGATCTTGGGAGAGGGCCAGCAACTCAGGAAGGAATTTTGAGATGTAGAATGTACAACAAATGTAACAGGATTCCCCCACTCCCCGTTCTGTAGGTGGAGGTACCAGAAGCCCTTCGGTGAAAGCCTGGATGACAGAAGGAGCAGAGCACTGCAGTGGCCAAGGGAAGGCTGTTGGGCTGTTCACCGGTGGTAAAATAGACTGTGTAGCAAGCTGCTTCTAAAGTACTCTCTTAGATTCAAACAATTTATCTTTTCCTTTCAAAGAAATAAACCCACTAACTACTAAACAATGCTTTAAAGATACATTTGCCTTATAATCTGTAAATATGGAAATAATTTTTTATTTAACGAGATTTCTATTGGAAAATTGCTGCTTATTTAGATATTCTTTTCAATATCTGACTGCAAAACACTGGACAAGTTCTTCACAATGAAATGTAATAGTTTACCAGTCTCTGGTTTCTTCCTCCTTTTTTTTTTTTCCCAAGAATTTACAATAAATGCAGTTTGAAGCTTTTAAGCAGAATAATAGTCCCGAGTTTCTGTGTCTGAAAACCTGCCGGATGTTTGTGTCAAATTCATGAACATTGGGAACTTCTCTCAAAAGAGCCCAAGATCTGCCTCAACTACATCAGTGAAGCATGTTTGGAAGATTGTACCTCAGCATGTATTAGTGCAATTTCATACTGACATAGAAAAGAATATGGTTCATAATGCTACGTACAACTCAAATCAAGCGGTGGGCTGTGTCAGGCCACTGGTATTGTGTACCGGGTCCTAAATGTTGATTTAACAGAAAAGGAAGGGTGAGTGATCAATAGAACTGCAGTTCATGGTGACTTAGGGTTTAAAACTTTCATGGATATTTTAAGGTTACAGCAGAATTATTCAACTGAAATCCATTTTGTACAAGTGCAAACTGCTGTATCTGGGCAGAACTAATCCCAGAACAGAGATTCAGTCAGACAGAGAAACTTAAAGAGGAGACTAGCCATCAGGTAGAAGAGGACTTTCATAAGATACCATTTGAGCAACAAGCTGGGTGTGAACTGTGAATATGATATGGTGGAAGCAGAGCCAATATGATTTGGAGATGCACAGCTGAAGGCATCTCGTCGCAGGCAATGCTCTTCTTCATGTAGTACTGGACAGTCTCGCTCTGTTCAATTAGACACGGTTCTGGGTGCTTCAGCTAATGTGAAGGCTGTGTTAACAAGAAGAAAACCAAGCAGTGGCCGAGATATTGAAGGTCAAGAAGGAATACATGTTTTTAAAAAGCAAGTAAATATTAATTAGTTTACTTACTGCAGCAATAAGTAACAGAATTAAGATCTCTTCTACATGAAACCACACAGAAGAGATTATTTTTGGTTACCCAACATTACAGTGGTTCTGAAAAAATGTAGGTGAAATTGTATCTGGAAATATTCACCAGACAGATTTCCTCAGAATGAAGGCAATTAAGTGTAATAAAGAAAGAATGCATTAGTGAATTGCGAGAGAAGTTACTGTTACAGCAAGAAAATAATGAAGATTTGTTTTCTATTTTAAATTTCTTTGCTTTGGTAGTCAGTGAGTAGAACCAACCAAAAGAAATATACAACTACCTAAAACACTTCCCAACATTATTCCTCTTCTCTCAGGGTCAAAACCTACTGTCACAGGAAATAAGGTACTCACAAGTAGTTTTCAGATGCCATTATAATGGCATAGTCTCCCGTAGCACAGAAAACAATCATCTGCCGTCAGTATCCCATGGCCAAATAGAAGCTGGAACTTGGGATCTTTTGAGGATGGAAGCAATGCTGGAATGCAGCCATGGTTAAGAGGGGACCTGCAGCCTTGGACAGCTTTGTGAAGGATGAGAAGCAGCAAAATGTTTAATGAAATGACAGAAGCAACTAAATAGTTGCAAAAGGCAACGAAAGAGAGAAATCGGGGAAAGCACAATGGAGACTATCTGGAGGAAGGCAAGGAAATGGAAAAAAGACTTCAAGGAAAGAGAGAAGAGGGAGAAGTGAGGAAAGTAATTGCACAGGAGGTGAAAACTGGCATGAAAAAGGAGGATAATTCAGAGAAAAGGAATACTGAAAAGTGGCAGATGAGGAAAGAGAACAAAACCTAGAAAAAGTAAAGGTAGAATTCAAGTTTCAGGTCAGTAACAGCTTGAGTTACTTCTTTACAGTTCATATATTTGGGAAGGAGAAGAGAAATAGCACAGTCCAAGCTGCAGCCTGCAGTTGCTGACACCTTGTTCATCAGTCCTGTCTCCATCACTGCTCTGCTGATGGAGATTAGTGTTTCAGCTAAAATGTGAAGTCACAGAAGCACCGATCGCTTGTGGTTATTTAAGCTCCTGAGGCACACTCCTTCCTGAGGTGTCAGTTCTGTGTCCTGGCCAAATTCTAATCTGGGTAATTACCTTCTGCCTACATAAACTTCACAGCACTTTCACTTGGAGGCATTTCAAAGCCTGTTTCCTAGCAGAGCTGTGAGGCAGGGCTCCTAAATACACCTTGTTAACATTTGATGCCCCGCTGAAGGGGAAGGCAGCCCCTTCCCTCCCTGGGTGGGCAGCAGTCCTGCACCCTCTCCTCCCAGAGGCATAAACAGCTTCCAAGAAGCCATTTGTTTTCTTTTCAAATAGGTGATGGAGCACCATATGACAAGCACACAGCACTGCTCTGGGAGATATGGTGTCGCCTCCCAGTTTAGCACTAGCCAGGAGTGGAGGGCTGCCAAGCTGTGCTCCTGCCGAGTTTCAGCTCCCCTGGGTGCAAACAACCTGTAGCTGTGCATCTCCCTGGGGCCTGGGGCCTGCTGCTGAGCTCACATCACTCTTTACACCCTTCCCTTCAGTCACAGGAAGGAAAACAACCTCCTTTGAAGGCTCTGCTGCCTTTTGTTTGGCCTATTTGATAAGTGTATCAGCTCCTACACATCCCTATGCTTTCATCGGGGCTGAGTGCCTCAACAAAGAGGCTTTGGGATGCAGGAAGTTCCTCGATTGAATTTGAAGTATTCCCTGTCCACTCTCTGTCAAAGACCAGTCAGAGAAATCATACACACAAAAATCTCTCCAAGTGAATTGGTCAGCAATGGAAGAGCTACAAAAGATAACCAAGTGCTTGCTGTCACCAAAGAGGTGAAGAGGCAGGCGAATACAGCAGATTAGAGTGTCTTTAGAAACAGCCCACATGTTCTTAGAACTTTATTTGTCTCATTGTGAATGGCAGAAGTGGCCACCCCACTGAAAAGCAGAAATGCTTAGCTTTCTGATGAAGAAAAAGAGCAAAACCTGCCTCCCCTGTTTACAGTGAGCTGAATCTCTCCTGTGAGTGTTCCCCAAATACAGGCTGGTGAGGGAGAGTGGGACTCTACAGACCATTGAGGCTACACTCTGTGGTTGAGATGGACCCTGAGTCCTCCTGCTGCCCAGCTGCTCTGCACAAAGTCCAGCTGTCACCTGGCTGCTGACATAGCAAAGCATCAGAAAAAATCAGAACTTAATTTTTACCTGTAATTGCAGTCCTTTAGTTAGTGCTTTATCACCTGGGGAAGTGCCTGAGCTTATAGAAAGAAAACAAACTTGAAAAAGTCCAAGAGATTCTGTTTCCATGTCTTCTGAAATTTTATGCCCACCTGCTGAGCCCCTTGTTAAAAATTTTGGATGGTGACCTGTGTTCCTCTGCAGCTGGGGACTCGGTGAGGGGTAGATGTGCTGGTCCAGCAGCACACTCTGTTCACCCCTCTGGCCCCATGGAGGTTGCTCCTTCCCACCGAGTAGGGCAGGTGGCCAGCAGAGCTCCATCTTGGTGAAGCCATCTACATTTCTGGAGCCTGAGTCTGCGCTACATGCAGACGGGAAGCCAGAGGAGCTTATGCACACAGTTCTAGCAAGATTTTTTGGAGGACGGATGACCTGGGACCTGGGAGGATGCAAGGCGGAGGGGAGCAGGAGGTTATTGCCAAGGACCCTCCCTCACCTGCACACCAGCCACCTCAGCATAGAAGAGAAGCTGTGAGTATTCAAAACTTCTACTCCCCAACTCATATGGTTTCCTCAGAAGTTCATCAGATAGATGAAAGTCATGATTAATGTAGAGCAGCTCCCTAGCCAAAAGAGAAAAATTTTCCATAGATTGATGAGAGAATGACTCCTAACTACCTTAAAGTACCTGCAGTTGGTGGATGTAATGAGAGAAGCAGATCCAAGAACTATTCCTGGGCGTAAGCCTAAATGAAACATCATCTGGGAGAGTGTGTACAATTCTGGTAACTAACAGTCATGACAAATTGTTTTGAATTGGAAGCGAGACAGAAAATGGCTAGGATAATTGGGAAGCTGAAGAAGCTATCCGATGAGAAGAAACGGGAACAGGTGGTGGGATCAGTCTAGCCAAACAAAGGCTCAAAAGGATTTCAGCTCATGTCTATAAATACTGCAAAGGGGAAAGAGCTATTCAGCCACAGGACACTGTCAGCAGTAGAAAAACAATAGATATAAACTGTGCATGGCTACATTTGGATTAGAAATCAGAAGAAATTTCTTAACAGAACATGAGGGTTGTTAAAAGAACTTTCTCATTAAAAAAAGAATGGGCAAAGTTGATGTTAAAATAATGCAGGAAGCTTATAAAAAGGACGGTATGGTATGGTATGGTATGGTATGGTATGGTATGGTATGGTATGGTACTTTCAGTAGCAGAAGCCTGAAGATGGTGACACAGAAGGTCCTGCCATTGTTATTTTAATGCTATTAAATGTGATAACTCCACAAGATCTGCAAATTGTAATAGTATTGAAAGTTGTAAAAAGCTCCTACAATTTGCAGTAAGGTGTCTTATTTTCAAATCTGTGCAAGTCAGCTGCAGCTTTATAAAAAGATTATGACATGGAAGCCCAAGTCTTTCACTAGATGCTGGCTTAATACCATCTGCATTTGATACCAACAGGAACGAAGTACAAGAGGGAACAAAATGTAGTTCACATATTGCTAAGTCCAGCTGTTTTTGTCTGATAGATCTCTGTTTTCAAAACCCTGCAGTTAAGACAGAATTCATTTTTAGATGCATTCATCTAATGTTACAAGTTGAACTATCAGCTTAATGTCTTCGTTTTGAATTTTCGGTTCTTGACTAGCACCATGATTCTGGTGGCTTACACACAAGCAGGAAACCTGCAACCAAGAGACCCTGACAGGGAGGATGAAGCCTTGCACTGAAATTCGGAGGTGAAGGAGTGAACTGCAGCTAGTGCACAGCAAACCCCAGTTAGAGGTCTTACTTTATCATGATGGTGGTGGCAAACACCACCAAGCAGCTGTGTGTAACTACTCAGTGTGAAAAGGATGGATTGGTCCAAAAGAAAAATGGAAATATGGAAAAATTGTGGCCTTACTGAAACCATGGCAACAGCCTTCTTCTCAGGTGTATTAATTTGTATCTGTAACATTTTACCTTTTCAGTTCAAAATGAATATGAATTTTAATAAGCCTTTTTAATAGCACAAGTGAATCATTTTCTACAGAACTCTGACACATGGAAACTTGCTTATCATTAAAATATTGTCAGAGCAGAAATTATCTGGGATTTTGTTAAGAACCAGAACATTCATCTCAGAGCCAAGTTTGGGAGCTATGTTCTAGGCTCTGCTTCTACTATTTGTATACTCATAGGTGAACTGCTTAATTTCTTATGCCTCTGCTTTGCCTTGGAGATAGCAGTATTGATTTGCCTCAAAGTCTTGCAAGGTTATGACCACACTGACTCAAATTGGCTCGAAAATCTCCAGATATTGGGATCTATAAGACAGGGCATTTTTTAAATATTTTTCTTCCTTTATGCTGTGTTTGTTTTGACTGTCTGAACAGCTGAGTGAATACGATTAGTGTCAGTGTAAAAAGAAAGAGAAGCACAGCTGATGTCCAATTGCAGGAAGTTTTGTACATTAAGGTAAAGCAAGCCACAAGGAGCCCCAAGGGTGAGGCAGCTGCACAGGAATGTGCAATCTCCATGATTTAGCCAGCTAATAAACAAGCATACGCATTATTGAGAGGACAGTCAGAACTGCTTGTCCACCTTGAGGAGAATGCACTGGAGAGAGGAGAGGCCTAAGAGATCATTTCACCAGACTCAGTCAGGATAACCTGCTTGTGGCTCGTAGGAAGAAACTTACATATCCATCAGACTACATTTCTTGTTGAGGAGATATCCAAAGTTTAAATTCCACAGACAAGAAATTCTTTCCTTCTGCACCCATTATGACATTCTTATGAGAGTAATTTGTGAATCTGCCTGTAAAGGGCTAAATATTTCTTGGGTTTTTCTTTTCAGAGCTTGATCTGAGAAACATTTAGAGCTATGGCTTTATTTTGTAATGAATGTTCTTCAGGCCTGTAAATGTGCTACATGTCCAGCAGTGAATTTCACAGGCACCTGAAGGAAGTGTTTATGTGCACACAAAGTGGGATCACTCCTCTTGCTAGGTCTCAGTTTACTTCTCTTTAAATTTGTGATACATGCATATGTTCCTGTGTTTCACAAACAAGTTGAAAGGCAACTGTGCTCATGTTTCAAACACTGCTGAGCACTTCCTTCCAGCTTTCCATTTTCACCTTCACTTACCACAGCAGGCTGGTCTTGGTTGCACAGGGCAGGCAGATACCAGAAAATGCTGCCATGTTGTAAGCCAGAGGGACATATAGCAACACTGATCCAAAAGGTGTGTGACTTCACAGGTAGCACTCAGCCAGTGCAAAGTTTTCTGCCTTTCATCCAGGTTTATCACACAGACTTGGGTGCCTGGCTGGACAATGTTACTTGACTTTCAGTCAACTCTCTTTTATCCCCAGTGGCTCTGTAGCTGCATCTCATGCAGACTACATCTCATGACAGGCTTAACTTCTGTCTATTTATTCATGATCCCAAATTCAGTTTCTTCAGAGTGATCGAAAATAACCTGAGTTCCAGTCACTGCAAACACCCTGACTGCTGGATTTTAGTTGCAACACTAGCACAATCCCAGGAGAATTTTGCAGTTCTCAAACAGCGCTGTGGTGGTCTCTGTTGTCCCTTGTTTGCCTGCCTGGTTGTATATTACTGTCCCTCTCTTGCTCCAAACCTGCAACCACTTAGGGGAGCTAAGTACAAAACTAACCTAGAAACAAAAAACAGAGTGCTGTTCTGCTGGTTTGGCTCCCTGACCACTTGTTGCAGGTTCTGTGCTGTGCTGCTGGTGCAGGGAGGAGACCCTCTAGCCAGAAACAGGGAGATGATGGTATCTGGGCAGCATGCATTTAGATTGGCTTAGATTGTTCTGGATCAATACCCTCTGCTCTTTGTGATCCCTGTGCCAACAGAACTGTGGATGTTTATAGCCTGGCACAGCTGAGCAGCCCGCATCACCCTGCTGTGCTGCTGGCTCCTGGTCTCAGGTTCCCCCTGCGATGAATCCCATGGATCACATGGAGAACTGAGCTCACAGCTGGGTGTCAGACAATCCCTGGCTCTAATTCCACTCCACTGGCTTGCTGCTATCAGACACGGTGTGTCTCAAGGGCACTGAGCAAGTCGTGCCAGCTCCCTACTTCTGCAGAACATAGAAGTTATTTCTAGAAAGTGCTTCCAGGGATACCATTGCTCCAAGGCAAGATCAAACATAATTAAATCAGTCATTAAAAATACATTGTAGATGGAGCTCCTAGTCTCCCTCAACAATCATCCCTTGTATTTATCACTGGAAAGTTTTCTTAGTGCTTAGTCTTCTTCAACTGGAAAGTTGAGTCCATTACTTTTTGTGTCATCTACCCCGGACCCATAAAACCATTTAAAATGGATAATTCTGGTTTGCCCACCTCAAAGAGCAGCCACAAAGAGACCTGGGGGTTCTGGTTGTCGGCAAGTTGAACATGAGCCAGCAGTGTGCCCCAGCAGCCCAAAGGGTCAACCGTACCCTGGGGTGCACCAGGCCCAGTGCTACCAGCTGGGCGAGGGGAGGGGTTGTCCGGCTCTGCTCTGTGCTGTGCCCTCTCACCTCCTGCACTGGGTGTGGTTTGGGGCACCACAATACAAGAAGGATATAAAGTTATTAGAGAGTGTCCAAAGGAGTTGGAAGATGGGGAAGGGCCTAGAGGGCAAGGCGTACGAGGAGCAGCTGAGGCCCCTGGGTTTGCTCAGCGCAGAGCAGAGGAGCTGAGGGGAGGCCTCATGGCGGCTGCATCTCCTCACAGGGAGCGGAGGGGCAGCGCTGAGCTCTGCTCTCTGTGACAGCGACAGGGCCCGAGGGAAGGGCATGGAGCTGTGTCAGGGGAGGGTCTGGTCTATGGTTCTGTGGTTCTATGATCTGTGAGTGACTGTACAGCACATTAATATTACAAAAATGCTGTATCTCATCCTGCCATTTACATACAGGATAGCCAGTGCTAAGGGTACTGGGCCCTTTGACATTCATCCTTTCAAAAAATTAATAGGACCACAGCTTTTTGCATGTTAACTAGCTGTGACCTAGGCAAGATCACAGTTACTGAATCATAGTTCAATCCTGAAGCAGACAACTACCCCCCTGCAGCATGCCACTCTGCAGCCCCTCAGCTGTATTCCCCACCAACGTACTCAGGCAGCAGTGCCAGAGGAGGAGACACGGTGGTGAGTAATTTGGAATGTGGATTTGTTATCAGATCTAAGCATCTGAGCAACCCAAGCTTGCTTTCCCCTTCACTCAGCTTGCCCATCAGTTTTCTGGCATTGTCCTGTCATGTTGACAATAAGTAATACTGCCTTCGATAAAGTGCCAATGAAGTCACGTGTGGTTCATTCAACAGGAAGGGGACAATTCATCACTTTTAGGATGGAATGTATCTTAGAATGAGAGTATCAGCCTGACTGCAGGTCTTGTGGGCTGTTTGTGTGATAGGACTCCCATACGAGGGACTGCCCAAAACACACTCCTGGACTTCAGTCCTTTGTATTTTAATGGATGTTTAAACATCTGATTTCCAAATCAGCTTATTTCCAAGCTGAGAAAATGCTTATAACTCTCTCTAGGTAGATTAGAATCACAGAGTCATAGAATATCCTAAGTTGGGAAAGATCCCCAAGAATCATAGAATCACAGAATCATAGAATTGCTTGGGTTGGGAGGGACCTTAAAGACCATCTAGTTCAAACCCCTCTGCCACGGACAGGGTTGCCACACACGAGGATCATCGTGTCCAACTCCTGGCTCCATACAGTACCACTCAAAAATCAAACCCTTGTCTGAGAGCGCTGTCCATATGATTCTTGAACTCTTGAACAGCTTTGTACTATGCCCACTGCTCTCTTATGAAGAACCTTCTCCTAACATCCAAACTGATCCTCCCGTGACATAGCTCCATGCCATTCCTTCAGGTCCTAAATACCTTCAAGATAATTTCAGTTTGACTGTAACATTATTTTTGCTTATTTAAATTTTGGTTAATGCATTTTTTGAGCTGATTCAGGGCCTTTCTCTCACTTCCTTTTTGATGAAGAATGGAGGGTTTCTTTCTTCCTGAGGAGAGTGGTGAAACTGTTAAGACCTACAAACAGTCATGGGATGGAAAACCTCTACAGGGTCATTCAGTCCTCTGGCTGGGGTTGGGAGAGCTGCAGTGATCTCCCTGAAAAGGAGAAAAGATGAGAAGTGCATCCACTCAGTTCTAGCCTTTCTGTTTCAGGAAAAGACACTGAGATCCACCCCACTCTGACGGGTTATGGATGTTCATTGCAGCCTTGTCTTCCCAGCCTGCTGCCCTGAGATCACAGGACCAGAGCCTCAGGGCCATTGCTAGCATTTAGAAGCAAATAATGGACTTGGACGTGTCATTTCAGATACATCGTTATACCTTAAAAGCAGTGCATCTGATTTAGTTGAAACAGTCTGGGGATTACCTGAAAGTAGAACAGGAGTTGCATAATTTATTACAGACAGCTTTTACATGAAAATACGGATTTAGTCTGGAAATGCTGCTGAAGCTGTAGCTTTACCCTGTCTTCCCATCTCTTAAAACAGATATTTTGTAATGCTTTAAAATATGAACACCTGGGCTGACAAGTGGCAGAATTTTCTGCATGATATCAGCACAGACGCTTTTGAAGAGGACTCCCACTGCAGTAGGAGAAGACTGCTGCATGAAACACATCAGGAACTAAAGATGCTATAGCCTTTATGCTGTTCCTGCAAGCACTTCAGCGTTTCATATAGGTGAGGCTTGCTTTTTCCATGCTTGCCTCGGGACGTTTTTCTATTTAATAACTCTTCTCAGAGAACGATCAGCATGATCAAAGTGTTTTATCAGCTTGGGCTCAGATTGCTCTCATCAGTGCCAGTCCTTCCCTAATGCATACTTGTTCTGGGATCTGTGTTGTCATGTAAAAAGACACCCTGCAATCTTTTCTTTCCCCTTTAATCCTCATCTAGCATTGCTTAGGTCATGGGAGATGTAAATCCATGAGGTAAAGAAAAGCCAGCACAACACCACCAAGACAGAGCAAATCAAAGCTCCATCAAGCTGCCTTTTCCTCCCCACCAGTTCTGAACCAGAACAAAGAATAAAACATCTTTTCATCTTATGTCTCACAACAGATGAAGAAAGCACTTTCCAGCAGACATCAAGCTACAGAAAGGCTTTTAAATCGCTAGGAATGACTCAGGTAGAGGTTCTGTCCTGGTGGCTGGAAGTCTGATAGGCAGAATGGAGAGGCTTCTCTGGCAGATAAAGAAAAATAAAACTGATACTTCCAATATGAGTCTAAATGAATGTTGTTGTTCAGCACAAATGTCTTCAAAACAAAATATCTACAAAGCATTTTAATATATATTTGGTGCTTTTCTCTGTTCTAAAAAAAATCTTTTACATATTTTATAGGAAAGCAGATGCCTACAGCTACACAAGCACCTGCACCACACATGAAAAGTGTATTTACAACTTGGAGGATAAAGTAAGTTTGTTCTAGGATTAAAAATTCTCTATCTATGGAATTCGATAAAAGTAATGCCGTGTACAGAATTAGCCTGATTTTTATTGCAAATGTCTTCTGTAGACACTACAGGGCCAAGGCCTTTCTAGAACTTAAGTCTCTGCTTGCAAGAATTGCCAAAACTGTCATGTGAACTGGTAGATCTCTTGATATATTCTTGTACATGCTGTTATCTTTCTGTGCAACGGGTCACTGCCTCAGATAGCCTGACAAATCTCTCCTCAAGCCTGCAATTCCAGGCTTTGTTTCTGCTCTATGAATTCTGTCAAAAGCTCATGTGCCCCGGAGGTGTTTCAGGGCTCTGATCATAGACACTGCACAAATTGCTTCAGACGCTCCCATCTCCGGTATGACCGTGTATTTGTACACCAGGTGTGTTCTCCTCTGAGATAGCAAAGGTTTAAGAGGAACCAGTGATGTAATGCAGAGAGAACCTCATAGCATGTTTCCTCAGCAGGTAGCTATGATACACATGAGAGCTTGCTCAATGAAGATAATAAAACTCTCCCTCTCAGCAGCTTGCTATCTCCATTCCTTACCACACCTGTGGCTGAATCATCACACACCAATTAAACCACAGACTCCGTTGCTACTAAGTGAGCCATACACTGTGTTTCTTGTTGCAGCCCCCCATCCTTTCTACTCCCAGAGCACACCAAGAATTTGACTAAGTCCATACCAGGATCTCACACCAGTTTAATACTTCCACATAAAGCATGGTTGAAAGACTTCTGTGATTGGATAAAATACAGTGCTTGATATAAGGAGCAAAACGTGGAGGAAGTACCTCAGTCACAAACTTCTGTGAAAGCTGTGGTGAGTCCTCACTTGTAACTTGAGCAGCAATGTTCTATTGCCTGAACCCTACGCTCAATCTCCTATAGTCTGATCTGGATAGTGTTAGGAAAGCGCTTACAGGACCTGAATAAAACGCTGTCACTCGTGCACAGAGAAAATATCTTAAACTGAATGAAAATATGTGGAGTTAAACTATGTCTATGTCTGAACTTTGTTTAGCAAGGCCTTCAGAAGCTGCCCTGGACAGGAACATCTTGCCAGTTTTGATCAAATGAGCAACATGAAACACAAAGCTTTTGTTTCTTTTTCCTTCTTTAATGCTGCAGAAGTGATGCTACTAAATTAAAGTCCAACTGTTTGCATAGTAATAAAAACAGGAGGTCAGATTTAAAGAGCTGCATTTGCTCTTGTGTTTCTTGGAAGACCTCTCTGCCTCTAAACTGACAGTGCAGCTGCTCACTCAAAATTATGCAGAAAGATAAAGAAATTCTTCATTTGGATCCCAAAATGTATGGCAAACACAACACTTGGAACAAAGCGTGGAGCGCATCGCATCCTTCAGCTGAAACAGGGAGCTGACACATTGCTACCACATGGCTGCAGTGCTTGATTTGTTAAGTACAAACAGTAAAACTATAAAAGAGGAAAATAAAGCCATCTGACGTCAACCACATCAAGCAACAGTTTCTCCTAACATGCCACGATGGTCTGCATGGCTGATGATGTAGCGTGACTGTCACCCAGCAGCAAAAATATTATCACACACTTCAAAGCTATTGGCTGCCTTTCCTCAAGTCAGAGCTTTAATGTGCACCGTGATGAAAACAGGATGGCCCCTTTCAAACCACAGTGATAGAGGCAGATGAGACAGTAGGGCGAAACCCGCAGGAGCCAGCAAACACAGAGCCATAAACACAATGCCTTCTCTGCTTCAAGTCTTCAGAGGCCCTGAGCTTTCTAGAAGCGTGGCAATTGCACTGCTGCACCCTTTGGTCTTACAGATGTGCAATTCAGTGTACTGACCCATTCCTGTGATTTTATAACTCACACCTGCAAAATTAGTGTTTTACATCTTCAGGAGGAAACGCGTGCTCATGGCCAACCAGCAGTGAAGCCTGCTGCATTACACAGGCAGAGCTCTGTGGCCACCTGATAGGGGAGAGCTGCTGCAGCTCATACAGGCCCTGCCTGCAGCCCTCCTGGACTGGGGCGGCTCAGCCAGCCAGGACTTGGTGTTCTGATCAGTTAAGCTTCTGACCCTGTCTGTCACAGTGAGGTTCTCCTGACGGGACCCGCTGTGATGGGATGTGCTGCTGAACCTGGGGAGGGCATTTCACTTGTATTCCACAGGATTAGCAGCTGCTCTTTAAGTTCCAAATGCTATTCCAACTCCCATCTTTTGTATGTAGTTTATTAAAGCTAAATCCATAAAGAACTGCATGCTGCAGCTGTTTCCAATGCTGTAATTGCACAAGAGATTATATTCAAAAGCATTGTTTAATGCAACACCAGAGTATGACCCAACATTTACACCCACAGACAACCAAACTGCTCAGATTGACTCTGGGATATGGCCATGATTCAGGTGGTGGGGATTGTGCATTTTTTTGAACACTTAAAAATGGCATCCCCTTCTGAAAATCAGACTTAATAGAAAAACAATTCTTAGTGTCTTTGTTTTGTGAACAGAGAGAACTAAATTTTAACAAGGCATTTAAAATACTATAAACGTCCCTTCTTTGGACTGCAGCACCTTGGTCTAATGCTGCCTTGCTTGAGCAGGGCAGTTGGATTACATGACCTTCAAAGTCTCTCCCAACCTCAACCACACTGTGATATGTTCTACATTACCTTTGATGGGCTGTTACCACCCTGATGCAGAAGTGTCACCGAGGCATAGAGAAGGCTGGGTTGAGATTTGGCTTCAAGTAAGACACCTACAGCTAAGTGTCCAAAGTGTACATGCCTGCCTGCTCAGTGGGGTCTACACTCATTGCGTGTAGTGGAGATAGAGTTACTGTGTCAGAACAGTGGGACAAATGGAGATGCCTACTTCAGGATGAATCCCACCCTGATTTCTTGGTAAAAGATTTGTATGCCAAACCCCTTCATTTCTCAAGCAAAATGGACTGCAGATCAGCCTTGCTGTAGAATACGCTGTGGTGCTTTTGGATCCAAGCAGCACGGCCTGCTGAGCAGGGACACGGCTCACACAATGCTCCTTTAGGGGCTCCTGGACGCATTGCTGAGCTCTCTCACATCAGCAGTCACTCCTTGGAGTCTCCCTCATAAAGCACCAAGGGAATCTGCTTGGGGTTAAACAAAATGCTTTGGGAAGGATGTAAGGGAGGTTTTAAGGAACGTAGTCTCACAGGAGAATCAGGAACTATGAAGATGTACAGTGATCTCATATTGCATCTCGTTTGTTCTCCTCAACTTCAGGTCTAATGGAAAGGCTGTTCCAACAGTGAAACATGAAAAGCAACTTGAACAGCCACAGCATTTGGTTACATAAGATACCTTATTTATGCTTACAGGTAACAGTATAACGAGGCTAGTCTTCGGAAGTTGGCCCAATACAGAGGTCTCACTAAATTTTGAGCTGTGGTGTAGCTGAAGATGTCTTGTTAGCCAGGGTCTGTGGTAATGAGGGACAAGGAATGCTGCTCTAAGTCAATTCCAGATCCAGGTACCACCTCTAGACTGGACAGGTGGCTTGAGTGAGGCAGATTCCCTGGTAGAATGGTGACAATGACCAGTTACTGCCTGAGGTCCATGTGACAGGTTCCTGAGCTACAAAGCCTAGAGAGTCAGCACACATGATGAGGCAGGCAACGTGCCCAGCAAAGAAAGGTTCCAGTATTTGCTCTTCTTTTGTATTCTTTGCCAGCTGAGATCTCTCTTGGGTTGACTCCTTGAAAAATGCATCTCAGACTAAAGTTATCCTTTTACCAGCCACCAATCTCTCATGTTCCTCACCAACACAGAGCTCTCTCTACTGGTCATTAAATACCTCTTCAGGTAAGTACGTAGATAAGACCATTTTTCCTCCAGTAGGAATCCACACCAGGATGACTTCTGTTTGCTCTGACACAGCTCACGTATTGCAGCAGCAGTGGCTGCATGTTGCAGACTACTAAGGATGTTTTTCAGACAAGTGTCCTATTTTTGAGATGAGGTTAGGAGATATGTCCTATAAGGAATAAGACATTTGTAGTGAAGACCACAATCAATGACTGAGAGCAGTAAGAGCTGAGATATGACAGGGAAAAACACTTGAATTATCTGGGCAGGATACTGGCTCAGCAGGAGACACAAGAGCATCCTGGATCCTGCAAGGTCAGCACAGAAAACATTGTACCACAAAAGGAATCATTTTTTAGAACTACAGACTGGTTTTATACAACATTTGTCTTGCTCTACTGGACCCTACTGCTCTTTCTGCACACTTGTAGTCTTTTTTTTATTACTACTTTTTGCAGATCTCTGAACACTCTTGGGATATATTTATTTCAGTTTTAGTCACTAAAACACAGTAGGGTTGTGCCTGCTTCCCAGGCATCTCGCTGAGGACTTAATTTTGTTGGCAACTTTCCTTTATTTCTAGCCTGATAAGAATTCTGTTTTATCCCACGGTTTGTATTAGAATTGAAGTAATTCATAAAGAACTAAGTTAATATATTCATTATAAATTATTATAAACTGTTCTCTCCATAAGCAGTAACCCACATGTGACAGGTCATCCGGCCAAGGAACACATCACAGGCATAACGTGCTATATTCAAATACTTTTCTAAGAACAGAGTATGCATGGAGACCTTCTGCCAAGAAAATCATTAGTTCCCTCCCCTCTCTAAACCACAGTATGCCTTTCAGACATGGATGCCAGTTTTTGAAAGGTCATCTGGAAATATCTAAAGATGTGTTCTTTGCTTAAGGCCCAGTGACCATATAATATACTTTTCATCCAAGAATTATATTGATTCACATGAGAATGGAGCAACATGTTACATAATAGGACTTGGATGTGATGCTGAGCACTTATCAATAGTATCTTCATTTCAAAAGCACACTGAACATCAGAATAAATGGTCATATTTTCTCTTTCATGTGATCTTGGCACCAGTTTTGGTGGGTCACTCTGAAAGTAATGCCTCCTCTTTATGGAAAGTACAACAGAGGCAAAGAGCACAGTAACACTACTTGACAGAGAAAATTCTCAGCTATAAAACACTCTTTTTCAACACAGTCACCATCATTAGCCAATTCTCGTGGATGAGCTGATTGAGATGCTCTTCGTGGTGTGCCAGTTGTGCATGGCCGTCCAGAAGGTGTCTTTCACATCACTGTTGCAACTGCTGAAACACACCACCCGCTGCCTCACTGAGCTCTCTTCTACCGTTTGGTCTCCACATTCAGTAAGTGTTGACGAATGTCAGTCGGTGCCATTTTTTCCACATGGAGGAATTCAACAACATGTTTTTGCTTCATACGCACTTCCACCACATCAGACACCATTCTGTCAGTCTGCCCCTCTGCTGCCATCTGTCACACGGCAACAAAATGTCACGGAACATTGGTGGAAAGGTTCAACCTCTACTGCCATACCAACAGTATCTTCCTCTGATGCTGTGGGCCAACATAATAAAATAGGAAGCATTACTTCTGGAGCAGCTCTCCCATTTGTTTTCATACCAGAAACTCCACTATCAACATGGTTTAAGATGCAAAATTCAGGGACAACCAGTGTTTAATGTAATTGATATCAGAGTAGCTCCATTGCTCTCCAGATGTACTCTTAAACATCCTGGGGACAGTAACTAAGTTTCAGTAACGCGTACTGCAAGGACTGGGGTGTTACAGCTTCTGCAAAAACCTGTGAAAACTTAATTCTTGATGCACTCCTTGAAAGAGAACACACATAGCCAGTATATTTCTGCTTGGGGCACATGCCTTTTGTCCTAACACAAACAACAGAATCATAGAATCACCAAGGTTGGAAAAGACCTGCAAGGTCACTCACTCCAACTGCCCATCTACCACCAGCAATCCTTCCCACTAAACCATGTCCCTCGGTACCACATCTAAATGTTTCTTGAACACCTCCAGGACGGTGACTCCACCACCTCCCCGGGCAGCCCATTACAGTGCCTGACCACACTTTTGGAGAAGAAATTTTTCTGAATGCCCAGCCTGAATCTCCTGAAATTATCCTCCAGAGACTAAAAAAAAAAAAAAAAGAAAAAAAGCATTCTGTGGTTAATGTAAACTGGGTCTAGATTGCTTTTTCCATTTCATTTTGAACACAAAAAGACAGTCTCTGCTGACAGTTCAACAGGCATAACCCTGACAAAGGACTACGCACGCCAAGGGTCATTTCTTGCCTCGATCAAACAGGCACTGTTTTCATTCAAAGGGCTATTCTAACCAGAAAATTGCATAGCTTTCATTATGCAGTGACATGGGGGTGAGGAGTTAAGGAAAAGACACAAGCGTTTGAGCAGCCCCTGTACCTGGTACCCTGACCATCCTGGAAAGGCCCAACTCTCAACAAAGGGCTTCAAATCCAGCTCAGCTGTTCCAGTAGTTGCCTGGTTTTTGGCATCAACATTCAGAACAGCCAACTGCTGACTCTGAGTGCCTGCCAATTGCATTTAAGCAAACACTTCATGTACGATATATGATACAAGCATTATATTTCTTATTGTCAAGTTTTAAACTTCAGTTCCTGCTGCATCCCTCAGCTTGCACATATAAAAATATAACAATTGTTCTATCTTTTAAAACTTCTGAAGCTTTTTCTCAGAAAACCTTATACCTCCCCATCTAATCCTCAAGTAGCAAGTTTAAATACGTACTGCTTGAATAACAAACTCAGAAGAAACAAAGTTCATGGAGGGAAAAACAGACAAAATAACAACTTAAAGAGTTGCACTCAAAGATCCTAAAAACTCAGAGCACCAGCAAAACAGTCTTTAAGCATGTATGTTTGTCAGCACTAACAGAGAAGACAACATAAATGCAAAATATCAAGCTTCTCCACTGAGAGTATGTATAAAGCTGTATAGAATTACCCGTCCTGCAAGTATTAGCCAAAACTACACCAGAGCATGAACCTGAATACTGGATCTATCACTGTTCTCATGAATCACTCTACACCTTGCTCTGCAAATGCTGTAAAATTCAGCACAAAATAAAATTTGTCAAAAAATTATTTTAATACTGACACATTGATGCCATTTTAACATTCACTCAGTGCGTTCACACTTTCAAATCTGTGATTTCCAACTAATAGTTTATTTTTTCAAGCAAAAACTGGATGTGTTGTAATAGTTTGTTGATATAAAGTCTCCTCTGTAACTGCACAGACATATTCACGCTTTCCAACAGTAGAGAAAGGTTCACATTACTCTGCCCTTTTTGCTCACAAGAAAACCTTAGGCAATAACCAAAACACAGAGCAAGAGGCGTTCCCACTGCAGTGCGAGAGGACAGCGCCGGTCCTTTTCAGAGAGGTCTGATATCGTCTAAGCTTCCCTAACCCATTTACACTTTTCTATAAATAAAGCTGCGTATCGCTGCACTTGAGCTTCAGGAGCTTTAATTAGACCAAGAATTCCTCTAATGATTAGATAGAGGCAGTTGCAATGGATCAGTAACAGCCTTAAAAACAAAAGAACATCTCCTTTTTCCTCTTCCCATACGTCTCACTTAGGAAAGTAAACCACTGTCAAATAAAATCATTAAAAAAAAATAACAGCCTCTTTTCAAAAGCATTCTATAAGTTTGTTTCCTGAGCGAAGAGAAAATCAGCAAGTGTTGAATTAATATATAAGTACCAGTTTCAAATGGCCTTCCACTTACAGCCTGAATATCAGAGCAGCAATAAGCTTGAGAATATAGCACACACCAGATAAAAACGTGAAATGCCAGGTGCCCTTCAGGTGCTATAGAAGAGGAAGCAGGCTGAAGCACCCCGAGCCCAAGCACTGCAGCATACTAGATGAGGATCTGCATCTGTAAAAACCTTGTAAGTCACAGCACCCGCTGAGAAGAGTTAACCAGTTAGTACTTGTGCTGGATTAACAAAGCCATGTTTGTTTGACCTTGAAATGTTGCTGTATTATTGCGCTTGCCCCCAGCAGTAGCTGTTTCCAGAGAAGCTGTGAGCAGCTGTGAGATCTGCCGGGAGGAGAGGGTGTCACATTCTTATTCATTGTGTTTACTCACTAGCACAATCCAACTTTCCAGACGCGAAAACTACGGCGATTTGACAGCCACTGTTTACTGCTTTGTGAACTTGGCTGGGCAACCCAAACTACTTTTAAAGCGTATAAGCAAGATGTACATCTATTTTAAAAGCTGTGCCATCATTAGCGCTTACAAACCACACAGTTTTACACTAGTTGGGTCAAATTAATTTTATTATGCTCCATGATGAATTGCCACCAGTGCAACATCCTATTCACTGTACATTTCAAAAATTCACATACTAAAAATTTCAGTTTGATAAATGGAGAACTGAATGATTGAGAAGTTCTTACGGATTCCATACATACAAGTGGCTAGCTGAAATTGTCTATGCACATAGAGTGTTGAAATACAAAGCCTCATGCTAGTTTGTTAATTGCTAAGGCTATCTGGACAGTCATTTAACCAGAATATATAAGAGAGGCCTTCATTACAATGTTTAGCAACTATGCACCAGCATCATGAAATGTTATCTTCTGCTCACGGTGCGAGTAGCAGAGTGCTGAAGCATGCAGTAATGACTAACTTAACTGCCACTGCAGTCTTTATGCCTGAAATTTAACATGTACATAACACTATTTTAAAGTAAATATTAACCTGGACACCACAGAATGTGAGTGTACTTTTCGCATGAAGAAAAGGAAATGAAAAACCCAAAGCTTTCTTTGGCCAGTATCTACAAATTAAAGTTTTACTCAGTAACGTAACTTCAGAGCTCCCAAAACCTGGAAGAGAAAATTGATTAATGAACCGTGACGCTTAATTACTAACTATATTACATAAATTCCAGCTCTGGGAACATAACAGCTAAACATATCTAGTAAGTAGCATGTTAGGAAAACCTCTAGGCCTCATCCGCTTAATTTAAAATGCCCTATATGCAGTGAGAACAATGAAGGAGCAGTGCCAGAAGTTATATGAAAGCCATACAAGTACTTTCCTCCTACACAGGTTCTTAACTCCGCTGCCATTAGCTACCTGTGGCTGCACTTGCACCTGATCCAAAGTTCAAGCCACTAGAGCAGCAAAGCTAGCAGAAAGTGTTTCCAGCAGCAGAGGGCAATGAGAAAGCTACTGCAAGAAAATCCACTTGGAATTTTTTTCTTCCTCACGTTATGTGCTTAAATTACTCTCAGAAGGAAGTTAGCATCCTCTGAATAATTTAACTACAACCTTACTTCTCCCACTACTTTTAAGCAACTTTCCTTTCTTCTCATATGACTAAATTAATTCACTAGAGACTAGGCTATCACTGGGTTAGAAATCCAAGCCATATCGTGCAGGTCCAGCCTGCCAACATCAGGTCGTCACTGGGTTTCAGTCAATACAATTCCGATAACTTAAATTGAGTCTGATACCTCGACTACAGTCAAGGACCCCAGACACTATGCATTAACTATGTTCCAAATATGACTGACTTAACTAAACATTCTGTGTCAGATGTATATTTAAAAAAAAAATTCTACCTGAAAATTACAGTAAGTACAGTAATTAATGCTGCAGATATTAAATACCCACTTAGCAAAGATTAGTATTTTATAATAGGCAGATATGCCAATGTTTACTGCACTACAAAGTACAACGTATAAATGTTCAAGCTGTGAAATAAGAATCCCATTTTTTGTCCACTTATTGAAATACTACTCCTGTGAATAGGGGTCTCGATCTTCATCACAACCCTTGGTCTTAAAAGCCAACGTAAGAAAACAGAACATTGCCATGAAGTTCAGTCTGTCGTCAAACCGCATGCTGTGAGTTAACGGCTTTCCAACTTTTTGGATGTAGGACTGGTGTTTCAGTATTTGCCATGTACCATAACACAAAGACTGCAAAGTAATCCCGCTTATGTTTACTTTATTAGTACACCAATGCCCTACAAATTTTTAAAAGTAATTAAACATTATTGAAGCAAGCATTAAACGCAGCCCTTCAGCTTGAAAACCACATAAAAATGATTTTAAAAATAAATCAAACTGTAGCAATTGCGAGCCTTCAGTACAGCCCCCAGCAATTTACATTTCTTCATTCTGAACAGTCAAGAACTGGGAAAGATAGGACTGAACCGGTCTGCATCAGAGATGCCTTTATCACAACGTAAAGCCATCCTGTTTAATTCGGATAGAGAGTTCCCTAATCAAAGTATTCAACTACTCCTGCTATTCAGCAGCAGTCAGTATTGCTACAGTTAGGGCAAGGCAATCTTCACAACTAGCTGTGCACTTCTGTAGTGATTTTGTTTTACGAAAAGTATACTGCTAAGATTTGAACTGCAATGTTGTGATGTATCTGAAACCATGCAATAGTATTAAAACAGCCTCAACATTCAAGTAGCATTGCATTTGAAATGAAGGGGCTAAATAAACTAAGAGCTGCATCACTTAAAGAACATAGTGCTATACTAGGTTTTAATAAGAAAATTTAGATACAGAAAAAGTAGGGTATGAAAATAGTGTTTTCCTTCTTGCATTATAACTAAATTACATTAAGGTTTTTGTCAGTCTCACATGTTACATTTAAACTCCCTTACTGATGGAATGGAAAGTATTCACATGTACATGATCATTCAGGTGTAAACTTGCACACATTAACAGGGAGTAGCTTTGTAGAGGATTATGACAAACCTTTACAGATTAAATGAGGTATTGCACAGATTAATAAAAAAGCAAAAGGCAACAAAAATATACAGCAAATTGGTAGAACATTTACATAATAATTTTACAGAATCCGTAGACAGAAAGTAGTGTTTAGTATATCATTCACCTTAAAAAATATATATATAATATAATATATGATCAATCATCCCATTCGTCATCATCTTCAAAGTCTTCTTCATCATCCTCATCCTCATCTTCATCTAAAAAACAGGAAAAACAAGACGCTTGCATGCATCAAATTCTCATTACAGAAGTGCTATTGATTGCTCCCAGAACCTTCTGAAAAAAGAACAAGCAGTTCGAGGAGGTCAGGACCAGACATTTGATAATATAATATTTTAAGGTTGCTAGACGTGGTGTTCAGTTTAGATTGATAATGGATGAAAGTTAAATCTTCATCCTTTCCGTGGGAAAAAAATATTGTTTTCAGATATAAGAGGAAATAGTCAAATTCTCCCTGCATCCTTATTACTCCTTTTTAGAGAACGTGAGAGTAGCCAGCTTGTTCCACATTGAATTTTAAACTCAAGACAGATTAATTTCTAGAACCTAAGAACTGCTATCTCAGGGTTATTCTGTAACAGGATACCATCTGGTTACTGTACAAGCAGATAAAAATATTTTTGTGAGCTTAGGACTGTTGTGGTTACTGGAATATTCTAAATTGTGTAATTCCCATCAACTTCAATGTCAGATTTGTTACCTTTATCCAGCCTTCCATTTGTAGTTTTTGCATGCTACAAAATTTTAATGATATAAACGAGTGTGTGGCAAGAGCATTTTCCCTTCCAGGAAATGGTGTATGTAGCACCCTTCCAGGATTTAATTTGTGTGAAGAACCAATGCAGGTTACAACACTGGGCACCAAACTACTGAACTACATTTAATGGTCAAATGGTACACAGACTGCAAGGGCAGATCTGGTAGTAATGCCAGCTCTGAAAGAAAAACACGTAGCAAAGTGGAAGAGATGCACCTCAACAGCTGCACTGCAGCTACTGAATTGCATTTATTACTAACTGGTATTCCAAGGAGAAGCGCAAATCATCTTTCAGCCTTACTTTTTCCAAGCACTAAAGACTGAAAAAGCAATTCAGTACTAGAATGGGACTGGTCAAGAGACGTGAGTTATCTGCTTGTTACCCAGCAGGTGGCATCCAAAGCACACAGGAAGCCACAAGGAAGTGGGAGAAGTTTTAAGCGTGTGACTTTCTGCAACAGCCCTGGCTTCTAGAAACACACCTTAAGAACCTTTTCAAAACATTTTGGGAAAGTATTTCAGATAACTCCAAAAAAAATCAGCTGTACACCAGTAATTGAAAGTAGCACAAAGCACCCACTCAAACCATCACCAGTGGCCTGCCTAGAGCATTCTGTATTTAACTGCACACTGAAAATCCATGCCTTTTCCCCACATGTTATGTTCAGCAGAGATGTTAACATTTGAAAAACTGATAGGTCAGAAGGTCAGAGGTCAGAAGAATTCCATCAGGCCTACCTGAAGAATGAATGGCTTTGCTCCTTTTCTGCATAACTTCCATTAACGCACCCACAATTCCTGAGGTGGGTGCAGGTGTAGGTGGTGCGCTCTCCTGGCCATCAGATACCTTGGAAGAAGAGATTTGTGAGATGGATATTATTAGCAAAACAGAATCTGTGTGCTTCTCAAAAAACCTTATAAAATCGATGAGTTCACTGTCAGCCACAAGGAAGACTGAAACTACAATTTCTTTTATAAGTTAAAAATGTACCTTGAAATATGACATTTAATTATATTCTTCCACCATACTATAAGTTTAGTTAGTCCATATTGAAATATTACAAAAACACCTAGCGTTTGCTTTCCATCCCCCGCAGATGTTTAGAAGATTTGACTGAAGTATTCGTGACGTCAGCAATCTTTGATAGTTCTCACAAAAGTTCTTCACAGCCACGACACTGTGGCATCAAACATTACTGTATGCCTAAAGCTTTACTGAAAAGTGAGAAATTTCAACAAGAATAATTTCATACATCGGTACTCATTCATAGCAAATTCACTTTCTAATCATTTATACAGTAGTATTGTTTAAAGCATCACTTCAAAAACTGCCAGAAGTCATTATTCATACTGCAATACTGCAGCCATCTGCAAGTCCCAGAGGGACTTAGATGAGAAACATTTACTTACAGATTTGAGCTGTATCCCCTGTCTTATCTGGTCTAACAATGCATCTCTTCCTGAGCAAGACACTGGTCGACTGTTCTGTTCTACTTTCTTTAACTGGGCTCCTTCTCTGATTTGATCTAGGAGTGCTGCTTTGTTTCCTGCAGGAACTGGAAGCTGGTGATCGACCTCTGAAGGAAGGCCTGGTGGTGGAGGAGGGCCAGGAGGTGGCGGAGGAGGAGGTGGTGGTGGGGGAGCAGATGACCCACTGGCCGGTGGTGGCGGTGGCGGAGGAGGACCGGATGGCGCAGAGGATGAATGCACCGGTGGTGGAGGAGGATACATCCTGTTGGGGGGAGGTGGGGGCACGGCGGCACCTGGTCTAGATGGAGGTGGGGGTGGAGGTGCTGCTGTTGGGGCTCTTGAGGGAGGTGGAGGTGGTGCCCCTCGGCCCCTAGCGGGGGGAGGAGGAGGGCCCGAGCTGTGGGGAGGCGGCGGTGGAGGCGGAGGGGGTCCTCCTCTGCATGGTGGTGGCGGTGGTGGAGCTGAAACAAAAGATAATTTAACAATTACATGCTACTTAATACTCTAAAGTCTTTCACAGACTGGCAAAAGAAGGAAAAAAGGGCTTGACTTGGTTTTTGCAAGGAGCTCTGTGCCTGTAAAAGTTTTACCAACCCTGGATTAAGCTGAAGATCACTGAATATAAGCTGTGCTTATATGAATCCAAATGAAGTTGAATATAGCCCGTCTCTGTCATTTATTCTGTAAACTCTTGTAAAAGCAATAACACTGCAGAGAGGAAGTGCAGTACAGAAAAAGACTGAAGTCACTATACTATCCAAGCCATCCATTTTAGTTTGGTACTGTGTACTTCATGGTACAAGTGTACTTGAAAGTCAAGGCTTCAATTTCCCACTAAAGGATGCAGGAAAAAAATTCAAAGCAATACTCTAAGCCACTGTTGAGGACAGAAGGCAAGGGAAATGGATTTCAGAACGCACACTTAAAATGAATACAGGATTTCCACTTCACAAACAATTCATTATTTGATTAGGGAATAAGATGCAAAGTTTTTGCTACTGGAAGATGAAGCTTTAAAAAATATGAATGCATTACAATTAGGAATAGGTGGGACAAAAAGATGAACGTACTGCATTACTGTGTTTAACAGCATGCCTTCGTATCCTCAAACACCATGTGGCAGCCTCTACAAAGACAAACAATAAGTAGTACTGTTGATACAGCATTTCAAGTTCAAGGTGACAGGTCAGGGCAAAACTTCAATCTAATGAAGCAGCTTCCTCTTGCAGGAAACAGGATAGAGAAACTATTGCAAAGCTCTCCATTGACTACTGCTTCACTATAACAAAGGTACCTTTACGGCTACTGAGAGTTATCTTTTTTTCTGCCACCATCTGCAGGTTGGCAAATAAGCCTATTTTTAAGAGCAAAGTAACTAAATGATCTAATACTCATTTAGGAACACTATCCTAACAATATGTGTTTTCCTTGCTTTGTGGCAATGAAGTAATTAATCATGATGGTTCTAAAAACCTATTTTACATTTTAAACTATGAAACTATCATCTGAGAATGATCTTTCTTATAGTTCTCTAACTGTATGAGAATTCTGGGTATATGGACAAACTGACCTTGAAAAAACTGGCAACCTCTGGCAAATATACTTTTGCTCAATCCTTATTTGCCAACAGCAGCTGCTATGAGCCCTTCCTTCAGAGAGGCTTGAAAAACGCAAGTGAATGATATATATGAAATCCTCTCACTCCCCCCAAAAAGTTCAAAAACTCTGTAAATAAACTCTTAATCCCTTTATTCAAAATTACTTTCAACAGCATCTTTGTGGAAAGGACTTTAGAAAGTAACAACTTCAGGGCTACTTCAACATACAGCATCACTTCTGTATTGTCTGGCCTTGAAATGTACTTGCTTTGCTAATGGCGTTTTAAATAACAGCTTTATTTCCCCTTCCATCAAGCCATTACCACATTACCACTGTGGTAATATAAGTTGTGGTTGCTGCCCATTACCACTTAGTCATATGACAGCACCTAGATTATTAAGAAAGTTCTCATTTGATTTTATATGCTTGATAGCAAAAAGGGTATTATCCTTAAAACGATGCTTCTTTACTTCTTCTGTCCTGTTACTTGCTCAGAGAACAGAACAGGCTGTCTGCACTGCAGTACAGAGGGCAAAGGCCAAAAAGGGGGATTTTGAAGCAGTATAAGGCACTGGTGCCTGAGTGCTCATCGCTCCTTCCCCGTTCATCTCACAGAGATATCCACTCTAAAATCACACATTACGTCCCAAATTCCACAAACTTCTCTACACTTCCCATTCCCTAAAAAAAGAAGCAGCGAGGAGAGACTCTCCTCTCGAACTTCATGTATTCTACAAGAGAAATACTGCCAACACTCTTGATTTAAAAACGAAACAAACAAAAAAGACCCCGCCCTCCCCTTTTTTTGTTATCCTGACTGTGGATTCCTTTCTGGCCATAGGAGGGCAGTATTTTCAAACGCAACTTAGTCTGGAAGCACCACAGAGAGCTTTTTCTGCATCTCAGAAACGATGCACAACACAGCCATGCTTCAGTCTGTGGTGCCTGCAGATTTTGAATGCACAGCTCAAGTTTTCCTGTGGCAAAAGATCTCACTTACATCACATCTAGAGTAATATGCCACCTCCCAGTCGTGGAAACACAGTTCAGGAAGTTTTGCTTTGTTTTCTGAAGGCTTGCCTGGACTCAACTGAAGTGAAAAGAGGGAGGAGTAGCAAGGAGGGAGCACCATGACCTCATCCTCTCTCCCTTCCCCCAGACAGATGAGAGAAGCAACATAAAAAAAAACATAGTTTTTACAAATGCTACATGGCTATTAATGTGGAAGTCTGTAAAATCTTCTGCTGACAGTACTGCCTCAAAAAGAAACCCAAACCAAACAACCAACAGCAGAGAAAGGGCAGTAAAAATGAGAAAGTAAGTTCTATATCAGCAGAACGAAGTGTCAGCAACTCTGCACAGCATCCTAGTGGTGTGAGTAGTTAAGCACAGAAATTCTTGCAGTAAAGCATGAAAATGTGTTTCAGTTGAGACAAAAACACTTCAAACGTCAGTCAAGTCTACATATTATGTAACTATGGATAAAACCACTGGAATATTTTTATCTACCTCTACCAAAAAGCACAGAGGCAGATTATTATCATGCATGTTAAAGATGAGACAGCTTTTATTTCAATTGTATACATGCAAATGGACATAACTTGAATACACACAACAAAAATGGCATTTTAAAAGTATTTCAAGCTAGTTACAAGACTCCAAGCCAAGCCTTCTCAATCGAATCTTAAGATCAGCGGTTTGGGATCAACAACTTTGTACACATTTTAATAGAGTTAATTTAATAGAGTTAAGATTGTATAAAGAAATTGAAGATTTGTTGCTGAAAAAGATTGTAATTGAAATTTTGCGTGCAATTTATGTACATTTGATCGTAATTTATAGTACTGCAGTCAAGCAGGTGTGGACTAAGGTTTCTTGTCCAGGAAAGAAATCACACAGCAGCATGAATACTTCAAAGCATATACTCAGATGCCAGCTCAAGTACATACCACTCCAACGTGGGGGCCCTAGAAATAAATTAACAAAGTCAATGTACCCTGAACTTTAGCTATTCCACCACTCAAACTATTTATCCAGACTGCTATCATTTCAATGGCATTATTATTCTGTTTTCTGTTTTTCCTGAGAAGTGTTGTAGGCAAATATTTAAAACTTCTATATTGACAGCCTAATTTTCAGATTGACTTGCTCTACTGTAGTAGATAATGCATCAGCTGAGATCACATTCAAAGATTAGGAAAGAAAAAGCTTATTTCAGAATTTCCTTGCATCAGAAAGTTAAATCAGATCTACCTGATCAAAAACATATACTTTTTACTTTAAATGACAGGTCTCTAGCTTTTGCAGTGCTGGCAGGGTAGACATGCCTGGCGCCACACACACCTGTCATGTACTTCCACTGTAACTGACAACAGGAATATTGCTTCTGAAGTTTAAATTTATAAGATCAAAATTATAAACAAACGTGCAACTTCTGCAGTCTGAAAACCCTGCACGGAATATGTATACAGTCATTGTTACTAGCAATTATTTAACTGGCATAGGTACCACTCTTACCCTTAAGGAGGAAGTACTCTCATGGGTCACACAGACATTTCTACATGGAGTATGGCATACAGAAACATGAAACCCAATACATCTGAGGCAATACAAAGTTCAGAGAAAAAAAAAAATCAAGTTTCTCATCAACAGCTCCTATTTCAATCCCTACGGCAAAAAACACCGTACAAAGTTTTGTGTGGCAATAAAAGAAAGCCTACCTTGTCTGCGCAGTTCATTTTTAACTGCCTCCACACCTCCTGTTTTTTCAATGAAATCATATATGGCCTTGGAAGTTTCTTTGTCTTTCAGTTGAGCCTCTGAAATTCCACATAGATCAAACAAGTTTTTCAGTTCTGGGTCCAAGTTGTTCACCTGCAAGTCAGATACATTTAGGAGCTTGACAGAGAAGTTTCTAAAATATCATTTGTAGTGAGGAAAAAAACCTACAATGTTATTGTGTTCTTTACATCTCCTGTAGTTTCCATGGAAATAAGTAGGAGGCATTATTTTGGAGCGACTTGTTACGGAATTGCACAATTTGTAATTATTCTGATGCGCAGTTAACTCATTTGATGCCAATCTTCACAACCTGCATTACAAAGCCTCTACAGCCTTCCATCATTCAGTAGCTTGAACAACATATTAAGATTACTTACATCAAAACCTGTGTTTGGATCCCAACCAACATGTCCAATGTGTCTGAAAAAAGAAAGCAGAGAAGTCCACTTAATCAGAGTAAAAAGGACCTTGTTATCTAAGGTAAACGGGACACCCAGGTAACCGCATTATTACTAGTTTCTACCTTCACCCTCTTAAGACACTAAGTATTTTTTACTCTTTAGCATCCTATTTGAGAAGAGAATGAAGCTGCCTTTATTTTATTTTATTCTCCACTTTTATCAAGTGGAAAACTAGATTCCTCTGCTAGCTTATAGTCTGTGGCAAAATATTAGGGGTCTGGAGCATTTCCTTTATGAGGAAAGGCTGAGAGACCTGGGCCTGCTCAGTCTGGAGAAGAGAGAAAGGGATGTCGTCACTGTTTATAAATACCTAAAGAGGGGGTATTGAGCTATACTAACATTAAACATAAGCATAATTTCATTGTTTTGCTTGTTTCTCAAAATACTACATGCCCACATCTGACTAGCAGAAGCAATTCAATCATTTTATCTACTGACTGCAACTTCATCCTGCCAAAGGCAGTAGCGAATGTTGGTCTTCACCAATATCACAGCTCAAGTTGCATACAACTTATTCTAATGGCTTATTCCCTGAACACCACCAAGAGTTAATTCGTAGATACCTGCAAAAAGCAGCAGTTACAAGTATTTAACACAGCATGATGGCACTTTGGTGCATGCTACCCAAAACTGACCTAGACTTAATGTGGAACAAAAGAAACTTCCAAGCTTCTTTTTCAAAGGTTTACCACTTAAAATTTGAAATTACACTTAATGTTATCCTGTATACAAATACTGACATAAAATACAATTTATCTTTTGTTTGAACTTCATTAAATATTTAATCATCTTATTCTCAGCTTTTCTACGACTGCTTTAATATCTCATGAACATGAAGTGCTCCGCCATTGTCAAACACAACAAACATAAACAAAAGCATCACATTCTGTTCGTCTTCACTCCTGCACACCCTTGCACAAATTCTGATCAGAGCTAAGTTAAACTAATACAAATCATTAACTGCAATCCCGCCTGCATATGCTGAAGTCTGCATCAGTACACCTACAACAGTGACCAGTTACCAATCACTGTTCATGTTTCCTTATGTCTCACTCTTCCTCATTCTTCATTTTCCAGTAGTAAGTGACATTAACAGATGCGGCACTTCAACACTCGTATCAGGAAAAAATATGGTCTAGGTCTGAACTGGGATGCATTTTAGCCTCTCTCTCCTTTTGCTTCTGTCCACTATGTAACAGGAGTCTCTCGACACACTGCAAAAGCATTACTGTAACTGTTAATACTGGCATTACTTACATGGAATTTTATCCTGGGAAAGTGTGTCAGTGCAAGCAATGCAAGATAATGGTTTGAAAGAACAAGATGTTCATTTGGCATATAAACCTTACACTGGTTTTCTGACACTTCACGAAGGCTATCAATCCTGAACTAGCTCAAGATCTTCAAATTGCTGTTGCTTTCGCCCAGCAAATAAATGAACAAAATAAGTGCACTTATTTTAAAAGGCAGAAGCTCAAATTATAATTTAGGAAGAATGGCGGTTAACTCAGTAAGCTGACCAAAACCAACTTTCAAAATGAAGTTTGAAACAACAGATAACTATTCTAGAAGAACAAAGATATCTATGAAATACTAGAAAAAACAGCCTGTTCCTAAAAAACCATATACACACAGCGTACTTCCATCACAGGACATGGTATGAGCCCACACATCCGAGCGTACAAAGTCAGATGTAACACAGCTACACCATTTCTGCAGTTATGGAAAGTCAGGACCTATGCATGTGTTTTGTTTGACACGAACAGCTAAGAGTGCACAGCTGTAGGAGTAATGAGTTTAAGAGCCAAGTGTTGAGGTTGAATGAAAGAGGAATCTACTCTGAGCTGACCACATAAGCAAGCCATCTTAATACAGCTTAATCAAGCTACTTTAGGACAGTAAGTTACTTTTTATTGCAGATGAACTCCCATGTGTTTAAGTTAACTTGCTTTTAAATCCCACAAAATGCCAGTTAGCATTCACTTGAGTTCAGGTTACACACAACAGTCACACATGTAAGTCCTGAGTATTTGCATGCATAACTGACAAAACCCCCAAAATAAGTCCTTACTGGAAGTTAGATGGTGTTCCAATATCTGCCTTTGTCAATCTTCTCTTTTTAGTTTTTCCTTTCTTCTTTTCTTTGGTATATGAAATATTGTTGACTTGTGGAGTGTAAAATCTGTTAGTTGTAATTTCTGGGTTTTTGATATCAACAGTTGCCATTGGTAGATTTGGACCTGTGAAGACAAAGAACAGGACTTTTACTACTGTTTCAATAAAACCATATTTAACTTCTAATTAAGATCACATTTTTGTGCATACGTGTGGCTAAACGCTCATACTGCAGCCACAGCTGTATGTGTTACATGCACTTGACTGGGTCCTGGATGTCGGCATCACGATGAACAATGCCATTTGCTGAAGGAAAAAAGGGTGTTCCTAGAGCAGAGCAATGGCAGGAACATTTCATAAGCTAGAATTCTATTTCTGCAAAATCCGCAAATAAATTAATTCTAAATTAAAGGGTTTTCACACACATTCATAGAACGCTTGAAATGAGGGAATAATGGGAAGGCACAATGGCAGCGTAACGACCATCCTAGACAAGATTTGGAAAGTGAATGCCACACACAGCAATACTCAGCGTGCAATTACCTTGGAAACACAGTACATGTTTTTTTAACAGAGAAGGAACCTTTGCTTATTAAGCATCAGGTGGGAATACTGTCATCTTCAAAGGTATGACAGTACTGACAGAGCTATTCAGGATTTCTTACTCTTTGATGGGTTTGTAAAATAATCGAAGTCCCAGATGAGAAACAAAGCTCATGACAGCAAAAGCAACACCAGAAACAAAGTAAACAAACACTCAGATGGCCAATTTTAACATTCCAGTATTGTGTTACTTTTGGAATAATAGTATATAAACATCATGGGGGCATTTTCCTCACAGGTTTTTTAGTTTTGACAGACGGTAACTTTTCTTCCATAAGTGACGGTGGTATTTAAACACTGGGAGGCAATTTATTCCTTTTTCATGTATGCATACACCTGCATATATGTGTATTGTCAAGGAAACCTACTACAAGAATAGGTAATCTCATTCTTCCACAGATGAAACCAAGCAAGTCTATTTAAGAGCAGATTGGCCAGGACTAGTTTGCAAAGCATACTCTGCGAGTTAGTAGCGCTGAGCGAGTCAAAGAGAATACGACTCACACATCCAGCTTTACTGGGCACGTGATAAAAAACACCTCACAGAGTTAAGAGAATCAGAACCTTATTTTGACATTACTTTTTTGTAAGTGTATTTTATATGGATTATTCAGAGTTATCATAGGCGTTCTGAAAAGACCAACGAGCTGTTTTCACAGCCTGAAAAGAGAAGCAGGCAATATGACAGATACATTATCTGACGTTTGCAGCGTAACACTTCAAGGGGACGCATCTAGTACTGGCCAGACTACGAAACACTAACAGAAACAAGATACTGGGATAGACAAAACTCATTTAAAAGCATATGACAACTCCTACATTCCTCTGGCAGCGTTAGAGGACAAGTTTTTGAAATTGCATGTGAAATGCAGAACAAAATTTCTCAAGTCTTTTCTGCTATGCAGAAATGCTTTGAGAGAGGCTCTGATCTAGCCAGCTGTCCTCTGTCAGAATGCTGAACTACTAACTGACCGCTTACACCTATGCACAACTTTGTTGTAAAAGTTGCTCAAGTTAGCGCACACGTTAAGTGTAACAGTTAAATATTATCAGCCCAAAACTTCACATGAGGTTAAACAAACCTGCAGGATAAACTGAAAAATTAAATTTCATTTAAATTCAACAAGAAAAAAAATACTGCAGGAGTTCATATTCACTTTATTTACCAATATCAAGCCTTCTCCCTAAGACAGTGGTATTTATAGTTTTTCAAAGGCTGTACTGACATTCAAGAAGAAACACGTACGCTCTCACTGAACACTGCTCACAATTTTTTTTTATATCCTTCCCCACTCAGTCCTTGTTTAGCCCGTGAAAATATACCTTTATCCATGTAAAACTCAAAACTAAACGGAACTGGTTCTAACAAGTGCAAAGCAGCATCCATCTGCAAAATTAAGGACTGATACCTAACTCTGATACTAACGTTCTTACCAGAGATCATAGTAAATTCCTCCAGATGAAAGTTATTCTTACCATCAGGCTTAGACCTCAGATTCCCACGAGGGACAAAAGAACTCTGGAAAGAACTGCTTTCTTCTAGAACTGCCATATTTATATCCAACAAAATTTTTCCCATCAAAACACAAGCGCTTTCCCCGTCAGGTGTAGATAGCTCGATAAGTGAAGATGAGAGAGGCATATAGAGCTCATCATTAGGGAGTACTTGACAGTACAGTGGCCTCAGGCATCCAATGATATCAGCATCTGTGACATCTTCAGAGGGAGCTCCAGAAAATGTAGTACAGAACATTTTGAAACAGAATTTCTAAGAAATTCTTTTGATTTCAGAACCTCTCTGGACATCAGTCTCAGACTGCAGACAGCCCTACAATAAATGCAAACTACTTAACAGCTGAAACAAAATTATTCCACACGGTTCTTAAGGATCCTCTCAAAACCTGATCTCTGACAAATGCTTATTTCATCCAGAACTTTGCTGCGAGGTCAGTTCAACCGCAGTAAGTCCTCTTTATTTGCATGAAGAGACCTAGCTATAACAAATGAGTAGAACATAAATCCCAGGAAATTACAGGCTAATACATTTTACATAACTCTTAATGCCAATTTGGTTTTAATCCTGCAATTCTAAAAAAAAAAAAAAAAAAAAAAGTCTTAAATCTGTACCATTGAAAACGTCATACAAAAAATAAGAGTGCTTTTTCAGGCACCTCCCCATTTATTTCAACATACACAGAAAATCCAGGCAAAGAAGCACCACTAGAATAAAATTTCCTGCAGCACTTCAAAGCATGGATTATAGGAGTACACAAATGTGACTGCTCTTTTCAGTTTTAACTGATATATTCACACTGATACATAGAACAAAAGCAGCTCTTCAATTTTTTTTTCCCCTAGTAGAATTTCACTGCTTATGGAGAATAAAAGAAAAAACATCTGACCCTATAATGGTTGGGCTTTTTCTTCCCATCTGCAGTTATACGTGGATAGTATGTAACTGCTATAATCTGGTCCAAATGCTGAAGTGAGCTGTCTGCAGGCCAGAACCAACTGCGGCTATGACCTGTGCCCTCAGCATGTCTAATCTGAGACTACAGAGGCCATGAACACCACGTGAAGTGCCAGCAGAGAAGCCTGGCATTACAGCACTTCACAGCATCAGAAAAGGAAGGTAGGCAGACCATGAAAGAGCAGAGGACGTCCCAGCTGAACACTCTACTAAAGCAGAGACACTCAGAGCTTTGAGTAGTGATTACGAAACTGAAACACCCAGCAAACTTGTGAATATTCTGTGTCTTTCAGAGAATATTCAGGTTAAATGGGCAAGATCAATGAATGCAAGCTGAGTACTGAAATTTTTATTCAAAAACATTTTGTTGCCAAAAGTGGACTGGATCAATTATTGAGACTATTTTAAGCATGGGAGTTTTACAAGTTTAGTTTCCTTCATTCCAATCACCACCAGCAAACTAAGAAAATAAACTGCTTGCATTACTGATGGTCAGCTTTTAGAGTAGAGACTCCAAGGCTAAATTTGCTGTGGTGGGTGGCGCTATATCATCACCACCACTGTTTTTCTTCCTTTTTGCTGCTACCAAGGAAGGATCTTTTTAGGTGAGAGAAACAGATGTTGCTCAATACAGTGAACAATCAAAACATTCCTATAGCTCAGAATAGCTACTAGATAATCACAGGTTGGTATTAGTATGATTGTTTCAAAACTAAACAAGCCAGTCTTTGTTGAATGAAGGGACACAAAAAATGCCTGGACTAAACTGATTATTGACGGAACTTCCTCAAAATGTAATATGTATGAAAAAGGCACGTTCATTTTTTGAGAAGTATTCTGCATGGGGCATATCCAGGACATCTGCAGTTCCCATAATTCAGGATTAGTTCAGGATTATCTATTTTGATGACTGACTGAGATGTTTGGATGTCTGGGTTAGAACAAACCCAAGACTAACTCATAGAATCACAGAAAATCCCAGGTTGGAAGAGACACATAAGGATCACTGAGTTCACCTCCTGGCTCCACACAGGACCACCCAAAAATCAGATCTCCTCAGGCAGTACAGGGTTCTGGGTCCCTACACGATTAGTTGGTGATATCCCTGCTCAAACAGTAATCTATCAGGCATCAGTTGAAATACCATGGGAGAAATCTCTTTTTAGTTTCAGGCTGGAAGCATAATTAAATCGAAGACTCCAATATTCACTGATGAGCATCTCTCACTTGTTCTTAAGAAAAGATGGTAAAATTTTGGGATCGAACCGATCCATTCTTTTTACTTCTTCTGTGAATTTCATAAGGATGTCCTGAGAAATCTGTTTCTTCATGTCAGCGAAACGCAAGGCAAATACATTTAAATATTCTCTCATGGAAGAAAGATCAACATTTACAAACATATTACCAGAAGGCTATGTTATAAGGTTAGTCAGAATCAGAGGTTAAAATTTTATGGATATTTTATGAGAACTGTCATGACCATGCCTACCTTTAGACAAACAGCCTACCTTTTAATTTCAACTAAGTTTTGTACAGTTACCCTTTATAGGTATACTCTGAAGACCAAGCAGCAAATGAAAGGTACAAAGCCTTCTTCACAGCTTCAGCTGAAGGGCCTCTGTCCTATTCACAGAAAAACATAACCCTCTCCAAAAACATTCTTTACAAATGCCAGCTAAAAAGCCACAAATCTTCCAACTACAACTAAACAAATACCAAAGAACAGAAACAAAACAAATATAGCAACCTCCAGAATATGAGTTTACTGCTTCTGCTACCACATGACTATCCTGAACAAGTCCAAAACAAAGCTACATACAAGCCATAAATGACAGCAGCAGGAAAAATGCAGTGGTTCATGCAAAAAAACTTACCATTGGGTGGGTCTCGTCTTTTTTCTGTTGAAAAAGAAGAAGAGTTATTATTCATAGATATCACAGCACAAATACATTCTAGACTTTGCTTTCCATTGACACTTTCAGTGATCCTGAACTCAGACTTAACCTATAAACATCTTTAAAGTCGACCTGTTGAACAGTTGACAAAACATGTTAAGCATTAGAGAACCATAAAAACCCATTTTAGATCATGTGTGTTGATGTGAAGTAGGAAATAGCTACTGAGTTTGTTTCATATACTCTGACTCCAAACTAAGGTGAAGTATTCAAAAAGAAGCTGTTTTGCTACAACCCAGCAAAGTAAGATTTTTTTAAAAGTGTTATGCTTTATGATTTCCACTTTACTTGTTTTATGTGGAAATACAATGAACATTTTGATGCAGTAAAGTTCTTCCACAAAAGCATATGTACATCATAATTATTTTTGTTAGTGTGAAGACACTAGGACTCAGAGGAGCAAAACACTTCTCCTGTTACTGAAAAGTAACAACACAGAACAGAACTCAAATATCCTTATACTGATATTTTATTCACAAAGCCACACTGTTTTAAAGGCCATGAAGAATTTGGCTTGACAAGTTAAGATGTTTTCATGCCTCAGCACTCTCAGCCTGTAAGAGCAAATTCTCCTTTGAAGGAGCCTTCCCTCACTTAGTATTCATTTCTATCCACTTCAAACAGGATTTACCAATCCTGCAATCTTCCTTCAAAGCACAGTCTAGAACAAAAACTAGAACACAGCTGAACAAAAACCAGTTGCACTTAGACAGTTTGCGTACCTACGCAGACATTCAGAAGACTTTTGACAGTTTATCACCTTGTCTCACCAAAAAACATGGCTCTATATGGAAGACACTACATTCCTTTCAGGTCTGGAATCTAGCAGGGCCTCCTCTAAGAGCTTAAACTGAATTTGTAACAGATCCCTCTTCGTGAGTTTCAGAAACACTGCATGGTGTTTTCCAGACACATTCTCTTCCTTGAATATTCAGGCTAAGAAACCACTTGTGTTGGAATTTGAAAAAGCCTGCTCAACTTCTGGAGCATAATTACAGTCCTGTCCAAGAATCCTCAACAACAGAAAAGGAAAGCACAGGATTGATGGCAAGTCATTCAGCAAAGGATGGGAAACTGGCAAAAGCAGTGGGCATTCACAGGAAATGTTGAGTGGCCTTGTGCCAAATCATGGGAATTATTACAGTTTTCACGAGGAGAAAGAGTTGAAGACATAAAGCAGCGTAGAACAAAACAAGACATTTTAAACACTTCCCGCAATTTTTGCTGGGTATAGATAAGAATAATCTGTGGCCAAAAGATACTAGATTTGTTTTCCTGTGATTTCCACTGCAGACTAGAAAATAAGAGCTCCGCTTCCGAAGTGCTGATGACCTGACCAGAGGTCTGACTGAAGATGGACATATCTACCGATCAACTTCACCAGCTGCCCATGCCTAAGAAAATGCTCTCATCCGCATGTAAAAAATAAGCAAACAAACAAAAACTTGTCTGCATTCAGTATCCAGCTCGAAGTGCACTAGGAGGGGCATCAGGAGCCAGAAGCTTGTTGAAGGAGCAGTTGCCGTCAGAGGGCTGGAAAAGAGCTCTAAGCCACGAGCTACAAGCTTGTAAAAATTAGACAAAAATTGAAACCTGCTTTTGAAAGGCATTTAGCAATCAGGTTAAGTTCTCTCAGTATGTGGAGAGGATACTTTGTGTGTACATACATTAGCATTTATAAGGCAAGATGATAAATATAAAATAAATGGTATTAACATTAAGGTATACCAGAAGTATGAATGTACTATGCTCACAGAGAGGAGAAACACTGCTCACCCTGCTATTTGGGGTCTGCTGAAGTAGTAAATGGAGAGACTCATTTAAGTAAGTTTACTAGAGAAATTAACTAATTATTGTAATTTCTTCCTAATCTAAGGCTAGGAACTTAATTGATTTTTTTTTTTAAATCAGAATTTAAGTAGATGAAAATCAGCCTGATATTAAAAAGATGAGGACCTTGCATAAAGAATTCTTTCTCTGCCTTTTCTCCCACATTCTATCCTGTATGGAATATTTAGTATTTGTAAAGTCTTACACATTCTATTTGATGCCATATTTTCACCTCTAGAGCTCCAGATACACTTATCAGGAGTTTCTGTATAGCAGAACACATTTCATTGCAAGCGAGGAAGAGCAGAATACTGCTGTCTATTCTTACAGCTGTTTGATGATCTTTGGTATACTTGTGTCAGCACAAAGACACAGCTTCCTGAGCTGGAACTGCTGTTCTTGTTACCTTCCAATAACATGAGCTTTCCATAAGACTCTTGGAAAAGCCTCCAAGCAGACTGTTAAGCCATTCAGGGCTTGCAAAGCGATGGCACAGAGTACTTATTTCACTAGAAAGCGTGTCAGTTGTCACTACTATGAAATGACACATTTTGGAAGGAATGGGAATAAAAATCCCATTAAACAGAAAAAAAAAGTTAGAAAGCCAAATTACTACCTCAGTTTTAGAAGTTATGATGCGTTAGATACATACACACAATTTATATCTAATAAAAATAATTTATATTATATAAAAATGTGCATAGCCTAAATTATATATGTTATACATATTATCTATTTTTATATAAGCATTTAGATAAAACTAAATATATACACACACTCCAACAACAAATCAGTTTTGATTCGGGCAAATGCAAAACCTGTCATTACAGAAGCACAATCAGATATCGTCCTATCAATGACAAATACAAAACTCCATCTGGTGGCTTAACTAAAAAAAAATCAATTGTTTTTAATATATATATATGTATGTATGCATATATATATACATATATATATATATATATAAATGTTATATAGGTATATAAAAGTTGTCTTCGAGTTGTGTTTTGAGGATAAAGTTATTTGCCTTTTAAGAAACATTAAAGAGTGCAGGGAGTAAACTCATCCTACGGCATGAACTTGAGCACACAAGCCAACACTATTTGCTCAAAGCTGAAACAAGAAAAACGCCATGCAGAACCTCTTGTGAACAGGAGGTCTGACTGAACCACTGTTCTCAAACAAACTTTGCTGTGGCCAAGAATGCAAATATGTATTTGCCTCCTCCCAAGTCATAGGTGCACTGCAGCACTGTGTTTTAGAAGTGTAATAGCATGAAACTTCAAGAACAGGAGATGCAAGCTAATACAAGATTACTTTTACTCCAGTAATGTCACACACTAATGCCACTTCTTGAGAAATCCTATAAACATATTCTAAGCAGAGATAGTCTTAAACAAGCCAACCAAGCTTTGGAACAAATGCTCTGTGCCTGAGCCACTTCACCTGAATGAAATACTTGCACGGATGGTACTCCAAGGGATTCCTCCCTTTACAAAAGTCTATTCTGCACTGCTAGCACAATTCAATCCCAAAATAGACAACAAAAAAGTATCTTGTAGCTGAGACAAGTCCAAGCTACAGCTTATAGCAAGCCTGACCGCATCCGTGTGCATCCAACCTGTGCTTTTTATCACCTTACTCTTCATGGTCATACGAATGTCAGACAAACAAGTTGTTTATGAGTTCACTGGAAAAGGACCAAGAGAAGATCTGAAGGAAGCCTGAGCTCCCTTTGAAACACTGATTATGCTCCTAAGGCATCCTGAAGCTGGCAAAATGCACACTGTACTTCTGACTGTCTGGTGCTGCTAAGGACAGTATAGGTACATTATGTCTTATGCACCTGGCCTCTGTCAAGATTATTAGTTTTGAATAAAAGATATTTCTCTACTGAGCGCTGGACCAGTGCCAATAACTCATTCACATTAACTACTGAACATACCAGATGGTAAAAATCTTTGTTACAATCCACTTGGGCTGAATTTCAACAAATTCATTGTAAACAGCCCAGAGCTAAAGTAGGGTTCAGTCAAATGTGAAAACAGCTTACGGGAAGATTTCTTGCTTTCCCACTGATAGGTTACCCTCTCTGCTTCTTTCTGGTCTGTACGTTCAAACACCACATTCTTCGAGTCTCAGCTTACTAGGAAACTCACAGCAAGAAGGAGCATCGAGCTATTTCAGAAAAGATATTTTTGCACAACGAGATGTTGATGCACACAGAGATGAAGTACACTTTTGTAACGCAATTACTTCTATATATAAATACAGCAGCAAAACCCTCCAGTCATTTTCAGACACAAATAATTTCTTGCCTCCCCTCAGAACAACAGAAACAGTCCCAAATTTGAGATCAATCTGAATATTTACCAGATTTTCTCTGCCGCCGTCCAAGTAAGTCTGTTACAGTCTTGCGGAATAGTTTGGCCTCTTCTTCATTAGCAAAGTTAAGACCAACTTGACATGTCTGAAAAAAATAAATACACCCCCCGCCCGTGACTAAGAAAGTGTGACAAAGGCTTTCTTCTTACATGTTTTCTCATACTTCTGAATATATAATCAGGAAAAAAAAAATCACCATTGTAAATCTGGAAAAACACATCTTACTGTGAAACACATTCTAAATTAAGGAAGTCCGCCTCCTAATCAGATTTCCACAGCTCATACTCTAACAAATTTGAGGAAAATCCCGTAGCTTGAAATCAGATGTGAGGGAAGGAAAATTTATTGTAAGAAATAAATGATGATCGTGAAATATCACCTACGTCAAAACAATTTCACTATTAATGGGAGTTGAAATAAAAGAGAAATGTAAAACGTACTTCTTTAATGGATTGATTTTTCTAGCTGAAATCCAAAGTTCTTTTGATAAGTAAGTATAAAAGGAAAAGTGATACTGCACTTAAATAATTTACAGAATGAAATGGAAAACTTGATTATATCAGAAGAAGCTACCATTCAAATAAAAGGCATTCTAAGGTAGGTACTCAAAGATGCTGAGACTCACATCTCCAGCGAAGGTATGAAAATATCCTCTAGGACTATTATATACAAAGTTATTGTACAGCTCCTGCTCCCACAATAATTTCCCATCCTGGAAAAAAATAGACAAAGCAACATAAGTTTGAAACACTTGTAGACAAACTGTAGTTTAGCTTCTTTCATAATAGAACCTATCAAGAGTTTGAAGCATTTGCCATTTACCCAAGAGCGAGCTCAGTCCAAGTGTATGGGAACATGTGGAGAAATTAGACTTTCATCATTCTACCTTCTGTTCTGATTCCTCTGTATTTTAAAAAACATACTTCAAGTTCCATAATCCTGCAATAGTTATACTGGTAGCATTAGTAATGACCAGTGATAGCAATGAAATATTGTTAATAGTAGTAAAAACAAAGGAGACCTCCACCAGTGTTACCTTCTCAAGATTGACCTGAAAAACAGTTAATTTCAAGGAAGCAAAAACCTCACTTTAAGATCTTCTAGATACTTAAATGGCATTATGGTTCAGCACCAAGTAACAAGTTTCTCACCAAACCTAATAACAAAGTGACCAAATCACAAATGCAACTGCCAACTGGCTTTCCTGAGCGTAACCGTGACTTCACAAAGTGGATGCTGACAGGTAGTGAGCTGCTCTTAGCTAAAGGAGGAATGGGAAGCTTCCATGGTTACAGTCAGTAGGATATGCTTTACGGTGTTATTATTTTATTAAGGAAGTGCATCTTGGAACACTTAAGCTCCTAGCTCCCCATTGTCCTGAGTGAAATAACAGAATAGGACAGAGGTCTCCAGTATGAAACTATATATTGTGGGAAAGAAATTATATTAAATAAATATATTTACTCTGTAGTTTTCGTATGCACAAACATGTTAACCATAAAAATAAAGATTCTTGTTTTCATCCCTACAGAACACGGCATCTATTTTATTACTACAAGCCAAAGTACTAATACCTGCTAAAATTATCAGAGCTACCTGTATCAGTGACACTATACTAATTTTCACTAGCCTCACAAATCCGATTAGTAGAGAACTACTTCTGCAAGTAATAAAATTGTATCTGCTCTTTATTTGAGCTGTAGGAGCTAATATCTATGAAATAATTCGAATTCAGAATATAAGAAAGCTGTGCAGCCTTTTAATCAGCAGTCAGCATGCTGCTCAGAGCACAGCCATTTATTTGAGGATTTCTGCGCGCAACTGCAATCACCTAAAATAATTCAATTCAAAATGGAGAACGAATACAACAAAGTCTGAAAAGGAAAAACTTACCTTAATGTCATATATTCTGATAAAATATGACCTCTGCGGATTGTCCTTTACAAGGCAAGCTACACCACAGCATTTCTTTGACCACATGGCATTGCGATCTGCTGCATATATTTGAACAACAGCTGAAGACATCGTCTAGAAAAGAAAACGAGCGATTACTTCTAAGGTAAAAACCACAGATTTCACATTTCATCCTTTAGCAAAGCAATTCTTTAGAATTGCTCATTCTAGGCAGCAATTACGATGATTTTCCCGGTAGTAAGACAGGCAAGTTCAAATGACCCCTATTACTTCTGTGCTATTCCCCCTCCCCTCCAAGATTTAGATAGCTTAGGACTCTAATGGAACATTTTGTTCTTGATCATAAAATCAGCAAAAAGAACTTGCCTGTAAGAGGCAGACCAGTAACTATGGCTGTCACACAGAAGTCCTACTGTGCTACTAAATTTTTCTGTTCGGTACTTCAAACTGAATAGAAATGCAATATTCAAGCTGGAACTATAAACTGCAGTGCCTGGAAACACTCCTTGGTATTGGAATGCGACTGTTTATGTTGCTTAATTGTTAGAATGGTCTCTGGCATGATTCTGGCCTATGCCAACAAGCATCTGAACATTCTTGGACATGACTTGAGAATGCATAAGGACAAGAATCTCTCCCAGCTGGCAACGTGAAATAACTCTGTTTTTAAATTGAGAGATTTTATTTAGAGATTAAGATTATTCCACACCAGATTCCTTCAGTGTCTGGGAACGTTCCTGAACTTATTTTCTAGTATTTACATAACTTGTGTTCTACTGTAAAAGGGTTAGGAGGGAATGAAAATTGGAGCCTCTGAAGAGGAGTATTTCTTTTGTAGCCAGTTCATCAGGATGAGAAGTTACTGCCCCTGTAACGCTACAAGTCAGAGGCTGTCTAGCCCAGGATCCACATTCTAACAGTAGCAGAGGCCTAGGAAAGAATACAACAGTACACCACTACACCAGGGCAGCACGGCAGGCTGAAGCTCAAAGCCCTCCTAAACCAGCATGTTTTTCCTTAATGAATTTCTCACCACTCTGAATCCATGTGAATTTTTGGGCATTGCAATGGTGTATAGGACTGTATTTCACTGTTCACTTCTGTACTTTGTGAAGAACCAGCTCCTTTGATTTAGAAGGATCACCGGCTAGTTTTAGTTGACTGTCCCTCCCAGTTCTAATACCAGGAGACAGTGCCAGTGGTTCCTTAGTTGACTCTTCATGCTGCAAATGCTTTTCTAACTATTCTGTCATGGCATTTACTCTACTGTTTTTATAGAATTAATATTAAATTTGGTCCTGTAACAACAACAAAAATTAATAACAGAAAAATCAATCTCTGCTTTCATTACTCTTGACTTTCACACGCATCCTACTACGTACATCCTTCTTAGAGAAGGGATGAGTCTTACCATGTATGCACCTACTTTCTTAGTCTGTTCAACAAAACGTCACAGTAATATTGCTTCCTACTTTCCCTGTTAATCAAAGTGGTTTATTTCTTTTCAAACAAGGGACAGTAAGTCGATGTTTTCATGTATCTATTTCAGTTCCCAGAACTTTCCTGGAAGACGGTATCTGGTCTGAATCATAGAATCACCAAGGTTGGAAAAGACCTCCAAGACCATCCAGTCCAACCGTCCACATACCACCAATATTTCCCACTAAGCCATGTCCCTTTGCACACCACCTACATGTTTCTTGAACACCTCCAGGGATGGTGACTCCCCCATCTTCCTGGGCAGCCCGTTCCAGCACCTGACCACTTTTTCAGAGAAGAACTTGTTCCTAACATCCACCTTGAATAACAGGCTCCATATTAGGTTTTCCTTAACTGCTCTAACGAGAGTTACTTCACCTTCATCAACACTACTTGCCAAAACAGCTGGCTTATCCAGAATGCACATCTAGTGCTATATCACTATCTGTTGACACCTACTAAGTATCGGCATCATCCATGTCACACTTTTCAAGCGGTTTACAACAACTGACAGAACCCATTAATCTTTATGGGATTTTGTTATCAAAAAGCTTTCAATTTCGTTCAGATAGAGTCAAAATAATAAGCCAAACTGACAGCTACTTGCTAGGGAAGCTTTATAACCTTTGGCAAAGAACGGTGACATAATTTTCACAAGTCAAAACATAATTCTGTTCCTCTTCACAACCTCTTCTTCAGAAGTACGTAATAAGACCGACTTCTCACCATTCTGATATCCACCTGGAAAATTAATCACTTTTCAGTCACCTCTTTGGGTGTAAAGCAAGGCTTCTTTCCCCTAGAACCTACAGTTATATAAAATAATCATTACTTGCCAGATGAGGAAAAGGGAACCTTGAATTAGCCGTGATACTGCATCAAATCTCCCAAACAAGTCTGACTCCACTAGCCTCCTCCCAGCAAGACTACCTGGGGAAATAGGTGGCTTCGGCAGCGATTCATGCACCTTGAATTCAAAGTGCAGAAGAATAATCTGTTTCAGAAAAGGGTTCATGACATTGCTTTCTATTCTATCTGGCAGCAAAAGCACCAACTGGGCTATCTCAGCGAACCTGTAATTGTAGTGACTCCACAAGACCTGCATATAAAACCTTCACTCAGCCCTGTTAAGAGGCCCTGTTAAGAGAGAGTATTACACAAAAACAGTGTCTTCTCATTCTGTACAATCACAGTCAGCTTAATTTACACATGCAAACTCTAGGAGCTTAATTTGCAAGTTAGAGAACAATTTCACTCAGTCTAACGAAGGTGTTCTTTTGGGGCCTACCAAGTCTAGAGTTCAATTACATTTAAACTTTACCAAAATTAGCGTTGTGCAGATTCCTAATGTTGACAGACTGCAATGAGGTTTTCACATGCCAGAACACAGTCATGAATGCCATTATTATAATTTTATTTTTTTAATTAAACAAATAATACAGCAAAAATAAAAAGCTGTATTTTAGATAGTAAAAAGACAACAAAATCCAATTAATTTTACTTCAGTCTCTACTCTTCTATGCACTGATACTCATTATGAATCCAAGCCTCACAAATTGGTATTTTTTTCAATTTTAACTGCACAACTGCAGCATCTGAAAATATTTATGGAAGTACTGCAATTTAAACATTCAACAGCATTTTCTGAATTCACATTCAATGCCTGTTGAAGCCAATTCATACAGCTCGGTTTTGCACACCACTCTTGAAGATAATGTTGCATTTTAAAGTATGGGTTCTTTAAAGCTGTACATTATATATTTCCTCACGGTAAGACATGCCACTGACTTCACAGATAGAACTGAATGGGAGTGCCACTAAATCCTCAAATAATTACTGTGTGTTTTTTTCTGAGTTTCAGTAAGCATCTGTTACTTAATACCCAAAGTTACTACTGTATTTTTAGTAGAAAGACTCTGAAGCTGATACCACTGCTGTGCTCAACACTTCTGGTGAGGACTCTGTCCTTTTTACGTACCTACATATTTGGAAAAGGTGCACAGGAAACAAGAAGTTACCCAACCAACTGAACGCACGTGAGAAGAGTGTCAACCTTCCTCGGTTCCCTTTATTTATTCCACAGCCAACACTCTGCAGGAAGACATGCCATTGATTCCAGAGAGCTGTCACACCCCAACAACTAATTAGCTCTGAAGCAGTAGGCCTGGTGGTGTCAGCTGTACGCTGGTGTCTTTCTGGCAGAGCTGGTCCCATCCCTGGACACACTGCAGGATATACGGTATCTGCACAAGGCTCATAAAAGCACCTTCTGCCTGCAAAAGACGGCCGCAACTAGTCACTGCACACCTGCAGAATGCGATCACACCAGCCACTGAGGGCTTCCAGCTGGGCAACAGCTATCTGTGCACTTTGATCAGCTTCTGGTATGAACACTTGCCGCAGCAGCCAGTCAAATTAATGACTCAGAGTAACTCAGTGTGTCTCAAAAACTGTAAAGCAAGCCAACAGCCAGCGGCACATCAGATAACAAGGCAGAACCATCACACTAGGTAGCTCTTCAGAATCCCCTGTCGAGGTAGCAATCTCCAAGTCTTCACGTACAGCTAACAACTGCTTGTGCTGCTCCAATCAAAGAACCACAGGGAAACTTCGGTTTGCCTGTGACCTCTGCAAGTCTTCCAGTCCAGCCTCCGGCTCACAGCAAGGATAATTACAAAGCCTCAAGTTGCTCAAGGTCTTGTCCAGTTAAGCTTGAAGTTAATTATCTCTGGGGGAGCTTGTTCCAGCACTCAATCACTCCCATTTTAGTGCCTGTAAAAATGCAGCTAACTATAACGTATTCTTCTAATGATTCAGTATTGTTGTGTTACATGTTGACAATGCTACTGAAAACACTGATTTTCAGACTCAAGATTTTTCTAATAAAAGTGAAGACCAATATATAAAGAAGTACTTAAATCCCATGTGACAGATTTGCTTTTCTTTGCTCCCCTTCCCAGCTCCTGGAAGTATCTTGCATATAAAACTGAAAGACAACCTTACCCTATAATGCAAGAACCACAACTGGCTGTGGTTTGTTTCCAAGCACAGTAACTTCTTGGAAAAGAGTGCTGGTGTGACGCCCTTAGCTTCCTCAGGAGGCTAGTCAAAAGACGTCCAGCTCGAGTCATAGTGCACACAACTAGCTACTTTAGGATTTCCATCAGAAGCGCTGTAGTGAACTTTGCAATTCAGACATAGCTAGTTGTATGCAATCCAAATCCTACAAGAATAGGACTTGGGTTCCTCCCCCCCAGTAAAATAGATATCTGGAGAAGTCATCCTGATCAATAACACTACTGGTGACTGGTGAGTAGGTACCTGAAACCAGCATTTTAAGACCTGTTTTGGTGGCAATTCCTACTGTACGTAAGCCAACGCACTGAAGCCTGACCAGGTAATGCCAGATGCTCCCATGTCATTCATTTCTTCTTTGATGCCAGATCCGTGAGATAGTATTCAGTTTGCTTCAAGAGCACCTGTTTAAGAATAAAGATCTGCTGCTATTCAGTGCCCTTAATACAGTGGGAAGTGACAGGCTTCCCCAGATGGCAGTGTTCCAGAACAGAGATGTGCTAAGTCAAGCACCACTTCAAAGTGGAAAATGCTTAGTTTGAAGTTATACCTCACTTGACCACGGCAAGGACAGGAAGCTTCACTACTGAGGAAATTGCTACTAGCCAAGTATTATTCAAGTCATGAAAAAGGAGAAGAAAACTCACTAAGAGTCATGAAAGAGAAAGAAGTAGGAGCCAGAATGCAGGGTAGCTAATTACAAGAAATCAGACTAATCAGACAGAAAATTTGGCAATTAGATAGAACTCAGTGGTTGACATTTCTTTCCCCAGGATACAAAGCACTCTGCAGGAAATAAAACAATCAGAAACATTGCTTGAAACATTGCTTTGAGTTTACCTCAAAAAAGTAATGGTTAAGCGATTACACATTTAAATGTCAACACCTTAATAAGCTCATGTTATTCAAAGTGAACAAAACTGGAGTTAGACAGTGGTAATACCTTCATGTCGATCTGCAATTAGCTCATCTTTAGTGACAGAAATAGCTGGAGCTTCCAGAAGCATTATGCTCCACATGGCTCACGCGTTATTTCGTCACTCTCCACACAAAGTATAAACAACACCTGCTGCAAGGAGCGGCTGCTGGAACCTCCTCCCTTCTCAACGGAAGGCCCTTGGTGCCACACAGGACACAGCTCTGCTCGTACTCCCTGGCAGTTCCATTTCTTGTTTTAAGAGAAAATGTTGCTGTTTTCTTGGCACCGTGGCTGTATCCTGCCATGTGAGATCAGCGTGTTCCCTTCATGCTAGAAGAGCTGATAGCCCACTCCCAGGGTGAGCACACTCATCACTGAGTAATCCTACAGACGGCATGCTCCGCAAACTCCTCCAACTACTCTTTTAAATGAACTGAATGAGCCTCTCTATTAAGACGATCTCTAATTAGGCCACTTAGATGACATGCAAGTATGTAATTTCTACACTGCCAGTAGGAGAGGCATTTGCTACACTAGACAAAAATACCTCATGGCTCTTCCACAGAAACACTGAGAACTTGACCTCAGCTAAATTCAGAAAGAAGCCCACTGTGTTCATCAGCCCTGGACAGCATGTGATCCACTTCTCAAACACACAGGACTACTAGGATGGTTTAGGTCCACTTCAGGCAGCAAAACAAGATGTTGAGGGCTCCAAAATTTGTGGTTGTCTTTAATATTCACAACTGTCAGCTGCAACTTACTTCTGCAGTTTTTATGAACAGGATGACGGAAAAGTAAAACAGATGTTTTCTGACTACCTTTTTAGCCTCTTCCTTAACAGCCATGGGTCATGCTACTTCAGGTTCCTACGCCTCATAGAATAACTGTATGTGATATTGCCTTGATAGTCCACATACAGACATCTCTGTAGATAAAAATACCTTCCAAGACCTCTACAATATTTTGACTAAGAAATTAAATTTTAGTAAAGTAGATTTATGCATCTCTGAGACTGACTTAGAATTTACATCTTAGCACCAGGTTGTCTCTTGAAGCTTCAGAAACGCATCTTACACTTGACAACATTCACTCACTGGGGATCTGGATACTACGTTCTGTGCAATCTGGGTAAAAGGCAATTATTTAAACTTTCAAAGTTATTAGAGCTAGTAAAAAAACACTTAAGGAAATACTTATCAACTTATTTCTGAAGGCAATTGTTTATTGCAAAAAGTCAACTTCAGATGCTACAGACATGATTTTATACCCTTTTCCCACAGAAATAAATACAGAACTTCTTGAGTTTGCCGGCAGATCCTTCACTTGTAACACTTGGTCAGCCAGTTATAGATAACTTAGTTCTCTGAGCATCTTCAAGCCCCCTGCATTTCTGGTACTTCGCAGACCCCCTGAGTTCAGCCAGAGCCAGCTGGTGACTTCCTATACCCTCACTGTCCAGCTGTGGGTCGCAGGAGACAAGCACTCAAGCCGTGGGTAAGCAACGTAGCATACAAAACCAAAGAAAACAGCCAAAAAATAAAAGATGTTTTTACCAGACACAATAAAGATACTTTTTATATCCTACAACATACATTAAAGCAACATGTGCAAGATTTCAGCCTACCAGAGGGACAACATAACCACAACCACACCGCACAGGCCAGCCCATCTCAGTTGAGCAGCTCATGTACCATATGACGTACAACCTGGAGTTTCCACTGCTCAGCCACCACAACACTGACACTTCCTGTTTGCCTGCACAGCCTTATTACTGGCTTACTCAGCTGCGGCCTGCATCTCAACTCCACTGAAATCTTGGCCTGTCAGCAAGCAGCAGGCACACAACTAAACATTTTCCAGATGATACACACTTAGTTTTGTATTAAGGCAGGCTCTCAGAAGGAGATCCTCATATCTACTTTGAAAATATGTCAATGCCTTCAAGGAAGAGTTAGAATTCCAACCTTTATTCATAAAAAGGAAAATATGCAGCTTTAAAAAAATGTTAGATCTGTTGAAGTTCTTTACAGGCATACTCAATGGTACATGCATCATCCCTTCCACAAAGAAGAGTCTTCAAAGCAACAGCTATACTGATTGAAGAATGGATGCAGAACAAGCCTCAGGATCTCCTGAATTATCTCAGGATAAGGAATGCTCACTTATGAGCCCTTGAAAATTTCCTTTAGCATCTACTAAATGTAATGTTCATGTTCAGATTTAAAAAAAAATGCTTGCTTTGCAGAGTAAGATTCAGGTGAGCTCTCCTTACAACCTTACAACAGAACAAGTATCTGTTTGAGATGCTTAGAGAACACAAACAAAACAGTTTAAACTGTAAAAGAAAGTCTCTTACATAAGAAAACCACTTAATGCCACATGAAACAAAGAACTCCCTTCAAAATATAAACAAATTTGAGAAAAGGCTATTAAAAGTAAAACCTCTTTGAATAACAGGCAGCAACTGGTCTTGCAACTGGGCATACACAACTGGAGTCCTGCCCCCTAAAACACACATACAATCCACTTATATAAGGGTATGTAGAGATGCAACTCCCCTTCCATTTTCCCCATGCCACAAAAACATGTTTGAGTTGCTCCTTCAGCAGTCCACATTTCAACAGAACAGTTACGATAATACAAGACAGATAAGGAAACTCAACCGTGTAATTGTGCATAAGATTTTTTTTTTTTTTTACATCAATAATCATAGAATCATAGAATGGTTTAGGTTGAAAGGGACCTTTTTAAGATCATCTAGTCACAACCCCCTGTCAGAGGCAGGGACATCTCCCTCTAGACCAGGTTGCTCAAAGCCCACTCAAGCCTGGCCTTGAATGCTTCCAGGGAGCGGGCATTGACAACCTCACTGGGCAACCTGTTACAGTGTCTCACCATCCTCACAGTAAAGAATTTCTTCCTGATATCTAGTGTAAATCTGCCCTCTTCCAGTTTAAAGCCATTTCTCCTCCTCCTGTCGCTACCTGCCTTTCTTAAAGGTCCCTCTCCAGCATTCCTGCAGTCTCCCTTCAGGTACTGGAAGGCCACTATAAGGTCCCCCTGGGAGCCTCACCCAGGCTACAGCTGTCCTTGTAGGGGAGGTGCTCCAGCCCTCTGATTATCTTCATGGCCCTCCTCTGGACCTTCTCCAACAGCTCCATGTCCTCCTTATGCTGAGGGCTCCAGAACCAGACATAATACTCCAGGTCTCACAAGAGCATAGAGGGGCAGAATCACCTCCCTCGACCTGCTGGTCCCACTTCTCTTGATGCAACCCAGGATACAGTTGGCCTTCTGGGCTGCAAGCGCAAGCTGCTGACCCTCGCTGAATCTTTCATAAACCAATATTCCCAAATCCCTCTCCTCAGGGCTGCTCTCAAGCCATTCTCCACCCAACCCATATCTGTGCATGAGATTGCCTCAACCCACATGCAGGACTTTGCATTTGGCCTTGCTGAATGAGGTTGGCATGGGCCCAACAGTATAATTACTATAATGAAATTATTCCCACTCCAAAACCTTCAAAAGTAGGTATGCTATTAGGAAGAAAAAAAGCATGAAGATTGAATGGTTGCAGGATACCTAGCCAAATTCAAAGCTGAATCCGGGGACACAGTGCTAAAGTCTCTTTCACAGTAGAGGACGTGCCTAATTAAGAAAGCATCCAGTAAGTGTTTAAGAGACTGCTATTTTAATCTTAGTTTTGCCAATAGCCAGTAGTGTGACATTTGTCTTCATTTCTCCCCTGTGCTTCATTTTCCTCAGTTATATTATGGAAGAGACGGTGACCTCCACCTCTGCAGGGTGCACTAAGAACTACTGATGAAGAAAACCGCATTACGCTGCCAGGTAAAAATCCATTACTTGGGGTGAAGAGTAGGGAAGAAGGCTACATTATCTCATTTGCTAATAGCAAGGGTTAAAACACTTTAACACTAGTAATATGGAACTTCTCTCCGCAGTGTGTGAATATCAATTACTATTTGAACATCAATTACTATCTGATAGGCTGTTCAGTGTTTTAGAAAGTCTCAGATATGCTGTAACCATGAAGATAAGGAAATGGAGATATCCTTTCACCATAAGGACACCCTTGATTAAAATGACATTGATTACAGCTAACAGTTACAACTGTCATTACTTAAAAGGGTTTCTACTTTGCAGGTTCAAAGCACTGCATTTGCCAATGCACTGTGGAGCACAAAATCAGCTTGAATTGACTTGAATGAAAACAAATTCTAGTAGTTTGGAATTGGTATTACAAAACAGTGGTCTTATATGGCCAATTCTACACAAACCTCATCCTGAATGCAAATCATCTATTTCCGCCTATTTCTAGTCAGTCACCCGACAGCAGCAGTTTCAAAAACTGAGCAGACTAATTCCAGTACAGCCCTTCAATACAAGTAATCATTTTCCCCATACACTTAGGTTCTTTCTCTTAAGAAAGAAGGCTACATGAAACATACAGGGATATTTTAGTTTGGATTTGGGCATTACTATTAATACCTCCTAGAAACTGCATAAAGAGCTTACCCTCAGCCATCTGCTACAGGATGGGCTCTGCAGCTGAAGATTTTCTTTGCAATTCTCACACTCAGTATTATAAACCCTAAATTTCTACCATGTAAGAAAGGCCCCCCTGCACAACCTGTACTTGTGCTAAGTGTTCCCTCTGGACCACCCAAATGAACAGTATAAAGGTAACAGTTGAGCGTAGTTTATTGATTGAAAAAACTTAGGGAAAGATAAACTGCTGAGCTTGCAATATTCAATTTTCAAGGCAGAGGAGAAACGGATGAAAGTGACCTCTGCCAAGTCAGGACTTCAAAAAAAAAAAAAAAAACAGTTGCAAATAGAAAGCTGCTGCCAATGGAGTTGACAATTTCCTTTCTAAACTTATTACCTACTATCCAAAAATAAATGCGCAGATGACTGCTGGATGGGAAAGCTCCTTCCCAGAAGCTTCAACTCTTCCTCCGTAATTCCTCTGGGTGCCAGATGTACTTCTCAAGAGGCTGCCTGCTCTGCTAGGCAAAACCAGAACAGCAAAACTGTGAAGAATCTACCCATTTACAGCTAATGAAATATGCTCATTCATACAACAAAAACTTTGTAGGAAGGGCAGCAGGATGGATTTCTCCTCTGCACTCAACTCTTCTCCTTGAAGGAAATCCACCAATTCCCAGTTTTAAATCATAGGAGAGTGCCGGCAGCACAACTTTACACATAGCAGCTATATTTAGCAACTACAGGCAGAACTGAGGAATAGAGGCAGCGATATTGTGATTTTTATTCTTAAATACTCATGTCTGACTGGGCCAGAAGAGCCACTCCACAAAACTTGAGGATAATTCTCCCTCCTGTACCGTTGCTCCCCCATTCTTAAGAATAACTTGTAAACGTTGTCTGGCAGCAGTAACATACAAAGTCGCATCCTAGAACTGTGTACCTGTCTGAATTAACAGATAATACAAATGATTTTACCCTACCTAAAATATTAGGTAAGTAGCGCTGCATGTTACGTGAGAAGCAAAGCTTACAAGAATGACCATCAGTATTAGACTAGATCAAAACAAGAGTTTATGGATTCTAAAGTCACCAACACAGTTTACATTAAAACAGTAGTTTAAGACATTTTGAAAAAATCTCAGGGTAGAAAATCTGGTTTGAAGAACATTTAGAAAAAAAACATTAGTAGGACTGAAACTGACCATCAGCCTTCTTAGTGAGCATCATATGAATTAACGAAATACAGCCAGCTGAAACAAAAGAATGTTTTCATGAAAAAGATCTTAACACAGCTTTGCTTTTGATCCTAATGATAATGAAATACTGAGACAACCAGTCTGTACAGCACTGGTAGGCCAATCAGCCAGTATCACCAATGCAATCAAGCATCAGATTGGAAGTGTTACATACTTCAGTTTCTGAACTATTTTCTCCACAAGGCTTTCCATCTGTTCTGGGATCACTGACAGTAAGGTGAACCTGCTCAGCGTCACTGGCTCTTGCTGCCTCAAACAACTGGCAGCAGCTTTTCTGTCAGGTCAAACATTTGCCACTTTTCTGAAAGCTTCCATTTATGTAATAACTTACAGTGCTTTTACAATAGTATAAAGACAGCGTAGTGCAATGATATGCCTGCTTACGGAACAAAAATGCTCATTAATACTGGTTGAAACCAATTAGCAGAAAAAAAAGGTTACTAATGACAGTGACATTTTTCCAGAAGTGTAACACATGTTGAAATGCAATAATCCTTCATTATGGCACTGATACAACTTAAGATCCAGTGACTAAAAGCAGCTCCCCGTGCCAGAGCAGACACTGGATTGCCAGTTTTTGCACAAATATTCCTCTCGTTCGTGTTCAGCTAACTACATCAGTGGCTCTCAGTACCTGAACAGCCTCATTCTGTTAGCATAGAAACAGAATGCTCTTGATATTTATGAAAAACAACATCAGCCCCAGGAATACACAGTTTTGAGAATATCAGATAATCAACTTGTTTCAAGATAGAGCTCAAAAACGGCAGCCTACCCAGAATACTTGGTATAGGCATAGAAACAGGATCTCTCTTCCAGTTTGCTAGAAGAAATAATTACAAGAGTGGTTCCTACATAGTATCAGTTCATTAAGAAGTTGCTGCAGGTTCAGTCTTAGAAACAGCAGATTAAGTTTGCCAGAAACAGTGTAGTAAAAACACTGATCTTCCTATGGGATCTTCCCTGGGACTATGCCAGTAAAAGGGCTAGAGTTTGACAAAATTTGAGGGGGAAAAACCCTCCTTTCTTACTAGATCAAATTCCACTCCTGGACAGATGGACTACTGATAGAAGATGAAGCAGATTCACACAACGAACTGGAGCCAACTTCACTAATAAATGTGTCCTGTAGAATAGCTTTGTTAACCAAAGGTGCATCCTTCAGAAGGCTTCTGCCGCCCACAGTAAGACATGCAATGTTAACACAGAACTTCAGAGCTCTACAGGGCTGATCTGGAACTCAGACTGCTACCTCTGCTGATCCCCACACACAGGACTCTGCTCTGCAGCAGACATTCCAGTCCTCTGAAGAATTCCAGAGTCGGTGACATGTCAGCTACTTCGCTTTTGGACCAGAATACTCTAACAGAGCACACACCATGCTGCACTTCAACGAAGTATTCATTGCATCTGACATGAGAAACAGCCTTGATGACACACAGCAGGCAATCTCATTTATGGCTGGTCCGTTTATTAGGTTCAAGCCAACTACAGAACACCTTTTGCTATTTCAGATCTGCATCTGTGATTGCCTGCATGTGGTGACCTTGGAGAAGTTATTTCTAATGAGATGCAACAATGGCATTGTAGCAATACATGCACATTTCATTTCTACAGCAATTACTGCAGCCAGAATTGACATGCAAGTCACCACTGTAACACTAAGATGAAAAGCATTCAGCTTCTAAATGATGGGTTATTACCTCCCTTCCACTCTGAAGCAAAGATGGCCTGCTGCTGCAGAACTGCCTGTACAGCACCAAGCATCACCAGGGGGCTGGCTCCTGCCAACACGGACATAACAGCAGGCACTGGGTTGGGGAGTGGGGGAGGGAAGCGAGGGGGAGGAAGGAAAGAGCAATCACAGGAACCACAGGACAGCAGAGAAAAAAGTACAAACTTCAAGTGTTTAGGTGCTTCAGCTTTAACATTATCTAACATCAGACCTAGTGGATATAGAAGCCATACACAAATTTACAACCCTGACAGAACCAAAAGATTAAGGTGGAACACAAAAACAGACAGCATGCAATGATTAGGCTGTCATTAATGATGCTACTTCCTTCCCTAGCACTGTCTCTGGATCTCAAGCAGGGAATAAGTTCAATTCCAGAAAACTGCAGGAACTCTTCAAAACACAACCACAATGGAGACCTCAAGAGACCTCAGCACAGACCTCCAGAGTCTTTGAAGACACACGGAACTTTCTTCTTGAATTACTTGTAACTATACATATCAGAAAATCATGGAATGGATTAGGTTGGAGGGGACCTTAAAGATCACTTAGTTCCAACTTCCTTGCCATAAGCAGAGCTGCCAACCACTACATCAGGCTGCCCAGGATCCCATCCAACCTGGCCTGAAATGCCTCCAGAGATGCGGCACAAACAACCTCCCTGGGCAGCCTGTTCCAGCACCTCACCATGCTTCGAGAAAAAATTTCTTCCTAACATCTAAGTTCCCCCTCCTTCAGTTTAAAGCCCTTCCCCCCTTGCCCTACTGCTATCAGACTGTGTAAAAAGTCAGTCAGCCTTTTGCTTATAAGCTTCCTTCAATTACTAGAAGGCCACAATGAGGTCCCCCAGAGCCTTCTCTTCTCTAAGCTGAACAAGCCCAACTCCCTCAACCTATCCTCACAGGAGGAGTGCTCCAGCCCTCTGAACATTTCTGCGACCCTCCTCTGGACCTGCTACAACTGCTCTGCATCCCTCCTGTACTGGGGGCCCCAGGTTTAGACAAAGTACTCCAGATGAGGCTCATAACGGCAGAGCGGAGGGAAACAATCACCTTTCTTGCCCTGCTGGCCACCCCTCCTTTGATGCAGCCCAGCATACTCTTGACCTTCCAGGCTTCAGAACACACTGATGACTCACATCCAGCTTCTCATCCACCAGGACCTCCAAGTCCTTCTCTGCAGGGCTGCTCTTAAGTTCTTTTCCCATCCTGTACTCCTACCTGGCACTGCTCTGATCCTTCTGTTGTGTCAATAGCAAACTTTCTGAGAGTACACTCAATCCCACTGTCTACATCATTGATAATAATGTTGAAGAGCACTGGTCTCAAGACAGATCCCTGAGGGACACAACTCATGACCAGCCTCCACCTGGAAATAGAGCCGTTGACAACAACCCTTCTGCTACGACCATCCAAGTCCAGCCTTCAAATCCATCTCTCTCCAATTTAGAGATAAGGATGCAGCATGGGACCACTTCAAAGGCCTTGCACAAATCCAGGCAGACAACATCATTTGTTCTTCCTCTGTTCACCGATGTCGTCACTCCACCACAGGCCACCAGACTGGTCAGGCACAAGCTGTCCTTGATGAAGCTGTGCTGGCTGTCTCTGATCACCTCCTCATCTCACATGTGCCTAAGCGTCTTCTCCAGTAGGATCCGCCCCAGGATCTTCCCAAGCACAGATGTGAGGCTCACCATCCTGTAGTTTCCTGACTGAAGATGAAGATCAAGGTAAAGAACTCATTAAGCATCTCCATGTCTGGAGAGACCAGTTCTTCCTTTTCATTTATCAGAGGGGGTATACTCTCCTTTGCCTATCTCTTCTGTCCACTGTATCTTAAGAATCCCTTCTCATTGTTATTCACATCACTCCCCAAATTCAATTCCATCTGTACCTTGGCTTTCCTGACTCCAACCCTGCACATCCACACAGCATCTCTATATTCCTCCCAGGAAACCCCACTTCCACTGCTTATACTTACCCTTTTTTCCCCCTGCCTGATCAGCCATGCTGATTTACTGCCTCATCTGCCTGATTTCTTATTCTAGGGGATGGAGAGCAATTTACTCTCAGGCATCTTTAAAGTGCTGCCAGCCCTGTTCTGTTCCACTGTCTCTAAAGACAGTTTCCCAGGGGATCTCATCCAACAATTCCTTAAACAGCATGAAGTTTGCTTTCCTGAAGTTCAGGGTCCTGACTCCACTCTTTGCCAGGCCTGTGTTCTTCAAGATCACACACTCAAGCAGGAGATGGTCACTGTAGCCCAGGCTGCCTCTTTTAAGATCTGTTTGCCTTTGGTGAGCACCAGGTCCAGTAATGCTTCAACTCTGATGGGTCTGTCCAATACCCAAACCAGGAATTTGTCACCAACTGACTCAAAGAGTCTCCTGAACTGCTTGCAGCTCACCATCTTGTTTTCCTAGCAGATATCTGGACAGTAGAAACCCCCTATCAGGATGAGAGCCTACGAGCGTGATGACTGCATCATGGTTTCCAATTTCTCCTGCAATTGGTTTAGAGGCACTTCAGCTGTTTTTTCAGACGCATTACTTTCTTGGAGAAGTCCTCCCAGAAACCTCTGAAAGAAATCTGAGGTTTCTCTCCACTGCTTCCTAAAGCGACAGTGTTCCCCGACTCTTCCATTTCTCAGCAGTACACCCCCTTCTTCCATGAAATCTAATGTAAAGCCTTGAAAAGAAACTTATGGGAATTTGTTTTCTTGATAGGCCTGTGCTCTGTAATCAAGAAGTACAGTAAGTGAAATGCAGCAGCCCTTAAGGTCATCCCTGCTGTACCTAATGTAGTCTGCAGAACAGCTACAAGTTGGACAGATCTTGTTACAAGAAGCAAAATATTTATTTTTTTCCTCCCTGAAATCAGAGAACAGGATCAGGAGCCTCATGAGCTTCTGTTCACAGTATGTCAGATGCACTTGATAGTCTAGCTACTGCAGTCGGCTGCTACATGCAAAGGCAAGCTTTCACCTGCTGGAAACTTCCAGTCACCTGCATTTTCTCAGGTTTCCAAAAGCAGTTTCAGAGAGCAGAGAGAAGATTGAATTTTGTTGCTCACAGTACTCTGACTTGATGTCAAAGCAGGACAGTTATGAGAGCAGCAGAGCTGGCCATTACAATACACATGCTAATAGAAGTGCTAGGACAGACATGACATTAAATTCCCCTGATTACCACTGCTTTTGCCTCCCGATAGCTTTTGGAGGTTGCACCAACTAGGATCAGAGATACTTTCTGGACCTGATGACAAACGGTAGAGCAGAATTCACCTTTGTACAGATGAACTCCTGCTACTCACAACACAGTGCAAATTGGCTAAAGATTGCCCTATGCATACCACCTATTAGAAACTGTGTTTACACCACCATTCCTTTCCTAAAACCATGCTCATTAATTTGGGTGAGTACCAGCTAGCACAACCTAAATCTATGCCAGGAATCACGCCAACAAATTAAACACAACAGACAATACAGGACAGTGCCCGAGTTTATGTTACTGCCCTACTTAGGTTTTGTTAGCATCAATAAAAGCAGCACGGCTGACTGACAGACCAGAAGCGAGGGAAAGGACAGGATGCATTTTCCTTGCACAAAGCTCCTACGTATCCTGTAAGGATATCTCACATCTGAGCTTGCCAGTTCTGGCTCCCAGGGACAGAAAAGTACAGACCACATACCATACATACGGCCAGTGTGAGGGATGCACCCCGTGGTTACACTGGGTCAAGTCTGAGGCCGCAGCCGGAACATTTGTTCAATAATCAAACCTCACATGACTGCTATAAATAGAGGGCAGAGGAACAGAGCAGATGCATTGTCTACAGGCAGCAGAGGGCACAGATATTCTAATAATCTGTTAAGAAAATGTCTCAGTGAAGAATTAAAGCACTGAGGCATCTCCTAGATGACACAAAAAGATGAAGCAAAAGCCACGATGTAAGTAAGAGCTCCATAACTTAGGGAAACGTTCAGCACCAAACCCATCTTATCAAACAACTGAAATGCATCCAGGCGGGTTGCACCTTGTACAGCCTTGAACTAAGGCAAGAAGGGCAGGATCTTTGCAGTTAGAAGCTGCAAGTCTCTCAAGTACGTAAATACTGGCACCTGAACATAACAAATCTCTCAACTTATTTTTTTTTTTAAAGGACAGATGGTTTGTTGAATCACTCCTGAGTTCTGGAGATTAAAAGCTACAAGCACTTTCAGTTGTGATGACACTTTAAAACATCATACAGTTTTAAATTTAAAGTTCCAGCTACCCAAATTGAAATCAACTTACAGTGCAACACAGCCAACTTCTTTGTGAAAGACACAAACGACCATGACATTGTGTGGCCAAAAAATACTGGTTGATAAAAAGCTGCATAAAATTAAGCACCAAACCTGTAAGTTTTTAGTAACCTGGCAGTTCACTGTTTCAAAAAAAAAAATCTAATTGCTACTAATGATCCTGTGTGCCGAGTTATACAATAAGTCTCATACCTGAGATGCTAATAACTAAAGACAAAGAAAAAACAACCCTACATTTCATTTGTTAGCTTCCTCCTTTGCAGACACACGCAGAAGCCCTTGGCTGCAGTATTGCACAGAACACACCACCACAGGATGTTCATCGTTTTCTCCTCTCTTGTCTGAGAACCACAAAAATCAAGTACAGTTTTACGGAGACGAGTATATTTGGATGCATTTGTGTATATTTGGTGTCATAAGCCAAGTGATGTTTCTGTTGGCTTTGGCTGAATGAGGGGGAATAAGAGAGAAAAATGTCTACTTACAAAGAATGACCACATCTTAGCTGTGCTCAGAGAGAGCTGTCACATGCTAGAGGAGCAGGAAATAACTGAGAGTTCACTCAAAGCAGCACTAAGCAATTCTGTGGTTTCAAATCTGAGCCTGTAGAGCTGCTGAAGCCGTATCTTCCAGCATTCAGTTTCTTAATACAGCAGCGTCCAAACTGGAGAGCTTGGTCCTCCCTGGAGACACAGCAGTGGAGGGTGGGGTAGCACAAGCCTGAGGAATATCACACTTAGGTTTTGCTTTTTGTTCTCTCACCCAAAAGTTCTCTTTCCTACAGTAATGCTAACAATGACTTTGGGCCGGCAACAAGAAATAAGAGGAAAAATGTCTAATGGGCATATCTCAGGCTGAAGTGCATTGTACACAAGCAGCAGAGAACAGCTGGTTAGCATCAACTGTCTCCTCTGCCCATGCAAGGAGAATACAAACTGTGTCCAGCCCAGCACTGGGTATGGCTTGGGCTAAACGCCAGATGAGACACCCAGTTCATCAGCAAGAACAAAGCAGTTGTGCAATAAAGAACAGAGTGATAAGGGAGTGGAAGGAGGAACAGTGAGGAAGAGACACTCTCCTTTTTATCGGGATGCCTTTGTGCACATTCTGGATGCAGGGGCTGGAGGGAGGAAGGGGTACTCTCACAAAGCAGCTGAGGTACCAAGGGAAAAGAGGAAACGGGGAGGAAATCTTCCTGCTGGTACAGAAGGGCAGAAATCTCATTAAAGAAAAGAATGTTGTAATGAGGGAATGGAAGGAGCCCCTGATGCAAACATACCAAATTCAGGGGACAAAGGTCACAGCGCAGGAAGTTGAAGCAAACTGGCAGAATAGAGCTTACAAGAGCAACCGTCACCAAATCGATGTCTCAAGCATCATTCACAACTTCACAGTAATCTGCTACATAAAAATCTTACCGGAGTTCGATTTCCTACACAGAAAAAATACTTTAAGAAGGCCACTGGTAGTACACGTTACAACAGAAGCAGTCTTAAGTTATAAAACATTTTACACTTCCCTTTATCCCTTAGAAAGATACTAATACAGAAATTAGTACTCTGTTCTTTTCTTATCCATGTATCACATATGGGTAAATAAATCTCTTGGCAGTCACTCCAAGCATTTACTATTTAGGGACAAATTCCAGTATTCAAATATTCTTGCCAGACAGAAAGATAAGTATTAGGTTTCTTTACTTAATATTCAGAGTATGTCATTTAGGAATCCATATTTTAACTTAATCTTTCTTGTAAATACTCCCAGTTGTCTTGGGTAACTTTGGGAAAGCCATCATTGATGACATTAGAAGCAAATGTATTTTTAAAGTGTTTGCAAACTCAGAGGCAAGTTATCCTTCCACAGCTAAGAGTTCAGGTAATGAAATACAGTTTTCTTAGCTGTTTGAAGAGGAGAAAACTGTATTTTCTTTCAGTAGGTTGGCGTTACTCATACTGCAGGCACAGTACCCTCAGCATATAAAACATGCTTAATGAGCACAAATAGGCTCCTGTATGACTATACTGCTCTTATGCTGCACAGTGGCTAATTAAAAAAGGGGAGAAAAAGGCAAAATAACACATTCACTTTGAAGGGAAATGAGATGAACGCAGGGGAATTCTGAATTACACGTAAAGTTCTGAAGGGGAAAATAGCGTGTGAAATCTTACAGAAATGGAAACGCTTACGACCTTGATTAGCAAGCCTCAGTGTGATCTTTCAGCTTTAAACTAGACACACTGGAGAACTGGAAAACCCATTAACACTTTCTCAGAAAAGTTAAAAAGAAAAAAGCTGCCAGGAGTAAGGAATTAAAGATAGCTGATTAAACATGAGAGAGAAAACTGCTTCACCACCGTGTGATGCGTGTATGAAAGCAAGTGCCCACGGTGAGCTGAAATCGGCACATCTGTCAGCATGTCATGGAGTTCTGCAGCAGCTGTTTCTTTGCCAGCAACGATCTTCTCCTCTGAACATTAAATCTACAGGAACTGTAACTTGTAAGAAGCTTTGTTAAGAATATATGGTTATGGAAGAAGTTCAACATTGGAATTCTGAGATCCCCAAAGCGTCGTGCACTGCATAAACATGAAGAGGTATCAGAAATTACCTACCTTTAACTCAAAGGTAGACGAAAGTACCAACTGAATTTGAAGAATTAAGAAAGGGAGCAGTTTTCTGTAAAAGCATCCCCATGACTGTCTGCATTACATCTTTCTCCACTTGGCCCTTCTGCTCCTGTCACACAAAGATCACAGCCCACTCGAGAGTTTTAGAATGTGGCTAGAAAGTTCAGGAAGGTAACTGTAGAGCTACGTTGCCCATTTTATTGGTTACCCAGGCATAAACAACACGTCTGGAAGCCAAAGAATCTAGTGTGACAGCATACCCAAGAAAACAATATTGAGAAACAAAACCATCTCTATAGCATCTGACAGTGTTCCTGTTTAAAACCACCCATGAAGATACACTTCAAATTCCCCTAAATCCACTTTGTATGATTTACAGTTACAAGGAAAACCTGGCCAACCAAGAAAATTCCTCCGTGCCCAAGCAACACAATGCCAACCGTTCTTGAGGAAACCCTACCCTAACCAACTAATAAGCACCCTGTCTAGTGCTCAGGGCACATTTCTGCTACTTCCTTTTTATTATCTAGGTATTAGGTCATGAAATCATGAGTGCTCTGCACTATACCAAGTCTTATTTCTGTGCTGCAAAGATTCCTCAAGAGACAAGTCCACAGAACATGCTCTCTAGAAGAGAGGACGCTGTAAATCTTACCACACTCCTTTAAGTGAATTGCAGACATTCCCAAATAAAACATTGAAAAGCTCACCCAAACTATCACCACTGCAGGCAGCTCTGCCTATAGATCAACATAAAAATCAAGCCATTTGTCCTTCTGGTTACCGAACTACTACAAGGTTTCTCAGCGACAACCATTCATCAGATGCAAACCACTTCAATACCTCAGCGCTGAGCTACCAGTGGCTGCCGCCATGTGCAGCTGCTGCTAACCAGCAGTAACAGTGGCAAACGAATTCTTAATTCCTGCAGTTTGTGGAGACACCAACAGCCAAGCAATAAAGGTCATGAGAAGCCCTACAAAAAAAAAAAGAGACAGGAAATTACCATAACTCCATTAAAGGAAGTTTGAGATCTCAAGTCTAAATAACCTCCAGGAATACCAGGAATACTTTTTCAATCCTGACAAGAGATTTCTGTCTGCCTATGACAAATCCAGCTTATGTTAGACTTCTGAAAATTCCAGAAGAAACAGTCCCAGAGGAAACACTCTAATGAGAAGATTCAAATCAATATTTATGATCAGATAATGCAGAGAAATCACAAATTCATCATTAAAGGAGGAACAGTCTTCCAATTTATATATTTGCATGAAATAAAAAACTCAGTCTTATCTTCTAAGAGCTACCTCATCCTTAGGTGTTCTCCTAAGCAAGCAGTATCTGGACATCTTGGTGGAAATCTTGTAGTCAAAACATCTTATGAATGTTCATCCAAATTCCTCCACCTGATTCTTAGCTGCAAAGTGCAGCTGACATACAACACAACTGCTTGTGACTACAAATTGCTCCCATCCTGTTGTGCCTGGGCCCTACAGGATTCCAGAGCGCAGTATCAGGAGCGTGACTGGTATCTGTGACCAGCTGAGTAATCACCGAGACTTCTGGTACTCAACTACTGCAAAAGGTAAGAGAGAAAATGTTTACAAAGTAGTTCAGAAAAGAATGCAAGAGTTCTGAAGCCTTAATGGATTGAGGCACTTATTCCAGTCAAATCTTACTAGATTTCCTCCTCTACGCATACAAACACAACACTTCCTAACAAAGTAGGACTCACCGTGCACATCAAGACACCTAATATTTGGTATCTAGCATGAGCTAACAGACATTTATAGTACCTACAGCCAAATAGACAAGTTCAGATCATAACTGTAAATTATTTTCTTGAGTTTAAGTAAGAGCCACTGATAGCCACTGACAACTGTGGAACTCAAACACTGCAATTTCTCTTATCCTGAACTAAGTTGTACTTCTTATGAACTGATTCTTTCTCTCAAATACATTCAGATATAAGACAACATCTTGTAGAGCATTCACGTGTAGTCTCAAAACATTTCTCAGCCATGAGTAAATTATTTGTTTACTACATATTTCACTATCCTTGTTTAATAGCAGGCTGTAAGGAAAATAAGATTGAGAAACACTTGATGAACATCTCTGCTGTAGATACAAGGAGGCAGCTGTAGGACCACCAGACCCAATCCTGTGAAAATCACTGTTGAAGGCACAAATCTGGTTCAGAGGGAACAGTCAAAAAACAGCGCGATTCCCTCTGGAAGGTTAGCCCTGACAGGCTGCTTCGGGATGTGGCTACAGCGGGTACTAATGAGGCATCTGAAGAAGTCGCGTGGTTTTTGATGGAATAGGACAGACACACAGAAATTCAGGCTCAACTCAACATCCTTGTGTTTCACAGGACCATACCCTTTACCCTTTGCATTCTCCTTCCGCATCTCGCTTAAGACCAGATGCAAACACAAAGTAATCAGCACATCTAAACAGATGACTAACTTCCTCCCATCTCTTCAAGAGATAACTCCTTTTCAAACTGCAGCCTCAGCTTTCCTGGTGCCCTCACAGATGAGCAGCCTGCAGCATAAACTCAAAGTGACAGAGCCCCAATACTTCCCTGCCACACGAGGCCTCCCATTACTCCGACCTGTAGTCTGCTGTCAAGTCTTAGTTCATGCTATCATAAGCACAAGTAATCTTACAAGTCCTTTCCTGAAGAAATCTAACTCTTATCAATCAAGAACTAAAACATCCATTTACGTTTTAATTCTTGTTATCTGAAGCATTATTGAAACTTGTCCTTTGGCTCTGACATACAATCTCATTCTGGTCACATGCATTTTAAAAGCAGCCAAAATAGTTCTCTTGGTTTACTGCTGTGTCACGTCACTTTTTGCATTCTTTACCAGTTCCTGTTTACCACATTAACTACATAAAGATCTCGGCAATTAGCTATCCCTAGCCTTGCTCTCTTATCCGAGTGTTCAGTACCACTCCTAAGCAGCATAAGATATCCAAACTCCATCGATTGCTTCCAGTGTTATCAACGACACAATTGCCATGTGGTTTTTTTCCTTTCCTGAGGTCTCTAACAAGGATAAAACTGTTTCTGCAGAAAAACTAATTCTTCATCAGCGATGTTACTAATCACTATTCATCATGCAAATTAATGAAGTCTTCTTTATTAGAAAGAATTAATTGGACACCTACTATTTTATCCTTAAACTCATTCCTTAGGTCAAAACTAAAGCAAATTCAGCAAAATCTTACAAGCTTAGCATAACTATTAAAATATTCTGATAATATATACAAGAATCTCATAGCCCAGATTAGGATAAATTTTCTTAGACTTATTTTTACACTGTGATAGAAATAAGATAAAGAACTACAAAAGGGAGAAAGTTTCACACCTGACAGATAACAAACGTCACGTGCCTGAATGAAAATCAGTCAAATGCTTTTCATGTACCCCTGCAACAATGAAGTCCTGGCTGGCTACCTGCTTGACACCTACTGTAAGCAGTTCTACATTTGGCTTAGTAATTAAACTAAAATAGCTACAGCTTTAACTACAAGTCAGTGGCTTGTTTTAGCCCCTGACAAATTAGGCTTTCAAAGATACTGTAACTGCTTACCAATTCAGACAAGCATTTTATATCTCAGCAAAATAAAATAAAGAAAAAAGCCAAGATCAGTAACCTTTACATAGATTTGCCTACTAAACAATGAGATTCCCAAAGCACCAGTAGTCTTCCATATAAGGGTATCAGTCCCACCAACACAAACACAATTACGGCTCTTCACCCACTTCCATCACATCTATCAGTCATAACGACTTACGATGTGATTGAAATTATGTCAATACTGAATTTCATAGGTTGTGAACACTCAATCAGTATGATTAATTCCATTGCTTTTCCACAGAATAAAATCTGAGTAGTGCAATCTCAGTGTAGCTGCCTTGTAACCAGTCAAACACAGCCAAAGGCAGGTCTGTTGAAGTAGGTCCAGAGGGCCACATGCTTTCTTACCCAAGACCCTCAGGCCTGATTACATCACTATGCCCTCCAAAAGAGCATCACAAGTTACTACTATAAAAAGAGTATCTAGGATCATAGTCTCATGTCTCAGCTGCTAATCTGGCACTCATTGCCCCAGTCACATAAACATAAGGATATATAAAATGTAACCTGAAGTGATATTGGCATGGCAGAAACATCATGCACAGCATCAAACCCATGCCCTGAACCAGCAGAAGCACCACCGGCACACAGCTGTGTTGTGTAAAAGCAAACTTGTAGCATCCTAAGAAACTTGCAAGATTTTTCCTCCCCTACCATTTATTAAGTTTTGCTAATGAATAATTCAAGCATGGATATTAAGAGATCAAATATCATGCATATTACAGCAAGAGGGCACTCATCAGCACAGCATGCTAACACTGAGTTACAGTCAAGCCAGAAGGTCAATAGTGCCAGGAGTGCCAATAGGCTCTGATCTGACATTTTGGATTCAAACCAGATAGCAGAGGTGGTGACCACCTCCAGGTGCCCATTCCACTCTTCTCATAGAGGCTGCCACCCTTGTGACAGAGATGCTAGACTTGCTCATGAATCAGTTTCCAAACTGCCACCTTTTTGGCTCAGCCCAACAAGTCCGGTTTATCTCTGGAGCTTCTGGACTCCAGCCCTCAGGGATATGGCAGAGATCAAATACAACATGAGCCTATGCTTAACCTGGAGACTACACGGGGCAGGGGTCAAAAGGGAAGTAGCTGGGACAATCAGGAAAGCTTTAACTGGAATGTCACCCAAAATTCAGTGAAAACCTTAAGAATGCATAAATTCAAGAAGAACACAATGCGAGTCACTATAAAGCTATCAAGCTGCCACAAACCACATCACCCAGATACTACACAGATATTAGTCTCTAAAGTCTGCCTTAAGTGGTATTTATGCAGAAAAGTTGAGAACTTGAGTAGGTGAGTGTTAGAGCTGAGCATAACGTGTTCCCTTGACAAGAAAATCTGAGTTGTAGAAAAACAAACTCACACGAATTCATGTGCTTTTTTAATTTAGAGTTTTCCTTTTTCCTTTTTTTTTTTTTGCAAAGGAATCAAACACATGAAATGCATGCCTGAAAACTAGCTTGATTACAGATTTCTTACAGATTTATCACTTCACAAAAAGTCTCCGCCTGACGTGTTTCACGATCACATCTTCTGACCCATTCCAGTGTAATTAGTATGACAGCATCCTAATTAACTCACCCAACATCAATATTGCCTACTTCCTGCTCAGTTACTGCATCTCCTGCTTTCCTGCAGGAGTCTGTTCGATCAACAACACCATTTCAAAGTCCGGAGTTATGCAGAAGCATTGCGACTGCGCTGATATCCTGCTTCAAGACGTAAGCTCATGCTCATGCCATACCTGTCACTGCATGACAGCAGGACGTTAGGTGCCTGGCATTAGTAACCCAGCACTGCACACAAAGCATCAGAAGACATTCAGGTAACAGTTCTGAATGGCTTCAAGTGGCCATTTGAAAAAAAAAAAAAAAAAAAAAAGAGGAGCATTTATTCAAAAATACAGAAAAGAAAGTTTAAGATAAGCTGTACTTCTCCTAAAACACGGAGCTAACTTTCAAAGGCTTCAAGCAGTTTCCGACGCTGTTTTTTAAACACAGATGAGTACAACTCTACATTAAAATGCAAGGGAGTATTCTAAAAATGCAGAACTTGGTGACATACTTGGGAACGCATTCACCAGAAGGTTTTTCTCCTTTAATTGCTGTGTCGCCTTATTTTTTTTTTAATTTTTTTTTATTTTTTGAGCCGAGAGCTGGAGGTGCAGCACCCAAACACACGGACCTGCCGTCCGGGCCAACTACGGAGCAGGACAGGCCCGGCGCGGAAACGGGCCTTCCAAAGCCCCGCAGAGCCGCTTTGTTTTGCCGCAGGTGCACCCGGGGCCGCGTGGAACCCCCAGGCCCCCCCAGCAGGCTCCCCCGCGGAGCGAGGGGTGAACGAGACTCAGCCCCTCACAGCGCCCGCAGCCTCGGCTCAGGCGGCTCGGAACCCTCGCCGCGGGCCGAGGGAGAGGCGAGGCCGGGCCGAGGGTTCGGGCGGGCGGTCCCGCCGCCATTCATTGCGTCCCCTACGCTCCGGGCAGCGGCTGGGCCCTGCCGCCAAGCCCCCTCCCGGGCAGCGGGCCGGGCCGGACAAACTTCCGGGCGAGAGCCGCGTACGGGGCAGGGAAGGAACGGGGCAGGGAGGGAGGGAGAGCAGCGCCCGGCCGCAGCCCTCCGCCGTCCTCACGCGGCCCCGGCCCTCCGCGCGCGGGGTGGGAAGGGCTGGGGCCGGGCGGCGCCACCGCCCCTCGGTTCGGCACGGCACTCACCACGCATTTCTTGCCGAGGAAGCTGAAGAGGCTCTCGTTCTCCTGCGGGGTGAGCAGCAGCGAGCCGACGTTGGTGACCCGCCGCGGCTGCGGGGGCTGCTGCGGGGCGCCGCTCATGGCCGGGCCGGCACGGCGCTGCCCTGCGACCGTTGGAGCCCGCGGCCCCCTACTCCTCCTCCTCCTCCTCCTCCTCCTCCTCCGCGGCGGCCTCACTCACAGCAGCCGCATCGCGGAGCCTCCCTCTCGGGGCCGGGGAAGGAGGGAGGTGGAGGGGTAGGGGGGCCCGGAGAGCGGCCCGCGGAGGGGGCGCCGGGCAGGACGCAGCCCCGGTGCCGCAGCCGATGGCGCCCGCCCCTCCGAGCGGCACTAAACTTCCAACTTCGGCCCGGCTCCGGCGGCCGCACAATCCAACATGGCAGCGGGGGCGGGCGAGACCACAGCGCGCGGCAGCCAGAGGGGAGGCCGTGAGAGAGAGAGCGCGCCGCCGCCACGACCATGCGCCGTGCGGGCCGCCGCCGCCTTCCGCTCCCGCCCCTCCTCGCCCCGCCAACCGGCGGGGAGCGCCGCCCGCCCAGCCCTGCCCTCAATACCTGCCCGGCCGGCCCGGCGGCTGCCGCGGGGCGGGGAGTGCGACAGGAGGAGGAGGAAGGAGTGAGGAATGAGGAAGGGGGGCAGTGGGATGCGGTGCTCCTGAGGCCGCAGGGGCAGCCGGCCGGGCCCCTCGGTGACTGCAAAGCTCTCAGCCCTGGGTCTGAAAATACGAGCGGGGCCGCGGTGCGTTCTCTTGGGGAGTAAGGGGATCTCTGCTAGGAGCCGTCAGCAAACGCCATTAATGTTAAGTGAAGTTCGACAGCACAGTGGGGACTCGAGGCAGCCTGTCTTCATGCAGTGCAGCACCTCGGGAGCTGAGCTCCTGTCCAATTTTGAGTCAAACTGGTTTAATTTGTAACTCAAAAACCTTTGTGACCTTTTGTCATTAGAAGGAAAATATCTCCTTGTGGTTCATCATGCAAATTATCAATTGCGTTACCTGTGTTACGTTGGGGGTTAATGTTGCGTTCTTGCTGTGCAGAAGCAGTTCCTTCTCTTTGCACAGTCACACGAGGGGGGGGGGGGGAGTGGGTGTCAGCCATCGCACTGCTGTGCAGCTGGAGGTAAAACACTGCAAGCAGCAGTGGGAACTGCGAGCTCCCAGGGGAAGCTGCTGGGAAGAAACACCGTGTACAGGCAGTGACTTGGCAGCAGAGCTCTTGCCCTGCTTCACCCCACGTGTCAGTATCCAGCACAGATGGAGGCTGAAGGCATTCAAAGCTCAAAGACACTGAGCTCAGCTGCTGTGTGCCCGGGCTGGCTATGGCTGTGTGGAAGAAATGCTCACACTTCTTGAGAGCAAAGGTGAACACCAATGGGATTGTGGGGTGCATTAAAAAGAGCATGGCCAGCAGGTCAAGGGAGGTGATCCTCCCTCTCTGCACTGGTGAGGCCACGTCTGGAGTACTGTGTTCCAGTTCTGGGCTCCTCAGTTCAAGAATGACAGGGAACTTCTAGAGAGAGAAGAAGATGAGGAGCCTGGAGCATCTCCCATATGAGGAAAGGCTGAAAGACCAGGAATTCAGCCCAGAGAAGAGAAGACTGAGAGGGGGTCTCATCACTGTTTATAAATATCTGAAGTGTAGGAGTCAAATGGATGGGGCTTTTTTTCAGTGTTGTGCAAAAACTGGGCAAGGGGCAATAGGCACAAAGTGGAACATGGGAAGTTCCATACAAATATGAGGGAACTTGCTTTAGCAGAGGGTTGGACTCGATGAGTCCCAGAGGTCCCTTCCTACAGCTACAATTCTGTGATATGTTGGCTTTACCTCCTCTGATAAATCAATTGTCCATCTGGAAGACAAAACAACACCCCCATGATGATATGCTTTGTATTGAAAGAACTGAAGTAGCACAGGAGGAAGAGAACTAGAGAAGCACCAGGGGAAAACCTGCGAACACAAATCTTTGTATGAAGCTCTGCTGACTTCTCTTCATATCTTCCAAAAGGTCAGGCAGAAACAGATGGCAGCCCCTTCTGCTTACAGGCCCTTTTCCCATACTTAAAAGAGCTTGTAACTATGTCTGAAAACAGGAGGAACAATGAGTAGTGGAAAATCCCAATCTTTCAGCAAAAAAAATGTATGTGTGTGTGTGTATCCATATACAGGACTCCTCAGCATGAAGGTTTCACAGAAGTGGCATGGGTCTTCTCTGTAAAGGAAAAGCAAACAGTAGGAATTGATACTCTCGAAGTATTTTTATCAGTCATAGGTTCTTCAGTCTTCATTTCTTTACTATGTAAGTATGTGCATATTTTAGTAGAAGGGGAAATATTTTAACTAAGGAATATTGGCAGCATTCCGTTTGTTGAAAATGTATGTAAAGAGATAAAACACATGGAAGCACTTTACAAGGCACTTTTTTTTTTTCCCCTTGCATAACAATTATTTCATAGCCTGAGCCTGTTTCAAGGAAATGTAAGTACCTGTCTTGGTGGTTACAGTGTAAATAGCTAAAAATATAATACACTTCTCACCAGTAAATGCTGGTACTCTCCTCATGTCTCTGCCCCACTGCATTCGTTGCTCTTCTCCTCATTTCTGGTAACTTTTACTTTTTGTTCCTCACTGTGTAGATCCTTCCATTCAAACAGAGTCCTGATTTTAGTTGTGATGTTTTTTGCTTCATGCTGTTCTTCTGACACCACTAGCTTGTAGCTATTCTTAAGGGCCTTCAACTTTCAGGCTCTATTGTTTGGGTTTTGTTTGCTTTTTTAATGGGGTAGACAGGAAAGGGAAGAAAAAAGGACTATTTTCAGATCCTCCATTAATTATGCAAAAGCTGTTTCTGTTTTTGTATCACAGCAAAGCAGTGAGTCCTGAGGTGACATGGAAATATCAGTATCTGGTGACGGGTACGAGGGACTCAAAGAAAAATAGATTTATGCCTTTCGTATTTACATTTGCAGTAATATCAGCAAAAAGCTGCTATTCCTGCATAAAATATCCAATTTCAAGCACGATTCTGTTGAGCAAAGCCACCAGCCAGAATTATCTGACTATATTTTGAAGAAATTGCAGTGCTCTTTCTGACCTCTCTTAGAGAAATTGCTGTCATTGTTTCTCCTAAGCTTTCCTCTGAATTTCCTGCTGTAGTACGAAGCTTCAAACTGTGTTGCCCACTCCTGATGCCTCTAAACTTGTGGAAAGCAGCTATTAATTTGTAATTTTCTATTCCTCAATGATGCCAGTTCATAACAAGTACACTGGAAGTGACATACTCATATCAATATAAACGCGTCATGATTTTACAGGTTTTTAATATAGATACATATTTAATAAACAGATTTTATGATCCTTGGCAGACTTATCTTTTACAGAAATTTTGTCTCTCTGAAGTTTGTCTTCAAATGTGGACTTCTACAATTCTCAGTAATTTTTTTGCAAGCTGAAAATTGAATTCCATAACTAGTCTAAAGTTACACACTTTGAGTTTCAGAGCTTAAGTATTAACCCAATTTCAGAAATAACGTTCTGCAATTGAAAATGAAGTAAAAAAGTAAGAAAGAGTTTCTGTTTCTTTCCCTAGAGCCACAAATTGTAGTATATTTTGAAGTTTTTTTTGAATTTCTGAACTGAATGAAATAAATTAGTTCTCCGAGGATTTATGTATGGTTTGTTTGTTTGTTTCTTTTAGCAGCACTTTGTTTCTCAAATCTTGATTTTTTTTTTTCCTCAGGTTATACAGTGTGGTTCTCTTATTTTCCATAAGGTGAAGCGGCAGTTGATTACACTGAAGAACAAGCAAGATAAAAGGGAAATGAAATTTAAAAATGAAAAATAAATCCTAACTAACTTCTATCTTCAATCTCATATTCAATGGAAAGTAAACAGTATGGTACAGGCACAAACATCACTGCAGCAACCACATAAACATGGCTGGGGAGATCACAATCATGAATGTATGATTAGTGTCGCCACACTCAGGGAGTATGTCAACAGGGCGGCAGAAGAACAGACCAAAAAAAAAGGAAAGGCTCCTTTCCCTCAGCACCCTTTCTGGCTGGGCCTGTAGAAAACACGAGTCCATTTACTGCGAAACCACTTGTGGTAACCAAAAAAAGGGAACTCTCATTGTGGTTGAAAATGGTTTTTGAACTGTGAAGATAGAAGTTCTCTTTTTCAGAAAGCCACATTATTTTTTTTCTACATAGACCTCATTTCAGAGAAATGGGTTTAAATTATTACTGAATCAGTGACAAATAACATATTAGCTATTTTACTCAGAAGAAGTTCCTTCACTTCTACCGTCTATGTACTGAACCATGAAGCATTTGGGAATCCCAGCCTGCTCTGAAGGGAACTGGATCATCAAGTTACAGCTCATTTCAGGTCCAGTCACTGTATTTCATTTTTCACTGAGATTTTATATCATTTGTTTCAGGTGGCCTGGAATAAAGAGGATCTGAAGTCTACCATGTCTTTTTTCTCTATCTTGAATGTATATCCTATAATTTTCAGTTGCAGAAGGACATGAAGCAGCCACAGATGTTGTGAAGTCAACAGCTGAGTTTGAAAGTTGACAAGTTTGATTTTAATTAGTAAAGCCTCTGCTAACTCCTTGTAAATATGGAACTGTTGTGTCAGTAGAAGAATCCTCCATTTGAGGGCCAGCCAGCAGAAGAGCATCCTTGCCACTATTGTGAGCAGACTGAAGCCGAGAACCCATGCAGTAGGACAATATGTTCTTTCATTTCTTGCACGAATGCTGACGTGGGTGCCAGCTAGAACTTCTTCTTCTCTTGTAGTGCCTGTTACTTGAGTCTTTGTTTCCTATATCTTCTCTAGACCTCTTTTTCAGCCGTAAATTGTTTACTTGAGGATGAAGGAAAGTAATTTGTGCTCTTCTGTTTTGCTCAGCAAAATATATCATTAATTTTGCTTTGGGTGTAGAATTTTATTTTGAATATATTGGTGTCAGATACTGATGGTTTTAAAAATATATATATAAAATCTTTGAAATCATTTATAGGTCTCTAGCTCTTCCTGAGCTTATCTACAGTTCCGTAATGGCCTGACAGATAGGAAAGTATTACTGTCCTTTTCAGGGCTGTGTAGAAGAAGGACCGAAGTGGAACATGAGGCATCCTCTCTTTCCTTTTAATACCTCTTTGTTATGCAAGTATATTGATCGTTGTCTGCAGTAACAGTGGAACAGTTCTGTGGCTGCTCCAAAAATTAGAAGAAAACATTTTCCCTTCCCTAGCCTAGCTATCATCATAGCTCATCTTCAAAACAGTACGCCACAGGGTTTGTTGAAACAGTCTTTAGTCTTCTTCCTTGGCTTGTACCTTAGAAGAGATACATCCTGAGTTTTACACCCAACAATAAACATGAAGGAGTACTTCAGTTTATTTTGATTTATCTGCAGCTATTAAAAAGAACTTTCACTCCTTCCTCTACGTTTCCTGATAGCTTTTAAATCTCTTTCTAGCCATTAACCAGCCACTGTACAGCTCAAGAACCTCAACAGTTAAAAAAAAAAAAAAAAAAAAAGGAAAATGCTTTCTTTCCTTAGTGTTGTACAGTCATGCTGTACATTCCTTAACAACACAAATCTTGCTCTGGCTTTGAAATGTCAGCTTGTTTGGAGCGTGACTGACCTCCCACCCTGACCAGCATGGCTGTGATCAGGAAGCCTCATCCTTACTGAGCTGAGGGTAGAGCAAGACAAGTACATTTGGAATCCATCCTTTTTACTGGCACTGGCAGTGCTAAATATATTCATATTTGCCCTCTGATAGCTAGCTTGAGATCAGTGCTCTACACCCGGTTATGTCACTGAACAACTGTTGAGTATGCAATGCAAGTCAACAACAGTTGCAATTTGTATCCTGATGGATGATTTGCTTTTTGTAGCTTTTCATTTTTATTTATTTTTTCTTTAATTCTGTATCCTGCACTGAGCAGCCCTAAGGAATAGGCATGAACTGTACCTTGGTTCCTGATGGTGTTGTGCTGGGCCTTACAAAACCAGATCCTCACTGCAGCTCTGGGGTATGCTGTGTTGTTCTTCTGCTGCTCTCCAGTAAGGTCAAAGAGCGAGATCCCATCAAGGATCAGCCTTCATCTGGCAGAAAGATCCAGACATAGGGTTTCGCTGCTGCTTCAAGCTGTCTCTTATGTGTTAGAGCTTCTTTAATCATCTTGTCTGTGTGGTTTTGCTAGTTAATGCAAATGTTGAAAGGGGAAAAAAGAAAAGAAAAAAAAAGCAGCAGTCTTTATGTATTATCGTTTTTGAAAGCTTGTTGCTCCACCTCATAAAGCAAAACTGAGAACATGCGTATCTTGATCAGCCTGATTTTTTTGTTCAAGATTATTTATGTCAGCTCCAGGCCAACTACAGCCTCTGGTGTGGTGACCCAAATTGTTTTCAGAGGAAAAAGAGAACACACTTACTTAACAAATAGAGAAGCCTAACAATATATAAGCAAAATTAGATGGAAAGTATAGCAAACTGTCATGAGAAGATGGATGAAAACAATCAAATTGTTTTTCAAAACTATGTGCAATTGACTGCTGCTTACGTATACGATGCATCAGCAAGACAACCTGCAGTCTGCCTAGTTTTTCACCACAGAAGTAAGAAGTCTAAAAATCTTTATGTTTCAATGCATCCTGGTAAGTAAAGTTAATCACATTTCTGAAAGAACTAGGGAATATCTAGAATTTAGCATAGGCAGACAAGTTACTCTGATTGGTATTTTTCTGTCTACCCTATTGTTACATTCAATTAAGGACTCTTTCCATGCTCTATTAAGATACATAGACATGGTATCAGCGCATCACATGAATATCTGCCACTTTATTCATGCTTGCCAACAAAGTCGTGCTCCTTGCAAAGAAGCAGAAGTTGCTAATTTGTTTGATGAGAACTACTCATTTTTTTCTTTTAGTGAGCACTAACTAAAATATTGCTGTGTCTGTAGCACAGTAGTGCCTGAAGCCCTGCCCTGCTCTGGTGCCTCGGTGCCTCACAAATACCTATGAGAACCCAGAGGCTGTGTCAAGGGAGGAGGCATTAAACTTTGAGGGGAACATCTGCATCTTGCCTCTTAAAGCTAACGAGCATGGATAAATGCTGACTCTATAGGCTACAAACTGAAGTAGATACATTTATTTAAGTTCCTTTAATTGATTTTTTTTCTGTACTTGTTTGCAACAAATGTGTTTTGGAAGATATGTATGTACCACTTTTTTTTTGCAGGCACCACAGTGCTTCAAGCCAACCATCAGTTTTGTTAAAAAATACCTATCTGTTTCAAACCTATAATTTTTCAGCTGATGAGGTATTTTTGTGGATTTTAAGAGGGCTGGAACTGCGTGTGTTAGAAATTGTAGCTTCGGACTCGCTTCTCAGTGTTTGCTCAAACTGTGTAACATGCAGTGCTGACCTGCTCTGCCCAGTTAGATTTCTTGGCCTTGAATTTTCTTGTATCAATTTAAAAATGAAAGCACATATCTTCGTTTAAAACACTTTCACAGTAATTGCAATAAGACCAAGAACTATTTGAGAGCTAGAAGCCACAGTGCAGTTAATGAGGCTTTCTGGGAAAATACTTGCTACTGCTGTAGCAGCTCTTTCACAGAGGTCATGGCGTGGAGCCAGGGAAGGTTGGTAGACAACTAGGCAACCAGAAAAGAACAAGTGTGTCAGCATGTACAGCTGATTACTGTGAGAATAATTTTCCATAAGCATAGCCTGCACGGTGTTTGCTTTTAGAGGGGTTTAATTTTGCTCTCGACTCGCTAGCAACTAAGTTCTTTTTAACTGTGGTAGAAAGTATTTTGTTCAAATTAGAAGGAATAAGTCAGTATCATTTTTAATAACACCACATTGCAGTCAGCTTTTGTTTTGATTTCTGTTACCTACAGTGATCATTTCTAACATGTCTCAAAACCAGAAAATATGACAAATCTTACCCTTAGTGTGAGAGGAGATGGCAGGTTTTAGTCAGTACATTTTCCTGCTTGTGAATGCCAGCTGGATTCCAGTGTATAATCATAAGAGATAAAAACACTTTCTTTTCTAGGTTCATGGTTACAACCACAGCATAACTCAGTTGGGTCAGTTTTGTGGTGCTCTATCACCCAAAATGTCGAACCAAGTATTCCTGAATCGCAGTGTCCGAAGCAGGTGTAAGTGTGTTTGGCTTCTGCACTGTGTCTATGCTTCTTTCTCTGGCTACATTTGCATGCAAGGTCAAGGTTGAAAAACTGCATTGCGCTGATCTCTGTTGTATGGAGATGTCTTTCACGCTAATCCCTTGTTAGCTGGTTGCCTAAGGTATGGCATAAAGTAGACCAACTGGAATAAATGCATGAACTGTAAACCTTCAAAAGAAAAGACAAAATCAATTAATACTTACACTGAAAAATGTTTTTGACAAAATAATGACACACTCAGTTTTTAATATTGTTCTTGAATATACAGAATGTTTGCCGAAGTCTCTATAATCATGTGTGTTTGATTTCAGAAGTTCTGCAATCCATAACCTGCAGCCTGTTTAATTTTGCAACATGAGCTGTCTTTATCTATTATTTATTGTCTTCACATATGAGGAGAATCAGAACATCAGACAGAAAGAACACTTTGGCTTTGAGGGTGAGTCATAGGAGCGAGATGAAATTTGGTAGGAAGAAGTGCTGTGGTTAAGTGTCTCAGCCGAGGAAGGTGAGCATGGTGCAGAGCTACCGGCATGGAGACTTGGGTGGGCAAATGCAAGCCATGTGGACTCCAAGGCGAGAGACCGCTGCTAAAGCCAGGGAGGTATTAGTACAGTTGTAAAGGCCCTAATGTACCTGACTGGAAATAATGCATATGATTCTGTCTGCCCATTTTCAAGAAGATGAATTTTGTAGCTGAGAATGTGCTCTATCAAATAGTCTTATCCTACTCTTTGTAGCTGTTGTAGTTTCCATGGGTATAAATAGGAGGCATTACTTTTGGAGTGATCTACTCATGTATCTATTCTGTGGATACATGTAGTTATTAAATGATGCACACTGACTGCATCCTTGTATATTAGGTGAGAGACTTTATGAGAAATATCTCAGGGAAGAAATGCCTTCTTGAAAGAAAACGGAGGTATTGGTTCAAAAGAAAATGTTTAGAAATTAATAATGAATACATTTAGAAAACATACAGATTCCTAATTGGACAGAGGACAGCCTGTACCATTTCTCCAGCAGGGTCAAGTAGGGGCAAAAGAATGAAACCACCTTTTACCTGGAGCTTGAGACATTTATCAAAGGGATTTTATAGCATTGCTTTTAACACTGTAGGATGGGACTCAATAATTCAGAAAATCTCTTTACATTTTCTGTTCTTATGAGTTTTGCAGGCATCTAAGAAATCATAATAAAAGCAGTCACTGGATGAATTCACAATCCCCCATCTTAAGTTGTATAAAAGTAATAAATGATTTAGCATCTGTTGGAGAGCAGCAGACAGTAGCTACTAAACAAGTCTGCCCAATATTAATTTAAGTCTTTTTTTAGTCTGCCGTGGTAAAATTGCTCTGAATAGAAAATAGATGACAAAATACACCTAACGGGACTTGACAAAAAGTTTTTTCATTCTATTTAGCACTTTCCAATAATAGACAACCACATTTCGTAAAAGGTAAGAAGACTGTTGCAGCCAGAGTGGAAAGCTGGTTAGCTTAAAAAAATTTATAACCTCTCTTTAGTGTTCTGCTCACACTCTGTATCTGCAGGTCAATGGTTAAATGAAGTCTTTCTCAGAGGAATTTTCCATTCTGAGTCATAAGCGTTGGATTGACAACCCTTATAGAAATTTAAAAGTAATCCTATTAAACAATACACTTCTGTAAATGCTGAAGGGCAGATTTCTTCCACTGGCTGTGGAGGCAGTAAGCTGCAGTATCTCAGAGGACAGCTTGTAGAGAATCAGTGTAGCTGCGCAAATGGAATAAGGCTGGGGATTGCCAGGCTAGGACTTCCAGCATCTCATTAGAAAGACAGGATATCTAATGGTACAGAACCCACCAGCCAGCAGCAATTATCTGCATGGTGCTTGCCCACAGGAATAGAGCAACTGTTACATCAGTAAAAAACTGTGGTGTTTGGCTTTTTTCAATATCCCATTTGAGCAAGATACTTTTCTTGCAAGCTTCATTTGAAATAAGTGTATCAGTAAAATGCAAATAACTATCACAATACCGCATGGTGTTTATTTTAAACATACAAAAGTTAGAAAAACCATTTCCTCTGAATTAACTTTGTGGATTCATTAACATTTGCCATATCTCCTGTAGCTATAAATTCGGATTTATGCTGAGTTTACTCTCACGTAACTGCAGAATTTGGCCATATATACCCTTATAACCTCTGGCTAACTTATAAGTGAAAAATGCAAATGTACTAAAAATGATTTAATAATGCAGACACCCGTCTTGTCACAGAAAAAAAAGGTACATATATCAGAAATTGCTTTTTCCAATATTAGAAATAATAGTTTGGCAAATATGAGGGCCAGCCATCCAGCATACACACAGAGGGGAAAATTAGGGAGATCACAGATGATGTCGTAATGATTCAAAGGAAGAATGCTGAAAAAATGGAGACGTGGAGGCGCTGGACGGGTTGCTGGAACAGCAGAGAGCTGAGCACCAGCCGTCTGGGGGCACTCCAGTCCTGATGCACTGCTACACCCCTGTGTACATGCCCTGGGCACTGCGTGGGCTGGGGTCTTGGTGAGCTCTCTGGACACAAGCCCACCTTGGTGGTGGGCAACTCTCAGTGCAGCTCTCAAGGCATACAGCTATATGATCATGAAGCACCACTCCTGGTGTAATCCTTTTGCCCATGGCTGCCCATGCACAACACATTGTTCAAGTCAGTTTTTGTTTTTGCCCTTCTGCTATCACGACCTCTAGGTTGCTTCAGATGTGGCACTATTGTTAGCTGCCTGAGGGAGGGCATCTCAAGGTGATGGTGAGTTGTACTTGTGGGCACAAAATCAGTACAGTTTGGAGTGGCACCTATCAGGAGAGAGGAGAGCAGGAAAAAAAAAATGAACTGAGGCTCTACCACCATTAGAAAATACTGCTATTGGAATTTTGTATTCTAAGTGCACGCTTCCTAGTATCGACAATCAGCAATAATTTTGTTCACAGTCTCCATTTCTACATGTGATTCCTTCTGTGTTAGTTTAGAGCACTGGCTGCTTGCTGTGAGTTGTCAGCTGCTCTGACTTCCCCTTCTACCTCAAAGGTGCAGTCACTAAGAAAATCTCGAAGTTTGTGTTTTTCTGAACTTTCTCCGCACTGAGTGAAACTGCCTAGCTAAAATTATGCCAAAAGTTATGACAAGCAAACAAACAAAAAGCAATAAATGTTCTACACAAGTGAATTGCATTTCAACACGTGCTTCTGAGCAAGCAATGAGAGATTTAAAATATTTGGAAACAGAATCTGCTCTTAGCCAATGCAGACCTTAAAGTTAATCAGCCATGATAACCTCTACAGAGCACCAGCTGAGACTCCAACTGGATTTCTAATGGAGCTGTACTCTCTGGGTGTGCTATTATTACCTGAGGACAGATAGGGCTTCCAAGAGGCATGGCTTTTTCTTAGAAAGTTTTGAATAGCTTTGCTTTCTCACATGGATTTTTGAAGTTGCTGCTAGTCATACGAGATGAGTTGAATCTAAAATCATGTGGAAAAATGTCCTGCTCTTAAAGTGCAGCTGGCATGCAATCTCCTCCCATGGTAAACATTTACAGTACATCAAATAGGTCTGTAGTGGGTGCAAGGTGAATTCAGTAGACCTATGATAATTCAAATACATCAAGTACCTGACTGGCTCTCCAGTATGTAATCTTATCTGCAGTGTTATCTTCATATGATGTTTTTACTAGTGAGTGGTATGGGAACAGTTCTGCATGCCCAAACAGCTATGTTATGGTTCAGCGCTCAACAATACCTCTCATTTCAGTCTCTCTCTGAATTTTCTTCAAATTTTGAAGTTGAAATGATTTTCCATTCTCTCTTGAAGTTGCCTGCAACCACAGGCTGCAGCTGGCACAAGGAGAGGTTCAGGGAGAGGTTCCAATTGCACCATGCTGACTGTTGGGCCTGGGGAGCCACAGGAGCAGCTCCTGCTCTCTGTGTTGTTCTCAACTCGGAAACACAGTAGGAGATGGAAAGCTGGATGGGATGGCTAGCACCTGAATGAGACAGACTGAAGAACAGGCTGATGGGTCAGCCAGATTCCTGCTTTGCCTAAGGCAGTATTTCTGTAATTATTTTAGTCCATTCAAATGTTTCCTACAAATGCAGAGCCAGGGAGCCTAGGCAAATTCCTGTATTTGCCAAGAGCTTTGTGTTGGAGAAGGGATTGTTTTTTCCTTGCACACTGGACATTTAACTTCTAGACAGTTCATCTTACCCAAATTATACTGTGATTCTCATTGATGTTCTCAGTTTATTGCATAAAATCTGGTGTCTTTCCACACTGAGTGAATAACTGGATTGCTGTCAACTTGCACATTTATTATGACTTGCTTAATCTCATGAAACTCACAGGTAGCTAATTACTGCCTTGCTAAGTAGATTTTGAGGAACCATTTTCTAATATCTGTCCCTCACAACTTTTTATATATTTCAATTTTTGATATATCTTTATATTTGTACAGTACTTGATTAAATGCTGTCATTATTTTACAACATGCATCCACTCAGTGCCTTGTAATAACCCCTCTGAAGAGAAGATAATGGGGAGGAGACCTTCAAGAAAACATACCCCATCTAAAATCCCTGCAGATATTTCTTGAGTCAACATTTCTGAAATGGAGACTTTATCTCCATGAGGGTGAAGCGCAGCATAAAGCCCAGATGAACAACACCCCTAGCAGTAAAACCTGTATGAATAACATCCATAGCAGTTTAACCTTCAAGAATGGGGAGATCCAAGAGCTGTCTCCAGAAACATGTGGGTACCAGCTGCGTCCAGCCATGCTCCTGTCTTCATCAGGGAAGAGAGGCAGAACCTGTGACAGCAGGATGAGGGGCAGAGAGCAGTCTTAGGCCCGTGAGTCCTACAGCAGAGTCAGAAGGAAGAGATGAGTCCCACAGGCACTGAGAAATTCACCCTTCTGCTCAGTGAAAAGGAAACAGTCTCTGAGCTTTCCTCGCAAGGGAAAACGCCAATTCTTTGTACAGCCGTCTGATTTTGGAAGGAGAAAGCTCTCATGATAGGTTTTGCTTTACAGGGACTTTGATTTTGGAAAATAGTTGCAATTAACAACAAATATTTGAGGGTTAACTGCTATTTCAGTGATTAAATAGAGCAGTTATTGTTACTTCGCACACTGTTAACGTCACTTTGTACATACACTTACCAAAGGCAAGAAATGAAAAAGTCTCAGAATGAAAACCAACTAGGGCTATAATATACAGTTCTTCTAACACGTTCACCACAAAGGACCATGCCAACCTCTTGATGCAGCATGCACAGCCCTATATTAAGCTATTTCAATCACTCTTTATTCAGTTTTAATCGTTAGAACTCATTCTTGAAATCCATATTTAAGATATTTTTTATTAAGTCATTTGGAGTACTAAATTAAATATCATCCGCGGGTCTCAAAAAATCCTGATAATTAGACACAATGGGTGGGACTCATTTGACTGTGTGCAAATCACTCCAGAAGCTATCTGCGTCTACCCTAATCACATCGTGTTCTCCTTATAACCAAAGAGAAATAAGTGCTTCAAGGGTATGAGTCAGCTGATCTATTTCAGATATCTGGTATTTTATGAACTGCACCCTAAAAGCAACTATTTCTCCTCAGTCACTGCAAAAAGAGCTTTAGTGACCAGTTCAGACATCTCTACTGGTGGTACTGTAGAGAGATAACTCCATTGAGATAAGTGTCTGCAATAATGGGCATGCCTTTAAGTAAGTGAGCCCAAGCAATACACAGTTACTCTTAGCCCTACAGCTATCTGTATACTAAATCCATACAGGCAGCCTACAATACTATATCATCAACAACCTTCTTAGTCTTCTCTTTTTTTACCTCCCCAGTAAGTTTCTAACAAGTCTGATCAGTCCTTTAGAAGTGGAAGAAATCAAGGTATTGAAAAGAAAAGGAAAGGATAGGGAAAGGATAGGGAAGTGAAGTGAAGGGAAAAGGGAAGGGAAAAGGGAAGGGAAGTGAAAAGGGAAGGGAAGGGAAGGGAAGGGAAGGGAAGGGAAGGGAGGGGAAGGGAAGGGAAGGGAAGGGAAGGGAAGGGAAGGAAAGGGAAGGGAAGGGAAGGGAAGGGAAGGGAAGGGAAGGGAAGGGAAGGGAAGGAGTAAAATGAGAACCCAAAATGGCTGGAGCTGCTTCCACATTGGTCTTGTCCTGCCTGGGGCCAGAGCAGGGGACTTGGGTCTGACTCAGAATTTCCACCTGTGAGCTCTGCTTGCTGCTTTCCATGTGGACACAACACAAGGGCCATGTCTCTCTGAGTTTTGGTCCTGGACACCATTCCAATCCACAGAAGACCACATGGCATGCCAGATCTTGATATTCTCAGGAGGCACTCCGCTCCATTGTTACGCCAACTGAAATGTATATGGACTTGAATAATTTTGAGTTGTTTTTGGGAGCAAGACATTGCCACAGCAAACATAGCCATTATATCCTTGACAGCTGTACTTCCATTTTTTTATAAAGGATTTCATAAGTTTTATTTCTGGAAAGTTTGGGGCCTACCTTAACACGAGTTTTCCGAAGTCATTCATAGATATTACCTGATGTCTCAAAAATCTATGCACCATGGTAAGTTATCGAAAATATTGTGCACTTGTTGCATAAATGAGCAGGGCTCTGCTTTACAGTCAAGTGTCAAAAATGGTTATTTTCTGGACTCAAGAGGCTTCTCTGCAGAGTTATGGGAGCAAAAAAGAAAAAGAAACGAGAGAAAAGTGAAAAACCCTGTTACGTTTACCAGAGAAAAACATTTTCATTTCCACCCACAAGATGGTGCCACTTGCTCAATTTAAAGCGCAATTTTCCCTTGAAAACGACATTATAAAATTACATTTGAGAAATTAATCCCCATGAAAAGTGTGATGGAGTGCAATAGTCCTACCAGTGCCTTTAAAATGCGATTTCATTGGGATTTCAATGACGTGGTCCTCATGCTGGCCCTCTGCACAAGCTATATCCTGTTCAGGGATGTGTTTGCCAATCTGAGTGACAGAAATAACCTTGCAGAGCATATTGTCCCTGCTAGTTCTTCAGAGCCATGCAGCTCACTCTGAGTGGGTTTTTGTTTCTTTCTGTGCATCATAAAAATAAACGTTTACCAAATTTAAAAGCATTATATCTAAGGAAATATACCAAAGATGGGCAATCTGTGCAGATCTAACTGAGAGTGCAACGTGAAAAGAATGGGGTTGCCAATGTGTGACTGAGAACACATCTGAGAGTGTTCATTGCTGGGGATGATTAATTGGGTGGAAAGCTACCAGCTTTCCTTTAGGTTGCTGTCTCATTTGTCAAGTTGGCAATTAGGAAAGAAAAAAAAAAACAACACTTTTTTCTTTTAAACTAAATGCATAAAAAGAGTAAAAAAATAGAACACTCACAATCACTTAGAAGATCTTTTGGGATGACAACTGCTGCTTAATATTATTGTCACCTGATGAAAGTTGAAAACCTAAACGATTGAGAGACCAATGTATGGTTTTATACAAAAATTCATCTGTAAAAATATCTTATCATATCAAACACCAAAAGGATGGGGGGTGGTAAAGGAGACATTCTCTTGACAGCTCTGTATCTCCTCACTCAGCTCCCCTTTGGGTGTCCACCCAGTCCCTCTGGTCGCCCTCCCATCCGCACTGCAGTAGCTCCCACCCAGCTCTGCTCATTTAGGAACTGCTTTCTCTATGGGGCACCCAGAGAAGTGCAGAGGAATAAAACAATGTAGAGGGGCTCCCTGCATTTATCTGAGGTTTAAATATCCCTGAAATTGTGTCTAGTTATGAGAAAACATTGGTCAGACTAGAGTATGTGCATCACTCCTATGACAATACACGATGGGAATGTTTTTCAGTAAGCATAGAAGGCAGTTTTTGTGTTTTATGATGGCAATCCTTATCTGTATTTAAACCAAGAGGAAGAAAAATCAGCCTTTTATTAAGATGACTTGCTGAAAGGCAAAACACATCTACAGGAGCTTCTACATCTCTCATACTGTCTCAAGAGTTTTATTTGAGATTACAGACCAAAGCTGCTTCCATTCACATAGTTAGGACAGCAGTGTGAATGACTAACGTGGTTTCAGTCTTTTTATTGCCCAATTAATTCTTCTTAACTGTAGAAACCTCAATATAAGGAGCTGACAACAAAACACGTACATGCCTCCAAGCCATGGAGCCAGTCATTGTCTCAGGGTAATTCCCCCTCTCAGCCTCCTGGTGTCTTCTGGCCCCGGTGACACTGGCATCCATATGGTAACCTCTAATTCCAGATAAAACAGCTGAAACATGTTACCATCCTGGGTGTCATAGCTTACTTCACATTGCATAAGTATGAGATTTTGTGTGACTCATGGAGTTAAGACAGCTCCATACCTGTTTTTTCAGGTTAGCTGCAGGCCAAATGATGTCACCCAGCCCAAGTCACACAGTGTGTTTCTCAGATGCCTGAGCAATCCAGTTTCTTATGAGAGTTGCCCATCTGCAAGTGCTGCCTGTAGTTGGAAAAGAAAAATTAGTTTAGACATCAGACACAAACTCTTGTGGAAAATGATTCCTTGATTGGCACAAAAATCTGGATTCGAAGTTGTGTTTCAAGGCCCTTGGTTTTTACTGGCTGTATAAGAAGGAAAGTTATATTTCATTCTTATTATGTGCCAAAAGAAAGGAAGAAGAATAGAGAGAGGGGAAACAAAATCTTCAAAATGAAGGGTAATATTTTCAAAGAAGATGTTATTTGACTTATATTTATTAGCAACCTCAATGCATCACATTTCTAAATTGTCCCCCCTTCATTCAATCATATACATTTTAGAGGAAAAAAATGCTCTCATTTTGTAGTCTTTAAAGTCATAATAACTCTTCTGTGAAAAAGGTGCTGATTTCAGTGGCTTTTGTGTTTCAAAGTTAAAACTGAATCATATTTCCTTGTAAAGAAAAACAAAGCACTCTGGTAGGAAGGGGAAGGAGGAAGGAATAGCAAAAGCAGGAAAGTATAGCTTCTGTATCTGGATAGCTTTTGGAGCACATGATCCTGGCTGCACTCTTCAGGCCAGGAAAAACATTTGCCTTTTTGCTCTTATTTTCCTCTCTACAATTCATGGAAAACTTTTTTTTACAACTAGATGTGACCATGTGGGACCAGTTTTCAGCTTGCTGAGTTGAACAAAGGGTAGCAGGGTGAAGGCAGTCTGCCTTGCTAAGATGGGTTCTAACACAGACAGAAGACATAAATGATTGAGAAAAAATAGTGTGGAGGGGAAAGAAGGTGTAGGGGAAGTTTGTGCATTAGGAGGATAGTTATTAGGAATGGCTTGTGTCGGAGGTGTGAGATGGCTGCCCCGCCACCCTGATGGCAGCTCCCAGGGCTGCTGAGCATGACATGCCCTGCAGCACAGCACCTTAAGGGGCGATGTGAGCTCCAAACAGTGCTGGTTTGCTCTGTTTCAGTGTTTGCTCTGTGTTTTAGAGTTTGCTGTGTGCTTCAGTGCAGCATCATTAAGTTGTCCAGCGGTGATGACTTCTGGGTTTGAAAGCGGCTCTGTTCTGCTGGTTATGTCAACAACTTCTGGGCAAAACTTTGTGAACCTGAGTGCTGATGAGGAAGAGGGATGAAAAATTTCAGGAAAATGAAACAAAATGGAACAAAACAGAAAGAAATCTCTTGGTTTTATCAGTAGCTTACCGATACCCTCCTCTCTTACGCAAGGTCTGTTTTACAGTGCTAACTTCAGACAAAGAGTGTAACACATGACAGAGGTTTTGTGAGCAGTAGGTTTCTGACTGTGACTTCTACATATGGCAAGACAGCATTTAGATAAGCAAAGATTTATTTCTTACAAAAAGCGTTTTCTCAAGTGTTGCCTAATTTTCATTTAGCATCCAGAAAATGAATTTTTATTGTGGAAGTGAAAAATCTTCTTTTTCATCAGGCAGTAACAACTTGATCTCATGAGTTTTCTACAGTCCTCCTTGTTGTCAGATGGTGATAGAATACCTACAGAAATCATGGAGATACAATTTATACACAGGACCCAGTATCTTCTTTCTGGCTATACACTAGAAACAGAAGAGAGCTGCTCTGCAGAAGTATGTGGGAAGTCATGGCAGTTCTTAAGCTTTCTCTTCAGTAAGCATACATTGACATTATTTTCTCTTTATTCATTTATCTCCTGCTGTTGTTTGAAAGCACCATCAGCCATCCAGGCCTGTGAGTCAGCACCCTCCCTGCATGAAGCTGAACAATAAATTCCATTTCTTCCTCCTTACACTTTAGATATAACTTCATTGCCCTGTTCAGCTAGGAGCGAGGTCTGTTAGTTATTCTCTTCTCATGTGATGAGATTACCAACCTCCTCTGGTATGCCAAAAAAAACTCATCTAAGTTCAGAAAAATAGTGAAGGCACCACATTTTTTTCCAGAGGAGCTGCAATAATGACAGTATCACAGGAAAAGTAGAAAAAGGTCTTTGAGTAAAGCTTCTCAGACCTGGAGACTCTTCAGAGAATTGTACTCAGTGAGCCAGCCAGACTTGTCTCTATTTGACAGAGGTACTGAGAGCTGGGGAGCCGCAGTCCTGGTTTTGTAAGAGTGGCTACGAAAGAACTTCTCACTCCAAAATTGTGTTCTGAGTATGACAAGCTTACAAACGTTTGCAGGTTTTGAGCTTTAAACATATTTCCCATCTCCACATTGTAAACACAACCCTCAGCAGAGCAAGATCTCTGCCATCTCATTGGTATGGTATTGGCTTGGTATGCATAGTGCATTGTCAGGAGCTTCTTGCAAGACTACCTAAAACTTAACATCAACCCAGCCAATGGATACATTCAGAGAATGTTAGTGAAGTGCAAATTTTTGCATTTATCCACAAAATTAGATGTTTACAGAAATACAGAAGCTTTGTTACAATTGTTGTGTCTTAAATAGATTTTTAAGTTCTTTAGAAAACATAATGAAATGTAAAATCTTTTTAGCTTTATTTTCTTATGTTCTGTATTGACTAAGAGGGAATATTTTTGTTCCTTGGGTGGAACCTCTAACCTTGTTACAAAATTGCCTCATCGTACTGTTAAATCTTGATCATTCTCCAGACAAAACCAGCTAACTAGCCAAAGATTTGTTTGGTGTTGACTGATATGTCAATGTGCCTTGATATTCACAGGCCTGTCATTCTGCCCTAAGGCTGTGTGCATTTGCTGTCTGTTCCAGAACTGCTGTTCACACATAGGTTGTACACACATTATCATAGATGATCCTACCTGAAACAGTTTTTATACAGTCTGGCAATCATAGATTGCACTGGCAATACAACAGCAGACAGTTTGGTATCCTCCAGGTGAGGTGTTAATGTGATGCTACCAGTCAGTACAGGAAAAGCCAAAGCTTTCATATTTTCACTGAAATTCTATAACAACAGGGTGGTGTTCCCCAAAAAACAATCAAGGATGAGTATTGACTGAAAAAGAAGGGAGCACCTCTGCTATGAGGACAGGCTGAGAGAGCTGGGGTTCTTCAGCCTGGAGAAGAGAAGGCTCCGAGGAAACCTTATAGCAGCCTTCCAGTACCTGAAGGGGCCTACAGGAAAGCTGGGGAGGGACTTTTTTATAAGGGCAGGTAGCAGCAGGAGGAGGGGAAATTGCTTTAAACTGGAAGAGGGTAGATTTAGACTAGATATTAGGAAGAAATTCTTTACTGTGAGGGTGGTGAGACACTGGAACAGGTTGCCCAGTAAGGTTGTGGATGCCCCCTCCCTGGAAGCATTTGAGGCCAGGCTGGATGGGGTTTGGGTTTTTGAGCAACCTGGTGTAGAGGGAGGTGTCCCTGCCTATAGCAGGGGGTTGGAACTTGATGATCTTAAATGTCCCTTCCAATCCAAACCATCCTATGATTCAATGATTCTATGACAAACTCGTCTTGAGAGAGACAATTTATTCTGTCTCACAGTTATCTAGTGCTTTATCTTTAGTTTATCTAGCAGTAAAATCAAATGCCCAGTATTTATGAAGAAATGCGTACAGAAATGCAAGAGAGAGACCTAATCCTTTAACCTCTAATCCTTGAAGGTATGGATTTATAAAATTATACATTGGATTGAAGGGCAGATCAATATCTAATAATTGTAATTTCAAAAGTAACAAAGCTGGTTCAATGCCCAAACATACTTAGATGCCTGATTGCACTGAAATCAGTAATAAACAGGAATTAAGCACTTAAATAAGTTTGCAGATTTGAGCCCTTAGTCCTATGAGGCCACTGAATGTAACAGCTTTTGGCAAAGCCAGTAGGTGCCTGTTGCATCTTTGGGCAATGATGTGATGTGGAAATACAACCGCACTCTTATGCAATATTAGCTTTAAATAAAATAGACTTAGTGGTTAGGATGAAGTCTACACATACAGATCTAATGAACTTGGCAAAATCTATTTGAAAAATCAGTATGTAAACTCAGTCTAAAACTGATTATTCCAACTTCTATTCTCAACCTCTTTTTCCTCTAGATACAGACATAAGTTGTTCTGAGTTTCATGTTGAATTTGTTGGAAACTCTTCAAATAAATTTTGTTATTAAATGCATGTTATTCATAGAATCACTCTGTTATACCAATTGTTTAATAAGCTGTGAGTGTTTTAGAAGTATTTATTGTTTATAATGCATTTGTGACATGGAGTAGAAACTAGTTTACAATTTACAACTGGACTTCATATTTTTCTTGTAGTCTTTAAACACTAAAATCAGTAACTACATAATTAATTAGGAAGCATACATTCTAATTATTCTGCCAGTTATCTGAAAAAAATAAAAACCAAAAATCCAAGACTTGTATTTAAAAGTAGACAACATTTTCTTCAAATGACATTGCATGTTCATACTGTGATTTCCCAAGGCATTTCTTGATTCATATGAAGCTGGATTATATTTATAGGATACATAGAATATATATAAGATATTTAAAATAAGAATATCATTATTTTTAGACTTATAATAACAGCCTGGGGACAGCTACGCTCTAAACAAATACCTCTTCAGAAAGCACAGAATTCTTCCTCAGATTTCATCTATTAAAGGTGTTGGTTTCATGTGTAATTCAAATAAAAGCAAAGAAGCAGTCTCTCTGAATTACTCCCCCAGCAATCTGTCCCTACAGTATCCTGCCTCCTGATCAGACCGTCCTTCCTTCTGTCCCAGGGAACACATTCTGTCTCTTCCGCAGCAAAGCAGGGGCTGAGGTCCATCTGCCACCAGCGAGAAGCAGAGCTTGTAGTGGATTCCACTGTGACTCCCAGCACCTGTATTTGGGAAGACTCTGCGAGAATAAGGCATTGCCCAAATAGGTGTCTCGAGCTAATCCAGGCTTTCAGGCTTAGTAAAGACTTTGTATAGTGCAGAAGGAGGCTGGCAGGAGCTAGGCTGCAAATCCTAGCGTCATTTTCTGCCAGAATTAGATCTATATATGTATAAACACTCACATCTCCCTTTGTCAAATTACAGGAATCAATAACTACTGACTCATAGAGATTTTTACAGCTCTCTCATGATCTCCATTCCTCAAATATCAAAGGTTACTGTAATATCAAGTAAAAATAACAGCAGCAAAGAAAGTTTGTTAGGGTTAGGTTGTTAGTGCCCACACAAGTGGAGGTGGAAAGAAAAGTAAAAAACCTGAAACCTTTGTGAGATGTATTATTAATTTTTATTAAGTATCAGTATTGCAATCAAGTAGTACTGTAAAACAGAAACTACTTATTACCAAATTTACTTCTATTATTCTAGGATATTTGTGGTTGTTTCATTTCTCTGCACACATACTTCTAGCTCTTTGCCAGCCTTTTTCCCTCAATGGTTAGAGAGAGTTCTCTTACTCCGGCAGTTCAGAGTACTGCCCATATGAATTATGATGACCCGAAGTAGTTTTTGAGTTCTCTTTGTCTCCTGTTTATCCTTCAGGATTCACTTTTGTGTGCCCTTCTGAGGAAACCCCTGGAGTGGGTGGTGCTGCCAACCATTTATATGAAATTTGTTGTTCTTTCCCACTGTAATAATCAAAGAAATGAGATAGTTTTTAGTTACTAATATGTTTTTTTTTCCACACGGACACTCTATTTTAAACATGTTCAGGTCTATTTTTCATCTATCCCAAAGATTTTATGTATTTGATAGGACAAGGGGATATGGATTCAAACTAAAAAAGGGGAGATTTAGATTGGATATAAGGAAGAAGTTTTTTACAGTAAGGGTTGTGATGCGCTGGAACAGGTTGCCCAGAGAGGTGATGGAAGCCCCATCCCTGAAGACATTCAAGTCAAGGCTGGATCAGGCTCTGGGCAACCTGATCTAGCTGTGGTGTCCCTGTTCATTGCAGGGGATTTGGGGTAGATGACCTTTAATGGTCCCTTCCAACTCAAATGATTCTGTGATTCTATGATTTTATCTACATAGCCCAAGTACATGTGCACAGCATGCATATATTTGACTCTGACATAATAATGTATGTAATAATATTTAACTGGAAAGTTATTCTTCACATGATATATTTGATCTGATCGAACAAAGTGAATCATCTGCATCATCTGTCTGCCTTTCTATCAGTGTAATTATCTGTTCTTCCTCAAAGAAAATATTAGCCAGACACACAAGAGGGGTTCAAATCTCAGAGGTCATCACATATCTACCCATTGATGGAAACAGCCTGCTGAGTAAATACAAGAGAGCAAGCCAAAGGCTGAGGTGCACAGTGGTCACCCTCTGAGCCAGTGCAGCAAGGCTCTGTAAATGACTTGACCTTGGAAAAATTTAAACTGACGTCACAGTCAGTGATGAGACATGGGTCCACGGGAAGCTTGTCTTTATTATTTCCAGGGCTCAGGGAGCTACTTGTTTCCTATTTAATACAACTAGTTTTGCGAAGTTAGGACCAAGTATGGCAACAACAATAATGTCTGTAGTTCCAATAGTTCTTTGTACTTGTTTCCTGTATTTATTTCACATTTAATACTTAAATGACAACACAGTCATGCTTGACAAGATTAGGAAATGCAGAGTTTCCTTCTTTTACACTTCGCAGTTCCCACGTGGGGATGTGGACCTCTCTGAGCTCCCTCTCCACGCTGCTAGAATACCCTAATAACTTTGAGCATCACACTGTATGTAGGGACTCCCTCTGTACAACTCTATACATCCTGTAGCTTTTTAACTGGTCCATCAATGAGCCATTGTGAGGCTGATCCACTGCAAAGCATCTCTGAGGAGCACACATGGGTGCTGTGGGGTGCTGCTATTTCCTGCCCTGTGCTGATTGGTGCTCACACCTCTGCTCCTTGGTTGTAGAATGGTGAAGACTGAACACTCTATGGAGGTTGATGCCCAAAAAATCTCTGTATAAAAGGCTCTTCCTGAACCGTTTTGTTGGCTCTGTTTTGCAAGCAGCCCTGCTTTTCCCTGCCCCCTAGTCACTTTTGCCAGTGCTTGTCATTAGTGAGCGTGAGGCGCTCAAAAATTTCATTCACTGCAAACATCAATTGGGTCATTCCCTTATCAAGCCATAAAAGTTGGTCATACAAAATTATTATGACAAGATCCAGATTGCTTACAAGTATTATGGCCAACTTTTTTTGTGCACTTATTTACTTACTTTACAATGACATGGTGAGTGTTTAAACAAAAATCTACGTACATCTTCAGATCCTCTCAGTTTCTCATTAGTTAAGAAACCACTCATTAGGAAGAGCAAATTCCCTAGACAAACACATCAGCTGTTGTAATTTGTTCCACCAAAGTTTACTGCTGTTCACTGGTTTCACAGAGGTAAGTGCCATGTTATTTACTCAATTAATACTCTGTAAAGACAAAGTTTTCTCTTCTGCTTATAGTCTACCAGTTATGGAGGCTTTCTGGGTTACCTTCTGTAGCATGTCACTTCTGAACTATAATTTCTTTCTGTTTTCTCTTCTTAAATAGCTACTTGGTGATTTACATTCTGTAATGTATAACAGCTATTTTAGATGAGAAAACTGATGTTGAAAAGCTGTCTGTGAATAAAATTCACATTTGAAAAGCAGGAGAAATGCTTTGATTTAAAAGTATTTTAGCATATGATTAACTATTTTAATATGTAAAGCGATGCATTAGGTTACGCATACAACACTACAGACCAAGAAAGCAGCTAATTATATGTTGGCCACATACTTAATTCCATATGAAAAAATAAAAATATGCCTTTTTCATTAGAAACAAAATATCAAGTGTAATTGTTTCAAGATAACTCACAGATCTGTGTTAAGGCATTCCATCACAACAATCAGGGTATTTTAAACTAATCGCAAAAGTAGCCCCAAAGAGGAAGCTGTTAGCTGCATGACAATGACTTCTGTCCATTAATGGTTTGTTTTAAGATGTGCTGGGTATTAGCAGAGAGAGATGTTTTTACCCAGACAAGCTGAGTACTGGCATGCAAATAAAGTCTGAATTTAATGCCACCTCAAATACTTCACATATATTTTCAAATTGCCCTGAGTTTCTGTTTGGCAAAGTGTAATATTTCATTTTGTGTTGCCCAAAGAATAGGAGTTACTTATTGCAAGCAGAGATTTACAGTGGAAAAATATTTTAAGCATTTGCCAACACATTAGGGATTTTTATATGATTGAAGAACACATTTTTCCACTCACAAGATTACAAATGCTTAAAACTCCATTAATTCAACTGGAACATTTCCAGATTTACACCCCTCAATTATTTTCAATTGAATTTTCTTGAATAACACGATCTGAGAGCAGAATTTATCTCTGATAGAGCAAAAGTTAATTTAGCTTACAGCCTTTTCTCAAGATTAAGCCAAAGCCTTATTGTAGGAATTCCCTATGTTATCAATTTGACTTAATTTTCACTTTTATCAGTGACTCTAATAACGATAAACACTTCAAAAAGTGAATGTTTGAATTAAGCAGACAGTGAGAAAGAAGTGAAACTATTTTAAATGCTTCACAACAATGTAAACTCATCTATTATTTAATGTATATTCATAAATTCTTTTAAGCTACTAACATTATGTTCCAGAAGGTAGAGTGTATTCTGTTAGTGCCAATTAATGCTCATGATCTCCAGCTAAAAGTGCTCAGTAATAAATTAAAAGGAAAATCTATAAACCATTAAGAACTTTCATTCAAAATACTGTTGCTAGGCACTTTTTTTTTCACCCATCAAGGGCCACAACCAGAAGAACAGTCTACTGAGCAATGCTGAGGACATTAGTCTTAATTATTCAGGGAATTAAAACTTTAACAGCTCCTACAATCAATATAGCTTCTCAGTAAGGCAAAAAAGTACAATTTCTTTTTTCCCCTTTATCCTTTGCAAGATATTTCAACGGAGAAGGAAAAAATATCCTAAAGTCATTTCTAAAAACTTAGGCTTTTAATACAACATTTACAACTTGCCGATTTTAAATACTGAGAATTCTATGCTTCTAAGATATGTTTGTGTCCAGTTTGTAATGCAATAGAAGCTGATGGAAAATAACAAAGACAATATATTAAGCTTTTTCTTAAAACAAAGACTTGATCAGTGCTTCATACATTAAATAATAGATAACTTCATGTATTAGATATGTAAAATAATACAATACTCTAGATTTTATCTAGTGTCATTCACTTAAAAAATACTCTTTGCTTTACTCAATCTTTAAGCAAGTGAAAAATTGTTTGTAGTGCATATATATTTAATCTCCCTCTACAGCATGGACAGACTGAAACCATATTAATTTGCCTTTACCTGATATTCAAACTGTCATCCATAATCTGTGGTGATTTAAGATGACAGGGAGTTTTTCAACTAAAACACAGGGCCAGCAACCACAATCTGTATATTATTTTCCTTCATCAAATGATTTGCTACTAAATCACTTAGAAGTTTTTTATGTGAGCATTCAGATATGGGTTGTTTTCCTCTTCAGGAGGAAGTTAAGACAATTTGAAGTCCATGTGGTTAAAAAAAAACGATACTGGCTCCAAAAATGTGATCAGAAGTCATTTGGGACTGTTTACAAAGGGCTGATTTGGCAGCACTGTGTAGGTTACCCTGAAAGTAATACCTCTATTTATTTCAATGGGCACTCACCAGCTAGAAAGAGCACAGTAACACTTTGATAGAGCAAATTCTCAGCTACAGAATGCTGCTTTTTTCGACATAGTCACCACCAGTAGCTGTGCATTTTTGCCAGTGGTGAACAAGAGCCTGTATGCTGTGCTTGCAATAATCTGCATGGCCATCTGGACCATGGCTTGTCTTTCACGTCACTGTCACTGTCACCACCGCTGAAACACACCACCAACCACCTCACTGTGCTCACATCCACTGCTTGGTCTCCATAAATGGATGAACATTTACCAGTGAGGCTTTGGTGACAGCACACAGATGCAGACCCTTCCTTTAGTGTCTGTAAGGTCTGGAGGTGACCACAGTGGCCTTTGTAGCACCCAGGCCTGATCGTGTGGCCTATCCCCATCACGGCTTCATGTCAAAACGAGACTGAAGAGAACATTCAGGGGTGAGGAGCAGGAGGGGCCACAATGTTCTCGCAGATGCTTGGTCCTGTGCTCATCAGGGCTCCCTCCTTTGGAGAGGAACAACTGTGGAGACTGGAGCTGCAGCTCTCATGTCAGAGACCTAATTCTGCTTTCCATGCCTTCCTCCAGGCTGGCCAGGAGCCCAAGCCTTAATTTCAAAGCCAAAAGAACACTTTTGATGGCAAAACCTAAAGGAATGATTGCATCTCATGGAGGTGCACCAAGGGCTTGGCACAGACATTGGAAAACGAGGAAAGCCTGACGTTTCTGCCCTTTGCTAACCAACACTATTGTTTCTTGCTTTTAAACATTATCTAAACTGCAGTCATTCCACACTCCAAAAATTACAACCAGAAATGAAAATTTATGAGTCATCTGGTTATACTGAGGTTTACTGTGGTGTGAAAACAGTTTAAGGAATGATACGTAGTTCTATGAAACGTGTCCCACAGTGAAGGCTCCAGTGATGACAGCATCTATCAACCCAAGAATCCCTCAGGCAGTTTTGGTACTAATGCAATGACTTTGCAGATGATAAGATATAAGTAAAGATGTGTGTCTGGCCTCTAGTGACTGACTTCAAAAGACATCACAGGTAGACAAAGACATGAAGTAAAAAAAAAAAAAAAGTTACTTTAATAGAACAAAAGGGACCAATAAGGACCTAAAGGGAGCCTACAAACAGGAGGGAAGTCAACTCTCTTTACAAGGGTAGATAATGGCAGGACAAGGGGAAATGGTTTTCAGTCGAGGGAGGGAAGATTTAGATTGGATGTCGGGGAAGTTCTTTACCAAGAGTGGTGAGGTGCTGGAACAGGCTGCCCAGAGAAGTTGTGGATGCCCCTTCCCTGGAAGTGTTCAAGGTCAGGTTGGATGGGGCCCTGGGCAGCCTGGTCTAGTATTAGATATGGAGGTTGGTGGTTGGGGGTTGGAGCTTGTTAATCCTTGAGGTCCCTTCCAACCCAAACCATTCTATAATTCTATGATTCTATGGTTCTATGATTCTACAATTCTATGATTCTATGAAAAGAAAGATGGGTTCCAGGGGAAAAAAATCTTTTCAGTACCAACTATTCTGGCTTTCAGTCCTATGTTTCTGTACAGTCTTTTCTCTCAACTGAAGGCACGACATGAGTGGCAAATAACAGAAACAATAAAGCTAAACAGGAAATGCCTAAGCAGATTGTTGGTCTAAATCTGACTGGCTGTAAAACTGTGAAATGCACGAAGGAATGTCTTCTGGAGTTTTCCATTTGCCTTGACACGAATGAACAAAAGATCAGCAGTTATAACAAGGGTAGCATAGGCCTGAGTCCTCATCTCCTTGCTCTTTGAATTTCTTTTCACACATTTTGCACGAAAATCGAAGGATGCTACTTCACACCTTGTAACCTCATCTCTCTGTTCACCTATTAGAAGTGAACTTTAACACAAATTGCAAAGAAAAAGATACATTCCTTTTGGTACTTTTATTGCTCTGTAAGGAAGACTGCAAAAATTTTAGTGTTTATTTTTATTCTGTTAACGTTTCAACCTTACATCTTACCTGAGAAAGAAAGCTGAAGAAGCAGGATGATGTGAGTCGAGAGACTGAAAACTGGTGTGTGTAAGGATACAGTCAACACTCATTATCTCTAAAAAATGATGCTAGTGCATATTTAAGACATTTAGACAATACAGTTTTACACTTTTGAACCATAAACATATTCCCAATAAGTCTGCAGTCTGTGTCTACCTTACCACCTTGTCAACACAAGTAATTTTCCCACAGCATCAAGCAAGACTTCTGACACAATTTGGGTCAGAAGAATAGCAGTAGAGAGGGAGCAAGACAAGGACAGAAAAACACAGAGAATTACACATACATGTAAAAATACGTGATATTTTGTAAATGCACATTGTGTGCATATAAATCATATCTCAGAGAATACTGTACTGATGCACATGATTTTTAAGTTATTTACATGCTACTTTTAAATGTGATTCTATTATTATTTTTATTAAATACAGTTGAAATGTCCTTATGTCCTTGTCCTGCCACAATAATTATTTTACCCCAAATGTGGTCAGACTGCGTTCAAAAAAGGACATTTCTTTTAGCTGCCAATTTTGCACGTTCCTTAGTGGAATACAAATAATCCAATTGCATTAAATTTCTTTGTAAGTGTTGTCATATTTTAAATAAGATTTTGAGAAAAATGTCTCACTATAGACATGAGATGCATTAGTTAAAATGAACGTATATTAACGGTGAAAAACAGTATAAACAGTATTGTGCTACACTTGCAGTTGCAAGACAAAGAGAAATGTACACAGTTTGGAAAAAAAAAAAAAAAGAGGAAAAAATTTAAAGTTACTACAGAAAGAGCCATTTCAGATTTCCTCATTAACCTCTACCTGGCTAATATAATTTGAAAGCCAGTATATTTATTAAAGATGTACAGTTAAATCATGAAGGAAAGGTGATTTTTCCAGCTTTTAACAGGAAAGAGTTATATGGCTTAAACTATATTTGCAGCATTTTACAGAGCTTCCTTTTAGCCTCTCACATGCATTACTGAGTCTTGAAATGTCAGCTACAACACCTCTAAATCCTACCTGAAGTATGTCTAAATCTACATAAGATCTCTGCTTCACTGCAACTTCTGCTTAAAACTTCTTTCCACTTATGTAATTTTTTTGTCACTATAGCTCTGGAGAAATTATGTCTATTTCTTCAGAAAGAGTACAAAAACTGACATAGATCTCTCATTAGTTTCTCACATTACAAGTGAAGAAAGATAACAAAATGAAATCTACAGAATGTTAGCTACTAATGAAAGTACAGAGTAAAAGATTATGGAGCGTTATGGACTGCTTATTTGTTGGATGAAAGATAATCATTTTGTTATCCTTTGACATTAAACTCACATGTGTCAAAATATTTCCAAAGTTATTCCTACAAAATAAATCTGAATGTTACTTATGTCCATAAAAATGAGCTGCTCATCCAAAAGATATTAAAAACATTGAGCATCAAGACCACATAAATCCTGAAGAAGATAAAAGCGGAACAGTATTACAGTTAATTTTTTCACTCAAAGAGTGGTCAGGCACTGGAATGGCCTGCCCAGGGAGGTGGTGGAGCCCCCGTCCCTGGCGGTATTCAGGAGGCATCTGGATGAGGTGCTGTGAGATATGGTTTAGTAGCTTAGTGGTAGTAATGGTGATAGGAGGATGGTTGGACTAGATGATCTTGTAGGTCCTTTCCAACCTTGTGATTCTATGATTCTATGATTCTATAAATATATGGATTATACTGCCTTGAAATTTCATCATATGGAGAAGTATAGTGAGAGGAAGCACTTGTCAAATATTACAAAGTTGCGTTGGCTGGCTATCATATGGCCAACATGAGATCATAATATAAAACACAAGCAGTAATGTAGTGTGTTATTGTGCAAAGAACCCTGTGATAATTAATACATGTTAGAAAAGAAGAACTTGCCATCTGGATAACACCATTGGACTGTGCTGTAATCCTTGTTGTGCAGATAGTTTTCTTCAGGGTGCAGATCAACATCTTTATACATTTTAAGCTGTATATTTTGAAATCAAAGTGTACAATTAAGATGTTTGGTTCAGCAGCAGTCAGCTATGTGGAAATGGAAATGTACTGGAATTCTGGCCAATAAACATGGTGATAAAAAAAGTTGGGCTATATTAAGAGAATTTGCTTGGAAAAAGCAATTTTTTTGTTTCTTTTTAAGGGAATGTGGAAAGAAGTATGCAGAAATGTACTCACTTGTTTTATGAAACAGTAAATTTCACAACACCTATTAAGGCATATATTGAAAATCAGCCATAACCTGCCTCATACTGAACTGCAAAGAGGAAGCCAATGCAAATAGAGAAGTCCATACTATAAAGAGCAGTGAGAGCATGATCCAAACATTACTGCAATAAAAAATCTCATCAGCTTCAATGGATTTCTAGTCAGACTCAATTCTTTCATTTGTGAGGAATTCATTTTTGTTTTTACAATATAGAGCAGAAAAGTTGGGAACAGATTCTGCTCTGAAAATATTACAATGCCTCAGAAAGCTGTGTGCATCTTTAGGAAGTTAAATTAACCATAACAATATGTCATTGAATCAGAAAAATGGGAGGATTTGAATCAAGGTTGATAATGAGCTTCAAGAAGGAATCGTTAGTGTCTGCACTCATTAAAAAATTAGGGATTAAAACAGTCCAATTAGTGGCCTTGCTTGAGAATAAAAAGGTCATAGTCCAAAAGATAGCAATGGAAATTGCAATAAAAATGTTTTGTTCTTGTTTAGAGGTTCTTTTCTGTGAAACAAGAGATAATTTATTTCCCCATTCTTTTTCAGAATTAAAGGCTTACATGTTCCTTTGAAAAATTGTTTCGCTTGGTTTCAGATGACTTTTTGGAGCAAAAAAAAAGCATCTGTAGTTAAATTCCCTTGTGTCAATAATATTTGAATTAATTGCAGATTAATGCAACTGGATTGGAATTTTTTCACTGGATCTTTTTTTTAGGAATCATCTCCCCTTTAAGGATTTGTGTATACAGGGTTTTCTCTTGTGTGTAATAAAGAGTAGCAGGAAAAGTGAGATGCTTTCCAGTTTTAGCCATCTAAAAGGCAGGCATGTTATCTCGGCAGTTATCAACTCTCTTTCTAGGCTAACAGAGATAGCAAACTGGGTGACTAATTCCACACAGATCTAAATAAAGGATTCATAGTAATCATGGGAGGTGTTCGTTATTCACTTGAGGAGCCTGAATTACTGTTCTTAAACAAATTCCTGACTTCTAAAAAGCTTCAGCAGGGTTATGCAGATTCCCCCTCCCTAGCTTATCTAGGGATTCAGGTTGCAGATGCAGACACTTGCACGTCTGCATTTGAGCAGTGTCCAGGCTCCTCCACAACTTCATTGAAGATTTGGTCAATGCAGTCAACAGACCCTTGAGAATTATTCAACACATCCAGAGATGAGCAGATTTGTTCTGTTACCTGTAGTCATATGGTCCTGGGCAACCTGCTCTTAGTGACCCTGCTAGAGCAGGGGCAGGTCGCACCAGGTCACCTCCAAAGATCCTTCCCAGTTTCCATGATTCTGTGGTTCTGCGATTTAAAGCCGTGTCAAGGACAATGACACAAAGTAGCATAGAATTAAAAATTAACTTGAATTTATCTTGCAATATTAAACATTTCCTGGCCTTTCTACTGGGCTTATTATCCACAATGTTTAATGCCTATGAGTGTCATATCTAGACAAAAACTGTAATGTGCTAGTCATTAACGTATGACAGAAATATCCAGTTATATATATTTATATATATATTTATAGATATATAAAAACACAAGATTAAACAATGCGAGCATTGGGACTGTGGGATAAGGCACCTGGGACTTCTTCCTGTACCTTTTCTTCCACAGAAATTCACTCATGTTGCTCTTCCTACTTCATGTGAAGTATTGCTTCTCAAGAAAAACCTTGCTTGTATTATGGGCAGTCCCAGTCATGAAAAGGCACCTAAGTGTACTGTGTCAGTCTGCTGCATCAAAAGAGTGCAAACATAAGAGCTCCTTCCAGCAGAAGAGTGGAGTGAAAATAACCTAGCATCCTTTCCCAATACGCACAAGTGCACTAAGGTGCCAGCCTGATGGTCTATAGCAATGGCCAAGTTCACTCAAGGACGTTGTCATTAATAGGATCTAAAGGATTGCGAGCATAGTTTTAAAATTTGGGTGCTAAATCTATACTTGGGCATGCAAAGCCATCAGCTGGGAACCAAGTGAGGAAATAAAGAGAGAATAAATCTCTAGCTTGCTAATGAGAGTTTGCTCCTGGGAACTCCGGCACTGTGGCTTTTTGCAGCGCTGCTCTTTGTGCACTACTTCTAGCTATCACTTAGTGCAAATTGCCTTCTTCCACCTCTTAGGAATATGCTCTTGACCAATGGACAAAATGACTCAATTCTTTTCAGGGAATAAGTACGGAAAAACTCAAGGTTAGGGATAGAGGAGAAAAAGATTGGCCAGTAGGAGATAAAAGGACAAAGTAGAGACCAAAGAGAAAGGCAGAGAATATCAGGAGAGCGGAGGCAGATAGAAAAAAGAAGTATCAGACACAAAGGACAGAAGAACTGGGGAAGGAGGGAGAAATGGCAGGGGGACTAATCCTGTATTAAATCACTTCTGAAAGCCAGCAATTTTTCAAACAGTGGAAAAAGTTCTGTCATTAATAAGTCTGCTGGTGTACTTGGATAGGAGTACTTGAAGCCCTTCTTTTACTTTGGCATCCCATCGCAGATTAAAAGTTGGTATCCAAGGAGTTCTACCACATCTGACACTCAGAGCGGTGCATTTGAAAATTTGGAAAGCAAGAAATCTAGAGATCTCAGCTGTGAGCTAATGATTTATTAATAGATGGGTAGGTGTGAAGAGCTTCCATTAACTAGGAAATAAGTGATTAACTGATTACAGCTGAGTGAGCAAATACTAGGGGCAAGTGAAGCTAGGCTAATTAATGTAGGATAACTTGGGTCTGACTTCACAGTCAAGGAAAAGAATCATTAAAAATGAATGTAAGAATAGGGAAATATCCAGATTTGTGTAATTTCTCTTATGATGAAAGGTTGAGGGAGTTGCGCTTGTTCACCTTGGAGAAGACTCCAAGAAGACTTCAGTGCAGCCTTCCAGTACTTGAAGAGAGCTTACAAGCAGGAGGGGGAACCGACATTTTTCACGGTATGATAGTGACAGAACAAGAGGGAATGGCTTTAAACTAAAAGAGTGCAGATTTAGGTTAGATGTTAGGAAGAAATTTTTTACTCAGAGGGTGTTGAGGTGGTGGAACAAGTTGACCAGAGAGGATGCCCCATCTCTGGAGGCATTTGAGTCCAGGTTGGATGGGATCCTGGGCAGCCTGGTCTAGTGGCTGGCAACCCTGCCAAGGGCAGGAGGGTTGGAACTAGGTGATCTTTAAAATCCCCTCCAAGCTAAGTCATTCTATGATTTTCTGATTCTATGACTCCTCTGTGAAGTGTTTGGAGAGCAGTACAAACAATAGGTACTGTACTTCCCAGCAAAGGCATTGGATCACAAACCTTGCACAGAGCAGAGCTGTGCTTCTTGAGGAAGAACCAGAAGCGGGGACAGGTTCTGAAGCAGCCAGCAGGTGAACATCTGCGCCACGGAATGCCAAGCATGGATGTGGGTGCCGCGGGCAACAACAGCCCCAGAGAACTTAGTCCATAAGCCAGTGTACCTACCAGCCATGGGAAACAGCAGACCTAGGAAGGAAAAAAATAACACTAATATGCCCCTCTATCTTTAGATTAGTTCCTTTTTTATCCAAGAAATGTCATGCTTTCTGGCTAGTTCAGGTTTGCTTGATATAACTATTTCGTTCACATATTGATATTTAATTTACTTCCAGTATAATAACTACTAAATCATTAAGCCATTAACAGCATCACCCTTCCAGAGTGCAGACTGATTATCGTTCTTGCAACCACTCATTTAGAAAATGAAAGTTAACCCAGGGGTAGGTAACAAAACTTCTTTTTTTCAGATGTGCTGAAAATTGCCATTTCTAAGTTCTAATGATTAATCCTTTTGACACAGACATGTCCAGTTTTTGTTTAAATTACCCTTAATGCGACCACTAGCATTTACAAATAATAAAGATGTCCTTAGCAAGTCAGAGTGACATGTGAAATGAGCAGCATGACCTTTTCTATACTGTTTTTTTTTTTTTTTTTTTTTAATTTTTTTTTTTTTTATCTCATTTACTGTAGACATGAAGGAGAAAATAAGCGCTAAGGTCTGAATCAAGTGTATGATGTTTCTAGGTGAAGAGGAAAGCAAAATGAACTGAGCATCAGACTGCACTTCCAGAAGGGGAAGTCTGTAAAGTCTTTCTGAACATTTGAAATTAGACTTATTTTTTCCAAGATGAGTTTTTGTGGCTTCCTCTTTTTGCAAAGAGTGTAACATTGACAAAAGAAAATTGAGCCTAAAGATATCCCTTTGTCATCCTATCTGTCAGACATTGTAAAATGTCATCTCTGATTTTTTTATTCAAGGACACACCACAACAATTTCCCAGTAAACAACACACCATGGATCTTTGGATTGGGTGGCTGGCAGCCACAGTGCTGCTTACAATGGGTGATGCACAGCTTCCAAAGCAGGCACAGGCTCCCCTGCTTCTGCACAAGCCCTTTGTCGTGGTTTGGAATGCACCCACTGAGCAATGCCGGCTGCGATACAAGGTGGACCTGGATCTCAGCATCTTTGACATCGCATCAAACACCAACGAGACTCTGAGTGGATCCAACGTGACAATCTTCTATCACACTCATTTGGGATATTATCCCTACTACTCAGATAACGGCGACCCTGTGAATGGAGGAGTGCCCCAAAATGAAAGTCTTATCAAGCACCTTAATAAAGCAAAGTCTGACATTGACTATTGCATACCAATGAAGAAATTTCATGGACTTGCAGTCATCGACTGGGAAAACTGGAGACCCCAGTGGGATAGGAACTGGGGCAATAAAAGCATTTATAGAAATAAATCTCTTGAGATAGTTAGGCAACGGCATCCACAGTGGTCAGAGGATAAAATTAGGAAAGTAGCTAAAGAGGAATTTGAAAATGCTGGCAAGAGTTTTATGAACAACACTATTCTTCTGGCTGAACACATGAGGCCAAATGGTTTGTGGGGTTACTATCTTTACCCAGACTGCTACAATTATGATTACAAAGAGCGCTGGCAAACATACACAGGAAAATGCCCAGCCATTGAATCTTCTCGCAATGATCACCTTCTTTGGCTGTGGAAGGAAAGTACTGCTCTCTACCCTTCAATATATCTGGATTATATACTGAAGTCAAGTCCAAATGCACAGAAATTTGTTCACTATCGGGTTAAAGAGGCAATACGTATTGCCTCAATTGCTAGAAAAGACTATGTTTTGCCTGTTTTTGTTTACTCCAGACCATTTTATGCCTATACTTTTCATGTTTTAACTGAGGTAAGCACACAGATGTCTTCAGAAATGTAGAGATTAGAAACAACCTCTTAGAAAAAAAGTACTTACATAAAAGCATTTCTGCATATTTTTCAATTTTTAACTCAGAAAGTAATGAGGCACAGGAACAGGTTGTCCAGAGAAGCTGTGGATGCCCCATCCCTGGAGGTATTCACAGCCAGGTTGGATTAGACCTTGGGCAGCCTGAGCTGGTGGAGGGTAGCCATGCCCACAGCAGTGGGTTCGAACCAGATGATCTTTAAGGTCCCTTCCAACCCGAGCCATTCTAGAATTCTTCAGCTACTCCTCTACTCAGAGTAGGCTACTGCTATACTCACAGTATAAAACACTGTACCTTTCAATAGTTAATCCTGCAGTGTTTTGGTCTATTTCTGTAGGATAACATTGTATATTTTCAATGAGGGTAATTTAGAATGAAAGTACAAAAAGATCATTTCCTTAAGGAAATAATTCATCCTGATATTTTAATTCTTCAGGACAGCTTGTAAAATTAACTTGACAATTTTTGTGAAGTTTAAAACTAATTTGTATAATGGAAAGACAAACTTTCATGAGAAAGGAACCTCAGGGCTTTTTTGTTTCCTTATCCAAGTGGAAATTCATTCAGTATAGAAATAAAGTAGTCAAATAATCTGGTCTGGCATGGAGTTCTTAACTCCTGTCTGATGAGCATACACTTTTCAGAGGTACAACACGTTCACAGGTTCTCATGATTCAATACTTAATGTTTAATGTCTTTCCAATAAAGAAACCGAGTTTTTGAGTCAAGCAATGTTCCTTCAACCAATGACAAAGGGCAATAAGTATATAGATGCCACCACAAGAAGGGACAAGTTAAAAAAGCAGCAGTCAGCCCAGCAGGCTGTGAGATGCATGTGACTTTAGCCTGGCGCTGGGGAGGTGGAAGAGCCCCAGCAGCCTGAGAGGAGTTTCAGAGTGCTCCTAGGAAGAAAACGGTGCAAAAGAGCAATTGTGAATTTGGTCTGCCTTGTTTTTAGCGACTGTCTTCTGTGTGATGTGGAAGATGCAGATCCTAGCTGTCTCAGAAATCATGTACAGGCAGGTGAAGCCAGATTGCACTGAAGGCAATGAGCCACTGGTGACAGCACAGGAAGGCTTTCACCCCAAATGCCTTCACTGAAGAACTCAAAACAGGCCATGAAATAGATGAGCATTCTGCAAATGCAGGCTGTAATAATACATTTTTATAATACAAACCAGCCTTTTGACAGATATAAAAATGCCAGGAATGTTACTGAAAGCTATGAAAACTATCATGCTGTTAGCAATTATACACAAGTTCAAAATCTGTGGTGCTATAAAGCTATTGTTTTACCTTACACTTTTCTGAACAGTACAGTGATACTGCAATATTCCTGTTAAGTTATACTCTTTAACTCAGTTTTTCAATTGCACATGGACATTTCCTACTGGATGCTTGAAAGATCACCTTACAAATCAGCAGCCAGTGATGATCTATGCACAGACAGAAAAATATCTTTGGGTTGTGCTCTACTCCATACCTTCTAACAAGGATAGCACCCAGCTCTGCAGGCAGGGGACAGGGCCTGCAGTATCCCCTAAGAGTACACATGGTCTGCAAAGAACAGCTTGGGGACTGCCTGGAACCTGTGCAGGATTGCACTTAAGAAAACTCTAAATAAGAATGACTGAGAAAATAAACTTGTTTTCCTTGGCACTGAAGCCACTAAGGCATTTTAAGTATGTTTATTTGTGTTCATATTTTAGGTTAGGTTGGAGCTTGTCATTTGACCCATGACATGCCCCTAAGTGAAGCTCACAAACCAAGCAACTCCTGAGTCCCAGCAATGGTGGGTGAGAATATAACTACAACTGGAACCAATGTCGTACAACGGAAAAATGGGGCACCAGGTTTACAGACACCTGAGCTCTGACAAGTCTGGGCCGTGACAACCACCATCCTGTCACATCAAGCCAAGCAGGAGTTGTGACACTGTAGTTCAATAGAAAGAACTGGTGACACATTCAAGCCTTGGATGTAAGGCTTTCTGTGGACAATATGATAAATTCAGTAAACATCACAGTGGATGAAAGCAAAAACTATAGTTGTGAGTCAGAGCCACTAGGGGAGAGGCACAGGTCTAGCAGACCTTCAGAAAGACAAAAGGCACAGGTCCCAAACTGCTGCTGTAGCTACGAGTGCTGTATCTTTCCCCCTGACTGTACACAGAAGTCAGCTGAGCTATGCATAAGATAACTGAGAAACTCATCCTGCTTTTCTTCATCAAAGCAGTGTATAAATCGTGATTTGAGATCCCAGTCATTATGAAAGGTTTCTGTATCTGCTAGAAACGCATACGAGCAATTTGCTATCTGCAAGGCATTTAGAAACCATTTGCCTTGACAATTCAGTATTAGGCGTGTGGGAGAGAGGAGTTACACAGTGGCATCTGTGTTTTCTGACAAGAAGACTGAAGTCATGAATAAAGGAGGATGACTATCAAAAAATGATGAAAAATGGACAACTTCTCTCATCCACATACAGGCAGTCTTAATAACAGTCTCTGATGCCAAGTTGTGCGTCAGTGTGCAGATACCATTGCCCACAACCACTCAAGGCTTGCATTGCCATTCCTGAATACAGAAAAAGCATGTCTGAAACCCAGACCATTCACAATTATGAAGAAAGATCACAGATATACTTATTTTCCTTTTCTCAGCAGGTAGCTAAGAAAACTGTCCTGCTTCTTCTCGGGTTCCAAAGTGAAACCTTCTACTTTTTTAGTGTGCAGGGCAGGGACTTGCCTGGCCAATATACGTAGAAGCCTTGATAGGAACTGTGCTTCTGGGGCCTCTTGGAGAGTGTGGGCCTTGCACAGTGCTTCAGGGAGGAACCTTGTTATCATGCTTCCAATTTGCCACTCTCAGCAGTTATGAGAGTAAGTTATGATTCCATTTGTTCTCCAAAATATCCAAATGGGAAATGACAGTTTTATTTCTGACCAGCTCTGTGGCAGTGGAGGGTGGTGGTGCTGTAGCTGAACAGGAGTCAGGGTACCTACCTATCTGTGAGGCAGGAGCTCTCAGTTCAGGTCTCTTCCCAGCCTACTAGACTGGATCCAGAACCCTCTCAGTCTATGTCAGATACCAGGAAAGACCAAAAAGAATAAGCATAAAGGAGAAAAAAGGAAATAGAGAACATCACCTTGTGTTCATAGATTATTCAAAGAAGAGCCATTCTGAGATGAAGGCTTTTGAGATTCTTCATATGAATCAGTCTTTCAGCAAGAGACATGGCTATGCCCAGAAATGACAGTCAGAAACTTTATTTCCTTCCTTGTGAGCAAGCTATGTAATTATTACTCTGAATTAATCATAAGCTGTAGTCAAGTTCACACTTGTCTCTCTTGTTCTCCTTTGAGCCTTTATTTAATTGGTGCAAAATAGAATGGCATCAGAAAGAGAAATGCTTCCTTCTGTCTGTAGCCCCCCAGCAAAGATAATCCCCACAGAGCTGGGGATGACACATTTCTTAAGCATGAAGAAGACAGAAAAGTTTAGCTTACGTCTTCCTAATTCTCTCTCCTACAGGGGAGGACTTTTACCACTTGACCTTTGTTTTAAAGAACACAAGAAGAGGAAGGAAATATAAGGAAATATTTGTTTAAATAAAATCCCACGTGGTGTGGACTTTTTCATTTTTTCTTTCCCCAGGAGTTATCTCCAGCACCTAATAGCTATGCAGGTGCTGTGACTGTCCTTCAAGCATCCCTAGGCGAGTGTACCTTCCAATCAAATGACAAATCTTGACCTTAATCTGAAAAAAGTGCTAAGTTTCTCACCACTGGCAAAATGGTGATTCCAGGTGTGAACTACAGGTGGAAGGACTAAGTTGCTTCAGGAGTTTCCCTTCTGAAATTACCAGCACCAGTGGAGTTCATGCTTTTGGATTTAATTATTTTATATTCATATGAATCATACATGAAGTGCTGAAATATTTTTGTAGTTCTAAATCTAAAAAAATTCTACAAATAAAAAATAAAGCTGTGAAATACGAGGGAGTAAAAACTGGATTTATTGACTTGTGGTCAAGCACCCTAATCCCAAGGTGTACTGCTTGAAGTCTTTATTTTGGGTTTTTCTCAAGTCTTAGTCCATCCAGCAATGCTAGCTATCTATTGATTACTTATTTTAACTGATCTAAAAGGTTTCATTGATTTGTTAATGAGATCTGAACCACGCTGGTGCTAAATCACTGAACCATCATCTAGCAAACATCTAGCCTTTGTACTGGGTAATCTTCATAAAATGCTTTGTAGATGAGAACAGCTTACAAATCTTCATTACCAAGAGGTCAGACTATATTTTATATTCTTTTTACATTTGATATCTTGCTTTTTAAATTCACACAAACACCAGAAGAGGAAAGAAGAAGAAAATTACAATTTCCCACTTAAAAATAATACCTGCAGCACTCACCACCCTCCTTTTATATAGGTAGCACTGGACTATATTCTTTTAAGAGTAGTATTCTCTAAAAGACTGCTTGCATGATCATCAGCATCATGATCCTCTCACAAGACTAATTATACTCTGTATCATTTTTGAACCCTAACTAAGAGCCAACAGGCTAACTCTGCTCTTTCAAACTTTTGCAGGTTTCCCTGTACTGTCTGACCTCCAGTTAATGGTCAAAATCACTTACTCTGACTTTGTAATAATCTTCAGCATTTCAGCAGAATCTCCTGTTTCCAATGCATTTATTTATGCCTTCTTTTATGTCTATTAAGCCTTACAAGTTTCAGGAATGAGAACTCTGTGCTATGCACTGGTAAATCAATGTGCCCACTTACTAAGTAAAATAAATTGTTCAGTAGCAATTTACAATAATAACACAGTTCTTCCATTCTCTGGGTTTGCATTTCTAATACACCACCATACTGTGATAATATGTCTGGTCTCTTAAATTGTTTTCTCCCAGGAAGAAACTAAAAGACTGCATTGAAGATCACCTGTACCTTTTAAAATGGTATTCACTGTTTCTTTTTTCTACTGTTTCTTCCAAATCAAGAAAGAGTGGTTTCAGATGTGATTGATCATTCCTTGAAATGGGGCAATGGAAGAAGAACCTTACTCCCTAATTTGTAAGGTTCAATTGCATTTTCTCTAGACATACTATTCACAGTCTCAGGGAATGGATTTAAAATATATGGAAGATACATTGCTATGCTGTTGGAAAGTGACTCCTGTTCTGCACACAGTCTATGTTCTGCTAGAGCTGCATTACTGCTAATTACTACAACTTGATTGTAGTATTGTGTATTGGTGCAGGTCTGATAATGGACATGGCTAAGTCAGTATATACAAGTATGCTTTTTCCAGATCAGCATTATGAAGAACAGAGAGAGGCTTGTGTTTCAGTGGTATGTTTCCCAGCATAACGGCATTCATGCTGCTTGCAACAGCATCTCTATGAGTATATTGATATAGCTAAAGCAGCACAAGTTATGCACCTGCCTAAAGCCTGTCAAATGCAGCAAGGCTCCGTAGGGGCATCCAGTCACATGATCATGCTTAACATCACTTACTAAACATGGTGCCTATGTATCTATGCTAATCACTCAAAGACTGGTAAATAAAGCATAGCTTTCAATTCCTATCCCACCAGCTTGGTTGGAGGACTCCTTATGAATAAACTGTAATGATTTTATTATTCCTCATTCCCTCCTGTGAATAAAATCCTGTGCAAGCCTTTGGAGGTACAAATAAAATCTTTCTAATATGAACTGTGATCATAGAATCATAGAATCATAAATTACCAAGGTTGGAAAAGACCTCTAAGATCATTCAGTCCAACCATCCTCCTATCACCCATATTTCCCACTAAACCATGTCCCTCAGTACAACATCTAAATGTTTCTTGAACACATCCAGGGATGGTGACTCCACCACCTCCCTGGGCAGCCCATTCCAGAGCCTGACCACTCTCTTGAAGAAGTATTTCCTAATGTTCAACCTGATCTCCTCTAAGGGGGGAAAACGTGATGCCAATATCCTAGTACTTTTTTAGTTTTAGTTCTAGTTTTCTGATGTCTGCTTTGTTCTTCTTTCAGATTGATCTGGTTAATACCATTGGTGAAAGCGCGGCTTTGGGAGCAGCTGGAGTTGTTCTCTGGGGCAGTATGCAATATGCCAGCTCAAAGGTAGATTCTACTATTAGGAATTATTACTATTTAGGAATCACCTCAATACCTCTTCTGTGCCACCATACCCATCATAGCACTTGACTGTCTTTATTGATGGTGGTTCAGGATTACTTTCAACTCTTGTTAGTTCTATACTTCAGTTATGCTGAAAAGTCTTGTTGTTGAGAGCACATTGATTCAAACAAGTTATTTTACCAGCTTGTAATAACCACTCTGAACCTGGGCTGGGCTCTGGTTCTCTCCCTTTCACATAATCTACTCTCCTCCTCCTGAAGCCTCTGGCAAAGCACCACTGACTTCAGCAGGGGAAGAAGGGATCCACATAGAAATCTCCAGTTGCAGCTTCTGCACTGGTTTCTGAGAATGATGCAGTTCCCAGTAAGCTGAAGGAGTTGGAGAAATCAGGACCAAAACAGTGGCTCAATAATTGCTTTAAAACCTATTAGTCACACACACTGGTCCTTGTCAGCAGTTTCAGCAGCTACCAGAAATCTTTGCTTAACGAACTAGTGAGTCTCAGGTCCGGATGTAAGCTCTCTTTCTGTTTGCTAGGACTCATCCCCAGTCTAACCCCATATGCTGCTACCAAGCTCCCAGAGGATATGGTAAAGGTTACTATTTTCCAAATGTTACCAATGGAGGCATGCAAATCCAACGTGTTTATCTCAACAGATTACTTCAGCTGAGAACAGTTTTGCTCTAGTACCTTCTTAAACACAAGAAATTTAGATGCAGTGCTAACTACTGAGTAATGTGTGACTGTCTTTTACTTCCTTTAGGAGAGCTGTTCCACTGTGAAGCAATACATCGATGGACCCTTAGGACATTATGTCATTAATGTGACCTCAGCAGCCAAACTCTGTAGCAAAGTCCTGTGTAAGAAGAATGGAAGATGCATCCGCAAAAACAGTGACTCTTCTGCATACCTACATCTGCCACCCAGTGATTTCAAGATTCAAGCCTGTCGCTCAGGAAGGGGCCCACGATTGCAGGTGACTGGTGAACTCAGCCTGGAGAACGTAGAAGCCATGAGGCAGAGGTTCATGTGCCAGTGTTATCAAGGATGGACAGGAATATTTTGTGAATTGCCTGACCAAAATGTAAGGGAGCACTGTGTTCACACTGTGTTCAGCAGATCAAGAAAACAGAAGCGTTATGTCTTCCTTTTAGGAGCCATGCAACTTCTTCTCCTTTATACTGCATATTAAACTCTTCTGAGGCAGTGCAAAGAAATCAGAAATGGAGCCACTTGGACTTACATTTTTTATTAAGTTATTACAAAGAGGAGAGATGTTGTTGATTAAATAGATTTATTCAGTCTTGTTCATGTCCCAGTCCTTCTGAAAGAGCTTCAGGCATTAAAAATTTTTTGAGTAGCCCCTTCTTTTTGATCAGTTCATTTACTTACTTTTTAAGCAGATAAACCTTTTGCTGCTACAGTGGAAATTTTACCTGAGTAAAACTGTTGAATAACATGGTACCTGGATTCATTCACGTAGAAACTTAAAAAAGGACCCAGAACCTCTTTGCTCTGGGGTTGGATGATTTAATATAGTTTGATGAGGAAGAGTTTTCATGTAGACAAAGGAGCCCAAACCATTCTTTGCAGCTCTTGCTGAAGTCAAATGGCATTTTGCATGAGCAGCATCACAGTGCCCAGATTCACGTCCATCACAACTCACTGATCCCAATATTTCTGCACAGAATGTGTATTTTGGTGTTTTAAGGCCTGATTTGCATCTTGTTACTTTGAGAAATGTCAGTATTTCCAGTGGTAGTTTTGTGCCATCAGTTACAAAGGTACTGTTCGACTGAAAATCTCTGCAATTAACAGTCATTGGGTCAAATGGTCATTTTCCATAGCACCTGACAGCCAGCAGAACACACGCATCTTTAGGTCAGAGGTTGCTGAGCATGGAGAGATGCTGGCACACTGCAGCGTTCCTGCAAAGGCAGACCTTTCCTCTGTGCCCTTGGGAAGCAGGCAGCCTCATACCTTCTGTGCCTTGCTGCTCAGTGTCACTACTCCTCTGGGTCTGCTTCCTGCTCTCCTGTTGATATGGGCTTTAGAGATGATAGTGATAGTGTTTGGGTCGCTCCATAATGACTTGTGCTAAGAAGCTGCAGGAGAGGTGTGTCACAGAGCTTTTAATTTTCAGCAAGTGCAATGGATAACAGAAAAATGAAGGTAAAATCTTCCTTGTTTTAATGTGAGAGAAGATGGATTAAAGTTTAGAAGAAAAAAAGCTAGATGCATTTTACCCCTTTAAGTCAACCTGCTGAATATTCCTTATGATCACCTGTAAGAGCTTTCCATTTTTGTGTACTATCTCTTTTCCATATCTGGAAATGCAAAGAACACCAATCTTTGAATCACAAAGCTTAAATGATCAGTAGGAAAGCCATATAACAAGAAAGAAATAGAGCTACTTCAGCTAGGTATTATACCCTATAAAATGTGGCTGCATGCTCTGAGCAACTAAAGAAAAGTTTGGGATTCATTTTGTTCTACTCTATTCTGATGGGCCAATGAGAGGGGCCGCAGCCTCAGTTTGACAACAATATCAGCTGTAGGTGCCACTGACATCTTCTTCCCACTCCCAACCTTTTCTTTCCCTCTCATGTTTGTATCATTGTGTGTTCTCCCCTTACTTCTGTTTGGGTGCCTCCAGTGGTCTGGGATGGGAAGCCATCCAGCTCAAAAACTAATAAATATAGAGAGCACCCACAATGCATATTTTTAAAGCTGGGTTAATTCCTCAATCTGACTCACATCGTGACTGAGCCCAGGCTAAGGAAGTGGGCAAAACCCATACGGAAGTGGTAGTAATGCTGCAAATAGAGTATTGCCACTTAAGACAATATACCATGAGTAATTACCCTTGGAAGGAAGGCATCAGCATCAGTTGTGGCTCACCCAGCCCACCTCGTGTGGAGGTCCACATCACACTGTCAGCTTCTGGAGCAGCTCAGGCACTCTGTGTGGGACATGGGGCCCAAGGAAGGTGCACTGGTCAGCTGGAGCACCCGCTAGGCTTGTGGAACAGTGGGATCCTTGTGGGGGAAGATGTTACTGTGAGCGAGTCACCAAAGAGCTTATCAGACTCTTTGATAGACCTTATCACTGTGAAACCTTGGGAGAATGGAGCGTAAGACAGAGAGCAAATAGCGTCTGTTTGCATCTAAGGCTAAACAGGAGGTTCTTCTGTATGCATTGTTAATCTTGTCACAATCGAGAAGCTTTTCATCCTTTATCACTGTTGTTTGGGAGAAGGTAGGGCCAATTAACTGATTAGAGGGACAGGAATTTCTTGTTTGTAAGTGAATGGTATATAAGATGTATGTTGAACACAATAAAGGAGAACTATTCTGATGCTACAAGAAACTGTGAGAGCCCTCTAACTCGACTGAGAGCCGACAGATCCTCATGACTGGTCCAGATGTGGGTGCCTCACCAGATCCCAAAGTCAGGGCATGAACCTCACCTGGAACAGGGAAATTCAGAGAATGTGAATGTTACATTTAATAATATTAATAATTTTAATCTAATTTATGCTTTTTGAAGTCCCATTTTGCCACTGAGTCTTTAAGATGAAAACAGAAGAGAAAGTCTTGCTGGCTGAATGTAACCATCTCAGCATTTCTGTGTTTCATTGGATTTTTCCTAATGCAACACTCTCCTGGACTCAGTGGATCTATAAAAACGGGAAGGATAATGCTAGAGGAAAAAACATTAAAGGCCCTCACAGACAAAAGTAACAGAATGAAATCTCAGCTTTGGAAAGCTGTGCCTGAGTAAATGTGTATGTATATATTTTTCTGTCAAAATCTCCTCCTTAAAACAAAGTTAAGAAAGAAAAAAAGACTTAAATTAAAAAAGTGCTTCAGTTCAGCACCGGAGGCAGTTGGTGTGAGTAGTGAACTAAAATTGCACATCATGTACAATACGAAAATGTATGAAAAGATTTTGCTAAAGAAACTTTGATACACTTACGGCACTGTGGCAGGCACAACTCCTCCTGTGTTTACGTTTCAGGAAAAGTAATTTCCCGTCAATCTGTGCCAGACTCAGAGTGGGAGTATTTGCAAACACAGGTTACTCTAAAAATAAGTTGGAAGTGATGTAGTTTTGTACTCTTCGAAGAATGATACAGCCCGGGAACTGTACAGCTTCTCAAAGATGAAAATCCCATCTTAAAAAATAATCAGAGCAAAACAATGTCACACACTGCTTAATGAGCTTAAAGACATGAGCTTGTTCTTGCTCAGCAGTGGCACTGCACGTTCTCCACATACCAATGCACGCAACAATAAGGAGCATTTGGAGGTCAAATTAGGAAAGGGGGAATTTTTTGTTAGCTTCAGAAAGTCAGTGTGTGTTTGGGATTTAACTCTGCTGCTTTTAATAGCTGCAGCACACCTGTATATCCCCTGTTAGAGTTGCCAGAAGAGTTCCAATGCAGCATTTCTACTATTCAGTGAATATACCTTTTAACAGGTAATAAGAAAGCAAGGGGGTATGTGTGTGTTAATGTACACATGTGTGTATGTATGAATGAACCATCTGCGTGTGCATGCTGTGACACATGTGTCTGTCCATGTCTGTACATCTGACTTTGCCTCAGAAGGAGCAGAACAGTGAGGAGAGGCACGAGGCTTTGTGTTCTGTCTCGTGAGAAGGAGCTGGAGGCCGTTGCATAACCTTATAGCTTGGCACATACGGCCCTGCTGAGGTGCAGATTATGTCCATTATGTAACCACGTTTATACAGGAAGCTGACAGCATCTAAAAAGCTAAAAATAAGCAGACTTCTGTAATTTCAAGGGACAATATCTTAAACTTCTCTCATAAAGCGGCTCCACTTTCAACAACAGAAATGGTCTTTTTAGACCTTTAGTTTTTGTCTAGGATATTTTATCACATTGGCAGCCTGTTTTCTCTGAGAGAAGCAGAGCTCCTTTCTCATTTTTCCATTACAACACAGATTCTTCTGGTTTTTATTTAAAGCACTGTCTTCTGTCTGTGAGAAGCAAAGCAGCCTGGACTATTGGTTCTGCTTTTTCTCCTCAGACAGCCAAGCAGTCTGACATTTTTGGGCAGCTTGTGGAAGAATGACGTTTGTTTGCATGATAATAATAAACTTCCCAGTAGATTAGACAGCAGATTATTCAGAGCATTTTTTACATTGCTCCTTCAAATGCTGGGCTCTGAGGCAGAAAAAAAAAAAAAGAAAAAAAAAGAGCATTTTCTTTAGTCCTTAATGAACTTGCTTTGTACTTTGTCTGCAGGTCCATTTGCCCAGTATTTCCCTCAGGTAGGAGAGTGTTTTGCCTACCTATGGAACCAACATGTCAGTCTCTGACTGCAGTAAGGAGGGCAGCTCATTTTCCCATGCTGACATTTGCCTTCCACTCCTGTTTCTAATCTGTTCCCCCTCTCCCCAGCCCCCCACCTTATATATGTGATGTACCTGTGTGTATCTCACCATGTAGAGTGAAAGCGAACTTCAAAACATTTATGGATGCTGGGGGAGTCCAGCATTTCTTTTCTGCCCAGGGTTCCTGCAGGACACAGTAAAACAGTTACCTCTGACCTTCCTTCTGCCTCTTATCACCCTCACCGGGCTGCAATGGGAGCCAGGTACAAGCTGGCTGTGGTATGGAGGCAGAGCCAGCATGTGCCACCTTGCTGCTCTGTCACATGTCTCCAGGCTTGGTGGAACTGAGCAATGCACAAAGGTCCCACAAAGTCATTGAGCCAGTGATGATGGCCACACTGAGTTTAATTTGTACAAGCATGAACTGAAAGCCTGTGAAAACTCCACAGACAAGTACTCTTCTTAAGTCTCTACACTGAAATTTGTTTTGTGGAATTTAGACAAATAACAGTTGTTTTTAGCCTAGAAGGAGGGAGAAATAAGTGAAGCTCTTCCTGGGCCCCTGTAGCAATTCAGGTAGTGACGTATCTTGGACTGGAAGGAACTTACATGTTGCTGCACTCATACCTCAGCAGCAATACTCAGCTTTGAGTACACTTGGTTCAAATCCTGGTAATAAATTGACCTGATTGTAGTGAAGATGCTAACTGGAGTGATCATTACCCTGCTTTTGATTGCAAGTACTCGATTTGTGATTTTCCAGAACACAATCTCCTATTTATCCCCACAGGGGCACAACCCCATCTGATTTAAGATGGTGTATGATCATTGATTTGCAGTAGCTGAAAATCAGACATGGAATATTCATGCGTGCTTTGTTCATCCTCAGATTTTTCCTTTCAGGCTGGCACTGGGCCATTTGTTCCTAGCACCCACCAGCTGCTACAAGGATGGCCTGCAGTAATTCCTTAAAATAGCAAATATCTTAAAATACTCTAAAAAGCAGCAGGTCATATGGCTGCAGATGATGGATAGGCTGCACTGGGGCATCACCACAGAGTGAGGCTCATTAGATTTGTTCAAAGTCCCCTGTTTGAATCCAACCCCTACATGAGGCTTACCAAGGTTTACATGACTCCTGTCTTAAAATAATTGCAATAATCCCTTGCACTGGCAACACTGAATTGTTGCGTTTCCTCCAACAATAACATTTAGTTCTAATGAAATACTCAGCTGGGGGGGGGTTGGGAATGAATCAAACGCCTTTTTACATTCTTGCTGTTGCATTACAGTTATTCTGTAGGAGTGGGAAGAAAGGAATGTTGCCTGAACCCGCGGTTGCTGGGTGCAAGCTGTAATCACTGCTGTGTGTGGGGGGTGTTCTGCACAGTCCAGGGGTCCGATCTTATCCTAGTGTAAATGCAAAGAAACTCTGCTAGGCTTGCAGGAAACTTGGTGGGAGGAAAAGTAGCTCCCTCCCGTTGTGCAGGGCAACCTTTTGTTTTATTTCTGTGAGAATGATCAGAACATCAAGCACTATTTATTTTTGGTCTTTCAGTTATGACTTACCTTACAATTGAATTAGGAAAATAGACAGAGAGGAAAACTATTTCATAATAGAACCAGTTCAAGTTAGCACTCATCTGTTGGTATTTGATATTAGTGTTAGAAACATTGGAAAAAGAGGATGACAACATGCCAAGAAGACCACATCTGGTCCATAAATGAGCAGTGTTGCAGGAAACCTGGGTGTCCCAGGAATTAGAGTTTAAGCTCCCTTCTGACCACAGTCTTCACATTTAGAGGCTGATGTATTCTCAAAGAATGTGAATCTCCTTTGCTTTGCACATGGTATAATCTTTATAATATTCTAATGCACTATCACATGAAGACAATGTGATAGAAATGCAGACCACTCAGGCTATTCTAGGATTCAGGCCATTATATTTATTCTATAACATCGGCATCCAAAATATAGCTCTGAGTGCAAAGGCTACCCTCTTTGGCAAAGGGAGGTACTGAAAACCTTTAGACTTGAAGCAGAGGGAAGCTTAGCCAGGCAGGACCTAGGCCAGAAAAGCCTTTTGATTATTTCAGTATATGCCAGAAATGGATCCAGTTACTGGCATCAAGAGGATCATGGAACACAGAGCAAAGCATAAAGACTGATTATATGGATGTTTCAGAGTGCCATTAAATCAAACCATCAAACCAGCTGCCTCTTTGCTAGGGCTATGAGCCTCATCTCCCAGGCTGGAATACTGTCAGGTGTAATTGTTTACAGATGAGAGACATCTATGCAGCACAAAGTGGACAAAAAGTAAATGACATGAGGGCACTTGATCAGTTTTCTTCATATCTGATATTCAGGACTCCATCTGTCTAGCAGACCACCAGAATGCAAATGCTCTCACAGGAGATAACAACAAAGTTCCACTGCGGTGGCAAAGCGAGCTGAGATATCAGGGCAGACAAATCCTGAGCCACACACAGGCTGGTGGCTTGTTTGATAAGCTCTGCTCCCCTCTGTCCAACAGTCCCAAACTTTCCTCTTAATAGATTAAACTTTACTGCAAAATTGCTACCAGTGCCTATATTCCAATGTGCCTTAGGTGTGTTACAATGCTGACTTAGAGCTTTTGATGCTTTATTCAGCTTATTCCTCAAATGTGCTGTAGGAAATAGCTCTGCTGCAATATTCATACTAGAAGGTGCCCTATCCGGGATTCAAAACACTATAAAATGTCCCATGGCCATTCACAGTGCTCAGGATTCAGCACCTTCATCAGGATCAGTGAAGCACTGTGCTAAAATGGTTTGAATCTTAGCTACAACCAGTCACCAGTGCCACTGAGTCAGTCAGATAATGAGATCCTGCTCCATTTTTATTAATCATTATGCTGCATATTCCCCTGCCTTTACTGACCAGAGATACTCTGCAAAATCTCATCTAGGCAAATAGCCAAAGGACACGCTCAGTGGTCTAATGAGCCCCCACCCTTATGAAGGAAGGAAGAGCAGGCAGCAATGCATCCTCCCGTTCTGTTGTCCTCAAGGCTGCTGCAAGCTCTGGAGTTTTCAGGGTCATCTCCCTCATTTCCTTCATCACTGACCTCTGGGCATCTCTGAGCATATTGCTTCCAGATCCAGATCAGGCACAGCAAGCAAGGCTCACTTCTGACAGCATGACTTAAAACAGGCAAAATTTGTTCCAGCTCATCAGACTTCTGAGTGCATCAGCTTGAGCTTTGTTGATAAAAAGTCAACAGAAGGATTATTCAGTAAAAATCCAGGGAGTGAATTGGATCTCAGGGGTGTGAAAATACTTGTTTTATAAACTATGCATGTCTTTGATAAGGATGTTCAGTGACTGGTGGCCTGTTGAGAGCCTGCTGTAGGCCATCAAGGTTGTGCTGAGTCAATGTCATCCTGAGTAACAATGTTAACCAGAAAGGAGAAAAGATCACTGTCTTTTGTCATCGTTTGTACTTTTTCTAATCCCTTGATATGAATAGCATAACGTCACTAGTAACATTTCTATTACAAGACAAATGCCAAGGTTTGAAAGCACATCTCTCTGCCCTAGATTAACTGGAGTAGAGAGATGTGGAATTTATTTAATTTAATGAACACTTTTCTTTATCATTAAGTCAGTTCTTTACTTTCAGCAGTCTTCTGTGATCTGGTTCAATTAATACCCTGTATGTCCATCCAGTTCTGAACCATCTGTTTTAAGGCAGTTTCACTTGTCCTAGTGAGAGCTGTGTGCTGTCCAATAAAGACATATATCTCCCACTTTCTGCTATCTGCTAGGAATGGCTGCTCACTGGGCACTCAGTCAGCTGGACACCAGGAAGGGTTGCCTCTGTACTGGCATAGTTTACAGAAGAAAATATTATCAGCAGAAGAGGTATAACTGGGTACACTCATCCTGCTTTTTGCCAGTTAGGATAGATACAAATGAAAGCAAAACCAGGAGAATGTTTCAGTGTGTGATGTCATTCTGGACACGTAAAAGCAGATCTGAAAAGCCTGGGTGAAGGGAGAAGATCCTGGGCATGGGGCTTCCTTTCTGTGTGCTGAAAACAATGATTGGAGAGCCTGCTCCCGCTGGAGTGTGTGTGTGCCTGTGGTGGCTGAATGCTGCCAGCGAGATGGGGTCAGAAGCCAACCATGTGCTCACACAGGAATATGAAACGGCAATGGCTTCCTCCTTAACAATGCAGCAGCCACAAATATCTTTCCTTTAAAGTCCCTGACGGCAAATGTTTCTTCTGCTTGCCGTGACTTTGCCTGCAAAAATCAAAGCGTAGAGGCCCTGTGCGGGAAGGCCTCACTGAAACCTGGGATGCATCTCCCAGGGCTGTGCCCAGCCCTGCTGCCCACACCTCCCACTCCAGCCAGGGAGAGGAGGGGAGCAGGGAGGCAGGAGGTGGCACAGCGCTCACAGGGCAGACTTAATACTGCAGTTTAAAATTGCATGCTGTGATTCAAGAAAAAAGAATTGTAGGGTTTTGCTGCCCTCTGGCAGAATTTTCTTGCAGCTCTGATTCTCTGCAAAATCCAAGCGCAGTGCTCAGTGATGGTGCTGAGCAGGAAGGTCTCTGCTCACAGAGGGCAGCAGTCGGGCACTGTGGAGACCTGAAGGCTTCTCTGCCTTTCCTAGCTGCTTGGAGGCACAGCAGAGCAAACTAGGACCTGCTGGGCAATACTGCTGCAGCTTTCCTCCAGGGAGTGCTCCTGGAAAGCCAGAACCACTTGCTGTTACCAGACAGAGGCTGGGGTATGGGGCAGAGCTGCTGTTCTGGCAGGAGTCCCCTGTCCCTTCTCTCTATTTTTCTAGGGCAGCAAGGCTGGCTCTAAGGCTGGTAGTTCTGCTGGCAGTCTCCTTGCAAGAAAGACTCCATCATCTTCCACTTTTTCCATTCATTCCTCTAGAGAAAAAATTCAGTTTGCCCTCTGATGCTGAGAGTCCCCGAGTGGCTCTGCTAAGTATGGCTTTGTGGTACGGTACACGCTTTCAGAGAGATACTCTGCAAATTAGGCTAGTTTTCATTAAAGCCATTTTCCAAAAGGCCCATTAATGCCAATATGCTGCTTGTGGATACACGAATAGTTGTTTTGAATGCCTGGGCCTTCTTTTCACTAAATGCACAGCAAATCTCAAGAGGTGGGATTTCTTTAATGAAATGCTGAATTCTGCTCCATGTTGGTCCTCGTGACTACCTGCATATTCAGCAGAAGGAACAGAAGGAACAGGCATATCTAGGACATCAGATGACTGTCCTCAAACCACCCATGGCATATTAAAAGTACCTAGGTTGCCCTAGATGTTGATGTGTTTTTTTGCAGGTACCTGAAATTAAGTTGTGCTAGCCCTATCCTAAAATAGCAAGGAAATAGGAGTGTGGAGAGGTCCATAAAAGTACATCAAGTACACAGATATATCTGATTGATTTTCTGGTTTGAGATAAAGAAAGGATAACACGTACCTGGTAGGAATGCACTTCCTGTTCCCATTAGTATGTGTAACCATCTGGCTGCCCCTGTGAAACCCATGGTCCTCACCTCCAGTGAGTCACAGTGCCAGAAGAAATGAACAGATAGGCAAGGAAGGAGGAAGAGATGGGACTCAAATGCAAACCCATGATCATCTCTGATACTTGCTTGTATGGCTATGTGGGATGTCCTCAGGGTTTTGAACACAGAGGAAGCCTGGGGTTGGAGGGTGCATAAGAGCAAGAAGGTAACATCTGTTCTGATGAAAAAGCAAAGCAAAGGAAGCTGTGGCAGTGCTAGCCTCACAGAGAGGCTCACTCTCTCATTGTACCTGGGACATGTCTTTACAGCAGAAGTCGTTTACTGTGTGAGCAAAGGGCCATCAGAGAATAGACGCAAAGACACTATTACAGCTTAACAATCTATTACTGTACAGACGTACCAAACACTGTAAGCTCTTTGAGGTTTTTATACTCTTGTGTATTAAACTCAGGCTCACTGATCTAACTGAGTCCAGGCATACCAATAATCAGATGCTGATTATTTATTTATTTATTTATTTTTCTGATGGGTTGATTGGAATCTCCATTATTCTCCCTCTTTCTCTCACTTGTTTTCTTTCCCTCCTTCCTTCTTATATATACATATTTTGCTTCTTTGCCTGGTTTCTTTCTTGACTAACACTCACATAAAAAGCAGTGACAGTGTGACTAATGATTATGCTCGTGAAAGTGGTCTCAGGCTTTGGCATCAAAGTCCACATTGCACAATGCAGTGCTGTGCAGAGCTATCACAGCTGGTCTGGAAGGCACTAGCTGAATGTGATAGTGCAGCCAGGCTAATAAATAGCTCAGAGCAAGCTTTCATGGATCTGCTTTATTGCTGTCAGGGGTCTGAACTTGTATCCCTTTATGGTACTGCACAGTGACAATGAAATACGTATGCTTATTTAGAGCTATTTGGAGTATCTCTGGCTGACATTGTACTAGGCAGGTCAGGGGCATTCACAAAGCTATGAAGATGGTGATAGAAGCTAAGGTTTGATTTTATAGTTGTCTTTATTACTTAGAGAGCTTGAAGGATAAGAAACCATTTATTTATCCATCTTTTCAACTATAACAGCCCCAGCCACTAAAGCACCCTGGGGCCCATAGGAGTGATGGTAGCATCTTTAGTGATTTCAGTAAGATCTAAACTGATGAGACAAGCTGATGCACAGACTTACTCTGAGGTACTACATCTGAAAATCTATCCCTTTGTTTGAATTAGCTTGTGCCTAGTTTGTTTATTCAATGTTTGTTAGAGTGGTAGACACATCTATATATGGAGTAAGTATTGATGCCTCCTCTGTTATGTTTTACAAACTAGAAGATCCATGTAATGTTGTCTTTTAAGTCATAAAGTACTGCCTGAAAATGGGATACTATCAAGCATCATTCACATTTCAGCCCCTGCCATGAGTGTGCATAACACTCATCTGGACTTCTCTTGCTGTGAAACAAGTCTGACCACCGGTTCTGGAGAAGAAACATTTGATGGCTGCCCAGAACACACTGAAAGGCTTGTGTACCCTGAGATACAATCTAGTGCTGAACCTGAAAATGTTTCATATAACTGTGAGCATATTAGCTAAAGCAAGAGGGCAGAACGTTAACATGTTTTGTTTTAATGACCTTGGTTATATCCCTGGTATGCATCACAGGAAATCCCTGTTAATGGTGGCCTACCCCAGATCTTCTGTTTTCAAACATCTGGAGAAAGCCAGCTGTGACATTAACTATGACATTCCAGCTAAGAACTTCTATGAATTAGCAGACATGGACTGGGAGCACCGGAGACCTCTGTGGGCCTGCAACTGGGATGCAGAAGGTGTTTACAAGAGGAAGTACATAAAATTAATTTCTGACATGGAAGAGAATATTTCAGCAGCTGATGTTGAACATTTAGCCAGACTTTCCTTTGAAGAAAGTGCAAAACCTTTTATGGGGAAACAATTGCATTAGGAATAGAAAACAAGCCAAAGGGCTTGTGGAGATGTTATTTATACCCTGACCATCACAATTACAATTTCTGTGATCAGAACTGCACTGGTTCCTGCCCAGAGAGTGAAGTTTTGAGGAAAATAAACTTTCCTGGCTCTGGGATAGAAGTGCATCCTTATATCCTTTCACTGGCATTAATAAATGCCTTGGAAACAGTAAAATCTTTCTGCACTTTTCTCAGCTTAGAGCTGATGAATCCAAAAGGATTTTCCCCATGACATCCCAAGGTTATGCCTTCTCCATATTCGTGCATAGTTGTCTAGGTTATAGAGAAAAACCTTTACTATTTCTATTTGTTGTGAGCTCTTGCTGGAACATTGTGGGCTTCATTTATGTTCTAACCATTCTTGCAGATGGTACACTGAGATGGAAAACCTCCATCTTGAGCCAACTCTGCTAGTTGTCTCCATGCTTAAAGAGCTCAATGTTTTGAAGAAAAAATGCGGTCTAAAATACCTTTTTTTTGCTTTAGTTCATCACTATGCTATACTCAAACATGCATTTGAATGGATTAAAAGGATTTCACCAATCTGATGTAGTATGCAAGAGGAAGTTAATACATTAATCCTCTCTGATGTACTTTCTTCTGCTCAGGTATGCAATCACTAACTAATCCCCAGATAGCTGCCCTTTTATAGAAAAGAAACTGAAGAAAAGATGTTAGCAACCTGTTCACTGTTACAACTTAGAAAATTGCTCAGGTTAGATATTGAAACCAGGAGCCTTTCTGCATTGCTCCATCTCAAAAACATGTCATTTATTTTCATTCCTACCTTGGGGTAGAAAAATAGTGCACCAGAAGCAATGAGTACCGCTCACATCAGCTCAAATACACACAAATATTTTCAGGACCAATGTCTTAACGTAGTTCTTCTTTACTTAATTGTGGACATCCTCTCAGAAATTCCATGAAGACAACAGATTTTGTGTGAAAAAGCAGCATAACCCTTCTGTTACAACCCTGGCTTTGTTCTCCCGCTATACCAGCAGGTTTCAAATTGTGTATTTCAGAGTTTAGTAAATGAGCTGTAATCACTTTTTAAAGGCCATTTTCAGCTTTTCAGCCAAAGTACATAGCAGCTAAACTGGGAGCAGCTAAACTCCCTCTATTAGGTCCCATTACTCCTCTAACATTGCCATCACCTGCTGCACTTCAGTTGGAATGCACCTGTCTTTCCTTTGCTGAAGGCTTGGCTTTGGGCCTCTTTGTGTGTTGTGAGGCAATGTCCTTGTTATCTGTTGGGGATGGGAGAAATGGGAAAGGATCTCAAAACAACGGTAGGGCATTGTATATCTGAATAGGGCCAGGGGAGAGGAGCAAAACCTGCCATTAATATACATTCTGTGGTCATCCACAGGTTGTATTATTGATTTACTGAGTACAACAGCTGAATCAAATGACTATGACTATGGAAACAATGCAATTCACATCCGGACAAAACAGACTGATGACAGAAAATACTATTTTGTACCTCTGGCTGTCTATGCTGTCTTTTCTTTGGGCAATTCTTTTGAGTTAGGGAGTTTCCTTTTTAATACCTATCTACTTTCTTGACCTAACTCTGATGGATGTGGATTGCTCAGGATGAAGTGTACTGCAAAGCTAAAGATTTACTTGCTCATCTGGCTCTTAGCTAGACTTGAAGGATCAAGACACTTGCGTTGGTGGTTTTATACAGCTTATGCTTCCTTAGCTTTGCAAGAAGATAGAAGGGTGTCAAGAACTGCTGCAGGCTGGTGTTTAACTCATTTATGCCCAGTTCCTGCCATTATTTTTTTCCCTTAAGCAGCCAATTCCTGTGAAGCTTTTCTACTTTGATTCCTGATGACGTGGTCCTCAGTCTTCCTTAAAACTGTGGTGGCATCTAGGGATTCACTTGCATATCAACGGTCTTTCATCTTCAGTGCTTGTGCCACAGTGTTTTATTTGTTGCTGATCCTTAATCACTGGTCAAATTAGGGATAAAGATCCATGCACCACATGCTCTTCTCTTAGAGCCTGCAATTTAAGTAAAAAGCACAGTGAAAGACATCTTTTTGAAACAAACATATAAAGAGCATGAAAACTCAAATTGAAATTATTAAGATTTTCCAAGTGCTAAATTTCCTCTTTCATTTAATACTGCACAGTGCCAGCATTCCCCCTCCTGTAGTGTATGCCTATTTAGAGTAACGTTTTCTAAGAAGCTGTGAGCTTCTAGAGAAAGTACTATGAACAGTGCATGCCTTTGGAATCACAGCTTTCAAATTGGAGTGGGACTGGAAAACAGCTGACTGACATAGCAGAATGGCTCTCTCCTTCTCCTTATCAGCAAAAACAGAATTGATGGAATGCTTCTAGGAATTCTCATGTTAAGAATCCCACTTTAATTAAAAGATTTTAGTTGTTTTTAGGAATGATGAGATGTCAAATAATTACAATTACATTTTGCATCAAAGTGAATTAAAGTGCACTCTTTTCCCAGCGTTTATTCACTCGCTTATTACCAACATCTTAGGCGGTATCTGTTTGCAAGAATCAACTTATATTTAATAATCTTTGTACTCTAGACAGCAAATCTTGAGCCACAATAAAAAAATAGTTTATAAGAACCAGTATGAAAAGAAAATGCAGTACAGTGGACTGATACATAAATAACCATTGGATTGCTTTAGAAAGGCTGTGAAATGCTGAGTTAGCCTGACAGTGATCTCTTTACACTGTAGCAAGATCTTATTAACAATATTGGAGAAAGTGCTGCCTTGGGAGCTGCAGGTATTGTTATTTGGAGAGAGATGAATTTAACTCTGTAAGGTAAGCCTGTGCCTGAATTAAATGCAGTGTGTAAGATCCTCATTTTATCCTATTAAATAGACACTAAATGCATCAGTTCAGTACCAGCAGAACCGACTGCTTAATCTGTCTTTGTTGTCTCCCAGTAAGGATGACCATGAAACATGCAGTTCTTCCTGGCCAGCATAGTTGTTTGTAGCAAAACCAAGCAATCCATGCTAACGAAAGAAGGCAGCAGCTAATAACAGGCATTCAGTAGGACAGTATTTATTATCCTGGTCAGATTCCTTTCCAGTTGGAGAAAACACTAGAAAATCAGCTGGAGCCTGACTGGCCCATCAGTTATGTATAACAGCAGTGACCAGCAAGGTGTCTGATTATAGAATTCTATTTGTGTTTGTGTGGGCAACTGAAATGAAGAAGGCTGCTGAGATTAGGTGGAGATTTTTTGTATTAGATGATATCAGGCATAGCCACAGTCAACTTAGAGATTGATGCCTGGAGCTTTCAGACAATCACGTATAAGATTTTGTCTGGAGAAAAGTATGGGTCGTTACAGTTGTGTGAAGTAGGTGTTCTGGGCCAATTTTCTGCTGGCAGATAGTAAAGAAAACCCAGGCAGCATCAGAATGGATGGCTGAAGGTAAGTGTTCAGTTATCCTCAGCAAATTCAATTGCTCTGCCCAACCCTTGTGAATATTCAGCCTGGGTTCTGTTAGACTCGATGTAAATAGGAGGGCTGAACTTCCTTCCTGCTGGATCAAATGACATAGGCAAGCCCCTGGAGCATCTTCACCATCTCCAGACCCGCCAGGCTCTTGCCACACAGCCTGGCAGCAATCACCTGCATTTCTACTATGTATTATGGTTTCTTTCTAGTTCTACAGGCTGGGTTGTTTTCTGGAAGATCCAAATTGATAAAGCCCTTTGCAGTACTCTGCACCTCCACTAGGCTGGTTATATTTACTGCATAAAATCTAGCAATTCTTTAAATCAGACACATGTAAGTTATCCTGAATGAGTCCATTAACGTGGGCTACTTACATATTGTGTATTTTTCAGACTGAATAAGGAAAAAAATAGACTGTTTGGTTTCATATCAGAAAAAAAAAAGAAAAAAAAAAAAAACTTTTACCATTTTTAAGCAACTGCACAAAAGTACAAAAATTCATTGATTCTGCAGTTGGGTCCTATGTTACCAATACCACAGCAGCAGATGAGGTGTGCAGCAGCTCTCAGGCAATGGATGAAGTGTTCAAAGAATTGCGAGAGCCCTAATGAGGAAGTAGTTGCAAGTGAGTACCCAGAGAGGGGTTAATGGCTAAATGTCCAGACAGAGATTAGTGACAAGTGGTGTCCCAAACGGGTCATACTGGGACCAGTGCTCATTAACATCTTCATCAATTACATTGACAGTGGGATTGAGTGCACTCTCAGCAAGTTTGTGGATGATACCAAGCTCTGGGGTGCAGCTAACACGCCTGGAGGATGGGATGCCATCCAGAGAGATCTAGACAGGATGGGCTCATGAGAAGATCATGAGGTTCAACAAATCCAAGTGCAAAGTCTGCACCTGGATCCTGGCAACCCCCACTGCCAGTACAAACTGAGGGATGTAAGGATAGAGAACAGCCCTGCCAAAAAGGACCTGGGGGTACTGGTGGACTACAAACTGGACATGAGCCAGCAATGTGCTCTCACAGCCCAGAAAGCCAACTGCATCCTGGACTACATCAAAAGTGTGGCTAGCAGGGTGGGGGAGGTGATCCTGCCCCTCTGCTCTGCACTTTGAGGCCTCATCTGGCGTACTGCATCTAGCTGTGGAGTCCTCAATACAGGGGAGACATGGATCTGCTGGAGAGTGTCCAGAGGAGGGCCACAAAAATGATCCAAGGGATGGAACACCTCTCCTATAAGGGCAGGCTGAGAGAGCTGGGGCTGTTCGGTTTGGAGAAGAGAAGGCTCTGGGAGACCTGAGAGCGGCCTTTCAGAGTCTAAATGGAGGCTGTAAGAAAGAAGGGGACAGGTTCTTTAGCAGGGTCTGCTGTGACAGGACAAGGAAATAGTTTCAAACTAAAAGAGGGGAGATTTAGATTGGATATAAGGAAGATACAGTAAGGGTGGTGAAGCACTGGAATAGGCTGCTAGGAGAGGTGGCAGATGCCCTGTCCTTTGAGACATTCAAGCTCAGGCTGGACCAGGCTCTGAGCAGCCAGATCTAGCTCTAGGTGTCCCTGTTCATTGCAGCGGAGTTGGACTAGATGACCTTTAAGGGTCTCCTCCAACTCAAAGGATTCTATGATTCTATAATATCTATATTTGAATCCTAAGAGAGAGAAGCCCTAAAGGACCAAGGATTCATTGTGAGAACAGAAAGATCAAATGATGACGTAGAAATAAAGGCAGAGACATTTGTCTGCTGTGTGGAAGGTTTTGCAACTCCCTGCAGCTTTTAATTCTTCAAACATATGCTGTTATCCTCATATCTAACCTCGGTGAGTTATTGTCATAATCGCTATTTCAAACAAATGATTGTAAGGTGAATAAATGTTATGTTAATAGAGCATTTGAAGGCAAGTGAGAAAAACTTTCTTTTTTTTGACAGTATACCTTTGCAGAATGAAATATTTTAAATTCCTTTTAAATTAAGGGGGACTGTGACTAGAACAGAACCGACCACTGAGAAAAAAAATGAGTTTAGAATGATTGTTCTTTCAAAGAAGAAACACTTAAATGAAAGTCAGAATTTATCTTTCAGAAAATAAATGTTTTCAAAAGCACTTTTCTGATAGTGAAGAAAAGTAGAAATATTCTGATTGAATTTTTTTCTTTTTTTTTTGATGGAATGACTTTTTCAGAAAAATGTAGTTTGTTAAAATTAAACTGCTGATTGTTGTGGAATTTTTGAGGGACATGACCTGAGGGAACGGCATGGAGCTGTGTCAGGGGAGGGTCAGGCTGGGGATCAGGAAAAATTTCTTCACTGAGAAGGTGGTTGAGCCCTATTTCCTCTTTAAGCAGTTACCTGCCCATGGCAGAGACACTGGAACTAGGTGATCTTTAAGGTTCCTTCCAATTCAAGCCATTCTATGATTCTACGATTGAGATATATATGCATGGTTTTTGTTTTGTTTTGTTTTATTTTGTTTTGTTTTCTTTTGTTTTCCAACAGCCAGAGGCTGAAAATAGAAGTTTCCCTAAGCCTTGGAAGGCAACCAGCAAAGCACAGACCAGGCTTTCAGCTGTTTGAGAAGTATCCATCAAGTTCTGACTTCTCTTTCTTTGCATAAAGAGCATAGGAAGCACAGACGATTTTGTGAGCACAAAGTATCAGAGATGTGTGGTATGATTACCTGTCACCTGCAGGATGGTACAATGATGAGGTACTTTCCAAACCAGAGCAGGTTACCCTACATACATGCTGAATCTGTTCTCACTGCAATAACTGAACCAGCTTATGTCTCTTCTACTAGCATCCCTCTCCTTTTGAGATTCAGGTTATGTGAGTACTGGTATCAATTCCCTGCTTCTCTAAGATGAGACCACCTCTCTCCTGTTCTCCTGTAAGAAATGTTTATGGGTTCAGTTTTATAACTTTTTGGATTTCTACTTTTTTTTTTCCTGTGTTATTCCTATGGCCTGTGTATCACAGTACTCCAGTGATGTGCTAGTACTTGCAATTTTCTGCCCTGGGACTTAACCATCATAGAGCATCCAATAAAAAATGAAACCACTTAAGCTTCAGATTGTGAGTCCTTCTCTGGTGTCAGTGCTCTTCAGGTTTAGGCATGCCAAAACTGAGAGCTGTGGTGACTGAATTACTTCATAGATCGTTGCAGAAATTAGGCACCTAAATAGCCCTGAGAATCTGTGCCTCGGCTCTCATCAGCAGCTTAGTCAAAACTATTATACATGATATGTAGAACATAATGCAGCAACCGGTAACAAAACTCAAATTATTCTAGCCGTAGGCTTTCTCTCTGGAGATAATTAGAGATCAATTTATATTATTTTACTCATTAAATGATAGTACAAAATTTACTAATCTCTGTATATTCTCAAGAATGGATGCTTTAAGTATAACAAATATGCCTTCCTTTATTACAGTATGATTTGTGATTCTTTTAAGTTTTGTGAGGTTAAACATCTCTTAGTAGTAGCACATGAAAATAAGAATATAAAGAATTAAAATCAGAGGAAAGCTGATAGTCTGAGCCAAAGCTATATGAAATCAAAGTTAAGCTTCCTTCGGTTTCTACAGCCTTGCACTGAGCTGGGTGTCTACCAGGGAATTACACTGCAAGAGTCTTGAGACTTTAATGGTTCCTCTTCCATGTTGAAATATCCACATAGTAAATTAGATAGATGAAGCATTACAAGCAAAAACAAATTTTAAATATGTCCCTGTAAGCCTAACTAAATGCAAAAAATATCTAAGAAGCATCTAAAATAACTTCTTAATTATCTAACTTATTAAAGATTTTGATAGGCTACTAAGCATTTAAGGTAACTAGAAAATACTCTCTGTGATTTTATATTCAACAGTATTTGTTGGTATAAGGTATGAGAATAATACGTACTTTCAACTAACCAAAAGATTAACAACCATTTAACAGTCAGCTAAAATCTGCATGTGTCTCAATAACAATTGAAACAGTGTACAATTTTCAGTACATCTTATCTTTTAGCAGAGGCAACTGCCTTCATTGAAACGATTCTGTAATTGTGAATGAGAACAGGACGTACTGCTTTGACATTATCAGCTGCTGATGACCCTCCTAGGCTGTTCCATGCATCACTGTGAAATGGGAAATCTGGTGCTGATTCTGAATTTCAGGTAATTTGGAAGCTCCATTTGTAGTAATGTCTAGTATTAAAAAACTACCACGTTTCCCACCGGCTTTATGTCAATAAAGATATCTTCTCTTTTTGCTTTCATTTAGTGTTGCCTTGGAAAAGGACAGATGTTTGAAGCTGGCACCTGATTACAGTCATACGGTGAAGAGGCTGTAAAATTCATGGTCTTGTTCCTTCATCTAGATCCAATCAGGCAAACCCCATCTGCATGTGTAGCGAGTTACGAGGAACAGATCCAAGTAACAGCAAGGTTAAGTAGGCATTGCAAATTACATCAGAAATTCTGATCTGAAGGAAAAGATCCAAACAACAGCAAGTTTAAGTTAATGTTTCAAATTTAATCAGAAATTCTGATGTGGTATAGGCAGCCATTGTGCCAACCACACTAATTTATTCAGTACTAAGCTATTTTCCTCCTATTAGCCTGGAGGCAGCTGAAGGGTAATGCTGTACCTTCTTGCCCATTTCTGCTGCTTGATCTTACAGACAGGGATTTTTCTTTACCTTTCAACCTGTTCCAGATGCCTGGATGTTGATCTTAATCCCAGGCTGGGGCCTTGCTGCATATCAGATTGAAAGTCAAGTGAAAAAATAGATTTGCCTTGGCATAATTCAGGTTCTTTGCTCCCAGAAATGATGGTTACATTTATAGCAATAAAATGATTAAATATAGCATTTTAAGCACTGTACAGATTGCAATACACATTCATTTTTAATTGTATTTTGTATTGAAACTGATGGGAATAGAATTCCTAAAAACATTTAATCAGTTAGATGTTTCTTTCTATTATTATTACTTTAATGTAGAGGGGATTAAAGCTTACTTACCTATCTGAGCCTTAGTACTCTCAGTTATGACAGATTATTTTATGTTTGCATTGAATAATTTAATCACCATAGTTATTGTCTTGAGGATAAGGGAACAAACTACAGACGTGCTGTATCTTCCTGCTTATACTTCCACTTTGCTCTTGACTGCTGGAAGTCTAAAGAATATCATTTTAAGAAAACTATGGAGTTACATTTTAATGCGAACTCACCTTTTGCCCTAACCTGCCATTTCCTTAGCAGCTGAATTCTTTACTGAGCTCCCACTCTAATGCAGGACCTTCTGAAAACAGGCCCAGTTATAATTAAAAAAGAAAAAAAAAGAAAAAAAGAAAAAGGTTTCAAAGCTGTAGCAGATTCAGAAGTACTGTGGCCTTCCTTTGCTATGTGAACTTAATCAATGGGATTGCTTGCTCTGATGAGTTTTCACATAGTACGCTGTACAGACTCTCTACAGAAAACAAAGTCTCAGCTATATGTGAATTCCTCAGTGTTTTGAAGTGACTTATTAACTATTGTCATAGACTTCTGTTCTTCTGATTTTTGAGGATTTTGAGAGGGTGGAAAAAGAGAAATATAATATGAATCAGCCAGTAATCACTTATTAACACACATGCCAGATTAAGACTCAAGTTCTTTCCTTAGGACTAGGTGGATAGAGGTGTTCCACAACCATCTCATCAAAGCATCCTGTTCCTGATCCTTCATCCTGAACAACAAAAACAAGTTTTGTTGTTCAGTTAAGTTAAGCCTCTTGCACAGAAAGTCAAGGCTCTGCTATTCCAAGGATAGCAAAACTCCATGTGCTAATGATTTCATTGAATCTAGACTCTGCTAGGATTTTGGATAAATAGCGGATCTTGAAAACAAGAAACTTATCAATTCTTCCTGAAATCTGTGGGTTTTTTTACGGATTCTCTCTCAGCAGACAGACAAAATTACAGTGAAAACTGACGGGACTGGCAGCAGTTGCACTTTCAATGTGACTGTGGAAAATGTAGCTCTTTCTTAAACCCTCACTGCACATGGCTGCCGAAGGCTTGAGCATTAGTTATCTTTAGATTTGTTTAGGGCTGGAGCAGTTCTGTATTTTCCTACTGCATGGGTAATCTGAGGTAAGTCTCACAGAGCTATCCAGAAAATAAAAGCCTAACCTTTTTCCAGATCATCAGGCGTAGGCCATGGAAATGATCACAGTATGGAAGGTAAAGACTTTCCTGGTTGTTGCTGTAACTGTCAGAACAATCTGTCTTAAGAGAAATAGGACATGTGTTTGTTTATGCCAGGGAGTAAGAGGAGGAATGGCTGCTCAGTGATGAAGGAAAAGTCCTTAGTTTAAAAGACAGGATTAAAAAAAAAAAGATTTTTGTTGTATTTTAAATAAGTGGAAGATAAAAGAAAACATGTCGCTCATGTTTTCTTTTATCAAGGCCAAGTGCCATTCACAGCCCACTCTTGCCCTCACAGAATCACAGAATGGTTTAGCTTGGAAGGGAACTTTAACAATCATCTTGTCCATCCTCTTGCTCCAAGGGCAGGGACATCTCTCATGAGTTCCACAGGAGTATCTACATGAGTCTTATGAAAGTTTCTGACTAGTAAAATGAAATATCATCTCTTCAAATCACATAGATTATGTTCTTATCTTGATATGATATAGACTTCGGTAGCAGTGACTCACTTCCACAACAAGGTGGAGCAGGTAGAAGAAACTTAGTATGGCTGTACCTATGTTCAGAAATAGGATGTGTACCCTGAAGTACAGCCCTGAACCCGTTCTGCTTAGTTAGGCAATTAAGAAAGCATATGAAAAACTGCAGTCAGAATTACATGATTTACATGTTTCCTAAAACAAGCAGATTTCAGAAGTAAGTCCAACATTAGATTTCTCTGAAGTTATGAAATAAGTGCATGCAATGATCATTTATCTCTTAAGACAATGTCTTTGTCTGCTACCAGAGAAAATGCAGAATATGGAGCTTCCCTTGCCTTCATTCACTGCCCAAATTCTTGTCTGGGATGGCAACGTGCTGAATGTTTTGAGAAGAGAAATGGAGTAGAAATGTATCATGCAGCTTGCACATACACAATATCTGCGCCTGCTGGGGAACTGAGCTTCACAATGGATGCAGTCCACTCCCACTGAAAGCTGGAAAAATCCTTCCAGTCACCATGACAGCAGTGTCAAACTTTCATGTAAGAAAAGTGTAGGACTCTTAAAACTGAAATGTGATTTATTATGGTAACTAACACACTTCTATAAAAGATAGCAAAGGCTCAAAATGTAAAATTTGGTTCCATGTTTTGACCCGTGTCATTAAAACTTAAGTTGATCAGATCTCCCTCTTTTTCTTTATTTCTTTTCTTTTTTAATTACTTTGAAAAAAATCAGAATGTCCCTCTAGCACTCGTATTTGTCAGGTCCATAAGGAATACTTAGTGTCAAAGAGCATTATAGAAGATATGCTGTATTTGTGAGTTTTAGCCAGTTATTTGATGTATAACACTGGCATTTTAAAGTTCCTGCTGAATTTTTAAACCATCTGGAAAATAAATCAGAGACTTCAGTGGGACTTCTTTGATTTACACTAGCTAGGAATTTGACTGTTAGTGTTTCAGAACAGGCTAATTGCCAGTCAAGAGGAAAAACTTTCAATTGGTATGTGAAAAACAGTATTCGGCTGCCAGTTCAATCCTTGGCTTTTCCAGAGGAAATTTTACCAAGAAAATCACCTCAGTGGTTTTAGTGGCTGCCCAGGTAGTGGTTACAGGTTCTGCTGAAAGCACCTGCTGTGGCCTCAACATATATTTTGGGGCAGGGGAGAAGGAACCAGGAACAACATGAAAAGGGGAAAAATGAAAATACAGCCATATGAGATTTGTGTGCTGGGATCATCTCTCTCAGCAGATGAATAGGGAAGGGCAAAGGATTAACTATCAATATAGAGTCAAAGAGGCCAGGATGACTGTCATCCTTGGAGTTGCTATAATTTGAGATAGGTCTCAACATTACAGAGTACATAAAACTAACACTAGCTCTCTAACCAGATTTCTAAACAAGAAGAAGCATGGTGACAGTGAAAGATTATCTATGTAGGACATAGTGGCATTGATGCTCAATGTGTGGACCAAGCATGTAGCAAATACCCTCAGCAAGTCTGCTGATGACACCAAGCTGAGTGGTACAGTTGACACAATAGAAGGAAGGGACACCATCCAAAGAGACCTGGACAAGCTTGAAATGTGGGCCCATGAGAACCTAATGATATTCTCAGCAAGGCCCAGTGCAAGGTGTTGTACTTTGGTTGAGGGAATGCCAGATATGTATACAGACTGGGAGAACTCCTCCTTGAGAGCAGCCCTGTGGAAATGGACCTGGGGGTCCTGGTGGGTGAAAAGATGGACAGTGTGCTCTGAAACCCAGCAGTGTGCTCTGATACCCAGAAGGCCAACAGTACACTGGGCAGCATGAAAAGAAGGGTCGTCAGAAGAAAGAGAGAGGTGATTGCCTCCCTCTGCTCTGCCCTCCTGAGACCCAACCAGGAGTACTGTGTACAGGCTAGGGGTCCCAGCACAATAAAGATATGGAGCTGCTGGAGTGGTTCCAGAGGAGAGCTATGAAGATGATCAGAGGGCTGGAGCACCTCTCCTATGAAGAAAGGTTGAGGGAGTTGGTCTTGTTAAGCTTGGAGAAAGCTCCAGGGAGACCTCATTGCGGTCTTCCAGTACTTGAAGGCAGCATGTAGGCAGGAGGATGACCAACTTTTTACATGGTCTAATAGTGACAAGACAAGGGGGAATGGCTTTAAACTAAAGGAGAGGAAATTTCAGTTAGATGTTAGGAAGAAATTTTTCGCTTAGATGGTGGTGAGGCACTGAAACAGTATGCCCAGAGATATAGTAGATACCCTGTCCCTGGAGGTGTTCAAGGCCAGGCTGAATGTTCTGTGATTCAAGTAGACTGAAAACTAATGCTGAACATGAATCAAGTGCTCAGTGCAAGACTGGACAATATCTGCCCTTACTGGGATTCCACAGTATTACTGGAATATGAGCTCCTATCAGACATGCTGATGACAATCTTCTGAGCAGTAGCCTTGTTGGTTATAGCATTTGTACAAGGGTCAGGGCTGACCTCAGTAGGAAGATGTAGAATTTGGCTTTTATCTTCTTTTTGCTGTCTGTTGTCCTGCAGTTTTATTTTGCCAACTTGATTGATTAGGCCTATGGTATTTTGAGTAAAGCAGATGACTGAAGGCAAAACATAAGACTTAAAATAATGTTAGGCCTGGTTTCCAACTTTTTCCTAGTGCTTGAATATATGAGGCTGCTGGCAAGCTGCTGTCACTGGACACTCCAAAAGTGATATAGTGACCCAGTAATATTGCTCATCTGTTCTTGCTAATCACTTTTACAAACATTTGCAGGATGGATAGAAAAGACCATCTGAGAGATATCACTCTGGTATCTCCTTATCTTAGATTCCTACCTCTTGGCAGCTTGGCTTGTGCAGTGAGTCTTTTGTTCTTGGCTAAGTCTGGAGCAGCAGGCAAAGGAATAGCCCAGGTGGAACTGTCTATTTTTAAGCTGCTTTCTGCATCAGCACAATCTGGAAGCTGACAGATAACTCCAAAAGAGCATCAAATCTCTCTCTTACCTACCCTGAACTCACATCTCTTCTCCCTGAGGTTAAAACCCAACTCTGAGAAGCAATACCTAGGTGGATGAATTTCCTGAATTGTGCATTCATTAGTTATTGCTGGCATAGCGTAGTGAAGGTGGGTGTTACACAAGCAAGTAGTAATGCTGTTACTATGTGCTATTATTAAGGCTATTAATACACCAATGGACATTGCAGAAAAAATGTTGTCATCAAATACATATTAGAGCTTTATAATGACCCATCAGTGTGACTATTCTTGTGCAATCTTGGCAGATACCAGAGTTTTGGAGGAACACATTTACAACTCAGCTTAGTGGCACTGTATGTTGTGGTGGGATTTGAAGGCAGAGCAGTAAGGGCAGTGGTGAACAGCGCTGATGAGGTAGTGCTGCATGGCTCAGGACTGTCAGCACCCCTGCTTACCTGCACACTCGTTTACTCCTCTCCCAGTCATTTTAGATGAATACCTTTATCTGGCCTAGAGCAGCATTCCCAGTTCTCCTCATCAGTCCGCTCCCAGTTCAAGCTCCTGAATAGGAAACTCCTAAATTACTAACTCCTGAACCTGTGGAAGCAAGCCTCAAAACACGATCTTTGGCTCAAGATCTAGAAAGAAAGTAAGAAACAGATTAAAAAAACATCTCTCAACACTTTGTAAAGTGACCAGAATTGGTGACATGACTCAGTTTCACAGTCTGCTCATATTCACCAGTGCTGCTCTTGTACAGCCCAGTCCTCAGCAGTGGGACCAAAGTCTCTCCAGACAAATGCCTTTGGGCATATGACAACAGTGGAAAAAGAGCTGTGAACCTCTCATGTGGTGCCTGGTAAACGTTTATTTAGTTCACTGTTTGAAAACTTGAGCTATAGGCACATAAGCAATGTGAGAACTGTCTCCTTGCTGAAAATAATACTGCATACACAGAAACTAACACAAAGGAACTACGCCTATGAAAAGAAAGTTCTTTATAGTGCCACTGAACCTATGAAATTGAAATCTGATTTTCTGTACCAGATAAGCTTTATTTAAATGGTTTGCCTACTTGTTGAATATAATGCAATACCTGAATTTTATGTCAAAATCATTACATTCCTATATTCTGCCCTTTTCCAGGGTGGGTTAATGAATAATATTCATAATTTTATTAGGTTTTCTGAGTGACTTGATCTCTCTGACCAGATCAATCAAATTCTTTCAACCAAGCTCCAAGGCAAGTGTTAATGGAAAAATATAAAATTTACTTTTTAGAGATTTTCTATCAACTGACATAAAATTTGCTGTTTCCTCAAGAGGCTCTTTGAAGAAAATGCACTCATTAAAATATTAATTGGAAACAGAGAAAAAAGGGTCATGAACAGAAACACATATTTATTGAAATCTGCCTAGAGGAATTTGATCACCTAATTTCTCAGATAGATTTTTTTAGCACTGATAAATTCATTGCATTGAAGAACACGGATGGATAACCTTTCTGATCTTTTCTTTGTTCAGCAGAAGCTTTGATAGTACAGAAATGACCAAAGATAATGGAAGTTGTGACTTTTTAATAGTATCTCCTGGGGAAGGACCACTTCAAAATAAGGTAAATCCTTCTGGTAACTGAAAGAAAAAAAGAAGAGTGACATTGCCTTTCCTTATTCCAGACTAATTTTCAGCACATTTTCATGCAGTTCAAAACTTTCAAAAAAATGTGTTGTTTTTTTTTTCCCAACAGTATTTGCCCTAGTAACATCGACTCTCGCTTGCTGGCTTCCGTGCTTGGCTTTTTGGTTGGCTCTGAGCTCCTTCCCAGCTGTGGGGCTGGGGGAAGGAGCCTGGGAAGCTGGTGAGATGGTGCTGGGTGACTGTGGTGGTCCCATACAGCGCACCAACAGGGCTCACACACTGAACTCATCTGAGCAATTAGCTTGCAATTCGGGGAGCGGGAATCAGAAACACGGCCCACTCACAATAACAGAGGTGGGCACCTGCTTGTCTCGTCTCTTGAGGATTGGTTCTTCCACAGATCCTTAACAGCTTTGCCCCACTTCTGTTGGTGCATCCCAGAGTAATCACAGAATCTCCCAAGTAGAAAGGGACCTATGAGGATCATCCAGTCCAACTCCTGGCTCCACACAGGGCAAGCTAACTGTTAAACCTTTTATCTAAGAGCATTGTCCAAATGATTCTTGAATTCCAGCAGCTTGGTACCATGACCACTGCCTGGGGAGCCTGTTCCTGTTGCTGACCAATATCTGGTGAAGAACCTTTTCCCAACACACAACCTGCCCTTCTCCTGACACAGCTCCATGCCACTCTCTCGGGCCCTGTCGCTGTCACAGACAGCAGAGCTCAGCGCTGCCCCTCCGCTCCCTGTGAGGAGCTGCAGCCACCATGAGGCCTCCCCTCAGCTCCTCAGCTCTGGGCTGAGCAAACCAAGGGAACGCAGCTGCTCCTCATAAGTTATCAGAAAAAAACAAAACAAAACAAAACAAAAACCACCAACAAAAACAACAACAACAAAAAAAGAAAAACAACAAAAAAAAGACCTAGGTCTGCAGCAGTATATGAGCAGGGTTTTCACAAAATATCTTGGGTTGCCAGAGCATCCCCACAGCCTGCTCTTATGTGGTATTGTTTCTCAGGGAGTTGTGACTAACTTGAAAATGGAAGCCTAGTGCACCAGTTCAAGAAGAGTCCTGTAAAAAGTACAAACAGACTCACACCAAGCCTCAGGCTGTCCTTCAGACTTCATATTCACACCTACATTTCAAAAGCTTGCAGAGCTTTCCAGTTTTCATTTTCTTTACATCCCTGACTACGGACTTAAGTTTCTACAAACTGCTGAGTGCTTCTGTCTGCCTACTAAGGGCTCTCACCTACTCCTGATTGCAAATGCTTGGGGGAGGCTGGGATTGCTTTGTTTGTCCTGCTAAAGAGTACGTGCTGTAACAAGTGAATGTGGGCATAAGTGGTGTGCCACAAACTTCACTCTGTGCCACTCAGGGAAGGACGAGGAGAACTGGATTTCAGCCAGACAGTATAAAGGTAAGGTAACTTGGGAACAAGTAGTTCTGGTAGCTCTTTCCTGCACAGCCTTGTTAGCAGCAGATCTCATCAGAAGCAGGTAAAATCTCTGCATACGTTTGCCTGTTTTGGTTTAAGCCTGCTACTGTTTGAGCTGGGTAATTCCTAAGCTAAGGGTGCTGCCCCAGAGGGAGGTAGGACTCCCAGACATCATATGTCATACCTGCCAACCCCATAGGGATACCTGGGATAGAATTGGGTGATAGCTACATGTCTGTAAATATACAACTGGGTCTTCACCTTTTTTTTTTTTTTTTTTTTTTTTTTTTTTTACAACTGTTTCCACTGTTGATAGCTTTTGGTTCACTGTTTTTTGGGGCCCAGTCTGCATAAATTTATGTTTAGTCAAGAAATTGCTGTGTTCTAATGGGTTGCAACATTCATAAAGATGGTTTGTTTTGCTAGGTTCATTAATAAGTGCAGTGGTAACAACCATAATGAGATAAGGTGCTTACATCTAGCATGCAGATGTTACCTAACTCCTAAAATCCTGTGCTGAGGTATCTCCTAGCTCTAGGCCACTATTCCTTCTGCGCTTCAACGTTTCCTGATAATTTCTTATCACAACCTGTCTCCTCTTGCCACTTGGTTACTATTTTACACTCAGTAACTGGTGGGATTCTCTAGAATTCTCATCTATCTGACCTGCAGATAATCATTTTCTGTGTCCTTAGATTATACTTCTTGGACATCTAAGTAAGAGCCCGCTAATCCTGATAAACATCAACTGTCTCTCATTTTATTCATTAGCCTCATATTGCAGGCAATTCATCTGAAAGTTCGGTTTGCTGATCTTGTCTGGGAGCAGAGATCTAAACCTAGGCCCACTGTATGTTTAAGCTTAGCGAATCTTTATGTAATGACATAAAATAAGTAATTTTGCTGAAACACCACAGTAATGGGAAAAATCAAGAGCTTTTGTTCCTTATACATATAATATGATGTTGACTGGTTGCTCAGAATAGAAAGCCCAAGATGAGTGTCAGGGAGCTGCAAGGTCCAGCAGCTCCATGACAAATGGATAGATAGAAGCTGCGGTAGCCCCAGCAGGGGCTATGCCCTTACTGGAGGATGCAGTCCCATAGTGGCTGGACATGGTGGGAAGACCTAGGTGCTGGTAACCAATTTCATCAGCAGCCCCAGATGAGGCAAATAATGAGCTAGTCCAGGGACTGTTCAAGGGGCTCAGTAAGCAGCAACAGGAGGTGGAGCCAGAGATGAGAAGACAGTGTGAGCCCAAGCGATCTGTCCAGGAGACAGGTACAGGACTGGAGAAGTTGGCACTCCTGTAATGTTGCTGAATTAAGAGCTGACAGCCCTGGCAAGAGCAGAAATGAGGTCTTAGGCCATAGGCAGGAATGGAGAGATGTCCCAGGTGAGACTAGGAAAGGACAGAATCATAGAATCATAGAATCACTCAGGTTGGAAAAGACCTTAAAGATCATCGAGTCCAACCACGACCTAACAACCCTCTGCTAAATCATGTCCCTGAGCACCACATCCAAACGGTTTTTAAACACATCCAGGGATGGTGACTCAACAACCTCCATGGGGAGCCTATTCCAGTGCTTAACAACCCTTTCTGTAAAGAAATGTTTCCTAATATCCAACCTAAACTTACCCTGGCGCAACTTAAGGCCATTTCCCCTCGTCCTGTCACCAGTGAGAAGAGACCAACCCTGCTCTCACTAGCCCATTAGTGCCATCAGGGCTGTGACAGAGAAGTGTTTGACTCTCTTTTGTGGAACAGTCACTAAAACATGGGAAATAAGGGCTGCAGACATGAGACGAACAATGCCAAGAGAAGCTCTGGAAGCTGTGGCATATGTACCAGTCCTAAAATCTTGGTGTAGTAGGAAGAAGACTCAGGTTTTCTAACCTCCCACTAATGTTCCCTGGCTGGATTTTTATTTTGAGTAAGGGAGATCAAGAGTTTTTATGAAACCTGCAGTTGACTGTGTGGAAAAATACAGATCATGGCCTGAACTTGCAACTAGCACATGACAAGGGAGTGTGGGAGCTTGGGAACGTGGGCAGGCGGTCCTGGCCTGTGCTCCTACCCTCAGCTATAACTTGTTTATGGGAAGTTGCTCTGTAGTTGTACCGTCCTTATGTGAATGATATACGTATGGCCCCTGCTCTGTGGGGTGGCGTGGACATTCTGTTGGACACCAGAGCTGGTAATAAGGAATTACTTGGTGGACACTTTACCCGCCAGCCACCACTGGTGATGCTACTACATTAAATCAACGAATATTAACTTATCTCTGAGCACTTTTCCAGGATAGGTGAATCTTACGCAGAAGTGCCAATGTTTTTGCATCACACTGACACATTTGACAATATGGCTGAAGTGCTGGATTATGATCTCTTGGAACTGCTCTTGCTTCTCTCCTTAAAATATTTTGTGGTTATATGAAAGTCTGTGACTGTTTTTCACTTTCAAAGAATTGCTTAATTCATCATCTTTATGAGATCTGTTGTAGAAACACAGAGACCAATTACTCCTAAAAAAATTTTTGTCTGACTGGAATTTACATATTTACTAAAGCACTGCCGGCCTCATTTCATTTCAAAATTGAATAGAGAAAGGTCAGGAATGAAGAGAAAGAAAAATACAAGGAAAATGAAAACAGATTTGAGGGAATGTCCATTAGTAACAAGCTAAATATGGCAAACGAATAGTGAGCACACAGAATATCCACTGACCGGCTTAGAAAACTTTCAAATCACTTAGCATCTAAAAGCCCGGAAATTGCATTTGTTTATGCACAGTCTTCTGATTTTTATTTTTTTCCCCACTTTTTTTCACAAGGCTTCAAATATTCTAACTAGCCCTAAATAAATAAATAAACCAAAGAGCTTTATGCACAGATACAGCAAGTAACTTAGAAAATACGGTACTCCCTTTTGGAAAAAAATAGTTGAATTGTGAGAAGTGCCTACTAAAAGCTGTTCTGGAGATCACTGAGCATCATTTCACAAATACATTTTTCTTTCTGTCAATTTATTTACACTTACTCAGACAGGCCTTCTATGAACATTATAGCATTGATTACTGGTCTTAACAGAGCTAGAGCAGATAAGACCGTGTCTGAATTTTATTGTGTACATTAATTGCCACTGGTTTGGCAGCATATGTGGTAAAATAGCTACTTAACAGACATAAGTGAGCGATACAGTTTTAAAAATAACTCTCAGAATTGACACATACTCAAGATGTTGTCTACCCACTACATTAATGACAATATAACGGTAGCAAGATTCCAGTAAGTCATGTTGTTCTCTCAGAGAGACAAAGTTAGGGGAAGAATGAGATGCTGGCAAGTAGACAGACTTAATTGGTACAGTGGTAGAGCTAATTAATCTTCCCCAGCTCACTATATTTGCACATGCCAATGGCAATAAATAAAGTGCTCTGTCTTGAAAATATGTAAATAAAGGCAAGAAAATGATGTTTATACAAAATAGAATAGTTTTTCTGCTGTTATTACACCTGTTTTTAAAATAGAAGAAACATCTTACAGTGCCAGAGTAAGGCCTATTGTATCCCTGTTTATCATTATGTTGGAGGGCAACTGGTTCTGGTAAACTTTTTACCACTGGTTCAACATGTAAGCAGAATAAAGCTGCCCATAAACTGTAATAGGACAAAGAGTGATGGTTTTAACTAAAACAGTATGGATTTAGGTTAGATATTGAGAAGAAATTCTTTACTTAGAGGATGGTGAAGTGCTTCCCAGAGAAGTTGTGGATGTCCCTTCCCTGGAAGTGCCCAAGGCCAGGTTGGACAGGGCCATGGGTGGCCTGATCTAGTGGGAGGTGACCCTGCACATGGCAGGAGGTTGGAATTAGATGGTCTTTTAAGATCTTTTCCAACTCAAACCATTCCCTGATACATAGAATCAGAGATTCTAAAATCATGATTCTGTAATTCTATGCTGGGATCAGTCAACAAAACAAGACTTTGGAAGTGAGAATGCAAGATATTTTCTGATTAAATCATAAATAAAATTTCACATGTTGAAATGTACCTCCTCTTTTTCCCAACAAGTGGAGTAGGAAGAACAGGCAGAGTAGAAACCAATGGGTAAGGATTTCAATTGCTTTTTCCCCAGACTAAGATCCTGAAGGGAAGTGATCCAGCCCCTGGGTGACTGAGCAGCCAGCAGCTGCAGAGGAGTACCCAGGTGGAGGAGCCAGGCCTGCTTCTGCCTGGGGAGACGTCACTGCTGCTGGCCAGGTTTGGCTCTCAGAGCCAGGGCAGCCCCAGGGCTGAAAGAAACCCACAAGCAACAGGCAAGGGCTGGGCAGCAGGGGGGTAGAGGGGGAATAAAAAAAGGTTAGGAACAATTGAGAGAGATCTTAATTTTCAACTGCATTTTCCAGCAGTTATGTCCTCTTATTTCCAAGGGATTCAGATAATGTAACCCAGATGCTTCTCTGGCTATCACCTTAGAGACTCCAAAGTGTGTTGTTTTTTTCAGTCAGGAAATGAAAAACTCCCTTTATAGCTGTTTCATTTCAACAGACGATTTTGACTTCAGCTTTTTAACTTCTAACTAAATACAATATCAACATGAAAATGAAAAGTCATTTCCAATGACAAACTTTTTTTTCAGACTGTTTCAAGCTTTAAATTTTACACTGGGAAAAATGTAAATCATTTCATACATCTTAAAACTGTATTTGATTAAAAGTAGTGCTTTTTTTTAATGCAAAGCAGCTTTTCTAGCAGCTCTACCTCTCACACTTTAAATACTGAAGTCAAACTACTCTTTAAAGCATATATTAGACATATTCTGCAGAATGCTGCATATCATCTGCTCATTTCCATTCGTGCAGAGAGTGTTTAACATCTCAAAGCCAGAGATGTTTAGAATGCAAATAAACATGCAGTGGTCATATTTTTCCCAACATTTACACTGTGGATGTGTTTAAGAATGTGTTTTACCAAGCAGCTCCAACTGATTTAAACAGAACTCATGCTTTGGAATGCTTTTCAGCCTACATGCTTAAGTGGTTCAGGAAACCTAAATCTTACTCTCTTCACTCTATATTGATAATGATAATTCAAGGGTTACAGCATTAAAAATAGAAAGGAAAACACGACCTGAACTTGCAAGCAAGAACTTGAGAAGCTGGTTTAGTAACAGCAACCTGTGCTTTTTAGTGATCCTTGCCCAAAACCTAAAGAAGTCTAAACGTGAACTCTTGGAAAACAGCAGAGTTTCAGCCCATCACAGTTAATGCACCTCACAATAATTTCACTTTTAAATTAGAAATAGAAGTAGTAACAAATACCACAAAACAGACTTCATCTGATGATGCTACCAACCTCCCGAACAGAAATTACTGAAAATTGCATTACAAAACCTCACCCGGGAATGTTGTCTGTTCAGGAAACTTTAGTGAGTTTCAGTTACTGTTGGATAGCTGTTTGCAAGTTGAACATACCTGCTGAATATTTAGGTCTCTGAATTTTCTCTTGTTCATGAAAACGTTATTTTTTAATATTTTTACTTATATATATCTTCTAATATACTATATATGTATATAAATAACTAAATCATTGTTTAAGCAAGAATTTAGGCAACATGGTAAGTCTGTCTTGTTAAAAGGTCACAAAAACAAAAATCATGTTTACTGGCTTTGGGCAGAATTGAAGGCTCTTCCCTTTGGGGCTTCAATGCTGTTAGTTTTCCACACTGTAAAAGAGTAAAACCTCAAAGTACTTCTCTAAGGGTCACAAGCCAGATGTTCCTTTCTATGACACATAAGCTGAAAAACACTGCTATCTCCCACTACTTCAGTAAAACTCTTCCTTCTTCTCTATCATCTGCTTTACTTCTGCAAGAATTCTCCATATTCCCTAGCCAGAGGTTACATCCAGCTAGTTCAGTGATAGACATTCACCCACTGGCAAACACAGTCTGCTTGGCTGGGATATATCTCTGTGAGGTGAGCAGTATAATACGGTTTTCTTTCTTCTGGTGAAAACTTTGCGTGAGTCTGTTTTGCAGGACTAAGCCCATTAAGAATACAAACTAGAGTCACAATATCTGATGGGTTTGTAAGCTTGCCTGCATAATGAAAAATATGATTTAATGTTAACTAATTAACTTGAAAAAATACATTAATCCCTTTGGAAATAGTAGAATACATAGAAATTCATATAACTATTGCCAAAAGCAGCTGATTATTGGGCTCAAGCTGGGGGAAACAATTTGCATTTTTTGTAAAGAAATCCTGTGATTCAAAAGAAGAACACAGGTCAAACATTAGGAAACTTTTTCAAAGGATCCAGTAGTACTATGAACTCAATGCAGCAACCTTTACGTTACTAATTTGCATTCAAACACGTCAGAGCTGTGGTTATCAGTTGTGCAGAGAATTCAGCTCACTCAGGAGCAAAAGCTGGAAGGGGCAGATTTCTAAAGATGGATGAAGCGCAGAGCAAGCACTGATGATGGGCGGGACAGGACAACAGATTTGATCCCTGACCCAGGCACCTGCCAGCCTCAGTACCTCTACTGGGGGGCCTTTGCACACGAGTGCCCTACTGCTTCCCTCCATAAACATAAGTCACAGCTGCTCCTCAGTGAAGTAATAGCTCCCATTGGACTTGTCCATAAGGACAAAGGTGAGATAATGACAAAATTAGAGGAGTCAGAAAGGGCAGAACCAGAAAGGAGGAGTTCAAGCAGATTTGGAGTGGTTCATTTCAAAATATCCTATTCCTTGGTTCCCGAAAGGGTGGGAAAGAGCAGGGATTTTGTCTGCGGCTCTACTGCATGCAAGGTGAGGAGGTGTGTGTGTACCTCCTCTGCCTACCAGTTCCTCTGAAGAGACACAAAGGAGTTCAATTACAGGTCACCCTAAATACCCTGGATCTGTGATCTGAGCACCTGGCCATTAAAACATGGCAGCAAAAAAGGAGAGCAAGGAGTTCTGGAGACATTCAAGGCCAGGCTGGACCAGGCTCTGAGCAACATGATCCAGCTGTAAGTATCCCTGTTCATTGCAGGGGAGTTGGACCAGACGACCTTTAAGGGTCCCTTCCAACTCAAATGATTCTATGACTCTATGAATTACTGCCTACTGCCCTGTTAGCTGTGCCTGAAGCTGGCATATGTGGTCCTTGGCAGCTCCTCGTTGTACTAAAGAAACTTCAAAGAGCAAACATCATTCTCCCCCCACCCAGGAGCAGGCAGCCAGTGTGGCTGCGAGAGATGCTCACATTTGTGGCTTCAGGCATTTTGCTGCCTGACACATCTCATCTTCTACTGACCTAAATTCACATTTTTGCAGTTGCTTCAGGGCATTCACAGCAGGCTGACTTTGCTTTGATGATAGAAATGTAATAAATGTCAACCACCACTGTGAGTATTTACATGCAAATGTACATTGTGTCAGTCATTTACATTGTAGCAATCAAAATGAGAAGGTCGGAATTCAGCAAAAAGTAAAAGTCAGCATTTTCTGCCTGAAAATAATGTGCTACTGAAAAATACCTCACCAGCTCTTAAACTGAGCTCAGGTAGAACAGCTGGCAGATGCCACCCATCCTTTCCTCAGATGTGAGACATGAAATTCGATCAAGTTGTTACACACTGCCTTCCTGTGGCTCCTGAAAATATTTTCTCTCCAAGTTTCACCACAGAAAAGCATCACTGCATCAGTGTTCCCGTCATCCATTCACAGAGCGATCCTCCTGCCCAGCTCATGGCCATCTGAACACTCCAGCTTACTGAATTCTCTAGATCCTAATGCTTTGTGTAGCTATAGAGCCTGGTCCTACTCATATTAAAGTCAGTACATTGGTTTTGATGGCAGAAGGTCGAGTCCTTAGGTGAGGTATTTTATCAGCTTTTTCTTCTTTTTTTTTTTACAGTGTAGTAAATTAACTAATAGTAAAAGTAAACATATTTGGTTGGCCTCCTCAGTCAGTAGAAATTTATTCTCTTTTGTTTGTTCCTTTCCATTAGCAACTTATATTTTTTACCACTTGGCTGTCTCTTTTTACCCTCCATCCTATTTCTGAATAGTTCCTTGAATTATCCCATGTAGGGCCATGATCTCTTCCCATTCCCCTTTATTTAGGAAATATGAGGTATCAGAAAATTTGGGGCATTAGACGGTGCTGGCTCTTTTCAGCTTATGCTTCTGTTCTGCAGTGTCTAAATTTCCATTGCAAGAATAAATTCAGAGTTATTCACAAATTAGGCAAGAAAAGATCTCTCTCTGCTTGATTTCCCCTTGCAGACAGTAAGAGCCACTGAATTAAGTAAATTGAATTCACTGGGCACAGGAGTACATTTTCAGAGTTAGTAGCTGCTCTCAGGGGATTCATTGCAGTAAATTGCTCAAGTTTCATAAGCCAGTGGGCATAAGAAGGTAAACTTAGTGGTAACAATCACAGAAGAAAAAATCTTTCTCCCTCAAGAAAAGAAAGATAGTTGAAGGAAAATAATATAAAGCACTGGCTTGGTGAAAGAGACATATTTAAGAAAGAAAATATTAAAAGAGAATAACAAATATAAGTGGATGACAAAATAGAGGCTTTATCTACATGCATAAAGAAAGAAATCTGATTTTTATGTAGCAGTGTGACCTCAGGAAGCAGGATCCCAGCATCTGTGATACTGCCCACTGTTCTGAGCAGGACTCAAAAGTATGTTAAGCATTATGATCAGTTTAGGGGAGAAGAAGATGAATAGGAATTGAAGAGATCACAGTATACATTAAAAAAAAAAAAAGATAAAAATGACAGATTGCACAATGAATACTGGCAAGAAAGGACAAAATCCCAGACTGCTAAAAAATCCCTGTAGATGCAAGGAAGGGGAGGATCCATGTTGTATGGAGTCAAAGGTTGTTAAAAAAAAAAGCCAACAATGGAAAACACTAAGAAAGGAGAGAATGTCTGGTGAATAGTAGGCTACAATGAAAGTTATAAGCTGTGGTTTGCTCTATGGGAATTATTTGTAAAGAATATGGGAAGGAGGGGATATACATACGTTGTTTTTTCCCTAACCCCAAGACTGTTGATACTCTCAGTAAAAGGGGTTGACCTTGTTCCTGTAAAAGTAATTTTACATTTTGTTTAATATGTAAATTGTCATTGCTTGAATTATTTTGGATGCATAGGAAAAGAACTGATGCATTTTAGGCCATCACAATTCATTCTGCAATTTTCTGATCCATGCAGTGTAATGCGGAGACATTCTCTTTTAGTTGTGGTGCTGTTATCTGCGGAAAGATGCCAGGTTGTTTTGTGTCATCCATCTGAGTCCTCCCATCCTCCCGTTGCAGAACCGATGAGAGAATGATGTGCATTGTCAAACACACTTCCATGTGCTGGGCCAAAGTTAATTACACAGGAGGTGTTAGGCTGGCTTAGACCTGCTTACTATCCAGCACGTGACAGCGTTCGCTGTGTTGGGAAATAAATGACTGGCACTATCCCACTAATGCATGATGTAACCATTAACTCAAGGGCAGTCACAGAGAAAGCTATAAGGGATGTAAAATCAGTAGAGCATACACACTATTTGTTAAGTGCCAGCTGTTAATCCAGGGTAGAGAGTTAATTTTTAAAGGAAGAATTTGCTGTCAGAGTGGTGTGTGCTCCCACAGCTCCCAGACAGATTGCACCTTGCTGGGATCCGGCACCCAGTCTGGGAGCACTGGGGATGGTGCAAGCAGTTTTTCTTCTTGAGCTTGCCTGCTGTCACTACCTCTTTTCCTACATTTTATGAGTCTGACTTCAGATGGCACTTTATAGCTTAGCTGAATAATAATAATAAAAAAGGGTATTTTTTCTGTTTTGGAGATATATGTTTTCGTTGCAATATACAACATATATTACAGCAAATGTATGTTGTGTTTTCAAATGCTGCTGAGAAGGTGTAGGCAATAGCCCAGCATGATTTCTCCCAGACACACTTCTACCTGCGGTGGGGGTGCAGAGCAGGGACTGAAGAATTCCTGGCTCCCTTCCTCTTCCTCCTGTGTTATGAGCGGCTGACCTCATATGTGCTCATTCACATCTCACAGCCAGGCATCTGGAAGGCCAGCCATCCAAATAGATAAGGGCAATACCTGCTGCTGGGCTTCTGCCGGGAAGCTCCTTTACTTTGGTTTGCTTTGATATTTGTTTTTGAAAGCAATTTAATTTAAGAGGGCAGTTCCTTTGCTTGCAAAATATTTTAGGACTGTCTTTGGGTAATCTGTCTGTAATGTGAACAAGTTTTCAGCTGTTCCATTACTCCGTGGTATGGGGCAAGGAACAAGTGCTTGGGGATGGCACTCATGAGCACTCAGGACCTGTTAGCCTTCCTGATTTTCTGAAACCGTATTTCTAGTTCCACTGCTGTAACTAATAAAACTAAGGGGCTTATATGTTGCCTCAAGTTGCACCAGGGGAGGTTTAGTTTGGATATCAAGAAAAACTTCTTTACAGAAAGGGTTGTTAAGCACTGGAATAGGCTCCCCAGGGAGCCCCAGGGAGCCCCACCTCCCCCAGGGAGGTGGTTGAGTCACCATCCCTGGATGTGTTGAAAAACCGTTTGGGTGTGGTGCTCAGGGACATGATTTAGCGGAGGTTTGTTAGAGTTAGGGTAGTATAGTGAGGTTGCAGTTGGACTCAATGATCTTTAAGGTCTTTTCCAACCTGAGCAATTCTGTGATTCTGTGTGTCTACGTTATGTGTGAACTCCTGAAGCTAGTGGTGTCTGCACTGAATATCTGAGTCACTCCTTACTGAAACTGCTGTGGCTGCTGCTCAGATCCCATTGATGATGACTGTGTCTCACATGTGTTCTTTACTGAATTACCTTGTACAGTGTATTACTGCAGCAAGTTGATAATAATTGCTTATACAGTAGGCATCCTTAGAACTAACCTGGTACAGGCAGTGCTTTGATTAAACTGTCTAATGCTGTCTGTATTTTGGAAAAGTAATTAGTACCCATAGTTATTTTTCTTCTTGTAGCTTTTCACTTCTTAAGTGAGTAATTATTAGAATTTATACAATTTTAATGAAATTTAGGCTACACATCAAGTATTCAGTCATGCCGTATCTTAGAGAAAATGCTGGTGAGCTTCTAAAATACACAGTTCTGCCACAGTGGGTCCCTAGAACACCTTCAGACCATGCACTAATTCTCAAATCAAGTAATTTTTTTATGATGATATTCACAGCGTTCTTCATTACATCCCAAGTACTGCAATGTAGTGCAGAAAGCGCTTCCATCTCCAAGGGAGAAAAATTACTTTTCATTTTCTCTATGAATAAGTGACTGTTTTGGTTTGAATTCATCTGCATACTTAACCTCTCCTGCACTAATTTGAGGCCCATTCTCATTAGGTTCCATCTGCAGCCAATGGAGAGAGACAGGCAGTGCTGCAGGGTGATTCCTCCCACATCACCCACTGTCTGGGATTGGAGAGGAACGTGAGAGGATCCTGCAAACAGCCTGGGATGGCTGCATTCCTTCAGTAGGCACCTCCGCTAAACGCCCAAAGCTACCTGGGTAAACTGCATTGTAGTATTTAATTCCTGCAATTTTAACCATTTATTTTAACAATTTATGTTATGTCTGTGGACTCTGCTATGTATCCATTATTTATTCAGTCATCAGAGGGAGAAGGGCAAAGATAAATCTACTAGAAGGTATCATACATAGATGGGATGAATCACGTTTTAGCAGTTTCTGTCCTTTTTTGTCAATGACAAAGTGTTTGGAGTGACTATCTTGAAGTAGTCACCTAACTTTTAGATGGCTGACAGAAATCCCTTCATAAGTGATAAAGGAAAGCATCAGTTTGGCAGCTCAACAGACTGTAGTAATCTTTTAACTCCCAAAAGGATGGAGAAAAACAGCAGGATGCAAACTTCCCTGTAATCTTCTGTGAGCACCATTCGGAGCTACAAGTCTCTGACTTGCCAGAAGATGGGAAAATAGCTCAGTCTTCATTGCCATTAACTTAATTACTTCCATATGTATGGTAAATTTTATGTCAGAGAGCTCAATAGTCACTATACTAATTTTATGTAATGCAGCAGGTAGCTAAGATATTAACAGGACTGAGTGGAGCTGAGCTTTCAACTTTGTTGTGATAATGCAACAGAGGAAAAAATAGATTTCATTGTAGATACTTTGAATCCTTAAAGAGGAAGGATGGAGAAAGGGCCAGGATTGCTTCAATATGAGATAAAGATTACAAGTTTCAGGAAGATTTTATATTTCTTCAGCCTTGTTCACCTATTTTTGGTAATAATGCCTGCAGTGGATTTTTAGTGCTTTTTATGTCTTTGCTTATATAGCATTTAAAGTCCTTTAAAAATCCTTATGATTTTGTTATCATATTTCATGCAAGTGTGAGCAGCTGGCTGCTACACTGAGAAATTCCTCACAAGGCTGCACAAACCAGAGTTGGAGAAGTCGCTTAATGCTGGCTGGTGCAGTCCAAGATATGTTCTGCAGTGCAGAAGGAAGATCAAGAGTGAAGTTCAAGTTTACTACATTCTGGTGTTACTGGCTGCAGTGTATAGAAACCCAGTTTGGTTTTGCACAAGGAGGAAATAACTGACATTAAAGGTGATGTTTTAATCCAGGCAACTGGGAAAAAAAAATAACGGGCCTGTATTTTTAAACATAGTTATTAATTCTGGTTGGTACAGTGTCTTAATACCTGTCTTGAGGTTACTGTAAAATTTCTGAATGACTGAGGCATTGTAAAGAGCTTTTAATGCTTCTAGAAAAAATATGAGGCACCAGAAAGTGGTGGGCAGCTTTGGAAGTGGGGACTTCAGTCCCCGTGTCTCTACACTGACTTCCAATGGAAAAAGTGTACAGTCTTTAAAGGCTTTATCCAGCAGATACTCCTGCAGTGTGTCTTATCTCTTCAATTATTATGTTGTCTGACATATCTGTAGCCAAAAGGCATTTTGCATCGGTCCATCTACACAAAAAAGAATTTTAAGTCAGAGATGTTTAAATACTGCAGAATTCAAAAAACACAGTCCTGAAAGGGCTCCTTGGAGATTGTCTGATTATCCCCTGCTTTACAAAGGTAGGATTAATTATACATTTCTTGAAGGATTTCCCAACTCTTTAAGGCAAGGCATTCTATGGTTTATCTACGCTTACTGTTAAGAAGATTTCTAATATTTAATTTAAGTCTTTGTTAATTTGATTGAAATTCATTAATCCTTGTCTAACTCCTAGTAGACATGGACAACAGGGGCTTTTAAGTACTTTCCTGCTATCGTGCCTATTACAACCATTTACCATGCTTTCCTAATATTCTCTTCTAAAGACTAAAGAAATGTTCTTCATTTCCTCAATGTGGGGGGCTTTATTACATCTTTCTGGTACCAGTCTGTTTTTCTGATCATTTTCTAGTGTGGAGTTGTGAGGTTTTTTTGGCAACAAATTACTCCAGCACAATCTTTCTGCTCCTATCTAATCAGCATGAAAATATTTACAAGCAATAAACAACTGCTATAGGCCAAAGGAAAGCTGCAAATTAGTAATTTCATACTCCAAATGAATGGAACATTTTGGTTTCATAACTGTTACTCGATCCCAAAGAGCCTGACATAGGCTCAGTCGACAGAAATTGAGTTGGTAGCTCCGGACAATATCTTACCAAGTGACACTGAGTTTTGACTCACCTGTCTGTACCACCTGCTGCTGTGGATGAAGTGCTGCATGCTTTAGCATCCACCAAGGAAGCACCTCCTCCTGTGCAAAGCTGCAGTGAGTATTCAAGGCAGATGGAGGATCCGAGTAAGATATATAATAATTGATTGGAAATCCACTCCTGAGGTATCCAGCATTGGGTTATAGCTAATTACGAGTTACAAAACTGTTTGAAGTAGTGACTAACTGGTTGACTGCCCAAAATACAGTGAAATGGCTGTGTATTCTATGGAAATAGAAAGTGATTGACATTTGTAGTACTTCTGATGGAGAAGCGTCCAGAGGAACAAGTCAGATTGAGGATGCAAGCGTTCCAGTTACACAAAAACATTTCTATAGCAGTCTTCATTTTATTGGGCTCAGATGTCTGTGAAATAACTTGAAAATGAATGATTATTTCCCTAATCTTTCCTTGAAAAACTACTACAATAAAGTCCCACTGTAAAGAAACAGGAGCCTTTAATGATCGTTAACATCAAGGTGCTGGAGCAGGTCGAAAGAAGGGCAACAAGGCTTGTGAAGGGCTTGGAGAGTATACTCTATGAGGAGAGACTGAAGGAACTGGGGCTGTTTAGTCTGGGGAAAAGGAGGCTGAGGGGAGACCTTATTGCTCTCTTCCAATATCTGAAAGGTGCTTACAGCGAGAGCGGGGCTGGTCTCTTCTCACTGGTGACAGGTGACAGGACGAGGGGAAATGGCCTCAAGTTGCACCAGGGTAAGTTTAGTTTGGATATCAGGAAAAACTTCTTTACAGAAAGGGCTGTTAAGTACTGGAATAGGCTCCCCAGGGAGGTGGTTGAGTCACCATCCCTGGATGTGTTTAAAAACCGTTTGGATGTGGTGCTCAGGGACATGATTTAGCAGAGGGTTGTTAGAGTTAAGAGTAGTATGGTTAGGTCGTGGTTGGACTTGATTATCTTTAATGTCTTTTCCAATCTGAGCAATTCTATGATTCTATGATTCTATGATCTTCTAATCCATCATCAAGGTCTTCCTTTATCTGGCAACACATGAAGTTGGCAGTAACGTGACGAGAGAAGAAGAGACGTTCCTCTAACATACATGCACTGCTGGAGAGAATTGTTTTCTTCATCTGCCTGTTATAATGCTATGTTGTTGGTTCTAGGAGAAAAACGCTGTTGATAACACTGGTATGTTTATAGTTCCTGCTAAGCACTGCTGTACAGAGCCGAGGCCATTTCCGGCAAAGGGCCCAAGGAGCTGGGAGGGAACAGAATTAGGACAGCTGACTGAAACTGGCCAAAGGGATATTCCATACCATATGACATCATGTGGAAGGAGTTTTGAAGGAGGTGGGAGGGCATCTCACTGTCTTCTGCTGCTTGGGGATCTACCTGGGCATCAGCTGGGGAGTGGTGGGCAATTGCTTGTGCAACACGCACTATATACATTTATATATATTTGCCATAATAATTATCTTTTTCCTTTATCTTAGCAAACAGTTTTATCTCAATCCATGAGTTCTACTTTGCGGGTTTTTTTCGATTCTCTCCTCTGTCTCGCTGGGAAGGCAGGGATGAGTGAACACAGTGTGGTGCTGAGCCACCTGCTCGGTTACATCCCAACAATCACTGGTAGTGAAATTCCTACAGCACTTCCCCAGTTTGCAAAATCTTCCTTTTTCAGTAAATTGATCATTTCCTTTATATTCACAGAAACATCTGTCGTAGATTATTTACTCTGTGTTTCATCAACAAAGAAGGAAGAAAACAGCAAGAAATCCACCATCTACACAACTCTGCAGATTAAGAAGTTTGAAAGCTTCATCTTGCTTTCATATTCTGTTTGTTTCATAATGACTGAATTACAGATGGTTTAGTTAGCAAGTTCAGATCTCCGTAGTTGGGATCTGAAAGACAGAACTGGAAATAATGGATTCACTCCATTTTATACAAGAGCTCCAGAAGTTCATATATCATCTTTATATAGGCAACAGCAGAGCAAAGAAGAGCATAGAAAAAACTTTAATGGTGCTTAAATTACTTGTTGAAGAAGAGCAAAAATACTCTTCAGAAAATCTGTTTTTATATTGCAAAGAATTAAACTATTGGAAAAAGACATGCAGTCTGGATATCAAAGTGCCATTTCCTAAAGCTATTTCTTCAGGGCCTATAAACTGTGGGCAATGCCATGTTGAAGCGTGGTGTAATTTTTATATCCTACAACAGTATTTTAGGACTGTGTATGATAAATAGCCCCTGAATGGTGACACTGCTGCCCAAAACTACCATTTCACTTGCCATAAATCTTCCTGAATTTGTTTTGGTGCTGGTCTTCATGACACAAAGCAGTTCTTTTTATGTCTTTAATATGTAGATGGGTAGCCTGAGAAGACACTGCTTCTATCCTGCTTTGCAATCCAAATGCACTGCTACCTTTGCAGCTTTCAGAAGCCCTTTAAATTCGTTTCACAGGCAGGTGAAAGACTTCAGAGGCAGTTTATAATGCAGATTCTCTTTAAGGCCGCATTCCAGCTGTGTTCGAAGGTGTGGAAAGTCACTGCTGTTCCAACAGCTTCTGCTAGCTGGTAAGCAACCTCCTGTCCAAGCCGCTGTGAAAAGCCTCGAGGCTCCTTTCTTTCTTGAATTCAAATTCAGGTAGTCATCCAGACACAGAACATTTATGACCTGCTTTAATTAGCACTTTTCTCAGCAGGCTCAGTAAATTGAGCTTTTTTTTTTTTCGGAAAGTAACAGACAGCTGGATCTGTTTCTTCAAGCCTCCTACTAAATTGAGGTTCCTAATAATTGAAATAATTCTTTTTTTTTCCTTTCAAAGTTATTTTACAAGTGCATAAAGGCCTAATCAGGCTGAATTTGTAATTGCTTGTGGTATTGTTCTTAATATAGAAATTACAAGGAAAAGATCTCTGGGTCTGATTCCTCTCTTCTGGCAGAAACAAATCAGGGATATCCTCTGGTGAACTTTTGCCAGATAGATCCCTTCCATGTTAATCCAGTTAGAAATGGATCTGATTTCTGCAGAAGTTATGTGTGAAATAAAACCATAAGAGAGAGAAGCCTGTGAAGCACCTGAACTTCTCTTAAAGCAGGGCAAAGATTAATTAGGACCTCTTAGCACCTACGTCTCAGAACTCCCTCCTTTCCAGTGCATGAATAGTTATGGCAAAGCTTTAATGAGTTTTTACTCTCCTTGACTTCACAGGCAGGGTGGAAAAAAAGCAGACTCAGCAGGGAAGTTCTGAGTGCTCAGGAGAAAGAGCTAATTTAACTGCAGGAAAATCTCAGAAGAAAATCCTTGAGATCAAACTCCTAATCAAGTTCAATACATACAAATGTGAAGAGAACAAAAACCTATCAGTCAAACACACTGTATAGCACTGCTGAATGGGAATTGTTTGATGATTTTTTTTAAAAGAATATTCCAGTCTATTTAAAAATCGTAGGTTTCTCAAAGAAATTTATGCATGTACACATTACCATGGCAGCACTCACATGCCTCTTTCTGGCTGCTGCAGCCCATGGGCCTGCTGTGTTATGGTGAGATGGTGCTGACAGTGATTTTGGCTGAGGAATGCTGCCCACATCTGCGTTGCCCATCTCTGCTGCTTTCTTTGCCTGGGGCAGTGATGTCACTGTGTTTGGGGTGGAGGTCAGTATTACTCAACAAAGATGGTTTGTTCCTGGCGAGGGTCACAGGTGATACATTCTACTCCATGGTATTCTCAGTAATTATTGCATGGTTAGCAAGAACATAAATATTTTAGAAAGATGAGGATAGAGAATGTTAATTTGGATTTTGCACATCTTCCACATAAATGATTTTCAGGTGGATTATATTTTCATAACAGGGGAAATGTTCTGGCCTGCAAGATGCGTGTTGGCACCAAAAAGTGACGTCTGGCAAGTGATAGTGAAAAGCGGGATTTACTGGGATCCAGTGATGTATGTATCCCAAATGGCAAGGATCTAGGAGCGTAGGGAAGACTATAAAGTGCTCTTTGTACTCTCCATTCTTTTCAATTGAAAGGATCCATACGGGTTTATTTCATTTTCTCTGCAAGGGTGATGAGGATGTCTGCTTCTCTTTCTTTCCGCATATGCTTTGAGCCAGTCTGTATGCAAAGGATCACTTCCTGCATGCTCATGTTAATGTGCAGGCCAGTGGGTTTATTCTTGCTAAAGACACAATCGCAAGCATCCATTTTACTGGTGAGTGTTGGCACACTGACATCAATTCTCATAGGTGCATGAGAGCTATGTGCACTGCGGTGAATTTCAGCAGTGAGAATGTGGGACTGGATACACTTCAGAAGGATGTTGCGTTGATGCTGTTAGTGTAAGCTGCAGCTGAGTTTCCTAACCCTTTTTGCAGTTGGGATGGAAAGAGAAGGGTGTCAATGTCTACTATTCTTTATTAAAGCTGCAGCTTTCAATATGTACACAGGATACACGGGAATATATATTTCTTGACATAAAACCATTTCATTTAGATTGCTTTTAGCTTCCACATCTGAAGATATAACTTGAAGGTGGCTTGGCATAGAATGACATAAAAGACAATGAGACATGAAAGGCAATCAGGTAAATAAGAAAATTCTTATTTACTAATTTTTATAGTGCCTATTGTCATGGCAGCTTTCCAAAGGTTTAGAAAGATGTAAATTAGAAATGTCATTCTGAAAGGAAAATTAGTTATAATGCGAGACTGAGAAAAAGAAGCAAAATAGCCTTCTCTACAGCCTTCAAAAGCTTTCATCTGAGTCCAGGAAGACATTGAGGCAAACCACTGGGGGAGCGCTGTGCTGCCCATCAGAAGAGGTCTTCAGCCTGCACAGAGGAACATGAGGCATACTGGCTGTGCAAATCTGCCAGCCCCAGAACAGGAAGAACCCAAGCTGTGGGAGTGTGGTGCTGTTCCCAAATAAAAGTTTTATGGAGGCAGCAAAAGTATAGCTGCCCTGCAGTGCTGAGCGTGGGACAGTAACCAGCCAGTTTCGTCATGGGGCCTTTAGGATCAGGAGGTGCAGTGCTGAACTGTCGCATGAAGAGAGCTGCTCAGGTCCTAAAAGTACTCCAGACAAATTAAAACAGATCTGTACTAAATAGAACAATGCTACACATGAAAAGGTGAGATGTGTTGATCTGCTCTGCTGCTTTCAGGACCCTTGCTCATGTCTCTGCACTGGACTGTGCTGTGCAGGTAAACTGTCTTGTTTGGAGACAACAGAGGAAAATCTTCTCTGGGCTGCATTACATAATGCAGGCAGTCAAATGGTGGCAGTTTTCAAAGTGACTATAACTGCTGTAATACAACAGAGGGCTCTGGTGCTTAGACAACCTGATTTGCCAAAATTCAAGAGGCATTTCCACCTGGACATTTTATGCATGCATAGGAAGGAAAATATTGTCTCAGTTTAAATCACAAAGAGCTCTCAACATTCCTGCTTTTGTTATATGTGTCACCTACAACCTGGGGCAAGGTATGGAAGTGCACTGCTTTCCATGGCTCTCACCCAGTGCCCTGGTTTCTGTGGCAGGGAAACCTGTGACAAAGGCCAGAAAGAGACCATGTGAACTCAGGTCAGATCTCTGAAGAGAAGGCAGGTGGCAGTAGCTATGATGGATGGCCCAGCTCTATGAGCAGCTACATACGTGCTGGGGGCCTGGGTGAAGTAAAGGCACAGCTCTCCAGAAAGCAGTGGCCTTCCAGGCTGCAAGCGCACACTGCTGGCTATATGCAGCTTTTTGTCCACCAGGACCCCCAAATCTTTCTCCACAGGACTGCTCTCAAGGAGTTCTCCCAGTCTGTACGCGTATCTGGGATTTCCCTGACCCAAGTACAACACCCACCCACTGAAGGGTGGGCTTAGAAAAAGGGGTCATAGCGTGTGAAGGGTAGGATCTGACCTGTAGCTGAGGGTCAGAGGGCAGCTGCTGAAAAATGGGTTACATATGCCTTGATGCTTTGCTCTGATGAGAGATGAAGTGCCAGGAAGGCTAGCTTCATCTCATTGAGATCAAACAGGCTGGAGAGTGAAAGGGAAGTGGACATCTCATTCTCATCTCAGCCCTCTGCCTCCCTTCAGCCACTAACTGCCCTTAGCCCTGCAACCCTTTCTGCCAGTCACAATGTGGGGTTTTGTCACTGATTAACAATAGGAGAAAAGTCAATTTGTCTGTGTTTGTTTCCTAAGGCAGCAGAGTTCAGTTTTGCTTACATTGTTTAAAAGCTTTGGGCCACTTTTGCCTTTGCACACTACATGTCTGGACTCCTGCAAGGCCTTTGACATAGTTCTACACCACATCCTTTATTTCTAAGTTTGAGAAAAATTTTTACTGAGAGTGTGGTGAGGCACTGGCACAGGTTGCCCAGAGAATCTGTGGATGCCCCATTCCTGTGTTCAAGGCCAGGCTGAATGGGGCCCTGGGCAGCCTGATGCAGCATGTGACAACCCTGAATACAGCAGGGGGTTGGAACTAGGTGGTCTTTAGGGTGCCTTCCAGCCCAAGTCATTCTATGACTCTGTAATTCTATGATATCCCATTATTTTATTTGTAGCATTCAATAATACAGACTGTGTGGTAGATTGGTATACCTTTACCAGCTTCCTTTCCCATCTGGCTTCAGACATCTCCACCCTTATTAGTTACCAGCTGTTGCTTTTCTGCTTTTTATTCTTCTTCCACTGTCCCTCAGCCAGCGCATACACCTTCCAATTTGTGCCATATCAAAATGAAATCAAGAGCCACCTAACAGCCGCACTCTTATAATTTGGAGGGGCACAGAGACATTTACCACCAGATTATTGGGTTGAATCCAGCTCATTCAGTAGCAACTGGAAATTGTGAGTGCCTGCATACTGGCCGGCAGCTGTGGGGCGTGACACTGGTGGCTCTTCTCCAGTTGCTAATGGACAGATGTTCACATTATATTACACAAACAGCATTAGCACTTCTTCTGGC